>CM077524.1:36708918-37908918 GCA_039654895.1 Mongoloraphidia duomilia | reverse complement strand
CATTTAATCTTTCCTATATAATATAATATATAATATCATGGCGATAATGTAGTCTGACATTCTTATGTATTTAGTTACGGTCTAGGGAAATTAATCATATTGATTGTTTATCTTTCAATGTTAATTATTATTAGATGCCGTATTTGAAGCTTTCTCACGTTGTATTTTATCTATAAGCAGGCTTTGGAAAAGCAATTTACATTACCTATGTCAAATGACAGTTAAAAAAATTCTTCAGAATTTATATTATCAAAATTTGCTCGATTTAGAACAACAGGGTCGCTAGTAAATATAGTAATAATATTTACGAATATAATGAGTTTTTGTTTGTAATGTTTCAAAACATCAAAAATCTAATTGATACGTGACAACAACGTTACATTACTGCAATTGCATCATTATAAATGTTTTTTTTTAATATTTATTTATTTTAATGATGTGTATAGTTATTTGATTGTTTACTCAAAGAAATACACAAGTGTGCAAAATTTTTATCGCTGAAGGACTACGCTACTTTTAATATTTAAAAATGCTAATATTTTGTTTAAGAATTTTTCTTCTAAACTGCAGCACGAAATACATAAAGCGAACAATGACTAATTTTTTTGTTTTCGCTCAATAATTCAAATGAAAACTACTGTTTAACCAGCAAAAGAACGTCGGTCAAAAGAATGTGAGCAGCATAGGGGTTCCTATTTAGGGTAAGCGACATGAAAACAAACGAATGACTTGCATCTAATTCTGACAATATGTGTTAAAACGCTCTTGTCAGATTGTGAACATCTTCTCCACCAGAGATCAAAAATTTACCAGTCACCAAATTTAAACAGAAATTAAAATTTATATTATTACAGAAATCTTTTTACTCTGTCGAGGAATTTTTTAATCATAAGTTTTAAACTGTATACTTTTATACTGACGCATTCTACACTATATATACAGTATTAACAGAATAAAGTTTATATCTATCTATCTATCTATCTATTCTCTATAGCACCAACGTTCTTTCCTTGGTTAGACAGTCATTTGTCGATTAGTGCGAATAGTGACCGCCTTGTGTCACTACACACCACCGTGCACCATTGAAATGTACCATGCTTATATTTCACTGACGTGCACATAGTGTAGGTATACCTATCAAGAATATGTATATTTCAGATAAATAATAGTTTTATTCGGCTGAAATGCAATTGAAAAATTTTTTTCGTTGGAAAGCAGCCAATTATATAATTGTTTCGAAACATATTGGAAAAAATCATTTTACCAACCAGTGGTCACAGTCAGGATTCTAACCTGAACCTTTCCACTTTCGCGGCGGAATGAGCTTACAATACTCAACCGTGTATTGTAAGCTCATTCCGCCGCGAAAGTGGAAAGGTTCATCAAATACCCATTGACCACCAACGATAGAAATTGGATTCTTACGTTCGTTTCCATACTGATCAGGGTTCAAATTACATTACCGAAACCACGTAAACAAAATTATATACTTTCGGCGATTTCGGGTTAAAAGCGTCTATAGGGTTATGGCAATAAAGTTTCACTTTCGCCGTGGTTTCATTAACAATGAATTGAAAATCCAATTGACCAGCTTTTACAAATTCTCGGATTTGAACCTGTGAACTGGGGGCTTGTAATAGAGGATCACGGCAACGGCATTACTCGGTTCTTTTGCGTTCTTGTTTTATTGAACGACTGAAAGTTTCTTTGCCCGCTACTGTTTAAGAAAAGTTGGCAGCAACTTACACAAATATAATTCCGTGGTAATTCTAGAACAGCCTTTGATGTTCCGTCGAACGCAATATTTAATCAAAAACGTGTTGGTGAAAAACTGGAGAATATTATATTTTATTTGAACTTTGTAAAAACGTTCTTATGTTTTATATATTTTCATTGCGGTTTTTTCGAATAACCCAAGGCGAAATGTCGGAAATACGTTGCTTACAAGATCATCCGAAAAACGGTGGCAGTAAAGGCGATTTATTTTGGAAAATTACTTTATTCAAAGTGAAAAAAAAATAGAACTTCGTGCATCCTTCATCTTCAGTGGCGGCGTTAGAGGGTGGGCCATGACCTACCTTAAACTATCTTGGCCCATCCTGGAATAATCCCCAATCTCTAGTTTATCTTCTAAATACGTGTTTAACCCTCAAAATTTCAACAATTTCTCTTGTAAATTTTATAGCGAGTAATCTGCGTTGAAATTTTAACGAGCACTGAAATTTTGGGAAGAAATGTTATTGCCCCACCTTCAGAACACCAGGCCCAAATCTGGCCCACCCTAACAAAAAATTCTAGCGCCGCCACTGTTCATCTTCTAAATTTCCCATTAGCAATTTGAGTAATTCCGAACTGACTCTAATATCCCTCGCAAAATACGTTTCTCTCTCAAGCACCAGCTAATGTTTCTGTGCTAAATAATCTGTGAATACGCTATTCTCCTTCATAACCATTAGGTATACAATGAAGATGGTCACATGAGAAACGTTGATTGAAATCGGTGACCATAAATGAAATTTTGAACAGAGCTTGGTTATGGATTATACTACAACCTAGCTATATTGAATTAACACTCGTTTGTAGTGAAAATCTATTGATTCCGAAGCATATGAGGAGAATGTTAGTTTAGTAATCATGTCACGGTTGAGTAATTGTAAGCTCATTCCGCCGCAAAAGTGGAAAGGTTCAGGTTAGAATCCTGACTGTGACTATGGTTGGTAAAATGATTTTTTTCGATATGTTTGGAATCTGCAATTATATAATTGGTTGCTTTTCAACAAAATTTTCATAATTATATATATTTTTTAAACTAGTTGCTCAGCCGTTTTGAAATTTTGGGTATTTATTGCAGATATATTAAGAAGTAAGTTTATAAAATTTCATTCATTTGTAGGTGCCATATATCCTTAAGCTGTAATATCGATGAACGAAGGTCCTCCTCCTCCTTGATCTCCCACCCACACCTCACAGTGTAACGTGAGATGTAAAAGAATGTGCGCTTTGCATGTTGCCGTCCAATTTATAAGCCCTTGTAACAGAACAGGTGATTTTATTGTGGTTCAGCGTTATTATTAACGACTTGAATAACACATCAATTCTACTTAAGGGAACTGCAGACTTCCGTATAAAAGAAAACATCGCTTGTAATACCAACAAGTTTTGCAGACCGGCTTCGCCCGGACAGATTTTAGTTTGGCAACAAAATAATCAGGATCGGATTTAAAGGTGTAGATGCCCTATAGGGCAATGAAGAAATTAGTTCAAATGGAAATCATAATTTATTGCCAAATAAGAAGTTTTCATCAAGAAACATTAAGTAAAAAGTATAAAGATCTACTTATTTGATGATATTTAATAAATTAAAGAATAAAGATTTTTATATAAAATTAAAAAAAGATGCTTGCATGCGTGGGTAAAACCACACTGCTAATTTCCCACTGGGTGCCTTTAAAGATTAGAGACCAGTCTACCGTAAAGAAACAATACAGGTTAACATTTTACAGCAGTTTTTTTGCCGTAAAAAAACCGCCAATTCAAATTTTTTGCAAACCTTATCAGGTGTTCATTATGCAATTATTCCTTTATGTAAAGGAATAATTTGCAAAAATATTAAAATTTGTGGTCACACCAGGGCTTTAGTCCCTGTTGTCCTCCCTTAAATCGCCCTGGACATAGGTAATCAAGAGTAACAAATTTCTCAATATATCACTTTACTGTATCTCTTATAGTTTATACAGGGTGATTCATAATATGTGCGCAGGACTTCAGGATGTGATAGCTCGTTCAAAAATATGAAAAAAAGTTCCTATTAACATGGGTCCGCAAAAGCACCGTTTTCGAGATACAGGGTGTTAAAGTTGAAGAAAAAAATTTCGTTTTTTGCTTATATCTGAAGAACGGTTTGAGGTACAAAGTTAAGCTGCCGCACACATTTTCTACCTTAAAATTGCTTTGTTTTTTTTGAAGTTAATTTTTTATGGTTATTAATTGTTTCCATGTTGACATAAATTTTGTGCTTAAAAAAATCATGTTTTTAATCCTAAAATGCTTTTTTTCTTGGAAACGATTGACTGTAGCGCTTCAAGACAAGGGTACCTTTTTTGTGTAGAATATCTCGACGGTTCCAAAACGCGTTTCAAAATTAATTTTTTTGCAGTGGCGTAGAAGTTAGGGGTAAAAATAGGTACCCTTCAATCCTTCAAAATCTCCACCACTGAGAAATGTTTCGTAAAAAAAAACAAAGCAATTTTAAGGTAGAAAATGTGTGCGGCAGCTTAACTTTGTACCTCAAACCGTTCTTCAGATATAAGCAAAAAACGAAATTTTTTTCTTCGACTTTAACACCCTGTATCTCGAAAACGGTGCTTTTGCAGACACATGTTAATAAGAACTTTTTTCATATTTTTGAACGAGTTATCACATTCTGAAGTCCTGCGCACATATTATGGATCACCCTGTATAGTCAGCTCGCAATTTACATCAATCTCACATGCGGCATCCCTGACTTGCTTTACATTTTCGCTCACTGCTCATCCACCTTTGTAAAAACATAATTTACAAATATCTTATTGAGTGTTTCTATATACATACCTATATCAAAAATTTATAGATGTGAACAATGCTCCCTAACTGACTATATAATTTGTTTTGACTTGTTTTTAACAATTATCTGTACAACTGAAAACAATAAATCTATCATCTGTCTGTTTGTCTGTCTGTCTGCCTAATATTATATAGCTTATGCTACTCGGGAAGGAGTGGGCTTTTAAACAGTGGAAGCATTGTTCAAATCGGCATAGTAGTTCCTGAGATTACCCGCGACAAACAAACATGCAAACTTTTCTTCTTTATTATCATATAATAATTAAGATAAACAAGTGAGCAGCTGTAGATATGTTACGGGACATGTATAGTAAATTCAATTTTACTAGTGCAATGATAATACAGGACTACAGACGCTAATGACCCTTGTTGTCGAGCGTCTATAATTCACAATTCATTCATTCGATAATACAGGAAAATACATTATTTTACAACCTTGTGCCGGCTCGTTTCCCCTTAAGATAGGCGTGTCACATTATAAAAAATTACATAATAATTAATGTTGGCCATTTATTTAGACACTAATTCCCTTGGTAAATTAAAATATTTGCGTCATTTAGTACGTTTTTATGTAGTGCTATAATGTTATTAAGATATAGTACCTTGTTTGGTTGGCAATAGAGATGCAAGAAAAGTAACTATTCATTACTCGAGTACTCGTTACCTGACGAGATCCGAAGTAACGAATACCTACAAAATCACTCACTTCTGCTCCAGAAGCTTGAATCATATGGTGTACGAGGGCACACTAATTCCTGGTTTTCTTCATATTTATGTGACAGAAGTCAGCAAGTAGTACTAAATCGTTCTTTATCCGACTGGAAGTCTGTCTCCTGTGGAGTTCCTCAGGGATCAATTCTAGGTCCGCTTTTTATTTCTACAGTACATAAATGATTTGCCATTTTCAACTCCAGCAGATGTTGTGCTTTATGCTGACGACACGACGGTCATCATCCAAGATCCTGTGTTTGACAATCTACAAGTTCATCTCAATAGCGTCGCTGCACATCTTAGTGAATGGTTCAATTTCAATACGTTACAACTCAATGTCAAAAAAACTCAAATAATGTGCTACAGTGCGGCTAAATCGTTCAGATCAAATAATGTGGAATTTCTCGGTGAAACAGTATCTTTAGATTCTAATATAAAGTTTCTTGGGATTTTCATTGATTTTAATTTTTCATGGAAAACTCATATAGATTATCTTAAGGGTAAGCTTGCTCGTTATGTCTATATGATACGAAATCTCTCTAGCGTAACTAACTGTCACGTCTTAATGTCAGTTTACTATGGATATATTTTCTCTGCCATCAAATACGGTATCATCTTATGGGGAGCCTCAAGTGATTGCAGTGGTCTATTTATTCTACAAAAAAAGACTATCAGAGCGTTGTTTAAACTCAATCCTCGAACTTCATGCAAACCTTATTTTAAAAATTACAAAATTTTAACGTTTTACTCTATATATGTTTATGAAGTGTCTGTGTTTGTAAAATCGCATCCAAGTTATTTTAAAACTAATATTTCGATTCATAATCGGAATACTAGACAAGCTGGCAACCTGCATAAACCATTGCCTAAATATTCAATGTATCGAAAAAATGTAAATTTCAATCTAGTGGACATTTATAATACACTACCTAGTGATCTTAAACATATGAATCTGCCACTTTTCAAGAGACATTTGAAAGACTATCTTATAAACAAATGCTTATATTCTTTGGATGAGTTGTAATTTTATATGTATTAGTTGACTATTTTGTATTGACTTATTTCACGGCTATTTAGCCATTCATGAAATAAAATATCTATTATACATGATAAAATAATCGTTACTTTTTACAAACAGTTACTTGATATTCATCTAACTACAGTACCTATCTATACCTGACGACTCAATACAGCATAATATTATAAAAAAAATCGACTGCTGACCAGTCCTATACTTCCCACCTAGTAAATATTTGCAAAAAATAAACACTCTTTTATTATGCTTTGAAAAAAACCTTCTTTTTTGTTTGGTGATCTACTGATGGCTAGTAATATAGCAAAAATCATGGTTACCTTGATTTACGTACATTTTTCTTTTTTTAGTAAAATATTTTTTTTCTCGGAAACTAGGTACATTTTAGAGAAAAAAAATATTTACATTTTTTTCATATTATAACATCTAGAATTCATTTATATTTTTTTTTACCTATATTAATACGTGACATTGAGAACGTTTTTTATAATATCCCAGGATCCACTGAACCGATTTTACTCAAAATCTAATCAGATCTAAGTTAAAGGCTGATAAACACAACAGAACAATCGGCATGGCTGTATGTTATTCCGTTTTTACGATATCGAAGACACACACACACACATCAGTCAGAAAATGATCTTAAACGGTTGCTAGGGTCTCAAAACGTGAAGATCTGTTAAAATCTCGAAATATTTTTTTCGGACTAAATCCATTACTTCCCTACCATAGTAGAGGTGGGAAGTAAAAAGTAAAACTGTCGCCCTCAAGCATAAAGTAGACAAACTGATTTATATTGTTGGCACTTCACGTTTTAGAAATTACAGGTCGTCATAATATTTATGTTATTGTTCTGTGGTTCATAATATAGTTTGTCGAACGGACGAATACTTATTTATTAGTAAGTACCTACTTGCCACCTGGTACCTAAACAATGACGAATAGTATTTGAGTAGTTCGAACTTCGAGTACTTGTAACCAGCGGTGTTACGAATATTTGCATCCGCATCAATCAATGCGGAGTTTTTACGGATGCAGATTCACATCAACAAGTAACTACATGTAAAGAAAGTGGGCGGAGCCAGAGTGGCACGTGCTAAAAATATGATTAAATAAATAAAAAGTTAAAATTAAATTGATTTTCAGTTATTTATGCACTTAAAATTTAAATAATTATCCTTTTAAAATCCCAAAATCCGCATCCGAATCGCATCCGCATCAAATCCGCATCCGCGGATGTGAACTTCTAATAATCCGCATTCGCATCTGCATCCGCGGATGTCTAAATTTTTGCATCCGTAACAACCCTGCTTGTAACATTGAAATGCTTATAAGTATTTCACTGACTTGTAACGAATAGTAACTAACGAGTATTGTACCTAAAAGTAACGAATAGTTACAAGTACCGAGAAGTAACGAAAACTTGCATCTCTAGTTGGCAATGCCTACTATTAGCTATGAAGGTGTACCCACAATGGATACACCTCACTCACAGCCGACTTCAGGTTAAACTGTTTTTAACAATCTCATTGTTACCTATAAGTGCTACCTCATTCCGTCGTGTGATTACGGGCACATTTACGGTCGGTATTTAATTCAAATATTAAATATTTTTTAAGCAACAAAATTGAAAATTCACAATAAAATTATAAATCATTATTATAGTATAGACGCTAATGACCTCAGTTGTCGAGCATTCATAATAATCTACAATCTATCTGTCTCTTCATAACATCTTGAATTTCTGTCTTTCACACGTAGCCAACACTTTTTTTTCAAAAAATTCGCCGGAGGGATCTGTAGTGGGATTCTTGGTCCTTCATTTGGCGTTTATCCGAACCCTTCAGCTTTATAAAAATAGCGTCGGGAGAGCTGTAATCTTTTTAGTAACCGAAGGGAAAGGATTTCAGATGAAGAGTGCAGGAGATAACTTCCGGTAGAGAATACTCTTAACATTATAAAGCTCGATTTATATTATCTGGTCAGACACGGTGCGGGAACGTAGCGTATTCGGCAAGACAAACATTTTTACATGCATTTCAAATACGAGTATTGATACGTGTCTGAACGGACGGGAACCGCTAAATATAAATATTCGTATTTGAAATGCACTACCTCCTTCTCTCACATATACGTACATACACAAATACCCACACACACACCTTACAAACTCTTGAGATTATATTTCTGGACTCCTGCCCTAGCATCTGCTCTTCCAAGTTGGGCAGGAAATCCTCTTTTTGTATAATAGTTGTATATTTTATATTTTTTTTACTGCGAGGAATTTGAATGTGTCTTGCCGGAAACGCTACGTTCCCGCGCCGTGTCTGACCGAATATTATAAATCGACCTGTAAGCGGTACTTTCATTTATGTATATTTTGTTAGGAACCAACGTGTACAACACGTTTATCTATCCGCTAGTGGCGCGGAGGTGTACACTGCGTTATCTTTACGGCTAATTAACCTTCGTAGCTCCTGTCGGCCGCTGTATAGACATTAAAACCGACAGCGTAGCCCATTGCTGCGGTAACAAACTACAAAATACAAACAAAGGTGTACTCAACACGTCTAACCATTGTGACGTCACAGCGGTTATTTAGAATGTCACTCTTCTGATCTATACTTTTAATAATATTTATTGTTTATATAAAAATTTTGGAGTCTGTCAAAATTCACGCGATATGAGGTAATTTTAGAGCGCATCTCCAACTTGAAAAATATTCCACTTAAGAAATACGTTGAAAAACGGGCTAGGCTGTATCGTCTACAATCTACACGCCTGCGTGTTTCAGGCGTGACAACAAAAACTATTAATAACAATATTTAGAAAAATATAAATTTATTTTCTAAAGAAAACTGTGTAGGTATACAAATTTCATAATAATTAGAGAACTGGTGAGTGGTGAAAATATCAGTAGAATTATGTTATATTTTTTAAAAACAATAAATTGAAAATATGAATTGATGCTATAGACTTAGAAGTTAGAACTTACAGGTGGTAGAGTTAAAATTCTAAAAATCAAAAGAACATTAAGAAAAAAAAAATAAAATAAGATGTTTTATTATGTCAATTATTTAAATTTTATATTCGTAAGCTGTTGTCAATCGAAGAACCGGTTTAAAAATGCATGTTCGAAAGCCAGCACAAAACGTACCCTTGGTGGGACTCGAACCCACAATCCTCGGCTTAGGAGGCCGATGCCTTATCCATTAGGCCACAAGGGCTTGTGAGCGCTCTTCACAAAATACAATATATAGCGTCATTACTATTATTATCCTATATTTTCTAATCAATAGGTAGATATATTTTACTGTATTATAATTTAGAGTACATATTTGCCTATTATTACTAAGGTACTAGTTTTTTTTTTTTAATTTAGTAAAGCCGGTTCGGCACACTAGGGCCATTCACAGCTGAGTTAATATTATAAACGTCACTATGCAGAATAACACTAAGGGTCGGCCAGAAGGCTTCCCTGTCAGAACTTATTGTTCACGCGACATTGCACTATATGATTAGAGATTGAATTATTGTTAACTAATTATTAATTAGGTCATGCGGAAGTTTACGTTTTAGTCTGCGGTTGGGTACTTGTTGATTTAGCTGGTAGCGCACTGCTCCAGGACATTCATTTAGCTTGTTAAAAAAGTTCTGGGCGCAGTTTTTAATGAACTGTTCGATGGTTGTAATGCCCAGTTCCTCGTGAATGTGTTTATTTCGAAGAAACCAAGGAGCATTGATAACGATGCGCAGTACTTTATTAATTACTTACTAGTAATGTGAGTCTACCATGTGAGTATAATATACTTGAGGACAGAGTGGTGTAACGGTTAGCGTAGCTGCCTTTGGATCACACTGTCGTGGGTTCGAATTACGCCTCCGCTCATGGATGTTTTGTGATGTCATTTAGTTTTAAGTGAGTTGTTATTTGATGTAAACAAGACGCTGATGACCTAAGTTGTCGACGCGTCTATAATTTACCATAAATACAATAAATATACTTATTATACTCGCATGGCAGATATACGTATACTATAATGGGGTTGATCCAGGTATTTTTTTAATCGACAGTGTTTTTGAATTTAAGGCTATCAAATTTTTTTCAAAATGTTTAGACTCGGAAAGGCCTTGAAAAAATAATAAAGTTGAAAATTGTTAGTCGGGTGACGTCACAGGACTATGTTTGCGCTTGAATTTTAACAGCCAATAAGACTAAAGTCAGCGGAAATAAAAATATACTGTTATCGTATTTACAATAATTGTCAAGCACCTGTCAAGCGTCAAGAAAGCGTGTTTAGTGTTTTTGTTACTTCATAATTTCATACGTTCAAATATCTATATAGTGTTATTTTTACACATTATTTGCAGACGTGTTTGCTGTGAAAATTAATACGAGTGATAATTTTGAAATTTGACATTTCACATCGCAACGACAACATGAGAACGCTGTCAGCCATATTTCGGCATTTCCATGGACTAACAATTATCTACTATTTTATGGGCCTTTTGCAAAACCAACTTATGTAAAGTACAAGTGAAATAGATAAATGTGAATTGAGGATTACGTTCTAGGTAACCTTAAGCCCTTAACCCTTGGCACGTCCGTAATCTAATAGGTAAATGTAAAATAGTTTAGATGGCAAACGAGTAAGTTAAGCGACCGTTTTATCTTCTATCACCACTCTTTCATCTTATATTATAATTTCCTGGCCCCAGCTGGGGTCTGTTAGGATTCCGCTAGGACTAGGCGGTTGAGAACACAACCGAATGAGATCGCTTTGATGTCAACCACTTCAACTAAAAACTGTTCCCGTGTCAATTCATGCAATGAAATGCAAATATATTTCGGTGTTAAAATACGCAAATAAATTGCTCAATAATAAAAAACAAACCGGTCAAGTGCGAGTAGAACCCGCACTACGAGGGTTCCGTACCGTTACATCAATTTAATTACTGTAAACTGTGTCTATGTTAAAAAACACAGTGTAAGCTCGAACCTCACGGTTGGCAGTTATATAATAATACATTGTTTTAACACGTGACTTAAAGACATATCGCGGACTATATTAATATTTAATATGCAAAATTCTTATAATACTTATGTGTGCATTAGTATATGAAACACCCATTTAGTAAGACGTAACATAATGCTGCAACATGGGAAAAATTCATTTTTCAAACCTATATAGGGTTAGAATCCCTACGGTGACATAGGTTTGAATGGGTGTTTCATATATACTAATGCACATAAGCATTATAAAAATTCTGCATATTAAATAAAATAATATAGTTTATAATCATCGCGTACGATGACGCCACTAGTTATATGATTTGGTTCCAATAGAAATAATATTGTTTATAAACATCGTGTACGATGGCGTCACTTCCGTTTGTCAGTATAAAAAAACATTAATTTTATTAAATTTAATTGATTATCTAATTCTAATTATTATTTGCCAGGATTCATGCCATAACAACACACAATTTTCTGTGAAAACATGTGGTAAAATGGGAATATTAAAAAAACAATTTCTTACGATATTTATTAGTACTTTTTTAAAACTGACAAAGTTTTTGAAGGAATATTTGTTCAAACATCCAAAATAAACGAAAAGTTTGCAAAATTAAATGTTTATCTATTTTCACGCAATTTTCCTTTCTTTATACCCGTGTTTACTCCTTTAGCCGACACTCTACGAGTCATGTTACAGCTATATTTGTAGCCCTAATTTGAGAATTTATCGAAATTTAATATTTTCACTCATCACTAGGCAGATCAAATAAAATTTTAACAAATCTTCACGTTTTGAGACCCTAGCAATCGTTTAAGATCATTTTCTGACTGATGTCTGTATGTGTGTGTGTATGTGGTCAATTTTTCGCCTCCGATATCGTGAAAACGGAACAACATACGGCCATGCCGATTGTTCCATTGTGTTTATCAGCCTTTAACTTAGATCTGATTAGATTTTGAGTCAAATCGGTTCAGTGGATCCTGAGATATTAAAAAAAAACGTTTTCAATGTCACGCATTAATATAAGTAAAAAAAATATAAATGAATTCTAAATGTTATAATATGAAAAAAATGTAAACATTTTTTTTCTCAAAAATGTATAGTTTTCGAGTAAAAAAATATTTTACTAAAAAAAGAAAATTGTAGGTTAAATCAAGGTAACCATGATTTTTGCTATATTACTAGCCATCAGTAGATCACCAAACAAAAAAGAGGGCCATGCTTTTTTCAAAGAATAAAAAAAGAGTGTTTATTTTTTGCAAATATTTACTAGGTGGGAAGTATAGGACTGGTCATCAGTCGAATTTTTTAATTTGATGCAGGAATACATTTTTAACACCTTGCTTATATTACGTTACATTCGCGAGATTGCAAGATAAGTTTAAAATTGGTAAGACTCCCGCACCAAATTTAATTTAAAAAGAGAGCGGGTGCTTAAGACCACCGGTAGAAATAAAACTCTCTCACTTCCGCTCACTTACTACATTTAAACACAAATTGACAGCTCCCGCGTTCTTGTTATTCACCCGTTCCATATCACTATAGAAACAGCTGCTTCCGTTACGTTTTGTCTATATCCGTTTGAAATCTGCGAATAAAGAAGTTTTATTTATTGAAATCACCTCGTAGACAAAAATAGCGCATTGGAAGGGGTGAATGTCCAGTGGGAGCAGGGATTTATGTAAAGTTTTCCAGGGATTTCTCTTTTCAAACTATATTTACTTTCCGATTCTTTGAATAAATCAAAATCGATGTATTTGCAAAGGTGTTAAAGGTTCGGGTTTTCATTTTCTCTAACGCCAGTTTTCGCATTGTGCAAATCTGAACGCGTATAGTTTATAAACAAATGCCTGTTGTTTGTTTTAGAACAAACTTTATCATATTATTTATACGTTTGTAAATTTAACCTCACTTAAAACAACCGAAAAAGATGATTAAACTTTTTTCAAAAAAATCACCTGAGGCATGTGTATAGTGTGATTCTGTGTCATTTATTTAGCGTTTACCAGAACCCTTTAGCTTTAAAAATAGCGTCGGGAGAGCCCATAACCGTTTTTAGGCCAGGGGAAAGGATTTGAGATAAAGAATCCAGGGGTAACTTCCGGAAGAGAATACTCTTAAAATGCATTCCTTCATCTATATTTTAAAAATTATACACTACTATCCCACCAAGGAAAGAACGTGGGTTCGGAAGTGGATAGGCGGAGAAGGTTTTCACAATCTGACACGAGCGTTTTAACACATATTGTCAGAATTAGCTGCAAGTCGTTCGTTTGTTTTCATGCCGCTTACCCTAAATAAGAGCCCCTGTGAACTGATTTGCATTAGAACGGCGTTCTTTCACTGGTAAAACAATAATCTTCGTTTAATAGTTATTTAATATTTCAACGTGAACTTCTATGACATCTGTGGGTGTCGACGGAACTATTTCTTCTACTTTATTAAAAAATTAGCGGCTACCCGTGGCTCCACTCACGTATATTAGTGTATTGTACAGTTATTACCCCCCCCCCCCCCGCGTAAGGAATCCTCCCGTTGCGAAGCGAAGTATGATTTATTATCCCCTCACCCGCGAGAATCTCCCCCTGCGAAGCGAAATCGGACTTAAATAGCTTGGAAATAGTTTGCATCAACAGTGTCACATAAATAAACAGTCAACCCAACCCTACGTTTCGACATTTGCATTAACGGTGTCACAACGTGCACGAGACGAATTTTAAAATTGACATATCTTTTTTATTTGTCTACCGATTTAAATGAAACAAACACTAAATATTAGTCCAAGCTTATCTCAATAATCACTGAAAACTACATTCAAATTGGTTCAGCCATTGCGGAGATTAGCGTGCACGCACAGACAAAAAAGCGACTATACGATTTTATTATATGAGTATAGATTAAAATCAGTACTATTTTAAAAAAGTTGTTCTGTATAATGTAAGCAGTTTAGTAGTGCTGATGATCTCATCTGGTGACAAGCAACGGTTGGGAATGTAAAATGTGCTTCCTCTGGACGTGATCACATATCCCGGTTGCAGAAAACGTCTTAGCGGCTCACTCCTCACGTAGACACGCGTCGCACGTGTCTCTTGTCTTTTCACTGCGTTACACAAGCCTTACGAAGGGGCGCGAGGGGATTGCTATGTGTGGAACTGTCATTTTTTTACGGAATCTGGATTTAAAAAATTGACCTAGTATAACCAACTCTGTATAGCAGCATTTCCCAAACTATGGGTCGCGGTCCACTGGTGGGTCGTGAGCGAATATTGGGTGGGCCCTGATTCCTGAAAAATAGGACGATACATCAACCGACAGGCCACTGACGGACGGCAAGGAAGCAAATACATCCTTCTCATTGAAATAGCACTCCTTTGTATTTAATTAAGTATTAAAAGTTTCGGTTGTAACTGAATGTTTTTGTTCTTATTTGAACAGTCCTTCATTCATATAGTTATGTCCCTTTTTAACCGACTTCAAAAAAAGGAGGTGGTTCTCAATTCGGTTTGAACTTTTTTTTTTATGTTTGTTACCTCAGAACTCCGTCATTTATAAACCGATTTGTTTTTTTTTTTATTTGAAAGGATATACTTTCAGATTGGTCCCATAGAAATTTCATCAAAATCGGTTCAGTAGTTCGGCTGATTTTAATAAAAGTTAGTAACGGCGTGTGATTCCTTAAGGTAAATGTCACTTTTTGACACATTAGACAGCATAAGAAAGTCGGTTTAATAAAAGTGAGTAACGGCGTGTGATTCCTTTAAGGTTAATGTCGCCAATTTAATAAAATATGAAGTCGGTTAAAAAGTATATTACCTATAGTGATTAATATCTTCTTTTTAACCGACTTCATATTTTATTAAATTGGCGCAGACCTCAAAAATTTAATTATTTTCCTCTTTTTAGTGGCTTTTTGAAGGTTTTTTTTTGTTAAAAAGTTTTTTTTTCTTCATGACAGCCAAGAGGTGAGTCCCGAATTTGGAAGTTATTGTTAGGTGGGTCGCGGTCCAGTCAACTTTGGGAACCACTGCTGTATAGTATGAAGTCGTATGTAGTAAGAAATATATGATTTAGAGTTAGAGACAACAAAAAGCTATTTTTGAAGTAAAACTTCTTAGGCGTCGCTGGCTCGTCTATTTGAGGCCTACAATGCTGTAAATGAAACGAAAATGTGGTTACGCCCGTGCAGACCCTAGCAACCCTATAAATAAATCCATAATTGTAGTCCAGGCCAGAAGTGTGGTAATAGTACTTATGTAGTATGTTATGTTTTACTTAGGTTGTGTGTGCCACGACACATGCCTTTTTTATTTATGGAAACATTTTTTTATTCCAAATTTTAATCAACAGTTACCGAAACTATTTAAATTTGCGATATTTCTTTGTAATTTTTCGATTAATAATGAAATATTTTAGATTTAGTGGCTTAAATGTTATTGAGCGAAGAGTCCAGTAGCGTAACTACTGGGCATGCCCGATTCTCGGGGTCTCACAAAGTATTCGAACCCCGAAATTTACGAACGATCAAGCCCATAAACACTTCAATATTTAAGAGTTTAAATTTTTTGCGAATAAATATTTTTTGGGTTAGAAAAGATTGTAGTTAAAAATTTGAGGTCGAGGGCCCTTTTCCTCATTTAATCTGTGATCCCGATTTTTGTAGTTACGCCACTGGCGAAGACCTTCCAAATATTTGCCCGCTGAACTAATTACTTTTGCCAGCGCGTTCAAATAGAACTAGTGATAGTTCGTCATCGGGTTTGGTCCGTTGCGCGTTGTTGTACCGTGGAACTATACAGCACTTTAGTGTACCCAGCGGTCACATTTCTACCGTCTATGATTTGCTTTTTTTTTTGAAATACATATTTGATGAAGGAAAAAAGCCGCACGAAACCCGGACCTTTAAATTGCAGACACTCGCCGTACGGTAGGATATGCTTACACATTGGATGAACAGCAAAGTCCGGAAAGAAAACGATAATGTCGCCATCTTGTAATACGTAATAGGGTAATATGCATGAAAATTGTTTTTACAAGCTTTTATTTATTCGTTATATTAATAGAGTAGTACATTCTGAACAAAGTGACACATCATCAGTTACTTCATTCTGATTGCAATTAAGCTCAAAAATAAATTTCGAAATATGTATGTAAGCCCCCTAAAAAGCGTTTTTGCTCGTGACTTCATGATATATAAAAACCAAGAAACAAACTGTTGAAAAATACTGTTTTGTACTAAAATCCGATTACTCTAAGAATGATACCGCTACGTCATTGACAGAAAACGCCTATTTATCTGGTCGCCGCCTACCTGACCCAGTGGCGTAATGTGCAAATGGTTACTTAAAAAATGAAAAAAAAACAAAGTTTTTTTTTGTTTTTTCCTTCTTTAGGTGGCCTTTTGATGATTGACGCCAATACATTGATGACGTATCGGTACCATTCTAAGAGTAATTGGAGTCTACCTATGTAAACATGATGTAAACAAGTTTCTATGGCAACGGACACTCGACATATACTTTGACGTCACACATTGCTTTTGATTTTTAGAAATTCATTCATATTTCAATAAATTGCTGCATTTCAACGAATCATTCAATGTTTCTCAAATTTGTCGTGCTACGAAATAAAAATTTATGCATATAGGTACTCTATTGATCTTACAATCTACCTATACGTTAGGTTTTATAGAATGATGGAAAATAAAAAAAGAAAGTAGACGATTAAATAATAATATACCCTATAACATGCACGTCACCAAGACGAATCGACAGACACCTTATTTGTCAAAATTGGTCCAATAGTTAAGAAGATACGAGGGAGCCTTTTTTCCGCAGTCGGGTAAAAATAAAAATCGAAATCTTTCAAAACTTTTTCAAAATTATTTTGCTTGTAGAAAAAGACACGCTGATTCAAATGAGCACAAGCAAACGTCTGCATGTGTTGTTTAGAAGTTTAATGTTCCCGAAAAATCATAAAAACATCTTTAAATGGCTGTAGCTTCTAAACTAAAAGAGATACAGACGTTATGTGACGGGCATGTGCTCATTGGATTCAGCGTTACTTTTTCTATAATCATTCAAAATTTCAAAAATATATTAAAAATGTCGATGTTTCCGATTTTTTTAAGGCTTCGACCTTCATATATAGCAAACCTCGAGTTCTGAAGTTCGAATCAGCAGTGGCATTAATTGGGTTTTTAATTTATTATTAAAAAACATTTATTGAAATCTAGAACAAAAATTGGACTTCCCTTACTTAGCGATTTTTGATAACGTGTATATATTTAATGCAGGGATATCAATTCCGCAGAAGTAAACAAAAGACACACGTATAAAACAATTTCCTACTTATTTTACTCACTTTATAACAAAACAACAACGTGAATTGTGAACACACATTTCTAATGTAATAAGCAGAAGTTCAAGTGGATATTCTCTCGTTGTTTTATCTATTTGAAGGCTGGGTCGGTGGCCGGTGCAGAACTCTCAAATGCCAAGGCCTTCTAAAAATGTGGTAACAACTAGACAATTGTAAATTGCATTCGTTGCAGTGAGCAGATGCATGGAGGGGATTTCATAGTGACTGTTAGCGCGCAACGGATAAATAGAGAAACATGCGGTGGGTACCTAACTCCCTTCTCTATAGTAACCGCTAAGCATAAATACGTCATAGTAAATAATAAAATATAAAATGGGCCCTGAAAGTGACACTTCTTATCAAAATAAAGTTTGAATTTTTATGCAGAAAAAAATATAATACTTACGCAAATTAATTAGCTTTTAAATTTATTGTAACATAACTTACTATTATTTTTTTAAATTATTTAATAATTATAAAATATTTTTTTTGATGTAATTTATAACTACATATTTGACATTAATGCTCTAATTTGACAGCTGAGATTTCGGTTTTGCGCGTAGATGTGTACTTACCGAGATTGTTTTGCGAATCATGAAAAAGAAGGTTTATAATTTATTATTATTCACGGAATTTCACAAAAACTTTTCCACGTTGCTATTTTTGAATTCAATAGAATTATTGAATGAATAAATTGTAACTTTAGCACCGCCGATTTACGCTATCACTCACCAGACGGCAACCATGCATCTGCTCACAGCGAAGCGTAGTTATACAGTATGTCAAAACGAGGAATGGCGAGTTTAAATAGTCGCACGAGTCATAATTTCATTACGCATGAGATAGATATATGGTATTTTTTGCCATACCTACTATAAAATAGCTACTTTTTACTTCAGTTTAGGTATTTTCAAAAAATTTTACAGCTCATTTTGTATCGCCAACTTCACTTCTGTAGTAGGCTGAGAGTAGATGTTGGTGGGTAATAGCGGGCGGATGATCAGGGCGAATAAACATAAATCACTCTGGAAACTGTTTGCTTTCCCACAATAGTGTGGGAAAGATACGTTCCCGCACACTGGCCTGTCAAGAGTCACATTGCATGCATACATGCATGTAAAGTAACTATTTTATAGTGGGTGTGGCAACAATAATGGTACAGCTCCACCGCACTAACCGCGAATTTCTGTTCATCATTAAACTATTTTTTCTGAATTTTTCCAAGACAAATGAACAGTGGCATATTATAAGATCATTATCGGTTTAAGAATCGTTGAACCATTTTCAAGAAAATCGATTTTTAGTGTATTTGCCATATGGCACATACACTATTGACGTCGGTCGGATGGCGGGACCTTGGGGTCGGACCAAAATTTCTCGACGTTTCATAGCCTCCTGAACACTTTGGTATCATTTTTGGAAATGTCTATATATATATATATATATATATATATATATATATATATATATATATATATATGTACGGGCTATAACTTTCGAAAGAGTTAATTGATTTTGACGAAATTTGGTAGGCACGTTGGATTCCATCACCGCACGAAGCCTATTTAAAATGGGCCCAATCGGACCATTTTAAGGGTAGTTTTTAGGGGTAGAAAAATGTTTTTGGACCCAAAAATAGCGAAAAAATTCTCAGAATTGTTTCAAAATTGAAATTTAACCTTTTAGTAAAGATCAAAATATGGTGCTAAAATTTTATTAAAATCGGCCCGACAGGACCGGACTTACAAATTTTATGAAAACACTAGTTTGTGGATAGTGATTTACTTACTGAAGAGTGTATTTAATTTGGTACAGAGGTTGCATTGACAATAATATTGAAATTAAGGAAAAAAATATTATTTTAAGGGATGTATTAAGGGGTTAAATTTTTTATTTTGTCCAAAAACAAACTAGGTTTTACGTATTAAAGCCATAAGGCCTGTATTAGCAAATACACTATATTGTCGGCAGGGTTTGGCACTGCGACCCGAGTTTTTTTTTATTTTTCTTCATCTCTAAACTACCCTGGTTTTGGGGAGTAATAGGGGAAACCCGGAGAAATTCCCTTAAAACCCTTAGTTTAAAGGATGTGTCAGTAAAGCCCGGTTCATATATTCGATATTTAAACGTACGCTGTCGCTGCGGATACATTACATCAGATGAGCAGTGCAGTACCTCCGTTGACGTTGCGGCACCGTACGTCCATCTCGCGACAGTTTTCCCATACGCGCCGTAATCGCACCGCACACGCATTGAATTGCTACAGCCACGCAGAGGCACCGTGCGTTTAAAAATTGGAGGTATGCACCGGGCCTAAAACTTTAGGCGCGTGCTTCATGCTTCATGGAAATCCGCCCATTGCGTTGGTCTGCAAAGATAGTATTCAAATGTTGCCGTCAAGTCGGGCATGAGACAGTTCCTTATCAAATCAACATATTTGTAATGTATGTACACATTTTATACGACATGTTGGATAATAAAAACAAACGTCTTTGCAATAATAAAAATGAAATGAAATTACGTCTTAAACAATACCCTCTCTTGACGTCAGAATTTAGATAGGTAAAATGATTCGTTCAAAAGAAATTGGCGACTCTCAATTTAAATCGTTCACATTTGAGTTGGTTAGAACGTTCAAAACGAGACCTTGAGCGAATAATTTTTATATCTTGATAGTTTTCCTTCAGTATAAATCTACAGTTTAAAATTATTTGAAACGTCGACATGTTATGGTCCCGCCATCCGACCAATTACCGAAAATTTTATCATTTCTCTAAATGATAAACAATTCATAGATAAATACTTCTCGAAGACTGCAGAATAAAAAAAAGTTCATATGAACATGAGTCAACAGTTTAAGAACATATAAGTGGTTGAAAACTCAAAACGCGAATGTAAGTTAACAGTGCCGTACTGATCGACCCTGACAGGGCCGTGCCGACCCCCCACAGCGCCTGTGTGCGAAACCTATGAAGCGCCTATTTTTTTCACGAATCTTAATGTTTCAACTTATTTTTATTTCTTATTTGTTAATTTTGACCGAAATAAATGTTCTCTAGTTTTATATAATTAGATAATATTTTCCTAAATAGGTAAAACCAGTTCGTTTCCGCTTGCCAATTACTGCGAAAAATAAAGCGCGAATTAAATTTTTACATACTTTATTTACACCTTGCCCACACTTTCGATTGAATGACTGTTCAATCAATTGTTTTGGCTCTCTCGTTCCTTAAAGTCGGGCTGTCGGGGAATCCCCGTGACCCCACCCCGCTTGGGTCGCAGGCATCGCATCGGTCGGGTTGCGTTCATAAACTCATTCAAACAAACTCATGGCGGCTCTTTTGATTTTAACGCTGAGCTCGTAATTATTGTAAACTAAAACCCAAAGCGTAAAATTAAACCACAAACGTGAATATTATCTTGGGAGACTTGTACAATAAGCGCAAATTATGTTTTGTTGTTTACGAGGCATTTGTTGCGCCTATCATACCCACTTACTTATCGATACTCCACTACAAAGAAATATGTTGTTGTGTAAGTTTAACAAAAATAATTTCGATAGCGGCGCCCCTATTGTCTTCGCGCCTGTGTGCGCCGCACACTTCGCACACAGGGGCGGCGCGGCCCTGGACCCTAAGCTCCGTTAACCCCGCCACTCACGAACCAACGCTGCATTACGATTTTGTCGAACGCGATTGCAGTACAATTTGGTTGGAAATCGGGTGACCTTGCAGTACGAGTTTTGCTTTCAAACTGTAAACATATCTGACGAAAATATACTTTTAGCGAATCTTACGCTTTGTATAACCGAAATATAAAGAGAAAGGTGCAAGAAACGCACCAAAATCACACGATCAAATCGAAAGTCGCAATACACGATCAAATAAACGATCCAACCAACACTGTAGTTGTACCTTAAATTAAACACATCCGCCGAGAATTTTTGGAGATCCATAGTTGTACCTATAACTGCTACGGATTGACATGTTTGCGTCTACGGTCAAATCGCACTGATTTGGTCGGGCGGCGAATATACACGATCATGCGTTTGATTTTGTCGCACCTACGAAATCGTACTCCGATGTTAGATCGTGAATGGTGGGCTTAAGCTTTTGCCGTTTTTACCTGATTAAAAGTTGAACCTATAAACTGAAAAGACGCGAACCAATCTATTATTAATCAACTCTGAAGTTAGCTGAAAGAACTGAATTTCGAACAGTTCTTTTTAACAGTGCAGACAACACAACAAAAATGAGATAATGTATTGTTATGCGGAGCAGACCTCATTATAATATTTTGTAGTTGGTAGCACTACATGCCACAGTTGGTAATATTATGGAAATAACATTTCCCTAGGCTAAATGATACTTGTAAAATAGGAATATCACTAAATTTTCACTGAATATACTGCGCTGACAGGTGTTTTTAATAATTAATACCAAAAATGTTATATCTTTCGGTGATTTATTTTAAGCAAGTTTATCTCGAATAAATATAATTGAATTTTTGCGGTATGCAATGCTAAGTTGGATTAAGATTAAATTTTTTTTATTCCTTACTATTATGGTATAATAAATCTATTCAAAATTTTTGTGCGACGCACGAACTTATAGATAAAATTATATTTTTCTAGTGTAGGCACTAGGTGGAATTAGGAGACACACTGAATCTTTGCATATAGGGTGGATCCTATTTCCAGACCTTCTATTCTTTTTTGAAATTTGAATATGAAATGTAGCCCAATTTCTAAATTGAATCAACTTTAAAATGCTTGGTAAGTTTCTTAAAAATCGGCTCAGTCGTTTTGGCGTGATGCCAATTCAGAAATACAAAAAAAATAGGTGTGTGCTTATGACCACGCGATAGAAGTGAAAACTTAAGTTTTTCTAATTTTTGGTGTCATCTATTATAGCGCATTTATGAACTAAAAATAATTTATTACTAAAATAATAAAATTGTATTTTTAATTAATTCCACCTTGGTTTCAAAAAAAATATAATTATTGTCAAAGAAAGAATATAACAAAAATTAAAAAATATAATTAGAAAAAAAACGCCAAAAATTCTATGCTGCCATCAGGTCTCAAACCCAGGTTCCTATGCATAGCACGCAAAGACGTAACCAACTGCGCTATGAGTGGAAGTGTGTAGAAGGCCGTTTTTATAATATAAGTATGTTGTGAATTCTTACGGATCCCACGTTCCTATGCATAGAACGCAAAGACGTAACCAACTGCGCTATGGGTGGAAGTGTGTAGAAGGCCGTTTTTATGATATAAGTATGTTGCGAATTCTTACAGAAGTAGTTGCGAACGCTTCACATTTTTTCAGTACTACCCAGGCAAAGAGTGCCTAACGCGCCTAAGGAAGTTTTCACTTCAAAAACTACAACTTTTTTTATTAACGATCGAAATTTACCAAAAGCTAACTATAGTAAACTAGGATGGTACTATTTTTTTATTTCTAATTAAGAGATTTGCTTTAAATATCCTTGTGTAGGTACAACACTAAAAAGTATATAAAATATTGATTGCCACTGGAGAATGAAACCTCATAAATAAGTAAGGAGCGTACAAGTATAATAGTAGCTATAGTAACTACTCTATCCTTTTTATTGCTGGCAAGCAACGTGTCCCATTGAATTTAAAATTTAATTTTAAAAACACTGCTGATTCGATTATTAACCATGCTATAATATAACTGAAGTACATAATAACGGTGATGCTTATAAGTTACTGTATTGTTATAAAAATACTGGCTGCAGCTTTGCAAAACCCTGTCGACAAAATATAGTGTTTTTAATGTATGATGGTAAAACTAGTAGCGGTTTTATGAAACCACGAGGACAGTGTGGTCCAGTGGTCAGCGTCACGGACTCTGGATCAAACTGTCGAGGGTTCGAATCCCGCCTCCGCTCATGGATGTTTTGTGATGTCATTTAGTTTTAAGTGACTTAATGTTATTTAATGTAATCAAGACGCTAATGACCTAAGTTGTCGACGCGTCTATAATTTACAATAAAAATAAAAAAATTATGAAACCACGGTGCAAGTGAAACTTTATTGCAAAAATTTTGAATTGGCAAAAAAATACTGTAAAATTGTAAAATTTTTATTGCAAATAGTTTCTCTACGGTAGACTGATTTCTAATCTCTAAGGGCACCCAATGGGAAGTTAGCAGTGTGGTTTTACCCACACACCGAGCCTCTTTTTTTGAGAAGGGGGCACTAGGCCAAATCAGTTTGGGAATCTCTGAATTAGAGAAAGAGAAATAATTTATTTATCAACAGTACTATTTTTTTTCTGTATTTGTAACCAATACAACGTTTGTAGATCATTCTGTACCTAAATAACGCATCTGGTTACTTCTATCCGCCATTTCGCTGATATTTTATAATGATTCTCGAATTGCAGCCACAATCTATCTCCAGCATCTACTTTTATTGTTTTCGCTATTTCTGCTGTACCAATAGTCTAGTCTTCCAGAAGAACAAAAGTCACGTATTGAGGATTAGTTTTATAGTGTAATTATACTTTTATTACTATTGGAGAAAATAGATATCGCATTTATACAGGCCGTTTCAAATACACATTACTCCAAAAAATTAACGCACTACTAAAAAGTAAGCAAAAGTTTAAAGTAATTTTTCGTCAAAACTACTGGTTCGATTTGGACGATTTTTTTTTTTTTTGAACAGGTTATCTCTTCCAGAAAGTTAGAGTACTACTGTATTCGCATAGAAACCTATTTTTAACACGCTTATAAGCTTCCCCTGTATGTTTGCGTGCTTGCGTGCTTGCTTGCTTGTTTGTCAGTTTGTAACCGACTTCTTTGAACTTGATTTTGACCAACTTTGAACGGTCAGATTTAGTTTAAACTTTGTCGACTTATCAAGGACCGACGACAATACAATAATTCCATAAGTTTATCCCATTATCCTGACCAGGATCTCCAGGACTAAAAAAGAAAAATGCAAAAAACTTCAGATTGAACTGAACCTTTGCACACTTATCAAGGACCGATTACAATACAATAATTCCATAAGTTTGTCCCATTATCCTGACCAGGATCTCCAGGACTAAAAAGCAAAAATAAATTATAATTTAAAAAAACTAAAAAACACGCTTTAATGAACTAAAAAGTAAAAAATAATTAATTTTATTGTAAAAAAGCGTGGGGTGCTTTGTATCATATTTTCATACTACCCCACGCATTTTTACAATAAAATTAATTATTTTTTACTTTTTAGTTCATTAAAGCGTGTTTTTTAGTTTTTTTAAATTATAATTTTTTATAAATAGCGGGTGTATCAATAATGACGTGTTTCTTTCATAAAATTTGTAACAACCTGTGGAGTTCAACAGTTACAATATCAAATAAAAATTGAAATCAAACTGTAGCCTTATCTTTTCATAACATTTTGTTTTTTGATTTACTCTATTATCTTTGCTACTGCAGGAGAAAAACAATTTTATAGCATAGCATGATTTTATTGAAAATTCAAATCCAAATTTAACAATGAAAAAAATAATCAAAATTTGAAGAAAAAAGGTATGAAAGTGTCAGTAGTGAGTAAGATATCGTGGCATTTTGGTGCAAATAAAAGATTTTGCAAAAAATACGTAAGGGCCAACACTGAAAATACACTTCTGTGAAGTGCTTTTTGATTTCTGTATTTAGCTGATGACAATTACTGTTATTCCCTGTTTTTCCAAGCTTGTTACGTTTATAATGCTAATTAAAATCAATAAAATCATGCTATGCTATAAAATTGTTTTTCTCCTGTAGTAGCAAAGATAACAGAGTAAATCAAAAAACAAAATATTATGAAAAGATAAGGCTACAGTTTGATTTCAATTTTTATTTGATATTGTAACTGTTGAACTCCACAGGTTGTTACGAATTTTATGAAAGAAACACGCCAAGATTGATACACCCGCTATTTATAAAAAATAGGTTTCCATGCGATTACAGTAGTACACTAACTTTCTGGAAGAGACAACCTGTCGTTCAAAAAAAAATCGTCCAAATCGAACCAGTAGTTTTGACGAAAAATTACTTTAAACTTTTGCTTACTTTTTAGTGGTGCGTTAATCTTTTGGAGTTGTGTATTTCATGAAGAAAATTCTCTTCTTGACAGAAAAAATATATTTCATAAAATTAGCCCTTCTTGACAGAAAAAATATATTTCATAAAATTACTTCTTCTTGACAAAAAAAATATATTTAATGAATTTAGCCCTTCTTGACAGAAAAAAAAAATATATTCCATAAAATTAGCTCTTTTTCACAAAAAAAATATATTTTATGAAATTAGCCCTTGTTGACAGAAAATACATTTCATAAAATTAACTGCGTTCTTGACAGTACACAGCATATATATTGTATAAATCTCTAGCTCTCACACAGAACGACTGCGATAGCTGCGTGGACAAATGCATTAGTCTACCGTGTGTAAGATTGCAGGTTCGCGTCGCGCTTGGAGTAGTAATATGAAAAATTAAGTTTATTATTATTTTTTTTCTTTATTTATTATCTATGAAAAATAATAAATTGAAAAAATGAAAGTATATACTATACTTAACTATTAATTTATTTATTTAAATTCGCATGGTTGACGAAGACGAAAAAAAATTTCACTTCAACCGTGCACTTATGTGGGTGAAGCACATACCTTTTTTTAAATAAACTCTTCGAAATGTCTTTCAAGGAAAAATTGAGATACTATCTATATATATAAAAATCAGTTGATGTTCGTTTATAGTCTCGCTAAAACTCAAAAACAGCTTGACCGATTTGAATAAATTCTTTTTTTGTTTTGTTCGCTCTAATACAGGGGTTGTTTAAAAAAAAATAGGTAAAACCCAAAAGAACAGCTGAAAAATCGAAAAATTCAAAATTAGTAATTTTGTATGGGAATCGCCACTTCGGCTTACTTTTGATAGATGGCGTTCGTGGCGGACCTATTGTCTAACAGACGTGCTATACAAAACTGTCATTCCTTCAGTGTTGTTGTGTAAAATGTATTACATTAGCGAGCGAAGCGAGTGAGTAATATAGCACCCGGAAGAGAACGAGCGGATTAATAAATCATATATCCATAGCACCCGGGCGAAGCCGAACCCGACCGCTAGTATTATATATTTTTACAATAATATAATCTACTGACTATATATAATAATACCTACCTAATAATTTTTACAATAATACTCCAAATACACAATAGATTTCTCATGGGAATAAGAACTTATCTGATACCTATTGTCAATTATATGATCCAATTTATATTATTATATTAGTTTATTGTACCTATAAATTTGAAAAAGAAGATTAAAAATAGAAAAATAAAAAAACAGTTGCATGAGGTATCTCGTTTCTATAATTTGCAATAAAAAGATGAAGTACCTACTGCAAATACAAATTCAACATTTTCCGTTATTCGCAGGGAATGGATCTTCCCCAGGTTGAACTGACCGACGGTGATAACCGAAATTTTCCATCAAATTCCCAACTGAAATTCTAATCTGAAATAAATGTAATTTTAAAGGAAAAGAAAAGAAAAGAAAAACTTTACCCTACAAAATTGGAAAATTATACAATAAAATAAATTGTAAAGTGTAGTTCACATTACAATATTACTAGTATTGTGTCACTATATAATATTATAGTTGTGAAAAATGGCGTACTAGATGATAACATTATATTAATGAGTTATATTATTTTATTTGTAATTTTACAATTATAATTTTTTTGTTACAGGTATGCTGTTTGGAAGATAATTGTCACACGGTGAGCTAAATAATTTCGAATTTTATTTTTTATTCTCTTTACGCTTCAAACAAAATTCAATGTAAACAAAATATAATCGATTATTGACATGACGGTTATCTGAACCGCGTGTTTGCAAACTCAAGGTGATTATAGTAGGCGGACGAGGTTGCTTCCTATTGGTTGAACGACAATAAAACGAAACCGACTTACAATGCAACGCATCCTCTTCAAACATACTTTGTATTAAAACCGCGAATTGTGCCTTTTGTCTATAGTCTATTCTGAAATAGTGTAGAGTAATAATAATAGATAATAAAATCATTCTATTTGACAGATTCCACTTTCCAGTGGTTCCATAGACTAGAGTACTGCAGCTATAGCCTTCTTTTAATTCTTTTCCAAATTCAGGTAAAGACTTAATCTTTACTAGTGTCTAGTATTCAAATACAAGGTTGAGTTTCTGTGGACAACAATATACATAAATACAAACTATATTCCCTACGTCCACAACGCATTCACGTAAAAATTAAGTAGTGAATAATTTTTATCAATCAACAGCGAGGCTACAATTATGATTATTTGGCTATTATAAGAAAAAATCAAATGCCACTGTTGGGACTTGAATCATAAACACCCAGTTTCCGGTTGATTGAGTTTCCAATTACTACACAGTGCCCGACAGCAGAATCTGTTCTTTTTTTATATATAGCAAGTTCAACAACAGATTCTGCTATCGGGCACTGTGAAGTAATTAGTAACTCAACCAGCCGGAAATTCATAGCACCCGGGCAAAGCCGGACCGGGCCGCTAGTAACTAACAAACTTTACACTGAAAGTTAAACTACTCCGCGTTCAAATAGAGCGAGTAGGATGCGAACTACTGGCCATGCGGTGGGGGGAGGCGATTGGTCAGTAAAATCGAAAAATATATATTTAAGTAACCATGCAAGTAGCTGACCACCTTGCAGAGACGATCGGAACGATCTGTTTAAACCATGACAGTAGCTGGCATACAGTAACTGGCCTTCTCAACTCGCACGCTAGCTCGCACTGTATAAACTCACCTTTACGTGGCGTGGGTTCGAATCCCACCTCCGTTCATGGACGTTTTGTGATGCAATTTAATTTAATTTGATGTAATTAGATGCTAATGACCTTAGTTGTCGAGCTATAAATCAAAACCAGCATTGACTCACGCACTTGGAAATTGGAATCGATGCGGATACACATTTCGTTTGATTATTATCTCTTCAGTGTGAATTTTCTCGCATTGCAGGAACATTCTTTCCTTTAATAACTATACGCCTGTAGATGATAAACGATCCATTATAAATAACAGTGCCCTTTCGGTACTTTCGCTACTTTCTTTCTCTGCATGACATTCCTTTGTAAATTTATTACCGATGACCGACGAACCTCTAACACCAACCTCCGGTAAAAACTCCTCGGTAAATCCACTATATATACTGTAAAAGCCAGGATTTCAGAATTTGCACATATTATAATAACTAGCAACCCGGCCCGGATTCATCCGAGTGCTATGAATTTATGATTTATTATGGTTAATACATCACTCACTCGCTTCGCTCGTTCGCTCCAGTTATTATAGCCCGCTGAGGTAAAAGTAATAGAGGACACAATATACCGTATACAACTGCTTATACAAAGCTGAAGCCAGGTCTCATACAGGGCCGAGTAAACATGGCGGTCAAACACGGGTTGGATTAGGAATATTATTCTCTTCTTCATCTTCTTCTTCTCACATAAAAATGAGGGCCGAGTTACAATGGCGACTGGCTTCACTTTTAAATGCTAGTAGCGTCTCTATTACTTTAACCTCAGTGTTATAAAAATAAAACAATGGTTTAGACATTTCTTACCACAATAATTTTATTCGTGAATGTACATTTCAAGAGCTAAGTTCTCATCTTCAGCACATACTAAACGAATAAAATTCACAGATTTCGCAATCCTTGCAACCATCGAGGACATTGGAAATGATAACAGCATATATGAAACATAATTAACTGTTTATTATACACACAATATTTATCAATGCACTGTTTAGTTTTGTCAGGAATAACCCTATTATTCTTCTGTTATATATACGCGTTCACTTTTGCTTGATTACTTAACTTTTAAATGGATTTTTCTACAGTATTTATTAACATTTGCTCAAAAATAACACCGCAGATCGTTGCAAATACCTCTCAATTAACTAGACATGATATAAAACACATTTCGAAAAAATTGCACTTGTTCAATTTTGCATGATTGCTCCTCACTTAATCGCGACACCGTTGTCTTTTGGCCTTGAACGAAAACTCGTAACTCTGCCCCCATATACAAACATAAACATTTCCAATGTTAAAATCATTGTGGTAAGAAGTGTCTAAACCATTGTTTTATTTTTATTTAAATTAATATTCTTACTGTGTTATAGCCTAAAGCAAACTAGTCCATATTACAGACTCTCTCATATAAGTGAACTTGAAATACTGTAGCGAACAATCCGTTTAGTCCAGATCAAATCTTTGAACTCCGACTTTACAATATTCCATTGACAACTGCCGGAAACAACAGTCATTCAAATAAAAGACGCGTTCTACGTTTTTCCAATTTGTGAAAATGCCCGATCAGCAACACACAACAAAACACCATCAAAAATAAATAAAAGACTCACGTATTGCTTTCATGGCTGCCTCAGTCTCGTCTGCTGCAGTTGTTCGCCGGTTGCCTTTCATCTGTTCGACTTATTTCCGTTTCCTGTCTGATATTAACAACCATAATAATTGATAAGCTTATTAAATGAACTTGCACAATGCAATGACGATTGGCAACTTTACCCAGTAAGGCGCCATTCACAATGACTTGACATCTATAGGAACTTGTAATAAACTTTTACTGTATATACGTGATAATTTATAAAATGTTGGCAGATGATTGAAAAAATTAGTTTCATACCATGTCCTATCTCTTTTACATATACAAATCTATTTCTATAAGAAGCCATGAGGGGGGTTGACTAAAGTTACTTTTAATTGGGACTCACAAATGCGACCCTTGAGGTCCACACGACGAGCTTCCCAGTTTGATGAATATTGAAAATTAATAATTAAATTAGAAATTACATAGAAAAGTAATCATTTTAATCATTAAAACATAATTATTATTTATTTTTAACAATAAATTAAAAAAACGGCTGGATCGATTTTTATACAATTTATGTCGGATCATAGTGACATTAACATGCTTTGATAGACACCTCAACGAAGTTGATAACATTTTTTGGACGAGATTTCGTATAAAATCTATACTTTTTTGCAGTCGTTTTATTGAAACAAAAAAAAAAAAAAACGGCTTGATGGATTTTGATAAAATTTCTTTCGGGTCTTGTTGATGTTAATATGCTTCTATTTGCATCCTTACAAAGTCGATATCATTTTTTATGCGAGATTTCGTGTAAAATCCATTTTTGGCAGTATTTTACTTTAAACAAAAAAATGGTTAGGCCGATTTTGATAAAATTTCTTTTGGATCAAAATGACGTTAACACGCCTCGATTGACACCCTTACGAGGTCGATATAATTTTTTTTTCGCGAGATATTGTATAAAATCTACTTTTTTGGAGTCTATTTGGTTAAGAAAAAAGAACGGCTGAACCAATTTTGAGAAAATTTCTTTCAGAAAATAACATCCCTTATCACAGATTACAAATAACTAATTTTTCTGATAACATTGTAACGTGGCGTCATTGGGTGTCTTTTTACTTATATAGAGTTATTAGCGTTACTCGTAGGTGATTTAATATATCTTACGAAAAAAATCATTCCACAGAATTCAAAAATTCGTAGACAGTCACGTAAATATGTGAGAATGAATATTTTAAAGAAACATTTTTGAATTCAGTTAACCTTTGTTGACCTTAAACTCTCTATAATACCCGGTATACAACGTACCCCATCCCTTGTACAATGTACACCTTTCCACCCACCCTTATTCTATATCCGTTAACATTTCTGGCGCCCAACTCTCCGCCATATTGTACACTTCGTTCCATATATGACGGAGATTTAAAGGCTGATAAATATTTACTCAGTTCGTTTTGTGGAGGGTTTTTTTCGTCGAGATCTAGTTTACTCTTATGTCAGCTCGACCAGTGGCGTAGACCAATGAGATTTTTTTACACAATTCACGGAACGCCACATCTCTTAACACATCCGTTCAACATAATACAGGTTTCTAGTTCCACTGGGAATGAATAATTCTTATAAATACCTGATCTACGTTACGTAACAAAAAGCTGGGAACACGGCTTTATAAAAAAAATGCAATACCTATTTCTACGTATTTTTTACGTAACTACGTATCAGGGATTGTTACTTAGAGACGGTACAAAAAATTAAAAAATGCGTTACGTAATTTATAGTTGGCCTCTAGTAGTTTAATAATCCATTTTCCTGAGAGTAGTTCCTTCAATTATCCACGAGAGGCAGCACTTGTGGTAGGTACAAACATCATTTATTCCCCATTAGTATCGTGTCATTTTAGTGGTATAACTTAATTATTAAATTAATTAAATAATTAAGTTATAACACTAAAATGACACGACACTAATGGGGAATAAATAATATTTGTACCTACCACAAGTGCTGCCTCTCGTGGATAAATGAAGGAACTACTCTCAGGAAAATGGATCATTGTTTATAAACGTAGATAAGTCTGTTGTAAAAACGTTATTTTTATAATACGGTGGCAAACTTGTGCACTTTTGGCTTTGCCAAAGATTTTTATTCTGTTACGGATTCAGTGCCAGACTACGGCCCTGGTATCGACACAAGATTGTAGATTGCTGTTTAACAATATTTATTTACAGGGCATTGTTGCACTTTTTTGATTGCGTCAGAATGTAAATTGATGTTTAGGGATATTTATTCGTTGAGAGCACTGCCAGTTCTGCCACACTATTTTCACGTTTCTTTTTCACTCACATGGAGGAGTTGGCATCTAAATTGCTACTTACGCTTTTGTGTAGTTCGCCGTTTACCGAGTTTTTGTTGCACTTGCGATTATTTTGCTAACACGATTTTCGAATAAGCAGGCGAGATTTTCACTTTTTGAAAACGTGTCTTGGATTTATTTCTAAATTATAGACCGTATACTCGAAAAAAGTTGGTCTTTTACAAAACCAACCGAGAAAAAAAACCGGTCAAGTGCGAGTAGAACTCGCGCCATGAGGTTTCCGTACCGTTACAACAATTTAATTTAAAAGCACAGTGTAGAGCTGATATGGTTTGATTCCAATATAAATAATATAACTGCCAAACGACGTCACCACACGCGATGACCATAAACCATATACGGTTTGATTTCAATATATAAACAAGCCGTGAGGTGAGTCGTTTATTAGGACTAAAGTGCGACCCTTGAGGTCCACACGACGAACTTCCCAGTTTGATAAATATTTAATAATAATAATTAAATTAGATATTACACAGAAAAGTAATCATTTTAATCATTAAAACATAATTATTATTTATTTTTAACAGTAATTAAAAAAAAAAACGGTTGAACCGATTTTTATAAAATTTATGTCGGATCAAAATGACGTTGACACGCCTCGATTGACACCCTTACGAAGTCGATATAATTTTTTATTCGCGAGATATTGTGTAAAATCTACTTTTTTGGAGTCTATTTGGTTAAGAAAAAAGAACGGCTGAACCGATTTTGAAAAAATTTCTTTCAGATCATATTTACTTTAATACGCGTCGATTGGCACCCTAACGTAGTCGATATAATTTTTCATTCTCGAGATTTCGTCTTAGAAAGAAATGAACACATACGTACGTACGTACACACACACACACAGAGACATCTTTCTAAAAATAGCGTAAAAATAGTGTAGTGACCTTGAAACATAAAAATTTGTTACACATTTTGATTTCGATTTTCGGACCCATTACAATAACTTCTAGTGGTAAGTTAATAATATAAGATGCTACTCCACTTGTCAGTGTAAAAACTTTAATTTATTCTAATTAATTGACTATTTAGTTCTAATTATTATTTACTAGGATTCATGCCACAACAACATACAATCTGTAAAAATTTCAAATATAACTAACTCTCACCGTTTGTGAGCTAGACCTTGTGACAGACGGACAGACGGATATCGTAGGCTTAGTAATAGGGTTCCATACGGAGTAACTATAGTACTGTAATGTAAGTTTCAATAAATTTACGAACAATTCAATAGACAAATAATTAATTATACCTAACTAGTATCGCCTGTGGTCGAAATTCGACCGATTTATTGTCTCTGTAAAGTAACGAAATTCTAATTGGAATTTATAACATACATAACTGTACCGACAACGAATAAATCCGACAACACGATACCCTCTACATATTGATAGTTCATAGAATCTCCATGGTGTGTCACCAGAGGTCTCAAATCACACCAAACAGCGAGAGAAACAACGCTATGTATTTGTTTGCATGTAATATTCTCCCGTGCAGGGAAACTTTATTTTACCTGCCTTAACGGCAACATACGCTCATATTTTTTTGTGCACATCTATAGCACAGACGCACAGTATCTTTCGAATGATATAAGTTAGTAGAAAAATGTACCACAATTTCCGGTGTTCACGTATCTTTAAGATATATAGATTTAAAAAAAAATCAACGTTTCAGTAAATTTCATCCAAATCCCAGCCAGCGTTACATAAAATTTTGAGTTGGTTTATTAATCTGTCGGTTTATGTTTTATTCAAAAATATCAAAATATGAAAATTAGATACTAAAAAATATATTTTTAAAAACAAAAAATTCAAAGGCAAACGAGTTCCTCTAAACACACTTCAGGGAAAAATAAAACGCTGTGCCATCGATAAAACGTTTTTGAACTGCATTCCACATAAAAATGAAAGATAGGGAATTTGTGAAGACAAGCCATAAAGTAAAGCTTCAACTGGTGTTGTTCCTGCTGTATCAGCAGCCACTATTGGAGTTTTATTCTGGAAAACATCAACAACAAAAAACAACAAGTTAGACTTACAACTATAACAAATAATAACAATACACTGAAGTAATAAGGTACGTTCTGTTGCACCTCACTGAATCTTTCCCTGGATTGCAAATGGTCACTGTGAAATTTCACAAAATCGGGACGGATGTGCAATCCCAGAACATTTTGAGCGCAACTTGTTGGACACAATTATGGTACAAATACTTGAATTAATTAATATATAACTTTACTAGTTGCTCGCTCCGGGATTCGCCCGGGTGCTATGATTTTAATGCCTCTTTTGACAGTTAAAAATACAATAATCTGTTTTCCAAAATACACTAATCTAACGCATCATTAATTAATGACCTTATGTCTTTCCAACACAATAGGCAGATGCACAGTAGTGTGGATGCATGGCTTAAATGCTCTCCCTCGGGAACAGTTTTCCGGAAAAAAAACTAGTTTATGTCCTTTGTCGGGATTCAAGGAATCTCTTTGTCAATTTTCGTCGAAATCGGTTCAGTGGTTAAGCCGTGAAGAGATAACAAACATACAGACAGACAGACACTTCCGCCTTTATAATATTAAATTGATTTGACATTAATGTACCTACATAAATAGTGTAAAAAAATATAATAATTTGGACGATAGATTTTAGTTACAAAAATAATATTGGCAATATATTATTGTTTATAAAAATTATTATAAATGACAAAAAAACAGTGTACCTATTATTTTTAACAGTTTGTGCCGCCTGCGCAGTTAATGTACTTTTCCCTAAAAATGTTGCACAGCGGATGTCGCTTCTGCGCAGCTCACAGCTTGGTGTAATGGTTTATAGCGCTGAATCAAAACTGTCGTGGGTTCGAATCCCACCTCTGCTCATGAATGTTTTGTGATGTCGTTTAATTTAATTTGATGTAATTAGACGCCAATGACCTTGGTTGTCGGGCGTCTATAATCTACAACAAATAAATAAATAAACATTTCGACATCAAAGAAAAATGTATTATGTTCGCGAAATGGAACAAACCCAATCATCTCGTAATGTGCTTAAAACTGAAGACAACAAAAAAGCAAAAAGAAAAAAAGAGACAACACAATGTCTCTTTTGAATCGTCGTTCTGTCTTATATAATAGTGTCGTGGTGTTGGTGGTAGGTATAACCCCTTGGATGCTCAGGTCGTCTGCAGATGTTTCCCATTATCATAAAATAACATAATATTTGTTATAAACCAACCGTCGTGTATTTATGTGTTATTATTAACACTCCTTGTATAAATAGTGTACCTACTTCTAATCTTAGTGAGACGTTATCACGTCAAATAATAAGGAGACGTTACAGTAGGGTTGCCAGATCAAAAACCAAGATTTTCGGGACATTTGTAAGGCGAAGGCAATTTATTTCAGGGGGGGGAGTTATTGTGAAAGAAAGTGTTTTATTATTTTGCTATTTTTTGTATTTATCATTTGACTTGTCTAATTTTATTCATTTATCACACACCAGTACACGGTGAGATGTGGGACGCGCTTCTGAGTGTGTAAATCACGCATAATTTCATGTGAATCTTTAATGATTCATTTTATTGTTCCCAATTTGTCTTTATCGACATAGAGTAAGTCCGAAGAATACAATTAAATACAAGTAAAAATATATAAAATATGTACAGAGATTGCAGATAGTGCTAAATAAATAAGTAATATTTAGCATGTAACTTCTTCTTGCGATCGCGAGCACGAATTCGTTGATCTTATGCATTTCCGGGATTATAGAAGACTTAAATTTCGGGACACGGAACAAACTAACGAATTCCGGGACATTCCCGAAAATCTCGGCCATCTGGTAACCCTACGTTACTGCGATAATGTGTTTTAACAGTTTAGAGTTTTTTCCGATTTTTTTTCACCACCGGAGGTTTGAAAGACATTATTTATTACATTATAATATTATCGTCAAAATATTATCCATTGACTCCGAATCGTTTAACAAATGAAAATGTAGAACATTCAATTCAAAATAAACAGACAAAAACGACCGTTAGCGAAATAATGGAGAACATAAGTTGTGTGCAGATAGGGGTTCGAAACCGCAGAGTCCTCGTGCAACGTGTGTCAACTGTCAGAACGTTCACTTGTCACATTCAACATGGCTGACGTTAACTTTTGTAAATTGAACATTGTCAAGTTATGTCCAATCAGGTGATTGTTGAAGTAGGCACAATTATTGTCAAAATTGTTGACGCTGACCTTTTTAAATAAGTTTCTAAACCTTATAAGTTTCAAAGAAGTTTCTAAGACTAATAGGGGGGGCGCTTGTTTACTACATACTAATTGGTTAAAGAAGCAAGAACATTTTTTTCAACCATTTTTTCTCCAAAAAATTATCGTCCTATATAATATAATAGTAGATTGTATATCTAGTTGCGTAATGAGGTATATTACTGTCTAGTAAGTGACATTATGTTAAAACGAGCACAGCGAGTTTTAACAGTCACACGCGAGTCATAATATCATTACGCACGAGATATAATATATGGTATTTTTTGCCATATCCACGATTAAATAGCTGCGTTTCACTTAATTTTCAGTATTTTCAAAAAATTTTGACAGTTCAAGCCAACTTCAAGTCTAAAGTAGCTGTCAGTGGGTAATAGAGGGCGGTTCAGAGCTAATAAACAAAGGTATCATTATGGAAATGATTTGCATTCCCACACTAGTGTGGGAAAGATGCGTTCCCGCACATCGGCCTGTCAAAAGTCACTTTACATACATGCATGTAAAGCAACTATTTTATAGTGGGTATGACAAAAAAATAATTACCTTATTGAGAAAGCTAGTATGTACAACTTCGTATAATCAAAATGTTACTTGCGAGACTTTATTTATTTAAATATATTTAATCTACACATTTTAAAAAGTTGCGCAAATCTGCTTTTGTGTGCATAGATGTGCAACACAAAAATAAATCATGAAAAATACAAAATATTCCTAAACTCGTATGAAATATTCAAAGAACTAAACTAAAAATAGACATACGTTCGACAATGTAAAACACAATCGACAAAGGGCACGTTTTTACCACTAGTTCATGTTGTCAAAATTTGAAAGTGAAACTATAAAATAGCTGCTTTATGCTAAACTAAAGTGACTTTTGATACTAGTGTGGGAACGCAAACCATGGTCCATATCCATATAGTGATTTATGTTTATTCGCCCTGATCCACCTGCTACTACCTACTGACAGCTACTCTCGGCCTACGTAACTATTTGGAGACACAAAATGAACTGTCAAATTTTTTTTGAAAATACTGAAAATGAAGTGAAAAGCAGTTCTTTTATAGTGGGTATGGCAAAATATATCATATATATCTCGTGCGTAATGATTGTATGACTCGTGTGACTGTTAAAACTTGTTATCGCTCGTTTTAACATACTGTCACTACTCGTCAGTAATATGCCTTATTACGCAACTAGATATACAATCTACTATATTAGAATAGCCGAGCGTGTAGCGATTATAGAGATATCATAGACAGAGGAGGGAAGTCACCCAAAGAAGTGTCGGTGCAAAAGATAGAGGTGGAGAATAGAAGTGTTCTTCTATCTTTTTCTATCACAAATACACAACCATGGTTACAGATGTAAATTAACAATATACTAATTAGATACTATAAATTTTTAAATTCACTCAAATGCGTCAGAAGCATAGAGATATCATAGATAGAGTAGGGGAGCCATAGGTGACAGTATTTATTGGAAAAGAGAGATAGAAAACGCAGCAGTTTTCTTTCCTTGTCTTCTGACGCATTTGAGAATTTAAAAATGTATATAGGTAGGTATTGTTAATTTACATCTGTAACCATGGTTATGTATTTGTGATAGAAAAAGATAGAAGAACTGCTCTCTTCTCCATCTCTATATTTTGCATCCACACTTTTTTTGGTGGCTTCCTTATTATATCTACCTATGATATTTCTATGGTCAGAAGACAAGGAAAAGAGAAACTCTCCGTTTTCTATCTCTATCTGACACTGTCACCTACAGTTGTGCCTATGGCATCCCTATACTCTATCTATGATATCTCTATGGTAGCGATGCCGTTGTTTGTATACCGTTTCCATGGCTCCTCTATTACAAGTGACCAGGTTCTAATCCGAAAAAAAATAATGGTGTTTTTAAAGACCACCAACAGCTAAGGTTATCTGAGCCTAGCACCAATTCATATTTTCAATTCATTATTTTTTTTTAATAATAAATTGAAAATCCAATTGACACTTTTACCAGCTCTCGGGCTAGAACCCGGGAACTGGGGACTTGTAATAGAGGAAACATAGCAACGCCATGTAAACAACAGCAGTGCTAAACGCTCGTCCATTCTCAAGCCAGGTTCTAATCCGAGAACGGATAAAAGTATCAAATCGATTTTCAATTTATTACATATTAAAAAATAATTAATTGAAAATATGAATTGGTGCTGTTGGTTCGACTGTACGAAAAGTGTGCTGTATGAATGTTTAGCAAATTTCATGTTCATGCACTTTTCTTCCATACATATTTACAATAATATATGTACATAAGTTCAGAATAGATAATATAAGATGTTTCTTAAATATAAACAATGAATATTATATTTTCTTCTTTCAACTCAAACGATTTAACTATTAAGTAAAATATGTACAATCTTTATTTTAGAATTAATTTAAATGATGTGGTTGTTAGAGTTTAGTGACCTAGTTAATTTAAAATAAAAAATTACCGGATCGTAAGCAAGTGGGTAGGTCTATCTATTTTATCCAATACCTGTGTATTTTCTTTATTAAAAAAAATAAAAATATAAAAAGCCTACGGGCTTCGAAGCTGGGCTCGGCGTTTGTATCTGTCGGTAGAACCGTAGACTCGTACTTTTCCGCACGGCCACCTGGCTTAGTGTGTCTGATGCTTTAACATATTTATGTATGCTGTTTCACATGTCAACCACTTCCGACTATATTTCCGTTTCATCTAATATTTCTAAAATCCCACCTCGGTATGAGACATTAGACGTTATTCACGTAAAAAAATATAATTTAATAAATTTAGGTTCATATAACTACAAAAGCGTAGTCGTGAAGTCTATGATAGTTTATTACAGTCACGACCCACGCTTTTATAATTATGATCTTAAATTACATTTTTTTTGTCTTTTTAATACAATCTAATAGAAACTTTATTGTATGAAAAAAGCTTGTAAAACGACTGGGGGCACGTTCTCCCACCAACAACACCGGAACTTCCACCACATAATAATTTTTTTAAACGTTTATTAGCAAATACACTATTTGGTCGATAGCGTTCTGCACTGCGACCAGATTTTTTTTAACACAAAATCTAGTGTGAATAGCTTCTACAGATTAGATCAAATTTTTACAGAAATTTTAAACTTAAAACTTAAAACCGGGACATTCCCTCTTTTCTCAACCGGTTTCGTTTGAAAAACAATTTAGGTACTAACGTTCAGAAACAAAAGAAACGACGAGGAGTCATAAATCTGATAATTAAACAGCTGCACTGTAAAAAGCTCACGTATTGACTTTAACTTCAAAACATACAGAGGAAGTGTCAGCTTGCAGCTCGGGTAACGGAAGCAAATAGAATAAAACCACTTGTATAGGTGTGTTTACACGATAACTGGTTAGACAAATTTCTACTAATGACCAGTTCTTGAATTTATACTTCTTTAGCGAGGGTACTGAATTGGAATGACCTCGAGTCAAAAAATACCGACTTAAAAATTCATGAAACGCTGACAGAGATAAACCGGTTGAAACGATTTGGATGAAAATTACTGAAGAGGGGTTTTGGGGGAAAAATCGATATAGCTAGGTCTCATCTCAGGAAAAATTCCGTTTCTTATCTGGGGCCACGGCAGTGGCCCCCGCCAAGTCGAGCAAACAACAGACGGCCGCTACCGTGTATACCTTTTCTCGAAGCAACTCAAGGCACTTTTCAACTTTCTATATCTCTGTTACAAATGCAAGCAGAAGGCTGAAAATTTCGCTAGAGATTGTACCTAACGGTCTTAACGAATTCCCCAAATTACAAGTTTCTAATAAATATAGTTCAGAAAATTTCAACCCCCAAAATTGTCTATTTTGTCATCACTCACTCACTCACTGACATAGCGATCATCAAAAGCTAGGGCACTTCCAGTAGTCCTAGAAAGTTGAAATTTGGTATGCAGGCTGGGTTTTACGTACAAGTAACGAGAAAATTCCAATATCTGTGTTTTTCCCCCTCCAACCCCTAAAAGGGGGTGGTGCATATTTCTATTATTATAGGCTAAGTCCGTAGTCAGAGAAAGCTGAAATTTGGTATGCAGGCTAGGTTTCGCGAACAAGTAACGAGAAAATTAACAAATCTATGTTTTTCCCCCTCCAACCCCTAAAAGGGGGTGGTGCATATTTCTATTATTATAGGCTAAGTCCGTAGTCAGAAAAAGCTGAAATTTGGTATGCAGGCTAGGTTTCGCGTACAAGTAACGAGGAAATTCAAACATGTGTGATCTTCCCCCTCCAACCCCTAAAAGAGGGTGTTGCAGATTTCTATAGGTCCTTAGTCAGAGAAAGCTGAAATTTGGTACCTATGCATGCTAGGTTTCACGTACAAGTAACGAGAAAATTCAAATATTTGTGATTTTCCCTTTTCAACCTTACAAAAAGAACTGAGATCCCATCAAAAAGATTCTTGTAAAGAAAAAAAATGCCAAGTCACGCAACACTTTCGCCGTAAAAAGTTTTGAGATCCCGAAAAGTACCAAGTCAGCCATTCTATTACCTTTGACTATGAAGTTAGCAAATTACTCGATAGTTGTCTTAAAACTACACAGGTAAAATAAAGAATAATTTATAAATAATATTTTATGACTGTAACTTGTAGTACCTTTTGAACTTGGCAATCACGTGGCATCAGGATATATGACACCGTGCGATAAAGTTTTAATAAAAACAATATCTCATCACAGTGCACCTATGCCACGTGATTGCCAAGTTCAAAAGGTACTACAAGTTTACAGTCATAAAATATTATTTATAAATTATTCTTTATTTTACCTGTGTAGTTTTAAGACAACTATCGAGTAATTTGCTAACTTCATAGTCAAAGGTAATAGAATGGCTGACTTGGTACTTTTCGGGATCTCAAAACTTTTTACGGCGAAAGTGTTGCGTGACTTGGCATTTTTTTTTCTTTACAAGAATCTTTTTGATGGGATAGATATTATAATTTTAAAAAACAATTTTTGCCGTTTCAAAATAGTGTAATATTGTAAGCAGGCTTTGGATACATATGTTTTCATGTCTTAAGGGAAATTTGATAAATTATTATCAAAAATAAAAATAAGTAGTTAAAATTAAAAATGCTAAAAACTTCAACGGAACGTGTTCTAATGAAAAATGTATGAAATATAACTTCGACCGTGCGCGCTTATGTAGGTGAGACACACAGTCAACTTTTTTTAATAGAAATATCTCCTTCTTGCTATCAGAATTATATTGTTTATCGTATCACGTATTTCTCTGGTCTCTATTTTTCGTGTCGAGGTCATTTCGGTTCACTAATCTCGCTAAACAAGTTTCGCTTCAATAATTATTGTATTAACGTCGTTTGTAATAATGACGAAATTGAAAAATGTTATTTTTAGTCAGGGCCCGTCTCGTTAATGTGAAAACAAACCTTGAAGCTTGCAACAACGCAACTAAAAACTGCACTTTAAACCGCAGATATTTGTTGAGAAACAAACAACTGACTGCGTTCGCAATTGAATTCTGTTTATAGCTGCTTACCGAAACTCTCTTCAGCCCTGACAAGAGACCTGACAAATATGCTTTGCCCATATCGCATCAACTTCAAGTAATATGCGCTATTTTTTTCGTAAATCTACTGCTTCCTTACTTTTTAATTTTTTCATTGATTTCAACACCGAATTTGAATCAAGTAATTAATTCCAAGTCTTCATGGTTTCCGGCCTTGTAGGATGTGGTCCGGTGGTATTTCTACCTGACGTTTCGTCTACAACTGCGGTAGACATTCTCAAAGGCGATGTGGCAGCGGTCGACGTGTCCTCCTTGGCGACTCACAGGTCAGTGTGTCAGTGACCGGTGTCCTCCCTTCTTTTATGCCTATAGTACCAGTGTGATCTTTGTTCGGTCGAAGTCCGTCTCTCTGCAATTGGTCAACTGCGCAGTGTGTAGTGGTGGGGGTGATTCTCTACTCGGTCGTATCCCGTCCTTGTACGATTGGTCATTGGTTTTGTATGTCGGAGTGCTGGTGTCCAGGTTTTACTGAGATTGAGACCTTCATCTTTTCGGTTGAAATTTTGTGTGTGTTTATGTATTTCTATGGCCTCTCTGTATATTCTTGGGTAATAGCTCAACGTTCTGTCCAGAGTCAAAGTTCGGCTATGGCAGATTTTTCCGTTTGTCCCAGTTTACAGCTTCTCTTGTGCTCTGCTATCAATTAGATTAGATGAGAGTTTGTGAAAATATATAAATTTACAAATCTAGTAACAAAATAAATAACATAAATATGTAATATAAAATTTAAAAAGTCGTGTTAAAATATTCATCCACAGAATACAGTTTAGAAGCTGTCAATGGCGATTTAACTTTATTTTTAAAGGTGTTAACATTTGTTATTTTTCTGACATTGGTGTTTGCTTTGGACGCTCATGGCCTTAGTTGTCGAGCGTCTATACTCTACAATAATCAACTGATTATAATAAGTTTTAAATCTAATATAAACGCCTTTGTTAAATTATACAGGCAATAAAAAAATTTTAATAAGAAAAAAAACTTCTTTCAAAAAGCCACTAAAAAGAGGAAAAATAATGAAATTTTGAGGTATGCGCCAATTTAATAAAATATGAAGTCGGTTAAAAAGTATAGTACTTATAGTGATTAATATCTTCTTTTTAACTGACTTCATATTTTATTAAATTGGCGCAGATATCAAAATTTCATTATTTTTACTCTTTTTAGTGGCTTTTGAAGGAGGTTTTTTTTTTGTTAAAAAGTTTTTTTGTTTTTTACTTTTAAGTGTCAAAAAGTAATATTTACCTTAAAGGAATCACACGCCGTTCCTCACTTTTATTAAAATCAGCCAAACTACTGAACCGATTTTGATGAAATTTCTATGGAACCAATCTGAAAGTAGATCCTTTCAAATAAAAAAAGAATTTTCCAAATCGGTTCTGAGGTAACAAACATAAAAAAAAATGCAACCGAATTGAAAACCACCTCCTATTCCTATCTATTAATGCAGCGTTTCTCAAACTGGAGTCCCCATACCCCTTGGGGGTCCGCGATAGACTCCTCGGGGGTCCGCGAACTACTTGACCACTAAGTGAAATAACTTATTTTTAAAGATTGTTTTAAGATATCTTATTTCTTAAGATTTTTTTGTCCGTGATCAAAAAAGTTTGAAAAACGCTGAATTAATGTTTCGTAAAAACGGTACGTTAACACTTCGTTAAATTATACATAATTGACCTTGGGATACGGCCACATGTTCGGGCGCTTTTGTCGAACGCCAGTGACCTCAGTCTCCTGAGGGCCTCATTTCCCGTTTACAAATAGGGAAATCCCCTTTGAAATATTTTATGTTCGTAACCACATTTTTAAACAGCCAGAGGCTTGAGGAGTTCTTAAAACGTCTTGGTCGGTACAACGTTTGATTTATGTGTTAATGTGCGCCATTTTTTCACGCACTGAAATGTTTTTGTTTTTAACATTGGAAATGTTTATGTTCGTATATGGGGGCAGAGATACGAGTTTTCGTTCAAGGCCAAAAGACAACGGTGTCGCGATCAAGTGAGGAGCAATCATGCAAAATTGAACAAGTGCAATTTTTTCGGAATGTGTTTTATATCATGTCTAGTTAATTGAGAGGTATTTGCGACGATCTGCGGTGTTATTTTTGAGCAAATGTTAATAAATACTGTAGAAAAATCCATTTAAAAGTTAAGTAATCAAGCAAAAGTGAACGCGTATATAACAGAAGAATAATATAGGGTTATTCCTGACAAAACTAAACAGTGCATTGATAAATATTGTGTGTATAATAAACAGTTAATTATGTTTCATATATACTGTTATCATTTCCAATGTCCTCGATGGTTGCAAGGATTGCGAAATCTGTGAATTTTTTTTAAAGAAAAGTGCGTCAACTCTTTTTATTAACCGCTAGTTCAAAATAAAAGTAGTTATCAAGTAGAAAAAAAGGGTGTGGGTCTCGGGACCCCCGACAGATGTGAAACATCAAAGAAAACGTTATGAACTCGGTGCTATTCTCTATGTAGTAGTATATATTTTTTCAAAAGCAGCAACTAACTGTTATGCTGACGTAATCCTATATACTGCACTGTAACAAACACGGTTGCCCGAGCGCGCTGAAGCCGAGAGAGAGAGAGAGAGTGCCGCAGTGGTGGGGAGAACAGCAACGACGGAGCGGACCAAACATTTCGTTGCATATTTCCCCTCACGCGGCTGTTCACAGCCCGACATAAGATATTTCACATCAATAATCAACTGTATATAAAAATTAGAGGTGCGCCGAATAGTGGTTTCACCGAATAACCGAATACCGAATACTATTCGGTTCAATCTTTACCGAACCGGATATTCGGCCGAATTATTCGGTTTACCATTTCATTGTTTTGCCGCGTAAACAGGTTCTAACATGTACGCTACGTGTCGCTGCTGTCTAGTTGACAAGCAAGCCGTACCTCACCGCCCGCCACCCGCGCACACCTCGCTATCACTTTGCTTCAAAACATCGCACGATTACGTTAAAAATACGAACAAAGGTGCTTATTATTACAAAAATATTGATAATATTAACTTTATTGTGTTTGAAAATAGAAATACTCGAACCGAATATATTTGTCACCAAAACCGAATAATTCGGCCGAATACAAATAGTGAAAAAGATGCCGAATACGCCGAATACCAAACGAATATTCGGCGCATCTCTAATAAAAATTGTATAGGTAGGTACCCTACATGTTGCGCTTTCACATTTCACACCCGACTGTGTAATCTAACTGCTTCGCCTGTATCGATTTGGCAGGATTATAAAACATGAGTTATCCAGTGTATAATTATTATTTCTTTCACGTAGTGAGCGATCGTTCAACTTCCGGTTTTACAACATCCGGCGCAGTAACGGAAGTGCAACACGTCGCTCAGGTTAAAATAAGTTCCAGTCGTTTTTTACGTCACAGGGTTGGTTTCGACAAGTTGTCATTTTAAATTTATTGAAACGCATTAAATTTTTTTTATAAAGCGCCGACAATATGTTCTTACTTCTTGAAAATCTGAAAAAAATTACGCGGTTAATAAACGTGTGATTGATCAGAATTCAGATACGTATTTCAGGATGACCGGGTTTATTACTGTAATAAGAAGTAATGCTTTGAAATTTGAATTTTTTCTAAAAACCGTGTATTTGTAAAAACATACATATTACTTATATGATTTTTGACACAGAAGTAGATACGTCTTAAGGTCGATTTATATTATCCGGTTAGACACGGCGCGGGAACGTAGCGTTTTCGGCAAGACAAACATTTTTACATGCATTTTAAATACGAATATTTATACCTATACTTAGCAGATCCCGTCCGTTCAGACAAGAATCAATACTCGTATTCGAAATGCACGTAAAAATGTTTGTCTTGCCGAAAACGCTACGTTACCGCGCCGTGTCTGACCGGATAATATAAATCGAGCTTTTCCCGGCTGTCTAGAGAAGTACTTAAGTGTGACGAAAATATCCAACGAAAAATGCGTCACGCAACGATGCTGCGCAACAGTGTTACGCAACAGTTTTTTGTTTATAGTTCGCACAATTAAAGTCAGATCGTTTCGAAACCTGTCTTAAACGAAAGAAGAAAAATTTTTACATCGCTTTCGTACATAATAATGTTTCAAAACAGTTTTTTAATACAGATTTATATCTAATTAAAACTGTAAAAACTCGATTCTACTTAATAAATCGCGAACTTATTTCGATTGTCCTTGTCTGTTGCACAGTGCGATATGGAAATTAGAAGATAGCGTATGCCCAGTCCAAAAAGGGGGCTATATTCCAATATCCGTCATTCAATTTTTTTAGACAGATTTTGTGATTAAAACAAAGATAAGTAATATTGTAATTGATGCGAATGTAGTTCTACTTCTTCGCTTGCGGGGCTTGAGAATAGCCGAGCGTGTAGCAATGCTGTTGTTTACATGGCGTTGCTATGGTTCTTCTATTACAAGTCTCCAGTTCCCGGGTTCTAGCCCGAGAGCTGGTAAAAGTGTCAATAGGATTTTCAATTTATTTTAAAATAATACGTCGAATGCTTCGATATATAAAAATAATGAATTGAAAATATGAATTGGTGCTAGGTTCAAATAACCTTAGCTGTTGGTGGTCTTTAAAACACAATTTAATTTTTTTTCTTCGCTTGCGGCACGATCAACTGTGCTCCGAACAAAATAACTTTTACGTACCGCGCCTAAAGAAGTTTCACTTCAAAAAAAATCTATCAGTCCGGTCCTGGTTAATCAGCACATTATTTTTTCTAGCTATCAGCAAGTTTTGAGTCACTAATGCACTTTACCAAGCTGTGGCAGCTTACTACTGCATTTGTTACTTGGTTGCTCTTTAAGTTAGTCGGTCGGGTCTATAACTATACTTGATCCTATTATAATAATTTTAGAAGATATATCTTTTGATGTAAGACTTCTTTAGTCGGATATAGATCAAACGTAACGGAACTAGCCGTTTTTATAGTGATATGGAACGGGTAAAAAATTACAAGAACACGGGAGCTGTTACAAAAAAATATTTAAATGAAATTCAATTTTCATAAACTATCAGTTCATTTATAACGGCGTGTCAAACATAAAAAACGATGAGTGGGTTCGATTATTCGTTTATTGATTTGTGTTTTAACGGTTCAACGATTTAATGACATAGCGTGTCTCATTTGCTGTCCACTACGTCCAATAACTGATTAATCGCCTGTCGTTTTTTTTTCGATTATGGTTTGTTTCTTTCAATATTCAGTAATTGAAACATAAACACCATAAGTGACAGCCATTTTAAATAATAACACATCAGTTATGGCTGTTTGTGTCAAAAGAACTATTTAAACTAATGAGTTTTTTTCATAACAATTAGCTATAAGTTATAGGTACCTATAGTTATGAATCGATTATTATTATACCATGATGTTATAGGTTGTGTGCACGAAGCCTGCTAGCGCCGCTAGCGGGCAATAGTGCACGATTGAACTCATTTTTACTTCCCACCTCTACTATGGTAGGGAAGTAATGGATTTAGTCCGAAAAAAATATTTCGAGATTTTAACAGATTTTCACGTTTTGAGACCCTAGCAATCGTTTAAGGTCATTTTCTGACTGATGTCTGTATGTGTGCGTGTATGTGGTCAATTTTTCGCCTTCGATATCTTAAAAACGGAACAACATACGGCCATGCCGATTGTTCTATTGTGTTTATAAGCCTTTAACTTAGATCTGATTAGATTTTGAGTCAAATCGGTTCAGTGGATCCTGAGATATTAAAGAAAACGTTCTCAATGTCACGTATTAACATAGGTAAAAAAAATATAAATGAATTCTAGGTGTTATAATATGAAAAAAATGTAAATATTTTTTTTCTCTAAAATATACAGTTTTCGAGAAAAAAAATATTTTACTAAAAAAAATAACAATTGTAATAAATTAAGGTAACCATGATTTTTGCTATATTAAGCTAGCCATCAGTAGATCACTAAACAAACAAGAGGGTCATGCTTTTTTTCAAAGAATAAAAAAGAGTGTTTATTTTTTGCAAATATTTACTAGGTGGGAAGTATAGGACTGGTTATCAGCCGAATTTTTTTCATAACAATTAGCTATAAGTAATTACCTATATAGTTATGAATCGTCAATCGATTATTATTATACCATGCTGTTAAGACACATTACTACAAAATGACACTGAGACGTCATCACTCGGCAACGGCTATTGTTCCGGTTATAAAGCAACGGCTCCAAAAATAGAAAGTACACGCCGTCTATGGTAAAAGACATTAGAGAGCAGCAGAAATGGTAAGGTTGTCATATAGTAAACAGTCCGTGAATTTTAAATTTAAATAAAATAAATTAATATACCGTTGCAAATTGTACGTAATATGAAAACCTTAAAATAAATATTGAAAATGTTCTTGAAAATAGAATATGCAGTCGGATTGATAAGGCGCTTATGAATAGAAAAGAAAAACTATAATTACAATTTATAAAGAACGATGGTTCGTCAAAGGAAATGGCATAATTTCCTTTTGAGTAAACATCCGTATTTAATATGTCTAGTTGGTTTGAATGACATATTTCCTGTTTTATAATTCGTTAATAAAGTAAATTTTCTTTTAAATTACAAATTAAAAATTAACTAACAGAAATTTTCATTCTTTACACGAGGTGGGTCCAGCCATCAAAATCTTTTTTCCAAACAAAGTTAGATCGACCTATAAGACAGTGCGTTTTCTACCAAATCTTTTCAGTGTGTTCGTCAACAGCGTTGCCAGATTGCTTTGACAAAAAGTAACAAATCCGTGTTTAAAAAGGTGATAGATTTTCAAAAAAGGTAATATTTTTGTGGACCGAAAATTAATCAAAAAGAAGCACGTTTATAGATTTATTTTATAAAGAAAATATAGAAGATTTAAAAAGAAGTTTAATTTAATAGTAATATTTATCGTAAGTCGTTACGTCATACTCAGAATTTTTTACAGCTGCTGCGACCAATAATTAATATTATTCCAGGTGTGCAAGCTTTCACGGCCGGTATTGTTCCAAGTCTTTATGGTTTCCGGGCTTGTAGGCCGTGGTCCGGTGGTATTTCTACCTGACGTTTCGTCTACAACTGCGGTAGACATTCTAAAAGGCGATATGTGGCAGCGGTCGAAGTGTCCTCCTTGGCGGCTCACTGACCTGTGAGCCGCCAAGGAGGACACTTCGACCGCTGCCACATATCGCCTTTTAGAATGTCTACCGCAGTTGTAGACGAAACGTCAGGTAGAAATACCACCGGACCACGGCCTACAAGCCCGGAAACCATAAAGACTTGGAACAATACCGGCCGTGAAAGCTTGCACACCTGGAATAATATTAATTATTGGAATTAATATCATTGTCTGAATGAAATTAATTATTAACTGAGAAACTATGCGAACATTTTCGCTTTAATACGAACTTGGTACAATGTAGGGTAAACTAGGATCTTTGCTTTTTCTTCAGCATGTTTTTCTCCCAACGTGTATTTTCATTTCTGTAGTTTCTCATGTTTTGTTCTTAACTTTATCACAGCCACTTAACATTCAACAATCGCGTTCTGAATTTGTAACGGTTGAAGAAAAGAAAACTCGTCTTGTAGTGTTTTTGTATTTTCTTTTAACCCTTTATGTGCCGAGTTTTTATTCGTTTAAATGCGGCTTAAATATACGATGCAGTAGAATAAAATATTTAAATGTGTTTTCTATTAGTTAAAGTGATTTGATGAATTTAAATTAGTTGCATTAACACGGAATTTTCCCTATTCTATTTAAGGATGTATGGCACGTATAGTATAGTCACAGGCACAAATATGTATCTAAGTAGACAACTGGATTTTTTAGCTAAAACTTTTACCACAGGTAAAAGTAAACATTAAACAGAAAGAAGTATGTCGATCGAGTTTCCCCCTCAACGCATTCGTACTTATACCCGCCACGCCAGCCAATCTCTTTCGGTTCTCCACTGTAGCAGCTCATTTCCCCCCACTCCTAACGGTAATTATGTAATTTGAAGTTGATGCCAGAGTTGTCTAACTTGGCCGGTAGGCGGCACGACGACCTAAATTTCGAAGTACGCAGCGTGTTTATAATGGGCCGTAAGCAGTGGCGGCGCCAGAGGATGGGCCAAGGCCCACCTTAAACTGTCTTGGCCCACCCAGGCATTATCCCCAATCTAGGTTAAATTATTTTAAAAATTAAATAATAGAAACATATATATCATCATTCAACAGTCAACTCACGAATAGTGGTGAGCAAAGCAAGACCAAGACCAAGACTTGGACAGTCTTGGTCTTGGTCTTGCTGATTCAGTCTTGGTCTTGCTCAAATATGTCTGGTCTTGGTCTTGCTTATTTAGTCTTGGTCTTGGTCTTGCGTATCAAGTCTTGGTCTTGCTCATTTTATCTGTCTTTTTTTTAGTTTTTTACTTCTGAAGATCATCATAGTTGCAAATTAAAAATAATTCACAATCTATTATTAACTAACAAAATACTTTATTTTATTAAAATGTTAAAAAATATCAAAATTACATCATTTTTAACACCCTTATTCATTCGGTCTTGGTCTTGGTGATGCTAGTCTAATGATAGTCTTGGACTTGGTCTTGCTTTTTCGCAAGACCAAGACCAATTTTGCTCATCACTACTCACGAATTATAAACTAATTAATAAAACATTTGAACCCTAAAGATTTATTCAAATATATACATGTCTTTATGTGCATAATTATGTGTAATTAATATCCAATATTATGTCTAATTTTTACTTCCCACCTCTACTATGGTAGGGAAGTAATGGATTTAGTCCGAAAAAAATATTTCGAGATTTTAACAGATTTTCACGTTTTTCTATTGTGTTTATCAGCCTTTAACTTAGATCTGATTAGATTTTGAGTCAAATCGGTTCAGTGGATCCTGAGATATTCAAAAAAACGTCCTCAATGTCACGTATTAACATAGGTAAAAAAAAATATAAATGAATTCTAGATGTTATAATATGAAAAAAATGTAAATATTTTTTTTCTCTAAAATGTATAGTTTTCGAGAAAAAAAATATTTTACTAAAAAAAATAAAAATTGTACGTAAATCAAGGTAACCATGATTTTTGCTATATTAAGCTAGCCATCAGTAGATCACCAAACAAAAAAGAGGACCATGCTTTTTTCAAAGAATAAAAATTAAATTGTGTTTTAAAGACCACCAACAGCTAAGGTTATTTGGGCCTAGTCAAAGAATAAAAAAAAAAAGAGTGTTTATTTTTGGCAAATATTTACTAGGTGGGAAGTATAGGACTGGTCATCAGTCGAATTTTTTAAATACGTTTTTAACCCCCGAAATTTCCGCAATTTTTCCTATAAATTCTATAGCAAGTAACTTGGGTTAAAATTTTACCGAGCACTGAAATTTTGGGGATGTTATTGACCCACCTTCAGATCACCATGCCCAGCACTGGCCCACCCTAATAAAAATTCCTAGCGCCGCCGCCCGCCACTGGGCGTAAGTACTGAGTAGGTATAAGTAATAGCGGGCGGATCAGAGCGAATAAACATAAATCACTATAGTGTGTTTGAAAACACTTTTAACACATCTATCTGTTAAGTAACTCATTACATGCATTCATACATGCATGTAAAGCAGCTGTTTTAAAGTGGGTATGGCAAAAATATAAATATACTTTCTGAAAACGGTGTCTAGATAAACTATAACATTGTTAGCTCCTCATTACTAACCGACAGTTAAAACCCTGCAGTGTTGGATGCACTGTAAATTGTAATATGGTATTTTCAGTGCTGCCAACTGTTATGTCTGTTGAAGTTTTCGTTTTGTTCGCACGAACAGCCGCCTCATGTCTGAGCGAATGATTTCACCACATCTGTTTTAATGAAAACTCCCGGCATGCAGTCAGAGAGCTTAGACTTGCTGAATTCGCGCGTTTTTTATTTTTAGGGTTCCGTACCTCCGAACGGAACCCTAAAACTAAGCCTACGATATCCATCCGTCCGTCTGTCACAAGGTTTTATCTCACAAACGATAAGAGGTAGCTAGTACTTATAGTTGAAATTTTCACAGATTGTGTGTTGTTGTGGCATGAATGCTGGCAAATAATAATTAGAATTAAATATTCAATTAATTTTAATAAAATCTTTTTTATTTCTATACTGTACTATAGGTATGAGTTCTACCAAATGAGCAAGTCGAACGATGATAGATTTTTTCGTTGGAGAGCAGCCAATTATATAATTGTTTCGAAACATATAGGAAAAAATCATTTTACCAACCGTTAGAATCCTGATTGTGACCACTGGTTGGTAAAATGATTTTTTCCTATATGTTTCGAAACAATTATATAATTGGCTGCTCTCCAACGAAAAAATCTTTCAATTGCATTTCAGCCGTATAAAAAAACTATTATTATCGAACGATGATGTTAGGCATAATTGTATGACTGGCACAGTTGGTGGAGTGTTTTAGACAGGGTACCCGGTTCGATCCCGGGTGCATATGCATCTCGGGTTTCGGACTGCAATATTTTTGTTTCTTATGTAATATATTTGCTTATTTTACTTTAAAAATTAATTAAATTAAATTAAATTAAATTTTGAAACACTAAAAAGAACACAATAAAATATAAGTAAAAAAAAGGGTGTGGGTCTTGGGACCCCCGACAGATGTGAAACATCAAAGAAAACGTTATTGAACTCGGTGGTATTCTCTATGTAGTAGTATATATTTTTTCAAAAGCAGCAACTAACTGTTATGCTGACGTAATCCTATATACTGCACTATAACACCGCGTGTGTTACAGTGCACGCCTGAGCCAAGAGAGAGTGCCGCAGTGGTGGGGAGAACAGCAGCGAAGGAGCGGACCAAACATTTCGTTGCATATATTTCCCCTCACGCGGCTGTTCACAGTCCGACATAAGATGTTTCACATCAAAAACTTTTAAAAACAAGCTTAAATAAATGAACCTGTTAATTTTTTACCTCTACCTAACTCCTTATTTTTATTATTGTACGGAACCCTCGGTGTGCGAGTCGGACTCGCACTTGGCCGGTTTTTTTTTCTATTTCTGTTCTCATATTTTACTTGATAGATGCAGCTGTTTTCCTCTAACGAAAAATTGCATCGATCTTCAATTGTATACGAGCGTAATACACGCGATTTTTAAGGGCCAGCGCACACATGCTACTTTTTGTATAGCGAAAACGCGCAATTTAGCAACTGTATCGCGATTGGCATTACGATTTAACGATTACTTAGCTACACGACATTTCTCGTTCGATCGGGCGATTTGGCAACATGCATGGAGACTCATGCACTGTCGCGCGATCGATTCGTTTGTTTCGCATTCGCGTGTCTGCGCGCGAATAGTGCAACCTTATAGGATTAGGTATCCATTGCATATGGTGTTGTGCGAACCTGCGACCAAGTTTACTATATGTGTTTTCGACAATCGCGCGTTGTCGCGCGAACCTGCGGCTTAGTGTGCTATTTGTTTTCGACAGTCGCGTGTTTGTGGTACATCAGTTGTGTATTTCAGTGAGTAGCGGGGCTTGCGATGTTGGTTGCTGCATCTGACGATCTACAAGCGAATGAATCGCGCAATCACGCGACAAAAAGTAATAATAATAATAATAAATGCAAATTTTAACACGGACGTCGTGAACAAATACATAATTAAATGAATGCATAATGACTGCAAACAGGTGTTTTCATATAGGTACTGTTTGCAGTCATTATGCATTCATTTAATTAATAATAATAATAATAAATTTATTCCGTAAACTTAAAAAGTGTGGAACATGTAATATGTATGCGCTGGCCCTAAGATGGCTACAAGTGACATTGCATGCTTTAGTACAGTAAAATAGTTCGAAACCGTGGATAGAAATTATTGATATTATTTAATCAAAAAAATGTAATCCATTTTTCTTTATTTGTGTAGCGGTTTGTACTATACAATGCAATTGAACATAATATTATGTAAATATGGTTTAATCGACTAAAATATGATATATCTAGAGTCATAAAGCAAAGTAGTTCATGTCGATTTGTTGTGACAGATTTTTTACTTCCCACCTCTACTATGGTAGGGAAGTAATGGATTTAGTCCGAAAAAAATATTTCGAGATTTTAACAGATTTTCACGTTTTGAGACCCTAGCAATCGTTTAAGATCATTTTATGACTGATGTCTGTATGTGTGTGTGTGTGTGTGTGTGTGTGTGTGTGTATGTGTGAGTGTGTGTGTGGTCAATTTTTCGCCTTCGATATCTTAAGAACGGAACAACATACGGGCATGCCGATTGTTCTAGTGTGTTTATCAGCCTTTAACTTAGATCTGATTAGATTTTGAGTCAAATCGGTTCAGTGGATCCTGAGATATTCAAAAAAACGTCCTCAATGTCACGTATTAACATAGGTAAAAAAAAGTATAAATGAATTCTAGATGTTATAATATGAAAAAAATGTAAATATTTTTTTTCTCTAAAATGTATAGTTTTCGAGAAAAAAAATATTTTACTAAAAAATGAAAATTGTACGTAAATCAAGGTAACCATGATTTTTGCTATATTAAGCTAGCCATCAGTAGATCACCAACCAAAAAAGAGGGCCATGCTTTTTTCAAAGAATAAAAATTAAATTGTGTTTTAAAGACCACCAACAGCTAAGGTTATTTGGGCCTAGTCAAAGAATAATAAAAAAAAAGAGTTTATTTTTTGCAAATATTTACTAGGTGGGAAGTATAGGACTGGTCATCAGTCGAATTTTTTAAATACATATTAGGTAAATACGCTCTATTATAATTGCCTTATAAGTACGTATACTTAATATACTCAATACTTTATATAGGTGTAATATAGCATTCGATTTGCATAGGCATGTATTTTTTAAATTGATTTTTTTTATTTTTGTACAATACTTGAAAAAGCGTTATTAAATGTTTTACCATTTCAACTCCACAAGTGGGGAAAAAAATATTATCGGCTTTAACCATACATTCAATTGATTGGCTACGAGTGGGAAATTCATATACTAATTAGTACCAGGCATTAATGATGACAGCTGTACATATAGATATCGTTGAATTTTAGGCTTTTAGTGATAATTTCATTTTATGGCATTTTTGTAATTTTTTTTTCGTGGTCGGGTGGCACCCGGTGCGGGCCGCCCCCACCGCCTCTCTCCCTAACTACGCCACTGAAAACGATAGAATTCAATAATATTATAAATTACAATTTCAATTGATACCACTACTATATTATAAAGAGGACAGATGGCTCAGTTGGTAACGTCGCGGCCTCTGAATCAGACTGTCGTGAGTTCGAATCCCACCTCTGTTCATGGATGTTTTGTGATGTTATTTAGTTTTTAAGTGATATAGTATGATATTTGTTGTATTTAAGACACTAATGACCTAAGTTGTCGACGCGTCTATAATCCACAATAAATAAATAAACTATATTATAAAATAAAAGATGTATGAAATTTAGATAGCTATCCAAGGAATGTTATTAAAAATTGTTATACAATTGTTTATACAGCTTGAAAAGGATCTCCTACATTCAACATTGTGACCAAAACGTTGCAACTTGAAGTTTAAATACATTGGACAGCTCCAATAGCCAGTAATTGTCTCTTGTAGTTTTTAAAAGGAATTTATTAAATAATTAATTGGTTGCATAATCAGAAAGATGTGTCTCAATTTGAATAATTCACAAATTTTATTATTAAGAAATCGCAATATTTAACCGTATTATATAATTTAGTGTATAGTTTTTCTAACACTAGTTAAGTGCGGTCCTGTGAAATACAAGCAGAAGATTCGCCTTTCTTAAATAAAGCAGCTATGAATAATTTAAAGTTTTTAGTTTGAAGTGCCCGTAAAGCCTATAAAGGACATCAGGTAGCGTTTGAAGTTTGTATTTTAAATTAAAAAAAGTTCTGTATAAAGAAACTTGGTAATTATTTTTTAACAAAGGAACCTTCCCTATGTAAGTTTATATAAGTATAGTGGAAAACAACTGTAGCGATTAGATGATCTCCGGGGAGGGGGGAATTGATCCCAGCAATTTTATACCACGATAACTGATCCCACGACAACTGATCCCAACGACAAATGATCCCAACGTCAATTGATCCCACGACATTTGATCCCAAAAAATTGTCTATAAACTGATAGCGTCTGATAAGTAATAAAGTTATAAAATTTTATTAATTTAATGAAATAATTTAATCGATTATTCCCTTTGTCGTATAATTACAAATATATCATAACGTCTACAAGTTTAATTCAAACAAATTTCTCTCGATTAAATTATTTCATTAAATTAATAAAATTTAATAACTTTATTACTTATCAGGCTCTGTTAGTTTATAGACAATTTTTTGGGATCAAATGTCGTGGGATCAATTGTCGTTGGGATCAGTTGTCGTGGGATCACTTGTCGTGGTATAAAATTGCTGGGATCAAATGTCATGGAATCGGATTGAAAGAATCTATTACAAAATTTATATCTACTTAATTTGTTTGATTTGAATATTTTGAATTTTAGTTGAAATTCTTGTTGTTTTTGATAATTTTGTATTTACTGATGACCTACTATCACGGCAAATTTCTCTTACATTTTATATAATTATCATTTCCGAAATTGTAGGCAGTGAATAGTGACTAATAGTTTCACAATGCAATATAAGCGGCACAGTTTTTATGAATGAGAAAATCTGGAACGGGTATGCTTTACACTGTTTTATTGCTTTGCCGCTACATTAAGCTTGTTAGTAACTATTAGCCACGGCCTACAATTTCCGAACTGAACTATAGCTATAATATACAAATCTGCTATCAAAAATGGGCCATAATCTAAAAAGTAGGTATAAAAGAGAATAAGAAGAATGCCTACAGAAAAAAACCTAATGAATTGGTTGAAGAACAATGCAAAACAAGTTTTAAAAGTAAAGAAGAGAAAAAACGCTTTTATTTTCTAAGTTTTCTGCATGGCATTTTCCTTGTTATGTATGAAGAGTTTAAAAAATGCATAACATTTCAAATGGAATCTTCTGTTTTTTAATTCAAAGAGTACTTTATTTACACGAAGTCAGTGCCGTACGGCTCATAATCTTCATACTGATTATTAAATAGGTAATTATTTTTAAACCTATGTAATAATACATATTGTAACAAAACTCGTTGGTAACTTTGGTAAATATTTTATTTATCTATTCTTTCACAACAGTGACAACCGTTTACATGCTTTGGACAATTATTGTTCCCCACTTTATTCACTGTTCTCTTTTCGTCTATTTGCCTAGATTCGTTACAATATATTATCACAATATTACTCCAAGCTGGCACGAACCTACAATATTATACACGGTAGACTAATGCGTTTCTTCACGTGGCTATCTCGGTCGTTCTATATGTGAGCGCTTAACAGAGTTATACATGCTGTGTACTTTCATGATTGTTTTCTTGTTTTATGGTATTTTTTGTGTCAAGGTCATTCCGAGTCATTGTAGTTTCGCTATAAAAGTTTCAATTAAATCGGACACCCATCCCGACTATTTTAATATATGTAATAATATTTTATATAGAATCGTCATTATACTGAGCACAAACGAGTTTCGGGTCGGACGGGTCTATGTTTTCTAACAAGGGGTGGCCAACGGTGCGTCTCGACTGGCGACGAACAATTAAAGACCATATTCATAGGACCACCCCTTGTTAGGACCCGTCTGACCCGAAACTTGTTTGTGCGCAGAAATGACGCTACTATTTTGTCTAAACGCTAGTATACTCTACGTATATGACATTTCAGTGTATTCCAAGGAGTTATAAGGCATCTTTCATCCTTGCTAAAGATCACGGAATACAAGTGTAGTGTATAAGTTGAATGTATTGTGCCCGGGGGTATTGCAAAGTACAGTCACAGCTGCCCTAGGAACACCGAATATATGTCGTTATATAGGTTAGAATCTGAATGGCAATAGGTACATTAAAGGCCCCTACGTCTAGCTCTGTATCTACTGCGGCGACAAAAGATCAAAGTATATTTAAAAAAATGGGTGCGTGTACTTATGTACGCGCGTTAGAAGTTACTTATACTTTAAAAATCGATATGAAGAGAGAGAGAGCGAGAGAATAAAATATATTATAAATATTATTAATATATTAATAATTATTTATTTCCAAATGGGGGCAAAGGTACATCTAAAAAATCACCAAAAATCGTATGCCCATTTGATATAAAAATATTAAAAATAGTAAATACTACAATTAATGTTGCTGCACAGAGGTTTGAACCCGGGACCTACTGCGTATATGAACCACTATGCCACGAAGACCTTACAGTAAGCTGCTATATTTATGTTAAAACGAGTTGGTGGCGCATATAATGCATGACGAGTGGTTATACGATTACGTTTTTTCACATTCTATAGTCTCCTGCGGCTAAGCGCAATAACGTCCGAAAAAAGTATAACTTCAAAAAGTGGTCAAGTGCGAGTCGGGCCTCGCGCAATGAGTTATCCGTACTGATACTGAAAAAACTAGGTTATATATCTATGTGTCATTCAATGAAAACGGACACATAAGAATCGTAATATAGATGGCAGCAGGTTTACTGTCATCTAAGTTATCATGGGTTTTCATAGAAAAAACGCACGAGAAATCAAGTGTTTTCCCTTCTGATAGCATGCAACCACTTCTTTTCAGTTTCGGATCTTTTGGAAATACAAAACCTCCATGATTTGAACATCGGTAAACGTACACCGACGTTGTTATAATGGTTTATTATTTTAAATAAACTTATTCTGTATACACTACACCATGAGTTGTCAATTGCCCACAGACCGAGGTTGTTATATAGCTGGCGCCCCTAGCGGTCAAGTTTGTCAGTGCCCATCTCCATTGCACAGTTTAGTAAAAGTTAATATTTCTTCGGCATACTAAACTTAACAAGCCGTGAGTCGTTTATTAGGAATAAAGTGCGACCCTTGAGGTCCACACGACGAACTTCCCAGTTTGATAAATATTTAATAACAATAATTAAATTAGATATTACACAGAAAAGTAATCATTAAAACATAATTATTGTTTATTTTTAACAATAATTAAAAAAAGAAAAAACGGCAGAACCGATTTTTATAAAATTTATATCGGATCAAAATGACGTTAACACGCCTCGATTGACACCCTTACGAAGTCGATATAATTTTTTATTCGCGAGATATTATGTAAAATCTACTTTTTTGGAGTCTATTTGGTTAAAAAAAAGAACGGCTGAACCGATTTTGAAAAGATTACTTTCAGATCATATTTACGTTAATACGCGTCAATTGGCACGCTAACGTAGTCGATATCATTTTTCATTCTCGAGATTTCGTCTTAGAAAGAAATGGACACATATTATATACACATACACACACAGACATCTTTCTAAAAATAGTGTAGTGACCTTGAAACATAAAAATTTGTTATACATTTTGATTTCGATTTTCGGACCCATTACAATAACTTCCAATGGGAAGTTAGCAATGTCCATGAACGTCAAATTTTAAATAAAACAAAAGCACTATTTTTTTACAAACTACCCATCGTCTAAACTTCGTTTTGAGTAGGATCCACGTGACCCTATACATATAGGATGTACTTGTACAGATCGAAGGCTATACGTATGTGTAAAATCGCATCTTTGACTGTACGTACAAAGATAAGGCGAAGCAACTGATGCTTACTTTGCGATGTGAACAAGTTTTATGCACGTTTTTCAAGAAAAATACCTACCTACATTGTAGAACATGAATAGTACAACGTTTGACGGGTTAGTTTTGTAATTAGGCGAGCAGGGGTCGTTCGTCCAATTATAGTTCAGGTTATAAAATGTAGAAGAGCCTGTGCCATCATCAGTGAGCTAGTGCACTTTTGAACTCGGCCAATGAGGATGCTCCAATAATAGTTAAGTTGTTATACGATCTTTTTAAAGAGCTTCTCTAAGACGTTGTCCCTCATCGATGGGCGATCCGTTGTCAGGGGGTGGCAGCGGCGGCATTCAGCAGGCGAGGTCGAGAATACCAGGATGAAATATTTGCTGTAATTTAAATTCATAACCGCTGTTGATGAAAAATACGTAGATATTACCTACAGAAAAGAAACCATATGGAAAAATTAAGATGAAAGTATAAATTAAAGTAAGGGTAACTTTTTTGAAGTTGAAGCCAGGTCTGACGTCACAGGACCAAGTAAACATGGTGTCCTAATACAAGCTGAATTGGGAATATTTTATCTTCTTCTTCTTCTCACATATAAAATGAAGGCCGAGTTAAAATGGCGACTGGCTTCACTTTTAAATAGTGTTGCCGTCTAGATCTAGACTTTCTAGAGTCTAGACTCTTGTCTTGTCTTGTCTAGATTTTCAAGACAAGACTTGCAAAAGTCATGTCTAGAAATTTTCAAGACAAGACAAGAGTTTTTTAATCTAGACTTGGACTTAGTGGTGTCTTGATATTTCAAGACAGACTTAGTGAAGTCTTGTCTAGACGGCAACACTACTTTTAAATGCTTGTAACATCTCTATAAACTTTCACCTTAGTGGAGCAGATACAAAGTTTAAGTTAAGCGCGACCTGCTGTTATTATTTCCGCTGAGTTGACTGAACGCAGCCCCTCGCTCAATCTCTCTACCGAAGATGACGTAGTAAGAAGGCAATATGAGATCGTTTTAGTACAGTTATTTTATTGTTCTATTTTTACAAAAAAAAAACACTTAATTTCGTGGCCAGTTGTCTTGACATACGAAAACCACGAACAATGAATCTGAGCTGCATTATTGCGCTTCGTGTTTTGATTGGATTTTTCGTTACATTGTTGCGATTTTTTTCCAGTTTTCAAATAAAATCGCTTTCAATCAGCCGTTATTGTAAATATATTTTAAGTGACACTTTTTAACTTCCCATTGAAAGTTATTGTAATGGGTCCGAAAATCGAAATCAAAATGTATAACAAATTTTTATGTTTCAAGGTCACTACTATATTTTTACACTATTTTTAGAAAGATGTCTGTGTGTGTATGTGTGTGTGTGTGTGTACGTGTGTCTATTTCTTTCTAAGACGAAATCTCGAGAATGAAAAATGATATCGACTACGTTAGGGTGCCAATCGACGCGTATTAACGTAAATATGATTAAAAGAAATTTTTTCAAAATCGGTTCAGCCGTTCTTTTTTCTTAACCAAATAGACTCCAAAAAAGTAGATTTTACACAATATCTCGCAAATAAAAAATTATATCGACATCATAAGGGTGCCAATCGAGGCGTGTTAACGTCATTTTGATCCGACATAAATTTTATAAAAATCGGTTCAGCCGTTTTTTTTTTTTAATTATTGTTTAAAATAAATAATAATTATGTTTTAATGATTACTTTTCTATGTAATATCTAATTTAATTATTGTTATTAAATATTTATCAAACTGGGAAGTTCGTCGTGTGAACCTCAAGGGTCACACTTTAGTCCTAATAAACGACCCACCTCACGGCTTGTTAGCATCGTTTTCGAAGCGATCGATCAAACCAGTACTCATCGAAAAACAGCGACGATTATGTTCATAACTATATTGTAATTTGTACGTCTACAAAATTAATACCTATATCGATTATTGTATCTATATACGAATATTCAGTCAAGCAGCACATCAAACACCCATTGACCACCAACGATAGAATCGTGATTCTTACGTTCGTCTCCATACTGATCAGGGTTCAAATTACATTACCAAAACCACGTTAACAAAATTATAGATAGATACTTTCGGCGAATTTTTTACTCGTATTTTATTAAATAAATAAAGTTTCACTTGCACCGTGCTTTCATAAAACCCCAACTAGTTTTTTTGACAGCAAAGTGAGTTGGGGAACGACGTAGTACTGATTTTGATACAATTTTAAATTGTTATCCAAATCCAAACTTTAGGTAGGTATTTTTACCCGACTACAATCTTAAATGCAACCTATTGGTCCCATATTGTTAGACAGAGATAGAAAATAGCCAAGTTGGGGAACATTTCAACAGATGGTACTGTCCGCGTCGCAACAATTGCTAATATTGAAGTTGCCTTTTTAACCGACTTCAAAAAAAGGAGGTGGTTCTCAATTCGGTTGTTTTTTTTTTTTTATATTTGTTACCTCAGAACCGATTTGGAAACTTTTTTTTTATTTGAAAGGATATACTTTCAGATTGGTCCCATAGAAATTTCATCAAAATCGGTTCAGTAGTTCGGCTAATTTTAATAAAAGTTAGTAACGGTCTGTGATTCCTTACGGTAAATGTCACTTATTTTGACACATCAGACAGCGTAAGAAAGTCGGTTTAATAAAAGTGAGTAACGGCGTGTGATTCCTTTAAGGTAAATGTCACTTTTTGACACGAAAAAGTAAAAAGTAAAAAATAAAAAACTTTTAAACAAAAAAAAACAACCTCCAATTAAAAAAGCCACTAAAAAGAGGAAAATAATGAAATTTTGAGGTCTGCGCCAATTTAATAAAATATGAAGTTGGTTAAACAGAAGATATTAATCACTATACTATACTTTTTAATCGACTTCATATTTTATTAAATTGGCGCAGACCTCAAAATTTCAATATTTTCCTCTTTTTAGTGGCTTTTTGAAGGAGGTTTTTTTTATATCTACTTTTTATATCTATGGTACCTAATTATACATAAATCCTTTAATTGCGTAATTATTATTACCAATTGACTCTGCAGGTCCCAACTTCCACGATACAGATTAAATAATTCGGGAAAAATCGGTCAATCGGTAGCAAAGTCTGGGTTCAGTAGGCAGAATCTATTGTTGATGAATTTATTATTTGGCACATCACAATACATTGCTGTTAACCGACAATAATGAAGGACGGGCCACACGAAGAGGCAACAGTCACATCCTATCTAGTATAATGCCTGTATCATGCATTCTGACGTCACATCCTGTTAGCTGTAGCGGTCTGTCAACCTCTTACGTTAATCACAGCCAGGACATATCCAGCGAGAAAGCAAACTTATGTCACAATTTTTAATAAAACAAAAAGAAAATTATGAAGAATGAAGAATTATTGAAGATTTAAAAAACACGTTCAAAATTCAAGAGTAATATTAAAGATATGCATTCGCTCACGCTTTTCTCAGGAATGATTTAAAATTTTTGGGATTTTTTATAAAGAATATCTATATTTATAATTAAATTCTCAATCTCAAAACCGTTGCGCAATTATTTGCTGGAGTAATAGATCAACCAGGTGTATATTTTTGAAGACGTACAATTTTGAGAAAAACAAAAAAAAATTACAAAAAAAATACCCAAAATAATTTACTATGATCTATTTATTTCCGTTATCACTCTACAGGGTCGGCATTAGATTAAGTAAAGAAATACATTTGATCAGCGCATAAATATTTTAGAATTCGCGAATAATTAATTCACTTTTGCAAACGTTTGTAATTACATATCACAAACCTTATTTTTTGTCTTTTTAAGTAATTGCCTTGGGGAACCCCACCGCGCGGTCAGTCGCACTAAGTTGGAGACGGTGCCGTTAGTAATTTTGACAAGTAATTTTGATAAGTGAATTTTCGCTTTTATAATATCTAAGAATCTTTATTTCCCATCAGGTACTAGTTTCTAGGTGTAGGTACTGTAAGGACACTAAATTTCTTGAATCCGATTGCAAGTTTGATATACGCGTTTGTACTGATTGCAGACCGTCGGGTTGAACACAAGATTTGATGAAATCTCGGGAAATCTTATCACGTCTAACCCGTCAGCTTAAACTCAAAGCCTATTAGTGTTGCACACAGGAGTCAACCCCCAACCCGGCACCGGCGTGTCCCATGGCGGCGCCCCGCCAACACAGACACGCAGTGCACGGCGGGAATTCCGTATTTCTTGCTGATTTAAGGGTGCTTCGTCACAACACGTTTGTTCCAACTTGCGAGATCAAATCTGTGCAACTTAATTGCATTTATTAAGAGCTATACGTACTCATCATATTATCAAGTATTTAACCCAGCGATGTAGCTTAGTGGTACAGCACTAGACTCGCATTGGGAAGGTACTGGGTTCGAATCCCGGCGGGGGCAGATGTGGCTAGGACTTTTTCCTACTGCCTCACACCGAGAAACGGTAATTCCTGTACCGGCCATCTTGTTTGAGGTTTTCCATGGTTTCCCTCAATAATTCCGGATGAATATCGAGATGGTTCCTTATTCAAGGCCATGGCCAATTACCTGTCAAACTCCTATGCTCCCAAAGTTGCCTACCTTATCCTATATTCCTATAATTCCTCCATTCGCACATTGTTAATAAAAAAAGTTGAAGCTTAAAATATGTAGAAAACAACGGGAAGTGGTAAAATGGAAAATAGTAATGGTGCGAATGGCGTCTGTTATGACATAATGTCGAGAAACGGACGTTAAACGCATTATTATTATTATTATTATCAAGTGTTTAAAAGGACATTATCTGATTTTTGTCCAAATGTTGCCCAGAATAAACATGAATGGGAATCGAAAGATCTCGTCATAAATAACAAGTTTTTCTATTGCACCAAAAATTATTTATCCTGGAAGAACAGAAATATTATGAATATCGCATGTTAATAAGTAAATAAAACTATTAAATTGATTATGGCTCAGCTTACAGTTTATTTGCTACTGTTTAAATATTAATTTACTCAAACCCTGGGACGGATTTTTAAAATACCATCATATATTTTTTGCAACAGACAACTAGAAACACATTGAAATAGAATTTTTCATTTATCAACAACATTGGATCAAATCCCCTAGTAAAATGAGCAACGTCGGTTTTTTTTGTTTCGATTTTATAATTTATTTAAATTATTTAATTTTATTAAATATACTAGCGGTCCCGTCCGGCTTCGTCCGGGTGCTAAGAATTTATGATTTATTATCCCCTCCCCCGCTAGAAATTCTCCTTGTCGTTGTTCTCGCTTCGCGTACTTGCCTATATACTGCAGTTTATAATATTAGTATAGTATATTAGTATAGATAGTCAAAAAATCCCATACCCCCGTATTACCCCCCTTGGGGTTGAATTTAAAGAAACTCGAATAGCCTATAATCTTTCTCAATAAACGGGCTAGTTCCTAAGATTAGCGCGTTCAAACATACATACAAACACACACAAACAACCTCTTCAGCTTTATTATATTATATATAGTATAGATTTATCTTACGACATATTATATTCTATCATTGAAGATAACCAAACCGATTTACATAAATAGCCTGTGAAATTCATAACCCTCCTTTTGGCTTTGCCATAGTCGAGTAAAAACGAAAATGTGTTCAAGCTTCGAAGTGCATACTTCCCTTAACACAGCTTTACGTTTGTTTACTATCTTCCTGGCATTCCTGACTCCTGGTTGTACGACTGAAGTTCCCTAAATAAGTAAAGGTATGCCCGAGAATATCATTTTAATTAAAACAGCGGTACTCAACTGGAATAAGATGAGGGTTTCAAGACAGTGTCTTGAATATAGATGCTGCAGTTTCAGATGAGATTAGAATATTTCAAATTAGAAGAATTTTATTCTTCGAAGCAATTGTAATTTTATCCCAATATTATAAGTGCGAGAGTGAGTTTTTTTGTTTGTTCTGCTTTCACGCCACAACTACTCAACCAAGCTCTGTGAAATTTTGCGCTGAGATTAACATAGGACCTGCTTCGCACGGGTGAAAATAGGGGGTAATAATAATAATATCTCATCAGAAGACCGATTTCTCTGTAATTAGTAATTACTGAACGGATTCTGTTCTGGGTTTCACGATTAGATGGATTAATTCACGACTCACGTGGAAGGTTTAGATGTATAATTGAAACCGATGAAAAAAATTTTCACTGTTCGATAGTTGATATCGTGCATTAGAACATATAATAATAATAAGTATCCCTTGTGTGACGGTGACGAACCTGAAGTTTAAGGTGCTTATGGATGCAAAATTCTTAAGGAATTCTTCCTTCTCAATAATAATAATAATAAATTCCTTAATTAGGGTTCGGACAAGCCAATGTGACATCCGCCCTCTATACTAACAATTAACAATAATAAAATAGTATAATAGTAATAAAATAATATACGCTGTAAGCCTATAATAATTCTGGAGCGAACGAGCGAAGCGAGTGAGTAAGGTATTAATAAATCATAAATTCATAGCACCCGGGCGAAGCCAGATCGGGCCGCTAGTTTTTATATAATTCGTTTTAGTGTTGTAAGAAATGTTTCATTTAAATTAAATAAAGACGCTTCAATATAGTGTACGTGTCAATTTCGTAACGTTTTCCACAACTGTACCTATCCTCCTCTTTAAAAGCGCCCACCAGACTCGGGGATCCCCTTGAAACAGTTATTATATGTGTGAATTTAATACAATTTATCGGTAGATGGCGTTCGTAAATGTAATGCTATATCCATAGACATGCGGAATATATTCTGGTTTTGTGATAATTGACGAGACTTTAGACTACAGATATGGTAGACTGAAAATGCCGCCTTGATAGTAAATATCTTCGACCATATATACTCAAGTCCAACCAACATATCAATGCACACCGGTTCAGATTGTGGAGTGTGGATGCTCGACAATTGAAGTCATTATAGCGTCACACCGGTTCAGTCCTGAATAGTGCGCAGAAAAAAATGCCAAATTAACTTGTAACTGTAGAGTGCTTACATTCAGAGGACACTGACATCATTTAATAGACTTGTACTGATATATTTTGGTAGAGTGCATACAATTAGAGAAAACCACATCGTAACGGAAACCTGCGCTCAAAAATTGGTGTACGCAAAACTGATTCTGACACATAGGCGTAGGCTGAAGGCTAACAGTGAACAACGAACACAAGTAAACAATGACAGCTCGTCTACCCACCCCCTCACAGGTAGAATGGACGGGTCTGAACACTAATTCGTCTATGCGTACAATGACGTCTGCAGTGTCCTCTGAATGTAAGCACTCTAAACGGTTTCGTTTTGTGATTATAGCCAGCTCGTCTACCCACCCCTTGACAGATAAAATAGACGGGTCTGAACACAAATTTGTCTGTGCGCACGATGACGTCAGTGTCCTTCTCGGAATGTAAATACTCTAAACGGTTTTGTCTTGTGGGCAGCTTGTTTACCCGCCGCTTGACAAATAAAATAGACAGGTCTGAACACAAATTCGTCTGTGCGCATGATGACGCCAGTGTCCTTCTCGGAATGTAAGCACTCTATTAGGCAAGATTTGAGCTGTCCATAGTATGTATGGTCGAAGGTATTTCACAAGCGTAATGTGGCATATTTTCCTATTTCTGTAAAGAACTAAATAGTAATCTTAAATAGTCTTTACATGTTCATTGAACTTAAACATTCAGTAATAAAGATTAATTAATACTGAAACGTTCACTGAAATAAGTGAAGTGTGGGCAGTTTAAATCAAAGTGTAGTTAGTTAAATAATTAATTTGCATTCAGGGAAAGCATATTGCGGAACCACTTAAAGGTAAAATATTTAGTGAAGTATACAGGGTGTATCACAGGATTGAGAACATAGAAAATAAATGAGTGCAACAGGGAAGACATAAACAAAATGGGTAGCGTGACAAAGATAGAATACACATGGCTAACTCAACTAAATTAATTATCATGGTTTTAAGCATGAAAAAGGGCACAGCAATCACTGATCCTAACTAATTTGCAGAATGGAGTTTTCCCTATGTTCGGTTTTCTGTGGTACACCCTGTATATAGGTACTCTGTAGAAATATGGATTACTATAGCTGCCTGGTCCGGCTTCGCCCGGGTGCTATGATTTTATGGTTTATTATCCTCTCCGCGAGAAATTCTCCCCTTGCAGCCCGGCCGGAACAGGACTGGTGGCGTTTATAATACTAGTAGGATTCTGATAATACGCTGAATTGCAAGAAAACTGCAGAGGTACGTTTTCCCACAGTAACTATACATTTTACGGGATGAAAAGTAAGTATAACCAACCATAATATGTTGCTTTACACTCTGTTTAATAAAAGTTTGTACGTGGCTAGTGCAATTTAAATGGCAGTAGGATTATTAGTGGAGCGGGGAACCCCACTGCACACAGATTGCTCAGCAGGAAACCACCAACATGTGCCATTTCGATTTATAGACCCACATACAAATTATTGTATGGTACTTTGTACAGCAATCTCTCGATACAAACAATGCTTAAATATTACTGAGCGCTGGCTGACAGTGGCGTGCGTGTTGTCCAAACGAATGTTCACAAACAGCTAAGGAGCAATGAAAAATGTTTAAATTTAATCACGTCCGTGGTGTAGAATATGTCGCAGCGTCTGTATATTTTTCGGGAAAAATTTTCTATCACGCTATTTTAATCAGACAGTACAATCAAAATGGTTGAATATGATTTTTTTATAATGAATAATGAATATAGGTACTTCTAATCACTTGTGTATGAAATTAATGTGGTTGATAACGAAATTTTTTTTGTTTGATTTCTTTCGAGCTCTATTTATGCACCACGGAATCTATACTTTTTTAAATTTTGACTTTAAGGGAGCAACATATATTTTCAAACACATTTTTTTCCAAATTTACATTAGATACAAATAAACAATAAATCGCTGAAATATATAATTTTGTTTACCATATACATCGTTAAAACTCTGCAAAGCTAAAAGTGCACAGTAAAATATTAAAATAAAAAATAAATAGAGAAAATATATAAACGAAATAGAAAAAATAAATATCAAGTGGAATATGGGATAATTAAAAAAACTAAAATAATGGTGCCGCCCGGGTTCGAACCAGCGACCTACAGCGTATAAAACAGCTGCGATACCCCTACGTCACTCATTCCGTTGTGTATACTGCTATAGGTATTTATGATACTTAAACCAAATTGTCTGTTTGGGATTATGCAGTGTTCTGCAATAGTGTTGGGAGATACGTAGGTAATCCTTTGATTGGGCGTGACGTGACCTCGACATGCGTAACCGAACGAAAAAGAACGAGGCTAAAACGTTTCACTTCAAAACCAATATTCACACAAATAATTATGTAAAAACACTTTTGAAAATATAAAGAATCAACTCTGTTCCAGCTTTGGCACAGTTTCAGAAAACATAAAGGAAATTGTTACATAAAATACCATTAAAAATCTAGCATGTGGTCGAATAAAGCTACATTTTAAGTGTTTAGATGTGAAGTTATGGCTTGTGTAGAACTTGATCCCGGCAATTCGACCGTACTAACAGTTTTATGTTGTGCCAATAATCATAAACATGATCGGGAATTGAACCCAGGTCGCTTAAATATTAACGAACACGGCTCATAAATATTTGAAGCCAGTTTTATAATAATGAACTTAGGATCGGCACAAATCGTACATCAATCGGAAAAATAAACTAGCCCACTAGCCTGTTTTATTTTATTTTATCTTTATAAAACATTTTGCTTAAGTTTTCTTAAGCCTGTCTTCCATTTCAAGCTTAAAATGCACGTAGAAAACATTTTTTATGGTAGATTTTTAAAATAAAATTATTGTAAGTTTTCTGGTTCCATTCACAATAGGGTGATATTCTACTTTTTTGTTGAAATGTATATTACAAATAGATTATATTATGTAACAATTTTTTTTTCAATGAAATTTTAAACATATAGTTATACCGATTGCCACTACAGAAATGACGTACAGATAACATTTAGCCTGTGTTTGGCTGACTAGATCTACTGTGTCACGCCCAATTTGTCAAATTGAAAGGAAATCACGAGGAAAATAAATTATAAGTATAGGTATAAAATCTCTTTCTATAGATAAAGAAGTGTGACTGTCATATGGCGGCTTATGCTCAGCGTTTATATTTCTTTAATTCTTGTTTGCAATTCAAAAGGAAGAATAGAACGAAAAAGTTGGTTTACATTTTTTTTTATTTAGTAAAAATAAAGTACAAAAATGGTGTGTATCAACTGCTGTGGCATTAGCACAAAACAAAAATATAAATATAAAAAAAGGAGAAAAAAATGAAAAAGAAAGAAAGAAAATAAAAATAAAATTTACATTATTTGTTTATGCATAATCTGAGGAATAATGTAACTACACTATTCAAAATTATCAAATTTTGATACGTGGGACGACCCTATTCCGTATGTGTGTTATTTTTAACTAGCGGCCCGGTCCGGCTTCGCCCGGGTGCTTTGAATTTATGATTTATTATCCCCACCCCAGCGAGAAATTCTTCCCCTGCGACCAGGGCGAAGCCGGACTGGTGGTATTTATAATATTAAGTAATACCGGATGCGCTAAAATGCAAGAAAATTGCAGAGTTACGTTTTGTCCTATCCCACAGGAACTATACATTTTTCCGGGACGAAAAGTACTCTATGTCCTATTCCAGGACCTAAAGTAATTATATACTAAATTTCATGAAAATCCGTTCAGCCGTTACGGAGCTGTCAGCTGAGTGGTAACAAAATTACATACACACACACAAACTTTCGCATGTATAATATTAGTAGAGATGATAATAATAATAAATCTTCATAGTGCGGCCCTGAAATTCAACACATGTGTGTCCATCTTCTAATTATACCGTGTACAAGACAGTTAACAATTAGACAGCATTATACAGAACTCTGTGTAACCAACTAGTGGATTTATATCGGTCGGCAATGTAGACCTACTTTATTACCGATGCAACATCCTTTTCGCCTATTAGCAGGATCTTATTAAAGGGACGTCGTATCCCTTTCCAATTCAGCCGCGCGCCATAAATTCAATGGGTTTGAACATAACGGGTGTTCAGTTATTTCTTGATTGAAAGTCTTCAGGGGGCAGTTTGGTGTAACGGTTTGGATCAGAGTGTCGTGGATTCGAGTCCCACCTCCGCTCATGGTTGTTTTGTGATTCCGTTTTAATTTAATTTTGATGTAATTAGACGCTAACGACCTGAATTATCGAACGTCAATCTATCTACAATAAATAAATCAGGAAAGTCTTCAGTGTTACTGTTCTTTAGAATTTAGGTAAAGATAAAACTTTTTTACAACCAACAAGCCTAAAGTTCTGAAGATATACGAAAATTAAAAATTAGTGATTACACTAGGTGACCCTAGCAATCGATTAAGATCATTTTCTGACTGATGTCTGTATGTGTGTGTGTGTGTGTGTGTGTGTGTGTGTGTGTGTGTATGTGGTCAATGTTTCCCCTTCGATATCGTAAAAACGGAACAACATACGGCCATGCCTATTGTTCTATTGTGTTTATCAGCCTGTAACTTAGATCTGATTAGATTTTGAGTCAAATCGGTTCAGTGGATCCTGAGATATTAAAAAAAACGTTCTCAATGGCACGTATTAACATAGGTAAAAAAAATATAAATGAATTCTAGATGTTATAATATAAAAAAATATAAATATTTTTTTTCTCTAAAATGTGTAGTTTTCGAGAAAAAAAATATTTTACTAAAAAAAGAAAATTGTACGTAAATCAAGGTAACCATGATTTTTGCTATATTATTACTAACAATCAGTAGATCACCAAACAAAAAAGAGGGCCATGCTTTTTTCAAAGAATAAAAAAAGAGTGTTTATTTTTTGCAAATATTTACTAGGTGGGAAGTATAGGACTGGTCATCAGTCGAATTTTTTTACGTAAATACTACTTTCCTGATTTTAGAATTTTTTATTATAACCTAAACCCAACCTAACCTGTCCCGATTTGACCATCAAAATATTTGGCAACCCTAATTGGAATCAACGCTCGAGTCACCCAGTAGGTAGGGACGATAATCTCATTATATCCGAATCCTTTTGTCCTATGTCTCGTTCTGATGACACATTCTGAGTGCGTCAATAAAGTCATTATTTTTATTTGTTAATTAAAACCGTTAAAATAAAATTATCTGACTACAGCAGACGCGAACGCATTAAAACTGTCCAATTAATTATAAAACAGTTTCGTTTTTAATTATTCATCTTGGCGCTTTTTATGGCGTGTTTTATAGATGAGAAAAGATGCAAATCGGTCGTCCTTCGCCAACACCGAGAACAGTGTGGTCCAGTGGTTAGCGACGCAGCCTCTGGATCAGACTGTCGCGGGTTCGAATCCCGCCCCCGCTCATGGATGTTTTGTGATGTAATTTAGTTTTAAGTGAGAGTTGTTATTTAATGTAATCAAGACGCTAATGACCTAAGTTATCGACGCGTCTATAATTTACAATAAATAAAATTAAAAAAATTCACCAACACCAACTTTCGCCATGTTACGTTCAATTTATTTAACACTAGCGGTCCCGTCCAGCTTCGCTTGGGTGCTAAGAATTTATGCTTTACTATCCCCTCCCCCGCGGAAAATTCTCCACCTGCGAAGCGAAGCCAGGCTGGTGGTGTTTATAATATTAGTAGGGTTCCGCCAATACGCGAAAATGCAAAAAAAATCACATTTTGTCAATATCCCACAATAATTAATGCTCTAAATTGACAGCTGAGATTTCGGTTTTGCGCGTAGATTGGATAAAGTGTATCTGCCGAAATTGCTTTGCGAATCATGAAGAAGAAGGTTTATGTTTTATATTGTTCACAGAATTTCAAAAAACACACTTTCACGTTGCTATTTTTGAATTCAACAGAATCATTGAATGATTAAATTCTAACTTTAACACCGCCGAATAACGCTATCACTCACCAGACGGCAGGACCATGCATCTGCTCACAGCGAATAGCGCTTATAGAGAAAAGCACGCACGCCACTGGTAAAAGAGGTTGTATTAAAACTTTCATTATAAAAGATGCACTTGATTCAAAAACTTGAAACGAATCATAATTTTACAATGTCACTTATTTGCGCAAGGAAATAAAAACTTAAATCACCTTTCGCGAAGTAATTTGAAGATGGTTTTTCATTTTATTTTCTTTCAGTTGGTAATCTTGAAAATGAACTTCATCAGTTTGTTATTAACGTGTCGATGTTGTGGAATTCATGACTTGTAGAACTACTTGGAACTGGAACTGCTGCAGTTCCTCTGAAAAACGTGTTCTTGTTCATATGTTATTATGAAACTCAACCGCTGAATGAATAATACAGGTAGATGACAGGCCTGTTCAACTCGTAAACGTGGAGCATCACAGAAATATGTTATTAAGTAAAACTTGCCTGGTTTTTTTTCGTTCGGTTACGCATGTCGAGATCACGTCACGTCCACTCGAAGCGATCGACCAGATCAGTACTACTCATCGAAAAGCAGCGATGTTTGTGTTCATAACATATATTGTATGACTGCATACAAGTGTGATATTAGTCGACCAGACCAATACTCATCGAAAAGCAGCAACATTTATGTTCATAATTATATTGTACGTCTTACATAACTAATATCGTAAGAATATCCAATCAAGCAGCTCATCAAATACCCATTGACCACGATCGACAGAATCTGAATTCTTACGTTCGTCTCCATGCTGATTAGGGTTCAAAATTCAAATTACATTACCAAAACCAAGTTAACAAAATTATATATTTTCGGCGATTTTTTCATTTATTATAGTAGACTGTAAACTATGATGGATACATAATGGGATATATTACTGACGAGTTAGTAACAATATGTTAAAACGAGCACAGCGAGCCATAATATCATTACGCACGAGATGTATACCTATGGTAACTTTTGCCATACCCATTACAAAATAGCTATTTTTCACTTCATTTTCAGTATTTTCAAAAAATTTTGACATTTATTTGCGTCGCCAACTTAACATGACGGACGGATCAGCATACATACACGCACTAGTGCAGTAAGTAAAATACTTTCGAAACGCCTGCCTGTTAAATGACCTATTACAGGCCGGTATACATGCATGAAAAGTCGCTATTTTGTAATGCCTATGGTAAGAAATTTTTATTTAACCAACTTCAAAATTTTATTGTGACACCGTTTTAAGTGCTAGAAAAATATCCAACGGCATATTCCAATGATTTAATAAAAAGAGTTGTTTAGGTATAGGCTCATTGTGCCGCAAATTTATTGGAAAGGTTGAACATACCTAGTGCCGTGAGTAGTTTAATATTCAACGAAAGTTAAATGAGTGTTCCAGTTGTGACGTCATGTCAAACTGCAGATGTTAAATAGTTTGCTTGAATAACTACCCACCTATCGACTTACAAAGCTCCTATTTGTAGAGGGGGAGAAGAGCCTAGTGTCTGGGGCTTTGCGGGACGTAGTCTCGGTCGGTTTTCTGCTAACATAACATCCGATCGTTTGAGAGTAGGTATGAAGTTTTTATAAGCCTGCCATCGCGTGCCACATCAAGTTCTCCACAAGGCTCAATACTATGACCCGATATATCTTTTTCGCGAATTTTGCGAGATCAGTCAAAGTTGTGAGTTTCTTTATAAATATAAGATATTTAAACGTCAAATTATGCATAAATAGACTCAGGATAGCAGTGTCCCTAAACCCTTGAGGTTTTTTCCTTAAATATAGCCTAACAATCATGGCGGCTTAGCTGTCATATTAAGAAAAGCTGGACATCTCATTTGTTTGTTGATCTACTAAAGGCCAACTACAATCACAGACGTCAGACATCTTGTTTAGCCAAATAAACAATTATTTACACGCAATTTTTTTAAAAAATAGTATATTACGGCCCAAGGCCAGATAGTTGGATTTCCTGGCGTATGTGATATAAAGGCCGAGGCGAAGCCGAGGTTTTACATCACATACGCCAGGGCATCCAACTTTCTGGCCATGTGTCGTATACTATTTTTCTTCATCCACTAGCCGAAATTGCAGCAACGTTTGGGCGATTGTAATATACGTTACTATGACAACAAGCCACATTTAACAGGCCACAAAAGCTATTGTTCCCGGAGTGAAATGCGGCACGAAAGCCGTACTTTCGGCTAGTGGATGAAGAAAACATTTTTTTTCTCGAAATCTGCACATTTTAGAAAAAAAATTACTAAGCTTTTATTAATATTTTCACATCTAGAATGCATATACCTACATATTTTTACGTGTGTTAATACGTGATACTTGGAACATTTTTTTGAATACCTCAGGAACCACTGAACCGATTTGACACAAACACTACACACACACAGAGAGAGAGGGAGAGAGAGAAAGAGAGATCAGTCAGAAAATGGCGAAGATCTATTAATATCCCGAAAAAAATTTTTCAGACTGAATCTAATACCTACTTCACTACCATATATAGTAGAGGTGGGGAGTGAAAAAAATTAGATCTTGACTGTGATCTGAAAACTTCGGTTGTTTTGGCGACACGTCTTATAGTCTTGCACAGAATCCAATGTTCTAAGACCCTTATACTTTTATTTATTATGTTAATGTTCCAACATCGCCCAATATCCGACCACAGACGACCTTCCCCTGGAGGTACCTGAAGATGAGAACGACGACACAAACCCTGACAAAGACAGCAGATAATATTATTTCTCTCTACACATGTTGTGATAAAGTTTGTGAATAACATTCAAGTCGTTATATGGTTTCCTTGGCGTACGTTTTATTGGTGTTACTTTATTACATTCGGGATTATTACATTCGTATTATTATAATTAAACTCTTAGGTGGTTGGCCATACTGGTTTCGTCGGATTTTATGCGGTATGAGGCGACGTGTTTGCGATCTCGAACAAAACTCTCATTACTAAACATTTAAACATTTATTTATTTCCAAAAAATCTACAAGGATGTTTGGAGTTGTCATACATAGTCATAAGAAGATATAATAAATAAAATTAAGTAAGAAAGTCAATACATTAAACACAAATAATTGTATTCGTTGTAATGGAAAGAAATACATCCACTTTAATTTATATTACATAAAATCAAATGTTCGTAAAATATATCTAATAAATAAAATAGGTAATTGTAATTTTATTTTTTTTATATGTTAAATTGTTATTCAATATACATTATATTTCCATTGACCATTATTACAAAAAAAATATTAAAAACCTTCGGGATTCGAACCTGGGCTTGGATGGCGTACTCGTACTTTTTCACTGCACGGCCACTATCTGAGACCTTAACATAGTCATACATGCTGTGTTTTGTTTCACATGTCAACCACTTCCGACTGTTTCCGTTACATCTAATATTTCTAAAATGCCATCCCAGTATGAGACAGACGTTATTCACGTCTAAACCATTTAAAGTCTGCAGAGTCGGGTGTAGATGTTTTATTTATAGATACTTAGATAGATACTGTAAATTATAGATGCTCGACAACTTAGGTTTCATTTAGAAACAGGTACGTGTACGATCTACGTTTAGAATCTACAAATATTATAAAACCCATGCAACGTCTCTCTGTTTGTCAGTTAGAATACCTATATTCTCGAGAACCACTGACCCGATTGACATGCATTTTTTTAAATTTATAGTAACGCTGTCAGGCCAGGTTTCATTGCGACTTTAAGATGGTTTTCAATTAGGTATATTTAAAAAATTCAGATTTCTCTGTCGCATCCTGTAATAAGAAAAGACCACTGAATATGAACCTGCAAAAAACATCGTGTGAAATGTTAAATGTAAAGTAGGTCATTGTGAAGTTATTTCAAAAACAGAATGGCAGAATAATTTGGGAAGATTAATCATCTGAAGAATATAATATTTTCGCGTTTAATAAATTCCCAGTTCTATAACATTGTTACAAGACTTGTTACTTTAGGTACTTTTTAAAACGACGTCTCTAATTGGACAGGACTTGTGAATTGTTAATTAAATCATTAATTAGTAAAGTGGAACACATTATGTTCCATTCAGTCCATGGGCAGAATATTACATGCATTTGAGACATGCTTATTGGGAAGCTGGACGGTACTTAGTGAAAACTTCAGATTTTTAACTTCCCATTGGAAGTTATTGTAATGGGTCCGAAAATCGAAATCAAAAAGGAAAAAAAATTTTATGTTTCAAGGTCACTACACTATTTTTACACTACTTTTAGAAAGATGTCTGTGTGTGTGTATGTGTGTGTGTGTGTACGTACGTATGTATGTGTCCATTTCTTTCTAAAACGAAATCTCGAGAATGAAAAATGATATCGACTACGTTGGGGTGCCAATCGACGCGTATTAACGTAAATATAATCTGAAAGAAATTTTTTCAAAATCGGTTCAGCCGTTCTTTTTTCTTAACCAAATAACCTCCAAAAAAGTAGATTTTATACAATATCTCGCGAATAAAAAATTATATCGACTTCGTAAGGGTGTCGATCGACGCGTGTTAACGTCATTTTGATCCGACATAAATTTTATAAAAATCGGTTCAGCCGTTTTTTTTTTTTTGTAATTATTGTTAAAAATAAATAATAATTATGTTTTAATGATTAAAATGATTACTTTTCTATCTAATTTAATTATTATTATTAAATATTTATCAAAATGGGAAGCTCGTCGTGTGGACCTCAAGGGTCGCACTTTAGTCCTATTAATAAACGACCCACCTCACGGCTTGTTTAATTTTTGGTGTCATCTATTATAGCGCATTTATCAACTAATAATTCATTACTAAAATACTAAAATTGTATTTTTAATTAATTTCACCTTGGTTTCAAAAAAATTATAATTATCGTCAAAGAAAGAATATAACAAAAATTAAAAAATATATAAATAAATATCATGTAGAATTAAAAAAAAATACGTTAAAAATTCTACGATGCCATCAGGTTTCGAACCGAGGTCCCTATGCATACAACGCAAAGACGTTGCTAACTTATCTATCGATGCAACTGTGTAGCTTGCCGTTTTTATGATAGATATAAGTATGTCAGCCGAGCACAGTTGTAAGAGAGCGACCAGTCAGTTGAGACGCGCCATACTCATGAAGGCTAAACAAGGAGTACAATCTCATGTGGGAAAATTTGACAAAATTTGTCAACAAATCGTCCAAATTAACGTTTACATTTTATACCACCAGAGCGTCGCTTGATTCCTTCCCGTACTGACGTGAATTTAGTATCATAAATATTTTCATCTGACAGCTGTAAAGTGTAAATAAACAAGCTTCTGATTACATGGAGTTTATATTCCTTGTGTAGATTTTATGGGCATACTGCTAAATGCTAATACGTGTTAGCCGAGTAACCCCGATTCAGCGAATTCTTACCGTCGGGTTGCCAACGCTTCACTTTATTTCAGTACCCAGGCAAAAGAGTGCCTAACGCGCCTAAAGGTACGTGCTTTACGCAGCTGGGATTCTAGATGGTAGCAGGTATTGTAGATGGTGGCTGAAATTATAAGCGCTTATAGGTTTGCACAATGAAGCTTTGATACTAGCATTGATACAAGCTTAAGTCGCGTTTGAAATGTCAGATAGGGAAGACGAATATTTGTGTTCTTCTGCTACAAAGTGATATATTTTAAATATAAATTTGGGTAGAAGCTGTCATGTCCACCCTATTAATAGAAAACGATCTAAACATGGCGAAATTCATCATTTATACCAAGAATTAAAATTTTATCCAAATCGGTTTTTTGAATATTTACGTATGGAACCTAACACTTTTCAATACATCTTAGAAAAAACTCAAAACAAAATAAATAAAAACTGGCAAAATTTCACTTATTAAACTAGTCACATCCATTGCGAAACTTGTAACTGCCATTTGACAGTTGTCACATGTTCATGATTGTAGTAGTCAGCGCGCTGAAAGAATGGTGAGATACATTCTTGTATCTACCAGCTCTTGTAACAGCGCTTATACCGGCTACACTCACTGCTTCGTTGTGTACGCTCGCATATATAACAAGCATTAATTTAAGCAAGCCCAGCTATGATTTACGCTACCATCTAGAATCCCAGCTTCATACTGCACGTACCTTTATACGTGCTAGCTGAGTAACCCCGATTCAGCGAATTGTTACCGTCGGGTTGCGAACGCTTCACTTTATTTCAGTACCCAGGCAAAGAGCGCCTAACGCACCTAAGGAAGTTTTCACTTCAAAAAATTGTGTGTCGCGATACTCGGAGAAAGTGTATTTTCGTATGCATTAATCAAAGGTTAAAACAGTGATCAGTGATCTGCGGACCGCCAGTTTGTAAATGGGAAAGTTATACAGAATTGTAGATTATAGACGCTCAACAACAGAGGTCATTAGCGCAAAGTTATACAGTTCGACCTATCAAAAATAATATTGACAGTAAACAAAATATCTTCGGCTATATAGGTGTAAAACTTTCATATGCAATATGATCCTTGAATTATCGCTAGACATGAATTTTAAATCTTGACACTCCTGTTTCAGGAAGTGAATGAGACGGAGTGTTTTTATAAGACAAACTTTTTATGAATACAAAATCAGTTCTAACCACTAAATTGTGAACAACCCACTTCCACTTATAAACTTAATTGAATTAAGTACCTTAGAGTTTTATTTAAAAAAAAGATTTTCCTTAAATTTTAAAAATTCATTTCATTTACACGAAACGTTTTATTATAAAAGTATATAAATATTTTTTTTCACAACGCATCTATTGAAACTTCGATTTTCGGTACCTGTTTAGCTGGTTGAAACTGCAACAGTTTCAACCCTAGGGTTGAAACTTTTTAACTGTCGGTTTTCTCTGTTTTTAGGGTTCCGTAGTCAACAACAAGGAACCCTTATAGTTTCGTCATGTCCGTCTGTATGTCACAGTCATTTTAGTCTGAGACTATTAGAACTTTAGAGCTGAAATTTGGTAGACGTATAAATAATTATAACCGCTACAAAAAAATCTATAAACATTTTTGAATGAAAGTGGGAATAAAAAAAAAATTTTTACTTACCCAATCGAGTAAGATATCGTTGAAAAGGGGATTTAAAATCATTGTGAGGTTTCTTAAACAGTTTTTCAAATTTATTTATCGATTGTCGTAACGGCTACGGAACCCTACACTAAGCATGGCACGTCATGCTCTTGACTGATTTTTTTAAACTTTGTTAAGAGAGAAATAGAGCGATTAAGTCGCGCCAACTTTAATTCGCATATATTCTCGAAAACGTCAAAATGGTAGACATAACCACACACAAATTTTACATGGATCTGCGCGCCCAAATTGCAGATACCTCAAATCGAATTGTCAATAGAGTTGTTGTGAAAAATAATATGCATTTACTCGGAACGAAACACAGCGAATGCAACGCGTGTGATTTGCAAACGCTGTGTTTCGTCCTTTGCAATGCAATATACTAAACTTGTTTATTGGTTCATAAAACCTAATTAAAATATTTTGTCCTCACAGCATACAACATAATTTAAACAATTTGCAAATGCAAAACGGAATCAGAAATAGGTCACAATAACCAAATGAAATTCATTAATTCCAATTTCCAATAAATAAATTTATTTTAAATATTTTCCACGAATATATTATTATTATTTATTCGTTTGGGTTTTGAACTCTATATTTATCCAAAAGCATGTACACCGAGCGGCACAAAAAGTTGCCACCCTAAAAGTGGTTTATTTTATCTGTAAGGTGACCACTTTTTGAACAAGTAATTTAAATAATTTATTGATTGAAGTTACTACGACTGTTGAAAAACTACTTATAGGTTTTTTGGATACTCAGTCATCTTTAAACACTGAGTAGTATGTAGGAAGCATCAATAAGAAAACAATATGGGCGTGCTTGATCGCTCTGCAAGCTAACACAACCTGTGCAGCTCGTCTGCGTGATTTAAGGTACCGACAGAAGAGCAATGCTACTATATTATTCTCTCTATGCCTATAGAGGGCAGTATAGCCTAGTGGTTAGCATGCTTGGCGCCACAACCTCTAGACTGGACTGCCGTGAGTTCGAATCCCACCTGCGCTCATGGATGTTTTGTGATGTTATTTAGTTTTAAGTTAGTTGTTATTTAGTGTAGTTGAAAGACGCTAATGACCTTAGATGTCGACGCGTCTATAATCTACAATAAAATAAATCTATGCCTATATAGTATGGGCATCATTTATTTGAACATGGGATTGTTCATAATAGAGTATATTTGTTGACGCGATCGCGCATGAAATACGCAAACGCCTATACTAAATTTGTTCGCAACTCAGTGATTCCCCGTTCATCGCTTTGAACTTTATATTATTGGCACGCGGCCGGTCTCTTCTCCCTTCACGCGTTAATTACTAAAACACTGCGGCCGCACAATTCGTATTGTTTGACTGCCGCTGATGATGTTCTGCAATTAGATGACTATTTAAATTATACAACTAAAATCAAGCTCGCAATTTACAAAATTATCTACTGTTTTAAAATTAATTAAGCTAATGATTTTTAACTTCCCCTTGGAAGTTATTGTAATGGGTCCGAAAATCGAAATCAAAATGTATAGCAAATTTTTATGTTTCAAGGTAACTACACTATTTTTACACTATTTTTAGAAAGATGTCTGTCTCTGTGTGTGTGTGTGTGTGCGTACGTATGTGACCATTTCTTTCTAAAACGAAATCTCGAGAAAGAAAAATGATATCGACTATGTTAGGGTGCCAATCGACGCGTTTAACGTAAATATGATCCGAAAGAAATTTTTTCGAAATCGGTTCAGCCGTTCTTTTTTCTTAACCAAATAGACTCCAAAAAAGTAGATTTCTCGCGAATAAAAAATTATATCGATTTCGTAAGGGTGTCAATCGAGGCGTGTTGACGTCATTTTGATCCGACATAAATTTTATAAAAATCGATTCAGCCGTTTTTTTTTCTTTATTATTGTTAAAAATAAATAATAATTATGTTTTAATGATTAAAATGATTACTTTTCTGTGTAATATCTAATTTAATTATTATTATTAAATATTTATCAAACTGGGAAGTTCGTTGTGTGGACCTCAAGGGTCGCACTTTAGTCCTAATAAACGACCCACCTCACGGCTTGTTAGGTTAACATTTAGCGGGGAACAACTGAAACAATTGAAAATATAAATAAAATATTTTTACTTACTGATGCATGATAAAATGCACCTTGATTTTTCATAAGCGCATTGGAATCTTTAGAGCGAACTACACGGGCGAATTTTCCGCGGCGTGTTTCTCGCGACGAGATTTCCGCTGAATTTTACGTATCAAAACAGAAAGCGTTTTTCCGAGTATATTACAACTTTTTCTAGTCACAAAATGGACCCCGCTGTACTATTAGGTTGCGCTACTATTGTATGTGCAAATTTATTTTTAAAGAACAGAAGGAAAAAACGACGTTGGTGTGTTCATCCAATATTAAGAAACAGACTATCAACAGGGCATTTCCATACAAAATTTTTACCCAGACTGTACATCCGTCGGTGATCCCTCGCCTCGTCTAGTTTGCCCCGCACTAAACAATGTTTTTCGTTTCTAGCGTGCTGTGGCGGTGTCCGGTGCCGATATAAACGCAATCAGATTATAAAGTGTTGAACGCTGACGGAATTTAAGAAAAATCGCGACGTATATTCCGTTTGTCTAGTTTCGAATTGGATGTGCAATCCGCCGGGTTAAAAACGCCGCGAAAAATCCGCCCGCATGTAGTTTCGCTTTTATTGTAAAATATCCAGGCGCACAATACGACATAAAGAGTAATTAACACTACGGAATACAAACAACGAATGATCATAATGTATCTGACAGGTCGTACTTTATTGTATAGTTGTAGCTTCAGAATCATCGTGATATTCTGTTTCCATAGCTATATATCTGTTCTGAAGTTTGCACTGTTTAAAATATGTATGGTGTATATGTATGGCGTAAAATATGTATGGCGTCTTTGTTGCGCCAATACTTAATTTGTCTTCTCCGAAAGTCGTTATTAATGACCAAAGTTTAGGGCCGCCATATACTTTAATAATCTATCCTCACATCAGTGACGTAACATTTCATTTCTAAATAAACAATTAGATCCCTGCCTTATCGGGCTGCCATGGCAGCGCAACCGGTTGAGCTTTCAGCAAAATGTATCCAATTCAATGAAGGGTACCTCACCTGGATTCCAGTTGGTTGTACGACCAGTTTGGTTGCGCTACCAGCAAATTGACGTGACAAATATTTATTACACATGATTGAGCTACCAATTACTAGATACCAGCTACACAACATTTTACGGCAAAAAGCAACGTTTAGGGCAGTGTTTCCTAAACTGATATAGATAAATCATAAATAATACCTTGATATTTAATTATATGTACAGACATGAACTCAAAAACTCTGGGTGGGTTTGTATAATATATAAGAAACGGTCACGTGGTTCTTTATTTTAATCGTGTGTATTGGAAAATTGTTTTTTTTTACAAACAAGAAAATAACTGTCTGCGATTTTTTGTTCGACCGGCTGATCTCAATGGCCACGTGCAATACCTTTGTAAGTCATTTGCTCCGCTTCCCACGCCATCCCCGCGCTACCAACCCTCAACCCTCCTTCAGGCGAGGACAGAAGTAATAAACTCTTTTTGACACTTATGAACTCTTCACAAGAAAAAGGTTCTTTAATTATCTCGACATTTTTTTTTTTCGACTAAACGTCTCGTGCTCATTTTTTTTCTTTATTCAATTCTTCGTTCAAATGACTTTTTAATCGATTGTGCATTCTTATAAAATGAAAATTGCACAACGAAAGCTGCCATTTTAATTTATTTTCTTCAATTACGATCTGCAGTTTGTCACGTGTCGATCAATAATAATATTTAAAAATTCCACTATAAAAATCGATGAATCGATAAGACGCAAACAACAAATAAAAAATAAACTAATTATTTTATTTACACATTGATGATGTGAGTTGTCGAGCGTCTATAATCTACAATATCTTGCTTCAGCGTAGAACGTAAAGCATTCACTTTGATAAGTGTAAAAGATAAGTTTGCAAATACATTCGACAGAAGTTTTGTTCAATCGTCAACATCCGCACCTGTTCACAACAATCACGTTGCAAGTTGTCGAAACGACACGTGTTCAAATTTCAACAAACATTAACTGTGAAACCTGCGGCTTTAATTTCTTACTGGGCGATGTAACTTTGCACAGTTAAATAGTTTAGCAAATAACTTGAGGCTTTCGAGCTCCAGTAGTGCTTTTCCACGCGCAATTATCCTCCGTTCACCTCACTTAGGTTAATATTACCTGCTACGTATACCTAGCAGTCAGATGAGGGTTGGTACCTACTGTATTATGCACGTCACCTAACAATTAGATCAAGTAGATAAATATAGTCGACATCCTTCCTGGTTCTTTTTTTATGTGTTGCTACATTCAACGTCTATTTTTAAGTTAACCAGAGAGACGGTCTGCAGAACATGTTTAACCCCAAAAAATTAATAATTGAAATTATTTTTTATAGTTCTTAATAATATGCCACATGCATAATATTATATAGTTTTATGGCATTTTTTTATATTTCTGTATTAGAAAATGTTCACGGGCTATATTTTTTAAAAGAGCAAATTAAAAAGAACTTATAAGTAGTTATTAATTAAATGAAAGTAGATCAAATCCAAAATATTAATTTAATTATTAATGTTACGATCGTTTCGATTGAATTACAATCATCTTCAGACATCTAAAATTTAATTAACAAAACCGTCAAAAAATAAAATGCACTATTACGAATCGATTTATTCCAAAACAAGGCGTGAGGTGGGTCGTTTATTAGGACTAAAGTGCGACCCTTGAGGTCCACACGACGAACTTCCCAGATTGATAAATATTTAATAATAATAATTAAATTAGATATTACACAGAAAAGTAATCATTTTAATCATTAAAACATAATTATTATTTATTTTTAACAATAATTAAAAAAAAAAAAAAAAAAACGGCTGAACCAATTTTTATAAAATTTATGTCGGATCAAAACGACGTTAACACGCCTCGATTGACACCCTTACGAAGTCAATATAATTTTTTATTCGCGAGATATTGTGTAAAATCTACTTTTTTGGAGTCTATTTGTTTAAGAAAAAAGAACGGCTGAACCGATTTTGAAAAAATTTCTTTCAGATCATATTTACGTTAATACGCGTCGATTGGCACCCTAACGTAGTCGATATCATTTTTCATTCTCGAGATCTCGTCTTAGAAAGAAATGGACACAACGTACGTACGTACACACACACACACACAGACATCTTTTAAAAATAGTGAAAAAATCGTGTAGTGACCTTGAAACATAAAAATTTGTTATACATTTTGATTTCGATTTTCGGACCCATTACAATAACTTCCAATGGGAAGTTAATAAAATAAAAAGGCATATGTCGCGGCACACATATCTAAGGTGAAACTTTTTGTGTATATGAATAATATAAAAATCAATTAGGACTATAGGACCACTTGTACACTATGGCTGTGAGTCTTTCGAAGTCAGAAGTGGAATGACTTTTCATAGGCTGTTTCAGGGTTTATATAATAATAATAATAATAAAATTAAGGAAAATCGCAGGATAGTGGACAAATATTTGATTTATTAAATTAAATGTACGACGTTTCGTTTATATATTTAAACTTTTTCAAGTACACAAAAATAACAATATTTATGAAAATTAATATTAATTACTAACCATAGCAATTAACATAAGATAGGGTACATAAGACAAAAACATGGTAACATGGTAACAAATTATGTTGACTAAAACTTTTTAACAATCAATAATAATAATAATACAAATTTTAGTATAATTTCATAACATAATTGTACTGACTACTTAAATTTTGAGTGTCTGTTCTATAATTGATTGAATTGTTTTTTCTAATAAAACACATTTCACTGATATTGCGTTTATGTTATGAAATTATACTAAAATTTGTATTATTATTATTATTGATTGTTAAAAAGTTTTAGTCAACATAATTTGTTACCATGTTACCATGTTTTTGTCTTATGTACCCTATCTTATGTTAATTGCTATGGTTAGTAATTAATATTAATTTTCATAAATATTGTTATTTTTGTGTACTTGAAAAAGTTTAAATATATAAACGAAACGTCGTACATTTAATTTAATAAATCAAATATTTGTCCACTATCCTGCGATTTTCCTTAATTTTATTATAATCATGATGGACACGATTTCTAATATAAATAATAATAATACCTAATGCGTTAATTAACGTCCATTTCTCGACATTACGTCATAACAGACGCTATTCGCACCATTACTATTTTCCATTTTATCACTTTCCGTTGTTTTCTAAAAAAAATTTTTTATTTGAAAGGCTATACTTTCAGATTGGTCCCATAGAAATTTCATCAAAATCGGTGCAGTAGTTCGGCTGATTTTAATAAAACTGAGTAACGGCGTGTGATTCTTTAAGGTAAATGTCACTTTTTGACATATAAGACAGCGTAAGAAAGTCGGTTTAATAAAAGTGAGTAACGGCGTGTGATTCTTTTAAGGTAAATATCACTTTTTGACACTAAAAAGTATAAAATAAAAAACTTTTTAACAAAAAAAAAACCTCCTTCAAAAAACCACTAAAAAGAGGAAAATTAAGAAATTTTGAGGTCTGTGCCAATTTAATAAAATATGAAGTTGGTTAAAAAGAAGACATTAATCACTATAATATACTTTTTAACCGACTTCATATTTTTATTAAATTGGCACAGACCTCAAAATTTCATTATTTTCCTCTTTTTAGTGGTTTTTTGAAGGAGGTTTTTTTTTTTGTTAAAAAGTTTTTTTTGTATACACATTTTTGTTTCATCGAGCCAGCATTTTACCCTTCAAATCGGTGAGGCAGCGGCGCCGCATAAGAAGTTTAACTTCAAAAATATACAAAATTCAGAAAGGATAACATGTCAAAATTTCCCAACTTAACTTGGCTATAGCCAGTTCTAGATGATTGGATTGTATCGGCAGGTGGTTCATTGCGACTTTTTTTAAGTTTTGTAAAATTTCATTTGCAAAATTGAAAACATTTTAAACTCATGAAACTTCATGAAACGTCTCAATTCATCTTAGAGCAGCCAAGTCTGTGAAGAATACATTCAGACAGGTCCATAATTGATCAGTAATTATCTTATGGAGGGGTTCTGGGGGAGGTCAGGAGGGGTGACAAATCGTTGCACCAGTTCACAAATGATTAATGCTCTGTCCAACACAGCAGTTGAGCACCCCCAGCCTCGTTCCTCGTGGCGTCCTGACTGACGGACAGACCAGAAGGGACTGACGTACATTCCTACAGGACTGGAGAACTTGCAAATATCAGCTTTATTTGACTTACGCATGAAAGAGAAAAAGTAGGTAATCATAGAAATAAAAAAATGAAATCGAATAAAAAAAAACACACTAATAATATGGCGGTCGTTTAACAGCTGTTTTCGAATAGGTATTCACATTAGACCAATTTTTAAAATCGACACACATGACCGAAGTGAAACTTCTTATGTATGAAAATGTAATATAAAAATCAATTAGAGCTAGGAGCACTTGTACACAGTGCGTCGTGCGAAGTCAGAAGTCGTATGACTTGCCACTTGGTTTTTTCAGGGTTTATATGCAGGCCCGGACTTAAAGACCCAGGGCCCCTAGGCACTTGACAGTTGGGCCCATCAAGCCCAAAAAAAGGGGAGAAATGGAATTGGGTGAAAATTTAGCAAAAAAAAAAACACCAATTGGGTTATCTTATAAAATTTTTGGGCTTTTTTTTCTTTAATTTCCATCTCCGCCCTGGCCGGGGCCCTCTCGGCGGCTGGGCGCCTAGGCCGGTGCCTTGTTGGCCTAGGCAGAAATCTGGGCCTGTTTATATGTACTGGTACTCGGTAGGCAGGCTGATCTAACCAATCACAATCGTTATTACTACCAATGCATATGTACCATATTATAACATATAACATAGACCCCGCGAGAAGAGGAGTACATCTATATACAATTATAATAATATAACACAGACCCAGCGAAAAAAGGGGTACCTACATCTTACCATTACTTATGTACATTTGTACTATTTATATGTACATTTGTATCTACTAATCAAATAAAGACATCTATCTATCTATCTATCATATAACACAGACCCCGCGAGAAGAGAGGTATACATTCTAAACAATAACTTTCCGGGACGCATTCTTAACACATTTTTCGTTTCATAGAGCATTTCATCCTTCAAATCGTCGAGTCAATGGCGCCGCATGGGAAGTTTCACTACAGAAAATATTTTCTTCGATCCATCGCGAAGTAGTTTGCACAGACCTGCAGATCGCTCTGGGCAACGTCACCTCGAGATCCCGGATATTTCTGTCATTCTTTCTTGTAAACATCTCGACCGCAATTTTTCTATATTCTCTCCAAATAATATTGCGCGCATGTACTAAAAAATAAGGGCGGTGTATTTGTTTATTCGTTCTGAAAAAAATAACTTGATGTAAATATATTTCGAAATATATCTACTATTTGGAAAGTTTATATATTCTACAAAGTGTTCCGTAAATAGACTTTTTATGTAGTAGATTATACGCTGACCGGCAAAAAAAAGTTCCCCTAACCGCATTTTTTATTTCCACAAAGTGAGCTTAGGTTTTGATAACCCAACACTAAAAAAGGCTTTTTTGGGTGAGTTTTTAGAAACCTTGTCCTGCTTTTTGATATTCAGGATCTGGTCACTTTAGGCATATCTGAAGTCGGTTAATAACGTGCAAACTAAAAAGTAAAAAATAAAAAACTTTTTAAGAGAAAAAAAAAACTCCTTCAAAAAGCCACTAGAAAAGAGAAAAATAATAAAATGGTGAGGTCAGCACCAATTTAATAAATTAAAAGTAGATATATAAAAAGTTTTAGCAAATAAATAGGCGCCGACCCCAAAATTTTATTATTTTCCTCTTTTTTAGTGGCTTTTTTGAAGGAGATTTTTTTTTGTTAAAAAGTTTTTTTAACAAAAAATTCACGGACAGTATTTTAAAAGGAACTAGACAGAAATTTCTAAATTCAGTCGGCAGTTTATGAGAGAATTTTTATTCATGGCGTTCTTATTTTTCACGTACGGTCTGTGAAATTGTTGACATTTCGACAAGAAAGGAATAATTCTATTTAAAGCAGTCACAGCAGTTACGGTATATTAAAGATAATTGTACAGGGTGTCGGTGCTCTGCTATCACTTAATTAGTGTCATCGGACATTAATTAATGAACCGGCGATTAATTGACGAACTGTTGGACCGAACGTGCCTTCGGCTCGCCCGAACCGGAGAGACCCTTGTCTCTGATGTCCACATAAATAACTTATCGGTACAGCGGATCACCGGCTGTACGCACCTCGATAGACACTGCTGTATTGTTTGACCAACAAAAGAACGTCGGTCAAGAAAGAGAGAAAGAGATTGTAGATTATAAACGTTCAATGTATACAATCTCTCTCTTTCTTTCTAACGTTGAAAACGTTGAAAATAACGTTGAAAAACTCTATGATATAGAGAAATGGTGATCCGTAGATGATGATTGAAATTAGGAGAAAAAAACTCAGTTTTATAATCCTTGCTGAATTTCAGTAAATAATATTATTCTAATGTTAATGCTTATTACCAAAATATGCTGCCAAAAAAGTTTCGCCAGTAGTTTCTTAGAAAAACAATAAAACAAGTAAATTAATTTTGGAAACAATTTTTCTGAATTATTTACAGAAAACTTTTAGTTATAACAGTTTTTTAAAAATTTTGCTAAAAGTTGAAATTATAATTTATTTCTAAAAATTTATTTCAGTTAACTTTTTTTGAAGCTATGCTTCTTAACGCACGTTTAGCGTAGGGAATCTAGAATATAAAAAAAAACGTCACAAACGGCGACCTTGAAACGCGGCGATGCAACGCATTTCATTGGCTGGTTAACGCGTATTGCTGCTATAGTTTTTATAGCTTTCATATGTAAATAAATTCGATTTTAGGTATATAAACAATGCGTAAGAAGCATAGATTCTGTCAGGTGGCCCACGACACCTCAGGATTTTTTTTTTTGTTACTTTTTTCTCTGAAAGTTATGATAAAATGAAAGTCTAAAATAATCCTGCCTTTATTATCCTCGCAATTTATGTATTTGTTCTGAAAGGATTGGACGATCCTGTAAAATAAATCCCACCGAACGCCAGCACAATTCCCACGAACCGAGCCCAGTGATTGTTCCCTCAGGACTGTTGAACCTCCATTGTCTATTAGACAGCTACAAATAGAATCACAGACAGGAGAATTTAAATGCTTTTCGCATACATTTAGGTATAGTAATATTGATCTGAAAATATCTTGCTAATTTTCGATTGTTTTTAACATAACCAAACTTTAGAGTTCAAACTGAAATATTGCAAAAGCATTTTGTGTCTTTCATTGATCATTGTTTATCAATTTTCTATGTTTATATATTATAGGTATTGGATAACAATTTAATATATGAAAAAATAAAATTACAAATATTTTGTTTATTATATTTTACGAACATTTAATGTTATAAGATAAATAAAAGTGGATGTATTTATTTCCATGACAACGAATACAATTATTTATGTTTAACGATATTCACGTCGTCTGTCTGTACTCGTTTATTTTCAAGGTTGTTTTCAATACAGTATGTATTTATTTTGAACAAAATATGGCAAATTGTGGGTGAGTAAGCATGATTACTAGGAAATGTGTTCATAACATAATAAACAAAAGAACGAAACAGAACCCGTACAGGTAAACGAGTTGAAAATCAAATACGACGTGAGCATTTGATAATCAAAACAGAAATGTAATACCGAAGCATTCTAATACAATATACCTACTTATTGTGTGTTATCAGGGCCGTATTCGGATCGGATTGGTATCTATATATATACCTAATATTAAGTAATACGTGAACACCGAAAATTGTGGTACCTTTTTTACTTCTCACCTCTACTATGGTAGGGAAGTAATGGATTTAGTCCGAAAAAAATATTTCGAGATTTTAACAGATTTTCACGTTTTGAGACCCTAGCAATCGTTTAAGATCATTTTCTGACTGATGTCTGTATGTATGTGTGTGTGTGTATGTATATGTGTGTGTGTATGTGGTCAATTTTTCGCCTTCGATGTCTTAAGAACGGAACAACATACGGGCATGCCGATTGTTCTATTGTGTTTATCATCCTTTAACTTAGATCTGATTAGATTTTGAGTCAAATCGGTTCAGTGGATCCTGAGATATTCAAAAAAACGTCCTCAATGTCACGTATTAACATAGGTAAAAAAAAATATAAATGAATTCTAGATGTTATAATATGAAAAAAATGTAAATATTTTTTTCTCTAAAATGTATAGTTTTCGAGAAAAAAAATATTTTACTAAAAAAAATAAAAATTGTACGTAAATCAAGGTAACCATGATTTTTGCTATATTAAGCTAGCCATCAGTAGATCACCAATCAAAAAAGAGGGCCATGCTTTTTTCAAAGAATAAAAATTAAATTGTGTTTTAAAGACCACCAACAGCTAAGGTCTAGGTGGGAAGTACAGGACTGGTCATCAGTCGAATTTTTTACTATGTACCTATAAGTATGAAAGGAGGGAAATGAAACTTATATCATTCGAAAGATACTGTGCCAAAGATGTGCACAAAAGAAATCATGTGTGTATGTTGCCGTTAAGGCAGGTAAAATAAAGTTTCCCTGCACGGGAGAATATTACATGTAAACAAATACATAGCGTTAAGTTACTCTCGCTGTTTGATGTAATTTGAGACCTCTTGTAACACACCACGGAGATTCTATGAACTAACAATATGTATAGAGGGTATCATTTTGCTGATTTCTTCGTTGTCGGTACAGTTAGATACTATACAGTATCAATAAAACACCTTTTTGCCATACCCACTACAAAATAGCTACTTTCCATGCATGTATACTGACTTGTATTGGGTCATTTAACAGACAGGCGTGCCGAAAATATTTTCATAACATAACTAGTGCGGTAAGTAAACGGTTGCCATAGTAACTTATATTTATTTGCTCTATCTGCCTGCTATTACATACCTACTCACGGCCTGCTGCGTGAATGTAAAGATGGCGACGCAAATGAACTGTCAAACATTTTTGAAAATACTGAAATTGAAGTGAAAAGTAGCCATTTTATAGTGGGTAGATCATGGACGATAATTTAAACTTCACAACTAATTGCAATAAGGCAAAAATAGATGGCCGCACTGCATTTCGTAACGCAAACTTTTCGTACATGTAGACTTATAGGAGTGAGGCATTGTCACGTCAAAAAAATATGGTCATCGATTTTTCAACTGTAATTTGACTTAAATAGATACGTCCCTGTAAGCAAGCAGAACACCACTGTAAATACATTTATGTGGGATTGTATTTCAAACAGGAACGTCTTCAGGTGCTGAAAACACCAGTGGTAGTCAAAGTTCTTTCTTACGTGATTTAATGTATATCTATATTAGGTGAGTAATTCAAAATTATTGAAAAAATTACGATGAATCCAGTAAGCATAAGTAAATAATAATATCTCTTTTACTTTAGAAGCTACGGCCTTTCAAAGGTGTTTTTAAAATTTTTGAGAAACTTTAAATCAATACAACTTCTAAACTTGAAGAGATACAAACATTTGCTTGTGCTCATTGAAATCAGCGCGTCATTTTCTATAAGCATGGTGATTTTGCGAAAATTCTAAGAGATTTCGATATTCGTCAAAATCGAATTTTTTTTATTCGATTTTTTTATAGTTTTAGAACTATAGTACCTACTCTTTCTTTCCTTATAATGCTTTTCCATGAAAACAATTTTTTGATTTCCTAAAAGACTGAAGACACGTTCTTCCACCACCAAAACCGGGACTCCCACCACATATTATTTTGCTATTTTATATACATTATTATTGCGTTCCAAAATTTCATTCTGATGTTGGCGTGTTGAGGCGTAATTGAGTAACAAAATATGTACAAACAGATTTTCACATTTATATATCATTTAAGATTAAAAATTGTTTCTATATTTAACAAAAACGGTCAAGTGCGAGTCGAGCCTCGCGCAATGAGTGTTTCGTACAATCGTTAAATATTAAAGCCTTATTTTATAAATATATATTACTGACATTTACTTAATATATTATAAATGAGATATTCTTCGTTTCCATGGTTTCACCGTTGTATCTCTAGTTAGCTGCATAGCACACTAACGCGTTTGGACTAGTGATGGGCGATAACGAGATATTTTAGTCGATTGTCTCGATTGTTCAAACATCTCGATGACTCTCGATGGTTTTCACTTGGACTCGATTGTTGTTGTTTCATATTTCACCGAGACCAAGTTGCATAGTACTGAATCGTACAGACGATGTCCACTGTCGAGAGCCACATAATATATAATCGTTCATCACTCAACAACTGTGGTCGAGTCGATGGATGGTCGACTGTGCAGTAATCGTGTGCTCTGACACCGACTGAACAGTGTGAACAGTGAATCAACGATGAACGAGTAGCGTACACGACACACGTCAGACTTCATTCGACCAGCATATAACCTTGAATCGCGATTATATGTATTCTCATTCGCTGGCAAATAATCGACTTGAGCGATCGAACATTTCGATTGTAAAATCAAACTCCGAGTCGATTGTGGACTCGATTGTTATTATGAACGATTGCGATTGTTTCGATTGTAAAAACATCTCGTATTCGCCCAACGCTAGTTTGGACTTGAGTTCGTATGTTGAATTCATTATAACCTTGTAAGATATGCACATTGCGTCAAAAATCTGTAATTTCTTCGAAATATACAAAACTTTGTTATCTATACTTTTTATCAATGTTGACGTTATGATACACTTGCTAAATTTATTTCAGATTTTTCCGATGAATACTTTAGAAATAAATGGGGTGGGACAAGCGATTTTCGCTATTTTTTAATTTTTTATCTTAAACAAATTTGAAATTTAATTAAATAATTTTTTTAAATATTACTGTTTTCTATCGGTCACTAGCTTTCAATAGACACCCCACTCTATGGGGTTAAATTTTTTTCATTTTTTTATAACCTGTTTGACCCCCCATTATTACCCGTAATTATCCGAATTATTTATTCATATCTAAACCCCAATATTGGGCCATAACAATCTTTATCTACGCCAAATTTCGAGTCTCTAGCTTGCATAGGAGCTTGTGACAGACAAACGGACGGACGGACAGACACCGAAGTGAGGCCATAAGTGTTCGTTTTGGTACGGAATATTAAAAATATTTCTGAGCCCCAGACAGCAATCTACGTCACTGTCCGTCGACAGTACGGCAACACACAACGTGAAAGTTGGTAGCATTTGTGTTGATATAACGGAATGGTAGGTATGTTACGTATAAATTGTTGCAATTAATGCTACAGGCATCCCAGTTGCATCGTGTAAATGCATCCGTTTGAATAACTACAATAATTCTCAACTGTATGTAGTACAGACACACTCATTTCTCTCTTTTGCACCTGGTTCTAATGTTATCATTATATCACCGCTAGGCGCTAACCGGCGCGAAGGAGTGAAGCATATGCAGGGTTAAATATACGAGAGTTTTCTATCTGTATAACGTTGTTTTGAATAGGTTGGTAAAGTTGTTGTGTTGTGTAATGCACGATTTTTTGCCTATACCAGGGGTCGGCAACCTTTTGAGACGGAAGAGCCAAAAGTTACAATTTACAAAATTTCCCAGTTTTTAAAGAGCCACTAACATTTTTATTTCAATATTATGGTATTTGATTAGGATTATAACTAAACAAACAGAACAGTGTTGCCACATTTAAATAATGTCAGCTGTCCGTACACTCTCTGCTCCACCTAATCTCACTGTTCTCTGTTGAGTGTTTTTATCCTGTTTAAAGTTTTTTTTGCAGTATAATATTTTTTATGAGTTTTGAAAATAAAATAATATAATTATTAATATTTGCGCATGGAACTGGAGAGCCGCATCTTAACATCATAAGAGCCGCATGCGGCTTGCGAGCCGCAGGTTGCCGACCCCTGGCCTATACTAATGTAGCTTTGCCTGCTTACCTGCAAACTTGCGTTCCATATAGATCGCTGACTAGAATTCACTGTTTGCTGAACGGCGTTCATACAGTTCGACCGTCACCGGCAGAATTGCCCATTAACAAATTGGCGTTCCAGATTGTCGACTAGAACTCACTGTTTGCCGGACGGAGTTCATACAGTTCGACCGTCACCGGCCGAACTGTATAACTTTGCACATTTACAAATTAGCGTTCCAGACCGCTGACTTATAGAATCACTGTTTACTGAACGGTGTTCATACAGTTCGACCGTCACCGGCCGAACTGCCAATTAACAAATTGGCGTTCCAGTCGATCGTCGACTAGAATTCACTGTTTGCCGGACGGGGTTCATACAGTTCGACTGTCACCGGCCGAACTGTATAACTTTGCACATTTACAAATTAGCGTTTCAGATCGCTGACTATAATCATCTGTTTGCTGAACGGCGTTCATACAGTTCGACCCTCATCGGCCGAATTGCTCAATAACAAATTGGCGTTCCAGATCGTCGACTAGAATTCACTGTTTGCCGGACGGAGTTCATACAGTTCGACCGTCACCGGCCGAACTGTATACTTTGCACATTTACAAATTAGCGTTTCAGACCGCTGACTAGAATCACTGTTTGCCGGATGGCAAAAATTCGGCCGTCGATGGTTGGCCATTGTTCATAAAATTGAATAAAAACAATTAAATTTGGAAAAAGTCCCGGAACTTCGAGACACGAAACGTCCCGGGACCCAAACCCTATAGTACTAGTATAAGAAAATATCGCGCTTGAACGTAATTATTTGCGTTTACGTCACTTATGCGTATATTTACAATATTTAGTGCGTTCGGGCGGAAGTGGGGTTGTTTATGTCATGGCGAACGGAGTGTGGGTTTACTGCTATAGCTCTATAATAATAAGCATGCTGAGAAACTAACTGCTACACTGCTGTGATGAATGAATTATCACTGCGTCACTGATAAGAGATTATGCAATAATCATACACAATCCGTGTTTAGAGTGTCTACATTACCTGCAAAAAGTTAAGTATATTCTCGAATCTGTGACTTTACACATAATCACATCGTCCGATTTGTATGTTTGTGCGCCAGGGTCGATGTATTTTAAAGGTAAATGTTCAATTTACTAAACAGATAGTTTTTAGGTTTCAGTACAAAGAATGATTGTGTTATTTATCCTTAATTACAGCTTACCGACGTTTAAGGATAAATAACACAATCATTCTTTGTACTGAAACCTAAAAACTATCTTGTCTGATACATTATAATAATATATAGTACCTACACAAATATATCGAACTTGTTCAATTTACTGTCAACTCGAAAATATATTTTTTTTAAAAATATTGTCCACTGTAAAGATCGTAAGTAGGTATTTTTAAACACAAGAATTAGGTTATACTGTGGACGGTTCTAAGTAAATAATTCAAATCAAACGATTTTCACCATATTCACATAACAATTAAGTAGTGAATAATAATGCTTATTTCAGACAGCAAAGCTGCGGCTGTTCTGATTGGTTGGCTATATCTATTAGAAAAAATCAAATTCCACTGTCGGGACTTGAACCCGAAACACCCAGTTTTCGGCTGCATGAGTTACCAGTGTCCGAGAGTAAAATCTGTTCTTTTCTTAAATATAGCTTAATTTCTACGATGAAAATCGCACTGCATGCGAGAGCTATAATGATTTTTAAGCTTTATAATACAACTGTATGAAATGTCTGTGCGACAGCTTCTCTTAGACGCTAATGACCTCTGTTGTCGTGCGTCTATAATCTACAATTCAATTAAATTCAATGCGACAGCCTCTCACTTAAAGAGTAGATACCATGTAGACAGCGGTTTCCTCCAGTTCTAGTGTTGCCGTCTAGATCTAGACTTTCTAGACTCTTGTCTTGTCTTGTCTAGATTTTCAAGACAAGACTTGCAAAAGTTCTGTCTAGAAATTTTCAAGACAAGGCAAAACTTATTTTATCTAGATCAAGACTCTTGCCAAAACTCTAGACAATTTTCAAGAGTCTAGATAAACTAAGTAATAGTATGTAAAGGTTTACTTTACCTACTACTACTAATCTAGATTCTTGAAAATAATCTAGAGTCTTGATATTAGACAAGACAAGAGTTTGTTAATCTAGACTTAGACTTAGTGAAGTCTTGATACTTCAAGACAAGACAAGACTTTGAAAGTCTTGTCTTGTATTGTCTAGACGGCAACACTACCCACTTCTTTGCACTTGCTCCAAAGTTCGTTGTTGATGGAAATGTCCAACCTATGCAGGTGTTTATTTTAAGATAACGAACTAAACAAAATAAGGTATCGTCCGCATATATTTGGTAGCGACTTAGATATGTGACAGTCACACAACCGGGGGGAGGCATTAATCTGTTTCCAAATGAAACATCTCCCCTCCCCGCTGATTCAACCCCAACAAGTTTCGGGCGGCCATTGTTCTTCATGGGCTGGCAGATGCTCGCTTTCCATGCAGCTTTCACTTTGCCTTCTACATAAGCTCCTGTATTATCTCAGTCTTAAGCTCCTTGCTGATGTTGCTGCTTCAAAATCACTTACTGCCGTGTTAACGTGTTAAAAAATAAGTAGGTACATAAATATCAGCTGTATGAAGATTGAAGATCGTAGAGTGTACACTTCTAGGGAACATTTTTTTTCTCGGTGGGAAAAACCACAAACTGTCACATATAGGGTTAGTGATGTAAATGCGTATAATACTCTGGTATAAAACGGTATTATACGGTATGTAAAAAAAATAATATATACCAGTTTTATACTATAGGTATAAATACTGCGTATTTTACTATTTTCTGCAGCACGTATAAAACGTTTAACATCGTTTAAAACGGTTTAAGACCAAAATGAGACTAGGAACTTTTCCTATTATGCAGATGAAAATACTGAATAATGCACCATAACCTTAAATTATGAAACGTAACCTTATATTTGAAAAAATAAAAAACCGTTTTATACTGAAAAAATTCGACTGATGACCAGACCTATACTTCCCACCTAGTAAATATTTGCAAAAAATAAACATTCTTTTTTATTCTTTGAAAAAAAGCATGGCCCTCTTTTTTTTGTTTAGTGATCTACTGATGGCTAGCTTAATATAGCAAAAATCATGGTTACATTGATTTACGTACAATTTTTATTTTTTTAATAAAATATTTTTTTCTCGAAAACTGTACATTTTAGAGAAAAAAATATTTACATTTTTTTCATATTATAACATTTAGAATTCATTTATATTTTTCAAGCCCTAATCCGCCACTGCCTGTGATACACCCTGTATACTTACTACAAGTTGGAAAGAAATGACGTGTCAGTTTTACAGTTAAATAGGCATTAAAATGTAATCTTATTAAAACACATTTGTGTAAAATTTATCAGCTAGATATTTAAATTGTAAAAAATATTTCATTTGAGTGGCATTTCTTTGCCATTGCAGGATAATTAATTATTTGTATTTTAATCAACAAATATTTAAACGAGGCTCGCATTTCATAGTCTAGATATTGTTTATGCGGTACCGAACATTGTCCTGTCGAAATGATTTTAAAGTATATGATTCACATACAGCGTGTCCACGAAAGTTCTTTACAAATGGAATTTTTTTTTATTAATTATTGGAGCAAAAATTTTTTTCTGTGGAAAAGTTCTGCTTCGTCCAAAACCTCTAAAACACCAAAGAAAATTTTTGGAAGGAGAACTGTTCTTTGTATGGAGAGAGATGGAGGACATGTTGAATTCTGATTTATAATTCTGAATAAATTTTTACTTAGAAGTTAGTTATGTTATAATTTTGAATTAAATTTGATTATGTAACTAATTTTGCGAAAATCTTGAATATCACAGATAATTTTTATTTTTAGTAAAATAAAACTTTTTGATTTCCTTCGTATAACTTTAGGCCAAAAAAAAATTTCTTTGGTGTTTTAGAGGTTTTGGACGAAGCAGAACTTTGCTCCAATAATTAATAAAAAAAAATCCCATTTGTAAAGAGCTTTCGTGGACACGCTGTATACCCATAACCTGCACCGGCATGTAACGGACTGACAAATTATTGTCTATGGCGCAGTCCCTACCTATACTGCTGGCTCCGCACAGACACAGCACGGAACAGCACAGCGCCCGCCGGCATTCTTTGAAAGAATGTTTGCTGGTGCAGACGGTCGGTGTCTGTACATGTATTTACGGTCGGTGCCGGTGTAGTGTGAATGAGAAACGCGTGTGCCGACGGCCTGTCTGATTGCGATCACGTGGCCAAATTTTGCGATGATAGGTGACCGAACATTTTCAAAAGCAAGACTATCCGCGCAACCGGTTGCTGCGTGGCTGCATTACTGTCTGTTTTTGATCGGTTAAATGTGAATTACAACTCAACTTATCGGTCCGTTACGTGCCGGTGCGGGCCCGTGCAGGTTGTGTATATGTGAATCATGCTTAAATGAGCCTCATTTAGAATAAAAATGAAAAGTGCGGAGAAAATTTTTCATCAGTGCAGTGTAGAAAAAATATATAGTTACCTACTATTTCCATTATTAATTTTAAATCTTTCAAGTAAGTGGGTAGTTTAATCAACAGAAAAAAGTTAAATAATAAATAAATCTATTTTATCTTAGATTCCGATAAATCCGATAAACATACTCGGTACCAAATAATTTTTATGAATAATTATAATTAATTACTTATTCATTTTACAGACAGCGGCATCCATCGGTTGGGTTACTGTACTAATTTCTAATTTTTAAACACCATTACAAATATCTGTCTTTATTATTCATTTTCCTATGATAATATCTATATAGTACTAGCGGTCCCGTCCGGCTTCGCCCGGGTGCTAAGAAAGCCCGGGTGCAATACACTACTCACTCGCTTCGCTCGTTCGCTTGAATATTATAAACACACTACTCACTCGCTTCGCTCGTTCGCTTGAATATTATAATTACATTACTCACTCGCTTCGCTCGTTCGTTTAAATTTTATTAATACACTACTCACTCGCTTCGCTCGTTCGCTTGAATATTTTCGCCTACTCACTCGCTTCGCTCGTTCGCTTGAATATTATAAATGCACTACTCACTCGCTTCGCTCGTTCGCCATATATGTATTTTTTAAAGCTTAATATAAAAATCGCGATTAAAAATCAGGGGTTGATCGTATAAGGGTGAAAATTTAGAGTTGTATGTATTTTTCAATGCTGAATCATGAAAAAATTAAAACAAAAAATTTTGTCCAAAAAATAAAAAAAAAAAATTTGGGGTGGACCACCCTTAACATTTAGGGGGATGAAAAATAGATGTTGTCCGATTCTCCACCCTACCCGATAAGCACACAAAATTTCATCAAAATCGGTCCAGCCGTTTCGGAGGAGTTCAATAACGTACACCGCGACACGAGAATTTTATATATAAGATTATATAAAGATCTATTTAATGACATTTAATAATATCGATGATCTTTATACTAATATTATAAAGAAATAAAATTTGTTTGTTTGTATGTAGGAGGTAATCTCTGGAACTACTGAACCAATTCTAAAAATTCTTTTACTAATAGAAAACTTCACTGATCTAGGCTATATTTTATTTTTAAGTAACAAAACGTAACTCTGTGAGAATTCCTCGCGGGGGGGGGGGATAATTTATATGGAATAGTAACAAAATGTAACTCTTCAATTTTTTGGCATTTTAGCATATTGGTGGAATCCTACAAATATTATAAACACCACCAGCCCGGCTTCGCTTCGCAGGGGGAGAATTTCCCGCTGGGGGATAATAAATCATGAATTCTTAGCACCCGGGCGAAGCCGGACGGGACCGTTAGTATAACTATAGGTAATTCTACTTGTTTATTTCATTAACGTAACAATGTTGTGGTCGGCGCAATGTAGGATAATGATGTTGTCTCAAAAAGACCCAACATTATGTTGAAGTTCGTGAATAGCATAGTGCAATAACGGGCCAGTCCCACGTCCACGTTGTGTTCAACGTAAATCATACATAAACACACAACAGGCTTATTAATTTTTACGTCAAGCTCTTTTACAATTTCGCATGCACCTTTTGTGACAAAATTATCAGCCTAGCGGCAATTAATATTTTAAAACCGACGCATTAATATGAAACTTAGAAAGAGGGTAAAGTTGACACTTTTCTTTCGTTTTCATAGTAGCCACAGGCAGGGGCGTATTTACAGGGTAGCTTAGAGGACTAAAACTCAAGGCGGCAAGTTCGTAGGGGGGGCGACAAAAAAGAAGAAAGTAGTGTTTTATTTACGATACTTGTGATAGGGAATGCAAGGAGATTTAGGAGAGAAATTGAGGAGGGTATGATAGGATGGGTGAGAAAACCTTCATGAAGGGGAGGCGGCAAATACCGGTTTTGTTCAAGGGCGGCAAAAATCTAAATCCGCCCCTGACTATAGGCAAAGCTGTGAACTTACACATTGTCAGATTTGGTCCAGTCAGATGCAAAACTAATTAAAATCTGATCAATGCTCTATATTTTTCACCTAATACTTTTGCTGAATACTAAAAAAATAATTTATAAAAAGTATTTGTATGTAAAAATTTTTTTTCACTTTATTCATTTCTTGTGCGGCGCCACTGTCTCGACGATTTGAAGGGTAAAATGCTAGCTCGATAAAGCGAGAAGTGCGTAGTATATACAAAAATGTGTAACGGGAAAGAATGTTTGGAATGTATCCCTTCTTCTCGCGGAGTCTATATGTTATATGATATAAATGCACTCAAATGTCGGTTGTACTCGGTTCGCCTACTGGTACATATAAACCCTGAAACAGCCAGTGGAAAGTCATTCGGCTTGTGACTTCGCACGATGCACAAGTAATCCTAGCACTGATTTTTATATTATTCACTCGTGTGTGCCGCAAAACATGCCTTTTTTGGTAAATATATGCGTACCAATCAATACTCAAGCCATATACCAAATTTCAAGTTTGTACGAACGGACAACGGGTTTCGTTTTTACCTGACTACGAAAAAAAGGAGGGTTATAATTTTAATTATCATAAAAACATCACATTCATGAAATTTTTTAAGGTCAGTGTACATCGCGTATGCTCCATCGATTTCCATGGTCGCACCAACCACTAACCGTCGACCACAGGCCCTATTATATACGAATGTACTTCAGCCACCTGATGTATCGACTTTTGAAGGCCTATACACATTGTCAGGTTCACTTCAAAACAAAACACTGCTAAAAAATACTTTAAGAAATGCCCAACTAGAAATGTTTAATGAAATTAATTTTTAGTCCGATAGTAAATAACTTAGACTACATAGTCCTGGTAATTTTTTATAATTTTGTTTGGGAAAACTTTTTCAAAATAATCTTCAGATAAAACATAAACGCTATTAGAGCCCACGCACACAATTAATTTTTGTAATAATTATTAATTAATTCAACAATGAATTTTTATCCACAAGGCATCCACTAGGTAGTGAATAGTATTTCTTAACATATCAGTCAGCATATTATGCCATCATGATTGTTAAACGATTGTTATAAGATATATAAGGAAAAAATCAGAAGTCACTGTCGGGACTTAAACCCGAAATTCCCAGTTTCCGGCTGGTTGAGTTGCCACTTACTCGCACAGTGCCCCGAAAGTGAAATCTGTTCCTTCCCATATATACCTATTTCAATACTAAATCACATCTCATGAGAGAGCCGATTTATTTTTAAGTTACAAATTACAATCGAAACTTAAATATTAAATATTGATTTTTTCCTTATATATCTTATAACAATCGTTTGACGTTTAACAATCATGATGGCATAATATGCTGACTGATATGTTAAGAAATACTATTCACTACCTAGTGGATGCCTTGTAGATTAAAAATTCATTGTTGAATTAATTAATAATTATTATATTGTTGTCCACAATTACCTAACTCGATATATTGTTATTTAATTAATTTTTGGTTAAAGTAATATTATTAAAGATGTCCTCGATAAAGATGCTTCTTGAATATTAAGTCAACTTTTTAATGTCAATGTTGTCAATATAATAATTTATTATTTTTTTTTGCTAACAGGTTCTGAAAGCATAATTTCGCTACTGACCTGACAACTTGTCCTAGTTCAGACTACAGATATCAACGACCTCTTTGATGAGATGATTCTTCATCACTTGCTAAAATCAGTGCCATAGTGTAAAGAATTATACTGTCAGTGCTTTTAAAATTATTCTGTAATAATGATTTTAAAATCAGTGATATTAGCAAATTACTTTGTTTTGGTTCAGGAGCCGTCCTTTCGCCGGAAACACTCAGCCTCTTGGGCTTATTATGTGCTACTTTCTAATCTCTTATATCACCCAATCCAGTATTCTCGTTTCTTATACTAGTTCACACAAACCGTGAACTGGTTGGTTCATAGTTGGTAAAGTCTTCTGGATCCGTCCTTGGCAACTGATTTTTTTTGTTCGGGAACCTTCCTTTCTACCTTCCAATTTCTTGTACTTACCACCCAATCCAGTATTCTCGTTCCTTGTACTTATAGTTCGCATAAATCATAAACTGGTTGTTTTGTATAGTCTTCTGGATCCATCCTTAGCAAGTGACTTAATTTTCTGTGGAATTTTCCCAGCAGGTATTCCAATTAGGGCATGCAAATATTCGGATGTTTCAGGTATTCGAATATTCGCTCAAATTTTAGCCAATATTCGAATATATTCGAATATATTCGAATAATTGGAAAAAGTAATAAAAACACTGGAACTTCAATAAATGACTTTTAATTATTTAAAATCAACACGCCTACTGCACGTCCGTAAATCCAATCAATATTTTAACAACAAAAGCAGCTTACTTCTAATTAAAAAGAGATCAAATAATCATTTTTACTTTACTTAGTTACGTAAAAATTCAGATCAAATCAACTAAATATTAGAGCGCACATAGCTTCCGAGAACCATTGATCAAATGAACATATTTAAGTAATCAAAAAAATTCAAAATTCTTTCTTTCTGTTTTTCCTATTCAAACAAAAATATTAAATGAGCATCTAAGACGCATTTTTATTAATTAGTACCAAAAAAGTATGGGATATTGCTCTCCTATAAAAAAAATACTTCACAAATAAATAATACATCTATTAGCACGTGCGAAGAGCAAATCAAGCAATTAAGTACACGTACGTAACGTAACGTAAGTAAATAGTTATATCAAATAAACATGCAATAATTAACAAAAAAAAACTTTCCTCGCCCCGTTTCGAATCCCCTCCCACGCCCTAGCGAGAACTTAGAGCTAGTGTAGCGTTTGTAAGATGTTTTAGCGCCGCCGTAAACCGTTTTTAAACAATTTTAATTCTTAACAAATAATTCGAATATATTCGAATAATAGGAATTACTATTCGAATAATAAATGCAGCCGAATATTCGCTATATTCGAATATTCGAATATTCGAATTGCATGCCCTAATTCCAATCTCTTATACCAACCAATCTAGTATCACCCAATCCAGTATTCTCCTTCCTAGTTCGCAACTGATATTGGTTGATTGGTTGGTATAGTCTTCTGGATCTACCCTTATAGACCAAGAGGCGGGCGTTAATATATGAAGCTCATTTGTGACAGGATGAAATTTTCAGGGAAGGTAGTATTAATTATGACAAAGAAAAAGCGCTAGGGTTGCCTACTCAAATCCTGGTGCGACGGCCGGGATAAGCCACTTCCGGTGCAAAATGTCAATTTTTATGTGTATATGTATATATGTATAAATTCAAACAGCTCAAAATTACAAAGTGGCCCTTTGTCCAGCATGGTAACCATAGTTTTTAAGAAAATGACATTTCGAAAATTATAAATTGTTAACAACTGCTCAAAATTGGATAAAATATAATAGTTAAATCCTGTATCACGGAAAAGAAAAGTTATACATTTTGTAAAGTAGTATCAGTATATGCAAAAATTTAAATTTTTGATGTGAAACATCTTTAGGTACGGGTGTAAAGTCGTTTAAATGGAACGTCGCCAAATGTCATTTGTTATTGCATTTTGAAACTACGTGGTCAATAATTATAGTTTTTTTACTAACATTATCAGCGGTAATGTGTCATGCATCGTTTTTTTTTTTTTTTTTTTTTATTAAAAAAACAGATAGATTATTATGTATTGTTTTTTTTCTTATTGAAAAATTATTAATGTGATATTTTTTAGCACCTTACCTATATTAAAAATGTTAAAAATTCAATTTTCAACAAAAAATATCTCGCATTATTTTCTAATTTAACTAACATAAAGAGATACCTTTATTAAAAAAAATATATATAATTTTTATTTCATGATTTTCGTGACTTTTTTTCAAAGCAACTACCTTAAACTACGTTTTGTTTAAAAATGTTTACATAATATTATTGTAAAAAAAAAATAAATATTTTAATAGCACGTTAATATAAGTATGCTTAGAATAAGTAACTTAATAATAATTCATAAAATGTTATTGCCTTTGTTCGGAACATTTTTGAATAGTTTAATGTATAGTAAACTATATTGAAACTCATGTCGATCACTCACGTATGTAATATAATAAAATTAAAAAACCGGTTGATTTGTGAATCAGAATTGTCAATCATTGGCAATGTTTGCCTTCTTCAGGCCTAAAATTACATAATTCTAATAATGTAATTTTAGGCTTGAAGAAGGCAACAAAATAGTTGCTGAAAAGTTGCCATAATAAAGATTGACAATTCTGACTCACAAATCAATCGGTTTTTTCTTTTATTATAGTAAATTATTATTATTTTCCATTTTTTCATTATAGTTATTTTGGTTTTATATTCGCTTAGTTAACTTTATACCTGCGTCTGATTAAGTTGAATTTCAAGAAAAAATATTAATCGAGGTTCAGTAAAGTCAAATGCTTCAATTAGTTTTTAGTGTCAAACCAAATTTAAAATCACAAACAAAAATCAACCTTTTTTCTCTTATCGAAACAAACTCCAAACCACCTTTTTTAAAACTTTTATTACAGGTTACTACGACCTTCAAGTAAGTAATTTATACTAATTTATATAAGAGGTGCACGTTGAATTACGTTGAAAAATAAAAATAAGAAATTGCTACCCTAAAATACATAAATTCTTGGGAAAATTGTCAATACCAGATTCAGGCAATTCCTGCGTAATTATACGGATATGAGTTAGAAACCAAATGCGTTGAAAACATAAAGCTATAAATGAGCATCTAAGACGCATTTTTATTAATTAGTACCAAAAAAGTATGGGATATTGCTCTCCTATAAAAAAAATACTTCACAAATAAATAATACATCTATTAGCACGTGCGAAGAGCAAATCAAGCAATTAAGTACACGTACGTAACGTAACGTAAGTAAATAGTTATATCAAATAAACATGCAATAATTAACAAAAAAAAACTTTCCTCGCCCCGTTTCGAATCCCCTCCCACGCCCTAGCGAGAACTTAGAGCTAGTGTAGCGTTTGTAAGATGTTTTAGCGCCGCCGTAAACCGTTTTTAAACAATTTTAATTCTTAACAAATAATTCGAATATATTCGAATAATAGGAATTACTATTCGAATAATAAATGCAGCCGAATATTCGCTATATTCGAATATTCGAATATTCGAATTGCATGCCCTAATTCCAATCTCTTATACCAACCAATCTAGTATCACCCAATCCAGTATTCTCCTTCCTAGTTCGCAACTGATATTGGTTGATTGGTTGGTATAGTCTTAGCAACTGACTGAATTTTCTGTGAAATGATCCTAGCAGGTATTGAAATAGATTTCAATGGGAATGCAGTTAGAGCACTAGCCGTTAGCTGAGTCAACAACAGAACTATACGTGTGTTCATCATCCCAAAGTGAACCGGCAAATTGGTTGCGGTCGCAATATTTGTTTCATTTGTGTTATATATTATGATCCATAAACATCAAGTGCACGCCGTGACCTGCAAATCGAAGGCCAGAATATATTTATAGTTTGATATATATATATATATATATATATATATATATATATATATATATATATATATATATATATATATATATATATATATATATCATCTTCATTATACACTTCCAAGTTCTGATTTTTACAGTCTTCCGGATAAAGATAGGTAACACTCGTTTAATGTTTAAAATTTATGTCACTAGTGTACAACATTACCAGCCCAAAGTAAACCTAACCTAAAATATTTAAAATTTTCTTCTATTTCTTATTTATTGTAGGTTATAGACACTCGATAACTACGGTCATAAGCGTCTAATTACATCCATTTAAAATTATAAACGATATCACAAAACATCTATGGAAGTTAACCCCTGCACTCTTCATCTTAAATCCTTTCCTCTCACCTAAAAACGGTTACTGCTCTCCCGACGCTATTTTTAAAGCTAAAGGGTTTGGGTAAACGCCAAATTAAGTACCGAGAATCACACTACAGATCCTGCAGGCGAAAAATTGAAAAAAAAAATCCCGGCAAAACTTTCAACTTTTTAAAAATTGCGTTATATTTCACACGTAGCCGAAACTTTTTTTCAAAGAATTTGCCTGTGGGATCTATAATAGTGTGATTATTGGTCCTTCATTTCGCGTCTACTCGAACCCTTTAGCTTTAAAAATAGCATCGGGAGAGCGATAACCGTTTTTTAGGAGAGGGTAAGGATTTGAGATGAAGAGTGCAGGAGGTAACTTCCGGTAGAGAATAGCGGGCCATAAAAATGCTTCTTAAATCAAACGCACTCATAAATTTTTTCGAAGGCTTAAAAGCAAACATTTGCACTTAATATTTCGTCCCATCCTTGAAAGACAACAATATAAACTTCGGAAATTGAATTACTTCTAACATATTTTTCCCTGGAGACAAAGCTTCATGAAATTCCCTACAGATATTCTTGTCACTGTGCTTTGTAGTACTGACCAATCTCAGCAGCGGTGGACGCAAGATTAGATTATTGTGCGTTCATTTTTAGCCAAGAAGCACGGCCCGTAGCTGGAAGGTTGGATGGAAGAAAGGAAGGTTTGGAAGGCCTCACGTGAGGGACTCGGAACACGTATGACTGTTGTGATATAAATTATACGCGCGATTAAGTTTAATTTACTGGCGTATAATGGTAACAAATTTACGATATGCACGTGTGTTGTGTGTACAGGGTGCCCCAGAAACAACAAAACGTATCCATCAAATTTTCAAAAGAACGCGATAAATCACGGATTTGTTAAAAGCACGGTATAGAAAGAAATAAACTATTTTGAAAATAGTAAAAATATATTTAACATCCCATTGGAAGTTGTTGTAATGGGTTCGATATAAAAATGAAAAATGTTGACGTATCTCCACGTTTCAAGGTCCCTGGAGTTCTATTCCATCGTTTTTAGAGAGATGCCTGTGTGTGCGTGTGTACGTACATTAGTACGTTCGTGAACTTTTTTTCGTTTCGCATATCTCGAGAACAAAGAATGATATCGATTCCGCGGACCAATTTCATTCACGCATAATTGCACAATGAACACTTGATAAGGTTTGCAAACAATTTTAATTGCTAAATGCGTTTCTGAAAAACCTCGCAGAAATTCGCAGTTGTCGGGACCGAAAAAATCAAGACATTACTTCTTTTCAATATTCATTGAGTTGAATATTGAAAGAAGTAATGTCTTGAATTTTTTTCTATGAACAGTGGAATGTTTTTCTTAAAGCGGCTGGAAAAGTTGCGGTAGAAATGGAATCGGACTTTAAATTTTTTTAAAAAATCATAAAATTGGAAATGTGGTTTGGCAATTTTTTTTGTAAAGTTTTAACTCCGATATATCTTTTAATTTCGTATGATAAATATGAAGAAATGAAACAAAATTAAACGGTGGTGGAAGCACGGGTATACAATGGTGGAGGTGCAAGTTCTTCGACAAAATTTGCAATGTCAAAGATATACCATCAAGGAGTATTCCTTTGTAATTTTCATTAAAAAAATCCTTACAGTCTCAGCTATGTCCATTTTTTAAAGGAAGACATGATTTTCGATTGAAAAAATAACTCGACTGATGTAGGGATTTTTTTTCCAGAAACTTTCTGTGGCACCCTGCATGTACTTATGTTCACATACGTGTCAGCAAAAACGTCGGAAATGCGTCTACAATTACAGGAACGTATCTGTTATAATAGATGGTTATGACGATTTTTAAATATCCGTTATTTAATCAAATTTTAATTTTATAGATAAATATGTGTTTTTATACATTGTCAGATAAAGCGCCCCCTACACACAGCGGACGGAATGTTTGTATGTTTTGTTTGTGCTGACATGTTTGTAGGTACTACAAATATTACAACTATACGAAAGGGATGTACGATTTGTTTGTACTGTTACGTTTGTACAAACATTTTATTGTACAAACATTCCGCTGCGTGTAGGGGCGCTTTAGTCAAAAGTAATCTTTGACGGCAACTTCGTCGTCGTTGTGACTTTTGGCGCCCAACGTGGGGCCAGAAAGTTATTTTATATTTGGGGCAAAATTTCAAACCGTTATTTACACTACACATTTCTTTTTTTGGTAGTTGTGCGCCGTTACTACATGCGTATATAATGTCGTAATTTTTATCACTTATATAGATGACATATTTTATTTAAAAACAAAACATATTTGATACGTTAACGTAAGTAATATTGAACGTAGAACTATAGCATAAAATCTTCTTTGGCGTCTACGCTGAAAAAAATGTACTGTGTGTGTCGTTACACACGGTTGAAGTGAATATACTTCTTACACCAAATTAGTTGAATGACGTAGAAGAACGAAAGAGAGAATTTTGATCTTGCGTTGCACTAATCGATACTGGTACGACTGACAGAACTCCCCGTACCCCGCGTCTACCTGACATGGAAAGATTAGTGTGGCCCGGGCGTCATCGTTTAACGCGTCCGGAGTCACATAAGAAGGATTCACTTACAAAAAATAGCGTTCAAACATCTTGAAAATCTTATACGCGGAATTGCAGAGAGCATTACGCGGTTTTGCAGTATCACCGACGATTTACAAGACGTTCGGGTCTAATTTGACCGACGACGTTCCGTAGTGTAAGCGTATGGAATTATACCGAAGTGTAGGTAACCTCTTTTATTTTAATTCGCCACCCCTTTCCCTCCCTTGGCCGCCTCTTCATAATACGTCAGTGTGTATGTATGTATGTTATGTACGGAGAATGGCTAAAATCGTGTGAGCGATAATAAGCTGGTTTGACACCACAAGAGTTTAATGAAATCAGTGTAAGTTATGTGTACACTGTATAACACGTGACCTACAGGCTGGCACAAAATGCCTTTGTTTCATAATATGTCATCCATAGAAAAAATGTATTATTAAAAAATTCTAATGTTGTGAAACTGAATTAATTAAGAATAAAGAAACAAAGTAAAAAAATAAAATATTAAATAGATCGAACATTTTCGCCAATAAACAAAATTTTTATTAATTACCGACAAAGAAAAAATCGCATTATTTTTATTTTTATTTTAGTGAAATGATTTAGTAATCTGCGAACTTAAGAGCCTTCCATAAACCTTGTGGCCCTGTTTAGTCCACTCTTAATTTTAATTTAAATTCATCTTAAGTTTGCACGTAAATATATAAGTACCTACTAAGACTTTCGGATTCCCCTCCTCACGTAGTCCATAGCGAAGCCTTTTACCGAATTCCCTGTTCCCCCTAAACAGGTAATGTGACTTATGGAAGGCTTCTTATAGACAGTTAAAAACATTTTTTTTTTTCAATTTTTAAAACGAAAAGTAATTTTTGCAGGTTGCTCGGTTTTCCTGTTTTTCATCCGAAGTTTTCAAAACGTGCCTATATCCACTCATTAAAAATATATAGGGTAATATTTACTGTTTTGCAAAATGACAAAGTTCTATTTTGTTTTGACTCAGATGTGCAGTTGAATCATCCGCTGCTAGATGGCACAAAGACATTATAATCTATATATTATATATAGGTACTTATATATATAAAAATAAATGTTTTGACTGACTGACTGACTGACTGATTCATCAACGCCCAGGTCAAACCGCTGAAGCTAAAAACTTGAAATTTGGCAGCTAGGTTCCTTATAGGACGCAGAAAGGATTTTTCGAAATTCAACGCCTAAGGGGTTGAAAAAAGGGGTGTAGAGTTTTTTGACAAAATGTTCATATCTCACAAATCGTTAAGGTGAGAGGTATTGAATTCAACATACTAACTCTTCTTTAAAAATAAGCGTACCCATATCGAGATTTTTTTTAATTCAACCCCTAAGGGGGTAAAACAAGGGTGTGGGATTTTTTGACTAATCGACGCCCAGTCTACTAAACCGCTAAAGCTTCAACTTGAAATTCAACATACTAAGTCTTCTTTAAAAATAATAATAATAATAAATTTGTTATCAAACATAGCAAGTCTTTATGACTTTAACAGCGATTAAGACAAGCAAGTCTAGAGGGCACACTTAAGGTCACCTTGTAAAATCAAATACAATTGTTTGTTAAAATGTTATGTGTACGTGCGATAGAATGAGAGGGGTGTAGAGTGGGATCACGTGTCTGTGTGTGTGTGTGTTTTGTTTCACAACACGTGTGAAATATGCAAACGACAGTTGCTGCACGTGCAAGTGAGAGAACGCGCGCGTTAATTCCGTGTGTACTGTTAATTGTATAAGATTGTCGACCGACTCTAGATAACAAAAACGTCAACTGTTTAGGGCCTGAAATCGGACACCGAAATGTGTTGAAAATAGAGGTTGGCACAAAACGACGTGTTATGCATAGGTTGGAATAAAGAAGGAAACACATTTCTCTGGTGTGTTGTGTTGTAGTGTGCTATGTTATGTTATGATGCGCCGTAAACACATTTCTCTGACGTGCCGTTTGGGTCGCGTTATGACGGATGTTTGAAATAAAAAAAAAAGAGTGTGTGTGTACTATGTACGCAAGTCAGAAGTTATACTTCTTTTACGTAACAAAACAAAAATAACTCCAAAAATTTTATCCCGTGTACTAAACGTTTGTAATAAAAAAGACAATAAAATAATAAAATAAAGATATTAAATAAATTAATTTAATTTAATAAATTATTAATTTATTAAATATATTTATTTGTTATATTTATATCTAATTATTTATTTAAAAAAAATGCATGTTTGTGTTGAGATTCGAACACGAAACCTATTGCGTACGATGCCACGACGTTACCTTTAGACCACGAAACGTCTTATAGCAGTGCTATATAGTAAGATATTATAATGAAGAAAGATAATAATGTGAAATCAGTACGGTTTGGAGTGCGAACTCATATTTAACAAAAGCGGCACAAACGAGCATTTGTATGGCAAAAGCTTTTATTAATGTTATTCAAAACCGAAAACGCTCTTGTCACATTAAGACTGGTGTAACGACTAGTTATTACTAACGACTAACTTCATGGTGATAAATTTTCGTGACGCGATGCGCGCGCTTCCTAAAAATTTACTCTCATCATTTTTCCATAACGCGCCAAAAGAACCAGGCAAACAAAACTCGCCTGTGTTACATCTTAAGTGAAATTCACTATAAGTATGTTCAGTCTCACGAAAATCACACTATATATATATATATATACCTAAGGTTTTTTGCTAAATAAATAAATATTATCAAATCGTAAAAATAAAGTTGATTTTGCGTCTTAAGAAATACAAATAACTTTAGGGTGAATAATGGTTTTAGACTGAATTATATATACCTATATATTACAATAATTCAGAAACAAAAGGTCGTCGTATTTCAGAATGGAGCATATTCAGCCGGTCGCACGCTAGATCTGACCATAACTTATTTTTTTAATATATGCATAGCTGTTTGCTACAATATTTTTGTTGGATAGCAAAAAAAGTGTGATAAAAAATGCACAGCAGGTGGTTTATTATATTTTATTCAGGTTGGTTGGAAAATATCTAAAGTTCGAATTAAAACAAAACCGTATGATGACATATTTTCCATTCGGATTAGATTATGGGGAAAAAATCTATCTCGGTTTACATTTCTATACATTAAAATGTTAATATCAGACCTTAAGTTTAGTGATCATAACTACCCTAAATTGGGATGTTAGTTTTGGAATCTCCACATTTTTTTTTCATTTGATTGAATTGGCTGGAAGTAAATTTTTTCCACTTTACGGCCGCCATTTTGAATTCTCAAAAAATATTTTGTAGCCTATTGGGATCCGTCAAATGAGCATATGACATCTGGTGGCACAAAATTGTACTCAAAACGAGGGAAAATGTTGCATGCTAACAGTGCAAATTTATCGTGAAATTGTTTATTACAAATATAAAACAAGTAAAATAAACAAAAAGTTTATCGAAAATGGAAATCGCGACGTTTTCTAATATCATAGCAATAAACACTGTCAATTGCCTTGTAAAACTTACTTTACAGCGAATTATTTTCTAATGAAATGTGGAAAAACTGTATTTATGAATTAAGAAAATATTTTATATTAATAGTAAGATGTACTTATTATCATACTGTACTACAATAGTAAAATCATTTGATGATTGACAAATATTTTGAGGTTAGTAACTTACCTACTTATTACAATATAATATATTATGTTGCAGTTATGTGTTTACATTATTCACCTAACCCTGCCTTAAAGAAGCATTGAACGGATAATTAATTTCGTGGAGATTTTCTTTTAATTTTGATGTTTTTAAGCAATATGCCGTAAAGATTACTACTTTTGACAGCTCTAGTTATCTTGTTTTTTTCACACATTTGATAATATGTCCGGCTTTGAGAATCCGCTCTCCTTCAACGAAGTGCCTTTGTTTAGGATTCATACCGGCCCAATTGCAAATTGCACTTATATTTATTATTTCTTATCACTTTGAAAATCACAAAATTACACGCAAAAGTATACCCCGTAAATAAAATCCCCCACCCCTTTGCGCCATGTTTTTTAAGCTCCACCCATTTGACGGATCCCAATAGGCGTTGAAATTAATATTTTATCTAATAAAGATATTCCAATTAACTAAGTTGTGCTATTTTTAACAAGTGAGTTAATAAAAAATATAAGAGTTCATCGCAAAAGTAGCGAAATGCTATTCTCACGCCGAGCTGCTAGTTCAGTTGTAATTTCACAGATAAATAGAACCGCACTCCGCTTTAACTTCACGATAACTTTAGTTAATAAATTAACTTAATTTAACTCGACTATTTCTGACACAATCTTCGCTACAGGTGCGAGACTTGAAATGTGTCGAGTTTTGTTAACTTTATAGTTTTTAAAAACTCTAACAACATACCGTATTATAATTTCTTATTTCACAGAATTAATATTGTTAAGTTTGATATAACTTCAGACGCTAATAATTGCAGTTTATGGTTTGGCGACCCATGCTTTTATATTATAATTATGCAGTCGCAACCTAAATTAAACATTTATTTATGGTTACACCACATATACCTGTCTTTTTCATACATTATGGTCCTTCAATCCGGATTAGTGCGGTAATAAACCATATCAAATTTAAACCGGTAGCAATTTTTTTTCTAAATAACAGTTAATAGAAAACAAACCAAGTGTTTTTTTCTGTTCACAATATTGTACGCTGGATCGCTCTCGAAGGGTTCTTTGATAAAATAAATATTTAAACAAGCCGTGAGGTGAGTCGTTTATTAGGACTAAAGTGCGACCCTTGAGGTCCACACGACGAACTTCCCAGTTTGATAAATATTTAATAATAATAATTAAATTAGATATTACACAGAAAAGTAATCATTTTAATCATTAAAACATAATTATTATTTATTTTTAACAATAATTAAAAAAAAAACGGCTGAACCTATTTTTATAAAATTTATGTCGGATATGACGTTAACACGCCTCGATTGACACCCTTACGAAGTCGATATAATTTTTTATTCGCGAGATATTGTGGAAAATCTACTTTTTTGGAGTCTACTTAATTAAGAAAAAAGAACGGCTGAACCGATTTTGAAAAAATTTCTTTCAGATCATATTTACGTTAGTACGCGTCGATTGGCACCCTAACGTAGTCGATATAATTTTTCATTCTCAAGATTTCGTCTTAGAAAGAAATGGACACATACGTACGTACATATACATACATACACATAGACATCTTTCTAAAAATAGTGTTGAAACATAAAAATTTGTTATACATTTTGATTTCGATTTTCGGACCCATTACAATAACTTCCAATGGGAAGTTAAAAAACTAAAATTAAAACCATAGTTGTAAAGCGTCTATGGATTAGCGACCCACGCTTTTATATTATAATTATGTAGTCGCAACCTAAATTAAACATTTATTTATGGTTACACCACATATACCTGTCTTTTTCATACATTATGGTCCTTCGAGTCGGATTAGTGTGGTAAAAAAACCATATCAAATTTAAACCGCGGGTAGCAATTTTTTTTATAACAGTTACTAGAAAACAAACCAAATATTTTTATTTCTATTCACAATAGTGTACGTTAGGACGCTCTCGACGGGTTCTTTGATAAAATAAATATTTAAAAACCTAAAATTAAAACTTGCACGTAACCCACGTAACTAAGAAGCAAGCAATATGCAGTTATGGACTATTACATAGCCCTCTTGATGATTTGTTCATTAAGTACAGAGATTATATTCGTTAAAGGTGAAGCTACCTCATCTGCTGGTATAGTTAATTAAAAACTAGCTTTGCTTTAATTAATAATGAACGTTCGTAGTTGACTCAGTTTTAGAAACTTATTAAAAAATTCGTTTCGAATTCCCCACGACTACGTTTAATCTGTAGCATGTTGTACGAGATATACAGGCTGTCCTATTCTCGATGGGTGTCATATATCTCTTAATCTACACAACGACAAAAATAACTGAGATACGGAAGCTTGTAGATATTTCTAAAATTTTATTTTTTTTTTGTAATTTAAAACATTAACAGATACGGTATTAAAATCTTATTCCGTAATACTTTTTTTGCCATACCCACTACAAAATAGCTACTTTCCATGCGTGTATATACCGACCTGTATATTGGGTCATTTAACAGGCAGGCGTGCCTAAAGTGTTTTCAATCCATAACTAGTGCGGTAAGTAAACGGTTGCTATAGTAACATATGTTTATTCGCTCTATCCGCCTGCTATTACATACACACGGCCTGCTATAAATGAACTGTCAAAATTTTTTGAAAATATGAAAATGAAGTGAAAAGTAAGTATTTTGTAGTGGGTATTGCAAAAAATACCATATATTTCTCGTGCGTAATGGGATTATGACTCGTGCGACTGTAAAAACTCACTATCGCTCGATTTCACATACTGTCACAACTCGACTGTAATAAACCTCATTATGACACTAGAAATACAATCTACTATAAAACAAACAGATACGATATTAAAATCTTAGTCCGTAATACTTTTTATAAAAAATCACAACCCAACTTCCACGAGGCGAAATAATTTATTTAAAAAAATATTTTGGTATTGGTTTTGACATTTGATAATGACTTCATATTATGTCAGTTAAATCTTCCGGAATTGCTCCTAGGAAGAAATTCCGTGCTTACATGTAATTCCGATGTAAATTTAATTCTAAACTCATTGTATAAAAAGCCAGGAGCTAATCTTCGCATAGAGACAAAACCGCATATCACCTACACGGAGGTATGCACTCTATCTCTCCGGCCAGCGCGGCCGCCCGTTTCCGGTGCTCCAGCCACCTCCCCTATTCCTTCACCTCTCACACCACGTAGACCGGAAGTTACGGTCAACGTGTTCAAATTCACTGTATACATGCGCGGTAAAAAAATGTCGTTGAAAAAAAAAGTATTCCGACTATTTGAAATATAGGTAACCAGCTGCCCGGTCCGACTTCGCACGGGTGTTATAAATTTAATGGCTATATTTTGACAGTTAAAAATACAACAATCTGTTTTCCAAAATACGTGATGCGTCACTATGGAAACGTAGAACGCATCATTCATGACCTCCTGTCTTTCCAACACCATGATATAGGTATGCACAGTAGTGTGGAATTGTGGATGCATGGCTTGAATGCTCGCCCTCGGGAACAGTTTTCCGGGATAAAAAGTAGCCTATGTCCTTTGTCGGGCTTCAAGGAATCTCCTTGCCAATTTTCGTCGAAATGGGTTCAGTGGTTAAGCCGTAAAGAGGTAACAAACAGACACACAGCCAGACAACCTCACTTTCGTATTGATTATAAATAAAGTTATTATTCTATTCTATTCTATTCTATTCTATTCTATTCTATTCTATTCTATTCTATTCTATTCTATTCTATTCTATTCTATTCTATTCTATTCTATTCTATTCTATTCTATTCTATTCTATTCTATTCTATTCTATTCTATTCTATTCTATTCTATATAATATCCGATTATATTTACACATTTTTGAGGTTAAAAATTATGTCTAAAAATCGGCGTTATTATAGATTGTTTTGTAGAGCTTGAGAATAGCCGAGCATGTAGCAATGCTGTTGGTAGCAATGCTGTTGCTACATGGCGTTGCTATGGTTCCTCTATTACAAGTCCCCAGTTCCCGGGTTTTAGCCCGAGAGCTGGTAAAAGTGTCAATTGGATTTTCAATTTATTTTAAAATAATACGTCGAATGCTTCGATATATAAAAATAATGAATTGGTGCCCAAATAACCTTAGCTGTTGGTGGTCTTTAAAACACAATTTCACAATTTTTAGATTGTTTTGTGCCAAATTTTTTTAATAATTTTCTCGAGGGAAAATCTCAGGCTATTACCACTACAGTGTCCGATTTTCACTCCTGGTTTGCGTAACTAGGGAATTACCTGTCAGTTTTCTTGTGACAATTTAGAGAGGCCCGGAATTGCAATATTTGAGAAGCACTGGTCTCAACAATACCGTGAAATCTCTAGAATTTCTGACGCACCTATAAGAGTAAAAGAGAGATTTAGAATCCAGTGCCGTATCATTGTGATTATTCAGCAGGGACGCAAACGTAATTACGTTCCGCTATCAATTTATGACATGTGCAGTGTCTGCATAACGTGATTCAGCACTGCCAACCTAACAGTATTGACTGTAACTAATTTATATTTTATAGAGCAAGTTTTACGGCAACATATTTAAAACTTTCTGCATTACACACTTCGCTTAGTTGATATCTTTGTTTAATAATGATTTGAAATTCCTTCGAAACTTTGAATATCCTTTGTTTTTAAGCGATCTATAAAAATACTTCAGTTAACTATCATCAGTAGTTGATAAAAAAATGAGTGCATATAGTTCTTTTTATAAGCTTTTATTCTTGCAATGTATGTTAGTTTGTGTGTTTGTTTAGTTCAAATCTTGCAAGTCAATTTTGAACGACTTCCACGTATCCGATCGATTTGAAATTTTGTACACATATGTATTCCCAATGACAATACATGAATAAATCATTTTTAGAAATAAATTCAACCCCTAAGGGGTTTAAGCGGGGATGTAGGGTTTTTATGACTAATCAACGGCCAGGTCATATCACTGAAGCCAGAAACTTGAAATTTGGACATTAGGTTCATTTTCTGACATAAGCATCCTCTAAGAAGTGATTTTTTGAAATTCAACCCCTACGGGAGTCAAAGGAGATAAAATTTTGAAAGTCTAAAGTGAACAAAATGAAATATTAGTAAAAACAACTTTTTAGACATACACTTTTATTGAAATGTTACTAAAAATGATAGAATAAATTTAATAACTTAGATTCATAATTATTGTAAAAGCGGAGGTTGCGACTAATAAACTATCATAAAGTTTACAACCCACGCTTTTATAATAATAAATTATGAACATAAATTATTAAATATTATTTATTCCTTTTTAGTACCTTTCAATAAAAGCAAATACTTATGTCTCTAAAAAGTTGTTTTTTACTAATATTTTATTTTCTGAAAAGTCAGTTCATTTTTTTTTTGCCATACCCACAATAGCTACTTTCAGTTAACAGGCAGGTGTGCTGAAGTTTTCAAAACACGCTAGGGTGGAAAAACAGGTTCTATATAATAATTTATATTTATTCGCTATCCGCCTGCTAATGTGTTTTAAAGACGACCAACAGCTAAGGTTATTTGGGCCTACCATCAATTTATATTTTCAATTCATTATTTTTTTTTTAATAATAAATAGAAAATCCAATTGACACTTTTAGCAGCTCTCGGGCTAGAACCCGGGAACTGGGGACTTGTAATAGAAGAACCATCGCAACGCCATGTAAACAACAGCATTGCTATACGCTCGGCTATTCTCAAGCCCTCCGCCTGCTATTACCTACTCACGGCCTGCTATAAATGTGAAGTTGGCGACGCAAATGAACTGTCAAACATTTTTGTAAATACTGAAAATGAAGTGACTATAGTCGCCATTCGCGACACAGTAGTTGGGAACCGCTGGAATAGACGACTCTGTTTACACTACCATTTAAAAAGTCGCTCTATATCACTGCCCACCACGATATACAGTGGCCAGACCTCTCGTCGTAATCTCTGCCCATTTCTCCGTCTAATGGATCGCCAGGGACCTGTTGATTCCTCTAATTCTTCCGCCCCAACAAACAACTGATCCTTTTTTTTTCTTATTTGCTGTCGCTCAGCCCCACACCCTTTAAAAATATCCTTCACGTGGTTTTATTTTATATGCCGTATTTACGCGCTTGCATTTGCAAGCGAGATTATGAATCGATAAATTTAAGGAGTGACTCGTGCACTTATACAAGCACAGTATGTATGGATGGAACGCAAATGCTGGCGCATATACCAACTGTGTCTGTATAAGCGCATGACTCACACTTTAAATTTTGGTAGAACAGTATATTATACAGTATAGTACTAAGTATATACTATTTCTTTTCCCCGACATCAAATAAATAGAGGATATTTTATTTATTTATATTTCAACAATTATTTATTTATAAATTACTAGCGATTCGGTCCCGACTTTGCCCGGGTGCTAGAATTTTCCCGGGTGCTAAGAATTTATGTATTAATAAAAATTCGACTGATGACCAGTCCTATACTTCCCACCTAGTAAATATTTGCAAAAAATAAACACTCTTTTTTTTTTATTCTTTGACTAGGCCCAAATAACCTTAGCTGTTGGTGGTCTTTAAAACACAATTTAATTTTTATTCTTTGAAAAAAGCATGGCCCTCTTTTTTGTTTGGTGATCTACTGATGGCTAGCTTAATATAGCAAAAATCATGGTTACCTTGATTGACGTACAATTTTTATTTTTTTTAGTAAAATATTTTTTTTCTCGAAAACTATACATTTTAGAGAAAAAAAATATTTACATTTTTTTCATATTATAACATCTAGAATTCATTTATATTTTTTTACCTATGTTAATACGTGACATTGAGGACGTTTTTTTGAATATCTCAGGATCCACTGAACCGATTTGACTCAAAATCTAATCAGATCTAAGTTAAAGGCTGATAAACACAATAGAACAATCGGCATGCCCGTATGTTGTTCCGTTCTTAAGATATCGAAGGCGAAAAATTGACCACATACACACACACACACACACAGAGAGAGAGAGAGAGAGAGAGAGAGAGCCAGACAGACAGACATCAGTCAGAAAATGATCTTAAACGATTGCTAGGGTCTCAAAACGTGAAGATCTGTTAAAATCTCGAAATATTTTTTTCGGACTAAATCCATTACTTCCCTACCATAGTAGAGGTGGGAAGTAATAATTATTAATACATAAATTCTTAACACCCGGGAAAATTCTAGCACGCGGGGAAAGTCGAGACCGAGCCGCTAGTAATATATATATATATAAATAAATAAACTTTGGTGAATTGTTGCGTACACGCCGGGGATAGTTTCTGAATTATAAAATTGTCCGGTCCGGCTTCGCCCGAGGCTGAACCACTAGATTACCGTCCATGGTGGAAGCACGTGTATACATGGCGGAGGGGCAAGTGTTTAATCTTTAATTATTAAAGATTAAACACCTGTCCCTTCGCCATATATACACTTCCACCACGGCCAAACTTGCGACCGCACTGATCGCGCGACCATCAAGTCTCATCTATACCTATATTAATACGTGAACACCGAAAATTGTGGTACCTTTTTCACTATTTATTATGAAAGAAGGGGAATGAAACTCTTCTTACTACTTTTAAAAAAATTTTCGCGACCAGTGCAAGTCGCAAGTTTGACTGCAATTTTGGTCGCTAGTGGGCTGCCGCCGTATGTCTTAGCTTCGGAATCCAAGAAAAAATTTGTCACGCCACAAACTTACGAAAGGCTTATTTGATCTTTCTAAAATACAAATAACTAAATTGTGAACATATTTTGCTGACACTTTGATCTTTTCTCACCTAGGCAGGTATATAGAGCTCTATAATATTATATTATTACAACATATATACGTATTATAAAACATACTTGCACAATATGTCTGTAGCGTTTATGAATTGTACGATAATTGACAACATCCAGCCTGTCCACCCTTCCTCCTTACACGTGGAACACACGTGTATATGTAGGAAAGACAGGAATAATATACAGTTTATTTTTCACTTTTAGTGGTCATAAACTTTTATAGCCACTCAATGCTGAGAAAGAAAATAGCTCCTCTTTATTTTTCATGGAGGATAAACTAAATTGCTTGTTCATAAGTTCTTGTTTACACGGAACTGTTTTCACTCGAAGAACGGACCAATCAGAAAGCTTTAATATTATTGTTGGTTTATTTCCCATTTAGTCGTCACTGACATTTTTTTTCAAGTTTAATGTTTTTTTTCAAGATTTATAAAGTCTATTTGCTGTCTGAATGTTAATGTTTCCATTTTTTCCATAAAAAACCCTTTTAAATGTCTCTTAGATTGAACCGTTGTCGTGGGAAATCAACAATAAAAATATGAATAACGCTTTGTTTATGCTTGTTTCATGGCTTTCGATATGACACTATCCCATGTCCAACTGCAGAAGATATTTCAGTACCAATTCATATTTTTTATAGTAATTTGAAAATCCAATTGATATAAGTACTTTTCCCTACAGTTCTCAAATTAGAACTTGGGACCTGAAACTAAACCGCGACTGCAGAAATATGCTTTGTAGTGGTAAAACGCCGAGCCTACCCGAACATCAAGATGTTTAATAATAATATTAAATATAGTGCATATACACTTTCATTCGGGAAAGAACGAATACTCATACTGTGAATTGAATTGTGGATTATAGACCCTCGACAACAGAGGTCATTAGCGTCTACTCATACTGTGACCGTTGTTGGACTTGATGAATGGCGACAAGTCTCGTGATCAAATCGGACTATATGCGAGAGTATATGAATATGGAAATGTTAAGATGCGTTCTAAGGAAACATAAGATACATTACCGACAGATGGCATTATTCCTAGATCTATACGTATGTCCGCGGAACTACTCAAGTCTAAGTTGAATTATGAATATAAAAAAATCACAAGGGGCACAGTAATTACGATTGTGCCGCAATCGAATGAATTGTAAATTATAGACGCTCGACAACAGAGGTCATTAACGTCTGAGCCGCAATCGAGGACGTAGTCAATAGTTTTATCTTGAAAACACAAACTATGGCGTAATGGAAGTTCGCGTCACACTTTTTTTGTAACGAATTTTTCGTCTCGTACCATTTTACCCCCGTATACACCACCGGGAAAAAGATAGTTCTAAGTCAAAAAGTACTGTGTTTGTCGTTATACACACGACTAAAGTGAATACTTCTTACACCAAATTAGAGAAGAGCGAAAGAGAAAACGTTGATCTTGCGTTGCACTACTCGATACTGATACGGCGGACAGTACTCCCCGTACCCCGCGTCTAGCTCTCATGGAAAGTAGTAAGGCTCGCGCGTCATTGTTGAACACTTTGCGCAAACGCGTTAGTAGTCGCTTAAGAAGTATTCACTTTAAAAAATACAATAGAACTTTGGCATAGGACAGCTTACTCGTGTAATATTGTGGATCATACATAAGGTAGATATCCTACATAATCATACAACGCTGCTTGGAGAACGACGTGCTCTGTTAAATATGAAATTCGTACAAAATTTTGAATACGGAAGTTAAGCAATATATTTATCTGAAATGTAAGTGGGTCAGGTAATGTCTGTCATTTTAAATAACATTTAGCCTTGGTTCTGTACAATAATATCTTGCTACTGTCGGCTATTTTTGTACTGACAATAATCATAATATAACTCTCCTTTTTTTCGTAGTCGGTTAAAAATATGAAGCTTTCTTGAATCATCCAGATAATTTTATTTCTTCCTCAAGCTGAAGTCAAAAATAAAATCGAGTAGAACTCGCGCCACGAGGGTTCCGTACCGTTACAACAATTTAATTATATTGTAAACTGTGTTTATATTAAAAAGCACAGTGTAAGCTGGGATCTCACAGTTGACAGTTATATTGTGGTGATTCCAATATAAATAATAGTTTACAATCATCGAGCAAGATGACGCCACTGTGACAGTTATAATAATAGGTAACTAAAGCGGTGCTACCACACGCGAAGATCAAAAGCTATGCGGTTTGATTCCAATATCTATAAAAATAATATAGTTTATTATCATCGCGCAAGATAACGCCACTTCACTTTAAAGTATAATAATAATAATAATGCGTTTAACGTCCGTTTCTCGACATTATGTCATAACAGGCGCCATTCGCACCATTACTATTTTCCATTTTTACCACTTCCCGTTTTATACATTTTTATTATACTTCAACTTATTTTAATAGCAATGTGCGAACGGAGGAATTATAGGACATTAGGATAAGGCAGGCAATTTTGGGAACGTAGGAGTTTGACAGGTAATCGGCCATGGCCTTGAATAAGGAACCATCTCGATATTCATCTGGAATTATTGAGGGAAACCATGGAAAACCTCAAACAAGATGGCCGGTACAGGAATTACCGTTTCTCGGCGTGAGGCAGTAGGATAAAGTCCTAGCCACATCTGCCCCCGCCGGGATTCGAACCCAGTACCTCCCCAATGCGAGTCTAGTGCTGTACCACTAAGCTACATCGCTGGGTACTTTAAAGTATAAAAAACATTTATTAAAATTAATTGCTTATTTAATTCTAATTATTTGCCAGGATTTATGCCACAACAACACACAATCTGTGAAAATTTCAACTAGCTATCTCTTACCGTTTGTGAGATAGAGCCTTGTGAGTTGTGACAGACGAATGGACCAAGAACGGACGGACAGACGTATATAGGCAGGGTAATAGAGTTCCATACGGAGGTACGGAACCCTAAAAATGATGGTAGACCTGCAATGGAAAATGTTTTCGGAATTTTTGAAAAATTGCGAAAACAATATAGTGAAGCATTTCTAAAAATGAAATTTGAAATTAGGCATAATAAAAAAACTAAGGTGTGATGTTATGAAACCAAAAAGGTACACATCTACAAAGGTAGACAGATAATCGGTTAGCTAGATATATTGCAGACGTGATGACGTCACTTGGTCGATGTCACGTGTCAGTCCGTTAAAGCCTACCATACATTATACTTTACGTATTATGACTAGGAAAGCTGCTAGTTATATGTATCGTTCTGTTACAGTTGGTACCATTTACAGAATATATGTTACGCGTGAAGATAGCGTCGAATCACTGCTCAACCATATTTTTTTATTACTGTCTCTTTATATCATTTTGAAAATAATAGTTCTCCATTTTTTTTGTACATGTTTCGTATTAATATTTTACTGTAGCAATGTTCCAACCAGACTTATCTCCTCGATGTAGAACACTACTGTCGAATGAGTGTTTGTAAATTATACAGGCTGCAGTCCAGTAAAACTTCTGTAAGGAATTATTTTACCATACCTATTACATTTTGACAAGCTGATATTTTTGTTTTACTTCAGTCATACTTACGTTTAAACGATAATTTTTTATAGACTGTGTGCAGGGGGGCGGAGTTATAATAATATCGACGCGAGCGCTCGTTGTGAGATCCATTGTAAACTCGGAACTCTAATTTTCCGTAATTGTCAGTGAGCATTGTTGTTTAAAAAGTTAAGTAAGTAAAACCATGATTTTACTTCTAACTTATTTGGCAACTATTACTATAAATCTGATAAATTTGACACTTTTAAACCCGGTTCTCAAGATTACAGGCACCATGGTTTTAGGTTATGCTGTCATCTGTCAATATAAACCATAGATAGATAGATCGATATATTTGTCAATAAGAAAAAAACATTTCATCTGACATGTCAAATACAAATACAAGTACAAATTGAGTATAAAATATAAAATTTAAATTTAAAATCAATTACTGAATATGTATAAACAAAGAGAAATCAAACGTTTCTTTAATACAGATTAGTGATGTGCCGGATATCCGTATCTGATCCGTATCCGCGGATATCCGAGGGAAAAAAAAGATCCGTGTCCGTATCCGTATCCGTTAGTTTTTTGGCGGATCTTTTACGGATCTTTTACCTTATCAATTTTCAATTCATAGATAAAATTTTATATATATAGGTGATTAGGTAATAATGAAAAACAGTTAAATTCCATTCAGATTATTTTTTATTTTTTAATATCGTGGTCAATAACTTTTTCCCATAACAGATAGTCTCTTTCCAAAGGTCGATGTTGCAATATTTAGTATTTACCGCCGCGTACTCTAAGAAAGTTAAGATCCGTATCCGTATTCGCGGATCTTGAGACCAAATATCCGTATTCAGATCCGTATCCACGGATATACATTTTTAACGATCCGGCACATCACTAATACAGATTTAAATAAGTGTAGGCACACCTCCATGTCTGATATAAATTAATTAGTTATTTTTTATTATACGTCAAAATTGAAGAAGAAAAAAACTTAAAATAAATTATTTTCATGTACCTTTTATGCTATGCTATTTATACTATATGCACACAGCTAAATTAATTGGTATTCGTTTATTAAAAAATTTCGTAGTCTAAAACAACAATAAAAAATCATCGTCCGTATCCCACAACAATTTGGTTATCGTCACAAATAATATGGACATTAAAAATCAACACAAAAAATAAAAATTAGTTTAATTGTGCACTATTGCCCGCTAGCGGCGCTAGTAGGTTTCATGCACACAACCTATACTTTAATATTTTTTTGCAAAATAATTTCTCAATATTTAATTAACTTTGGTAATTTCATGTACTCATTATAATCGTGTTTAAAAGCTACTTTTTTCAAAAATGTATAGGTAGGTACTTAGGCATATGAAAAATGTATTTTCGAATTATGTTATCTTTGGTCTCTCTGTACCCGGCTAAGCGAGGATTCACTGTACAAATCAATTTGGCAAAATGTCAACTCACAGTTACAATGTATGTCGCAATTAAAAGTTATTTTTTATTATTTTTTAAACACACAACCTGTCAAACAGGTCGTGAAACAAACGAATATATTAAAACAAAATGGTGAACTTTGTTGTCGATTGCGTACAAGTATTTCTGGTTGTAGCAACTTGTTCGCAAACTGTGAGTTTGTTGTAGCGTTAAAGTTGGTAACTTGTACTGGGGTTGAAGATTATTTTTTGGGGTGTTGAGTTGGAAACAAGTAGACTGTAAAACTTTGTTTGTATCACAAAACAACTGAGTATACCGAAAAGACCTTACTGTCTATAAAGTGTTACAATTAATTATCCTTTAAACTCTTAACTGTACGTAAACAAGATACAGCTCTATTTGTTTTTCTTTTTAACTCATTTAACGAAGAAAATAATTATACGAGATCTTTAAGTGGCCGAAGCAATTTTAAATCGTAAGTACTTTAATTTATATAAGTAATAATAATAATAAAAAACTCGGGTCGCAGTGCCAAACCCTGCCGACAATATAGTGTATTTGCTAATACAGGCATTGTGGCATTATTATGTGAACATAAGTTTGTTTTTTGACAAAATAAAAAATTTAACCCCTTAATACATCTCTTAAAATAATTAAATTTTTCTAAATTTCAATATTAGACATGGATTTTATCAGTAGGTACAACATCTGCACCAAATTAAATACACCCTTCCATAAGTAAATCCGTAACAATAAACTAGTGTTTTCATAAAATTTGAAAGTCCGGTCCTGTTGGGCCGATTTTATTAAAATTTTAGCAGCACATTTTAATCTCTACTAAAGAGTTAAATTTCAATTTTGAAACAATTCTGACAATTTTTTCGATATTTTTGGGCCCAAAAACTTTTTGGAACCCCTAAATACAACCCTTAAAATGGTTCAATCGGGCCCATTTTAAATAGGCTTCGTGCGGTGATGGATTCCAACGTGCCTACCAAATTTCGTTAAAATCAATTAACTCTTTCGAAAGTTATTGCCCGCACACACACACACACATATATATATATATATACATATATAAACATTTTCAAAAATGGTGCCAAAGTGTTCAGGAGGCTATGAAACGTCGAGAAATTTTGGTCCGACCCCTAGGTCCCGCCATCCGACTGACGCCAATAGTGTATGTGCCATATGGCAAATATATAACACTAATAAATAAATTTATTCCAAAATATACACAATACACAATTTTGTTTACAAAATTCTTAGGAATTTAACCTACCCAACTTGGCAATGCCAGTGCTAGGGTAGGGTTTACTAGTTAACATAATAAATTTAATTGTGTAGTGTGTAGTGCAGACTATTATTCTGTGTGTGTGTGTGTGTGTGTGTGCGTGCGTGCGTGTGTGCTTGTGGATGCATGGGTGTGGGTGTGTTTTACGTTTTGTGGGTGTGTGTGTATGTTTTGTGGGTGTGTGTGCATATGAATCCTTCGACGAGATAAATAAAGGTAAAAACTAAAATAATAATAATAAGTAAATAAAGAAGCAAGCAATTGAATGTTAGTCTGAAGCAAGGATCGTTCACCATATTCTCAGATGAGAATATGGTAAGCGCTCCTTGCCTCATCGGTGACCAGCCATCTGATTAGTTGTTTGTTGATTTTTTTTATATTTTGGATAGATTTTATTTTAATGGGAATTTGGTTGTATATTTTTGGAGCAAGGTATATCATATGTCTCTGGCCAAAGGTCTTTGACATTTTTGGAAGTTTTACACAATTGTTAACCTGAGATCTGGTATCATGAGGATGGGATAACGAATTTTGGAAAGATGGATTTCGATGATATATGTTTAATATGGATTTTAGGTATAGTTGGGAGATATCTAGTACCATTGTTTAACATATTACTAGAAGATTTTGATCCTTATGAGCGTAAATGAGGCCACTTTTAATAGAGGCAGCTAGACGTCGCACTATTGGCCATCTGTTGACTAGCATCCTAAGTTTTATTATTTAATCTTTGAGTACAGAATAATTGTAGAGTTTTCAGAAGTGAGTTGTGTTGACAATCGTTAGGCCATCTGGTGACTAGCATCTTAATTTTATTTAAGACAATCTTGCGTCATTGGTTCATATTGCATAATATTTCGCGGTGACTATTAATAGACAACCCCTAACGTTCTTTCGAAACGCCTCTTTTTTGAGATGTTTATATTCACGAGGAATATTATTATAAGTATATAGAGGCAGAACCATAAGTAAAAGATTTTTTATAAAAATTTGTTTCATGCAAGTTTATTGACAATGTTGTATCCTGTGACATCGTATTTTTATTATTATTATGATAATCTGATAAATATTTTAAATTGCAATTTAGATAATCTGGCTGCCCGGTTGTGATCAAGTTGTCTACGAAGTATGCGATATGTAAATTTATGTTGTATACAATATATCTGAAGCATATATTTTAAAATTTTTGGATAAGCTGCGATGTTGACTGGTTTATACATGGTCCGTACACAATATCACAATAATTAAAAGATGATAAAATGAGCGATTCCACTAAGTATTTGTCTATGTATAATCCTAAATTTTTGCAGTAGTCTACAGAATTAGTTTGATGACCAGACAGCGTTACAGCACTTTAGCCAACTGATTCCGGCTTTCTATAGACATTATATTGAATTTAATTGGATTTAACATTAGGGCAAGACTTTTGGACCATTCTGATATTTTATTTAATTTTAAACTTAATAATGTTAATCATTATTATGTCAAACTAAAAATATTCATACATAAGAAAATTAGATAATCAAATTCATTAAAGGGGCCTACACACGATCAGTTTAACTGCGCAGTTTAACCCTTGTGGCGTCATGTCTGAGCGATAAACTGAGATAACTGCATAGTTCCGACAAATTTTAACGCAGGCTTTTGGCCTGCGCATTTGACTCTACTTTGCACCGATAAACTGCGAAGTCAGCTCAGTTAATTGAACAGTTGTCACAGTCATGTGTAGTCTTTGGGTAAGCTCTTCAAACTGAGAACAATTGAGGAGAAAACTGAAATAGCCCACACACCGTACAGTTTATCTGTGCAGTCAAACTGCACAGATAAACTGCGAAGTTAAACTGATCGTGTGTAGGCCCCTAACGATTGGAAAAATTGTGAAAGATTTATTTTAAATTCTTTTATTTAACAACAAATTTTACAATCTTAATGAATTTGATTATCTAATTCTCTTAAACTGCTTGCTTTTGTTAACTAATTAGTATAAGTTGCTATGATAGACTAAGAGCGGATAACACTTTTTTATGTGTTTTTAGAAGACTTGGAACTTTTTTTAAAAGATAACTTTTAAATATCTCTACAAGGGGTAAATAGTCTGTCATTCCAAACGCGGGGCAAAACTTTTTCTAGACTTTACTAATGATAAACACACATAAGTCTTTTTTCGCAAGAGTGAACAAAAAAATATGGGGTGGTTTTGCCCCGCGTTTGGAATGACAGACTATATACCCCTTGTAGAGATATATAAAATTCATCTTTTAAAAAAGTTCCAAGTCTTATAAAAACACATGAAAAAAGTGTTATCAGCTCTTAGCCTATGAATACATCAAAATATATTTTACGAGTGTTTGAACAATTTTTATTCAGAGACAAAGAAATATAAAATCAGATAGCGTTTACAGATAAATTATGTAACTAAACTAAGTTCACTTTATATAAGTTTTATACAGTCTCAACAAATTTCAAAACATTAAAATAATGTCAGCTGCGGCAGTGATGTAAATATCTTATATCATTATTTAGGATCAGTTAGAGGTAGCATTGACAATATCTGAGCTGTTAGTTCAACAATAATATAGGTGGAAGCACAAGTCAACATTGAGTTTGTGGGCCAGGGGAATGAAACGTAAGCGGGCAGCTATAGTATATTTTTCAGTACATGGAATCACTATCTTCCCATATAATATGTTAATCAATGCTAGTACTCTAAATTCTTTAAATAACTGTTAAAGTTAAGTGCATTAATTATTCGCTATTACTAAAGTCACTCATATGTCATGACGTCATAGACCAAGATGGCGGCATCAGTGATCAACCAGATTACATTTGTTTTGCCAAACTCACTATTTTACATGCATGTATGTATGCGCATGTAAAGTGACTTGACGTATCATTTCCACACTAGTGTGGGAAAACGGACCATTTCCATAGTTATTTATATGTTTATTCGCCCTGATCCACCCGCTATTACATAGTACTGCGACAGCTATACTCTCGGGCTACTATAGGAATGAAGTTTGCGACACAAATGAACTGTCAAAATTTTTTGAAAATACTGGAAATGAAGTGATAAGCAACTATTTTATAGTGGGTATAGCAAAAAATACCGTACGTATCTCGTGCGTAATGATATTATGACTCGTGGTGACTGTTAAAACTCGTTATGCTCGTTTCACTTACTCGTCTGTATAATATGTCATTAGGCACCTAGATATAAGTACCTATATAAATCTACTATAAAAAAATGGTTTTAAGAATGTTAAGCATACCTCTTACGTCTTTCCCTACCTAATAGGTACTTATTTTTTTGGTTTAATGTAGCGTTTATATTTTCTAATTATCAGGAGAACAGATGATTATTGCCCTCCTGATTCTATGTTTTAATGACAGTTTAACGTACTTTGACAATACTTCCTGTGTAGGTACAACTCTTTCCATTTATTTTTTTTGTCTGGCGTAGCTAGTTTTATTTTATATTTTGTAATTATAATCATAACATTTAATAAAATATTAGTAAAAAAAACTTTTTAGAGACAAGCTTTTATTTAAATGTACTAAAAAAATAATAATTTAGGTTCATAATTATTATAAAAGCGTGGGTTGTAAACTCTATGATAGTGTATTAGTCGCAACCCCGCTTTTATAATAATTATGAACCTAGATTATGAAATACTATTTTTTTCTTTTTAGTACATTTCAATAAAAGCTTGTCTCTAAAAAGTTTTTTTTATTAATATTTTATTTTGTTCATTTTATAGTCTTCCAAAATTTTACCTCCTTTTGACTCTCGTAGGGGTTGAATTTCGAAAAATCCTTTCTTAGTGGATGTTTACGTCAGAAAAGGAACATACTGTCCAAATTTCAAGTTTCTAGCTTCAGCGATTTCAAATCGATCGAATACTTGAAAGTCGTTCAAAATGGACTTGCAATATTTGACCCACACATACTAAGATTACTAACAGACTAACTAACAGAGCAAATAATTTAAATAAAAGCTTGTAAAACAGTTCTCTTTTGATGATGTTTTTACGTAGGTATATAGGTATATACATTATACAACTATTCTTCTGGGATTTATATTTTGGTTCAACGCAATATTCGTACTTTCCTAATTACAAACAGACAGACAGACACACACGCCATTTTTCTCTGAATGCTGTTTAATTTGGATTTACTTTCTGACGCCTACGTGTAAATTTGCCGAATACTAATATTTTAATTTGACGTTCGTTCGTATTTTCTTTATATTGTCATTATAATATTGTAACAAAACTGTTTTCTTACGTGGGTGGAATAAATTATTTATTTACAACAATTAAAAATGTAACAAAAATGGATAACAATAAAATGTAACAATTATATCTCTATTCTAACAGTCAACACTGTTTATATGATAATAACATGGTCACGAACAGTAGCGCTTTAATTTATATGCTATATATATTTCAACTGTCACTCGACTCTCTTGTTGCTGTTTCTCCGGTGACTGTTCTACTTATATAGAGTTAGCAGCTTGACCCCCCCCCACGCTCGCGCGCTTTCTAGAACATTCTTGTGTCTTCGATATAATGCCACGCCTCACCATTGTTACTTGTTCTGGATGCTTCGATTGTCGCCAGTGGCGTAACATCTGGGGTTTTCGCTACAATATATATAGGACATAGGTATAGTAGTATCATTTAAAGAAAATAGTAGCGTAATTTCTGCGCAAAAGGAGTTTTGGGTCGGACGGGTCTATGTTTTCTAACAAGGCGTGGTCCTGTGAATATGGTTATTACAGTTGTTCGTCGCCAGACGAGACGAGAAAACATAGACCCGTCCGACCCGAAACTCGTTTGTGCGCAGAAATTACGCTACTATCTTCTCTAAACGATACTACTCTACCTAGGTCATAGAATAAGTATATTTTTGACATTTATTAGTTTATATAGTAATAAAATATATTATAATAGTTAAGACCCTTCAAAGTTCAAAGTGATAACTGAATGAAAATTTAGGATCTACAAATGAATGTAACAAACTATTTTTATTTGAACAAAAATAGCTTGTTACATTCATTTGTAGATCCTAAAACCTTCTAAATTTTCATTCAATAAATATATTTTAAATGAACGTAAATCCTACTTGCTAGTGCCCATAATCTTCATCCAAAAAGTTTTGTAATAAAATGAAATTAATCTATTTTTGATTTCTGCATTGTAATGGTTTTAACTAACCGTAGTAATTGGGAAGTTTATTTTTATGTAAAAAAATGCAATCAATTTTTAATTAATATTATTTTCAAATAATCAGCCGATTTCTGTTAAATTTATAATAACTACATTGTAATTTTTATACTTGCACTATGCGAGCAAGAAATATCAATTTTTGCCGTTCTATTCAATTTTACAAATAGTTAAAATTTCGGAGGAGAATACTTCAAAGTCAGTGCTCTGTCTCTTTTCATTACAATAAGAACTAGATTACGAAATGATCCACTCATCATTCGAAGGATTAAATTAGCTATTTGCAATTTAAATTTTACATAAGATTTCAATCCATGGATCTCTTGAACAATGATGGAACCACAAAACATCAAACCACTTAACACTTTCTTCTCGACGTACGTTTCGCTAACCTTGTTAGCATCATCAGGAGATCATTAAATCTATTATTATTTTTAGATTCAAACATCTCTTGATGAAACGATTCCCCATCCACGTATCTTTTTTACCTGGATTGCGCGCGCATACCGTGTTCACAGATGATTCGGTAACTAGGCAATAGTCCTGTCTATATCGTTGATTACTGCCTGCTGCGGGATAGGTGACAGAACAGGGTATGCGTGGGCAACCATATTTTTTCGCTCTTTTTCTTGCAGAACAAGCAATAACGATCTCTCGCCCTTATTACGAGAGATAGGTCTATTAAAAGCAAAGTGTCTGACATTTGCTGTTCGAATCCGAAGTTGTCGTATGTGGGGTCTACGAGAGAAAAAAATGGCAGCTCCCGCGTAAGGTCATTATGTCATTCCTTGCTGCTCTAACCTCTAATGATTCTCAAAACAATATTTTTTTATGAATATCAATGAATGTTAATGCTCGATCTGACATTGTTGACACAAAAATCTAACCTCACTAACTTAAAAATGTACTTTACTTATACAAAACCATTCAAACCATCATTTCGTCCGATTAAACCCCACATAGACGCCCGAAGTCCGACATCTATACATTAGCTTTTATAAATGCGAATACGTCGAGAAAAAAAAATACAACCGATTTGAGAACCACCTCCTTTTTTTGAAGTCGGTTAAAAAGTGTTAAGTGGTTTGGTGTTTTGTGTCAGATACCTACTTTTAACATAAAATTTCTATAAAATTAAAATTTTTCAGCGAGTACCTTTAACTTTATATATAAATACAGCAGAAGTGTACCACTGAAAGTATATCAATATTTGTAACATTTCAGTAAATTTTAATTAAAATATTAATTGGAAACGGTTGGTCATTTTATGTACCTATGCCCGTGGTTTGTTGAAGGTCATTGGTGGAGTTTTTAAATGACAATGACAACCATGTTTCTTATTTCAGTATATAATATTATTATGTAAACGCGGTTTTGTTTTCCCGAACTGTTTTTAAATGTTTACTATCTAAATCTCTAATTTCATTTGGCAATTTATGAAAGAATTTTATACCATAATAATTTGATCCGTATTCCGTACGTAGGGTTACCATCTGACGCGTTTACGCTAATGACCTGAGATGTCGACGCGTCTATAATCTACAATCTGACGCGTTTGACAGGCATTTTACGGTCTAGACAGGCGTGCGGCCGGCGCTGGTCAGAGACGCATTTTATTTCATATCTTTTACTTATTATTTTATTACCTACCAGCTTTTTTAATTTAGACAGACATTTTTCTGAAAAATCAGGCATTCCAGGCACCCTAGACAGGCATCTCTCCGCTTATGTATGGTAACCCTATCCGTACGTGGTCTTGGCATATCTAGGTAGTTTACAGTGACACGATTAAATAATCAATTGTTTTCATTATAAAGCAAATTGTAACTAATGTTTCACATCATGCGAGAGCTGATTTTTAAATTAAGGTAATGAACCTTCTTACAAACGAGTGCTAATGCCTCATGAGTGAATCTAAGATGATCCATTTTTACTTGCTGCCTGAGTCATGCGAGTGTTTTCTAAATCGCATATTTTAACATTGGAAATGTTTATGTTCGTATATGGGGGCAGAGTTACGAGTTTTCGTTCAAGGCCAAAAGACAACGGTGTCGCGATCAAGTGAGGAGCAATCATGCAAAATTGAACAAGTGCAATTTTTTCGAAATGTGTTTTATATCATGTCTAGTTAATTGAGAGGTATTTGCGACGAAGACAACGGTGTCGCGATCAAGTGAGGAGCAATCATGCAAAATTGAACAAGTGCAATTTTTTCGAAATGTGTTTTATATCATGTCTAGTTAATTGAGAGGTATTTGCGACGAAGACAACGGTGTCGCGATCAAGTGAGGAGCAATCATGCAAAATTGAACAAGTGCAATTTTTTCGAAATGTGTTTTATATCATGTCTAGTTAATTGACAGATATTTGCGACGATCTGCGGTGTTATTTTTGAGCAAATGTTAATAAATACTGTAGAAAAATCCATTTAAAAGTGTGTATAATAAACAGTTAATTATGTTTCATATATGCTGTTATCATTTCCAATGTCCTCGATGGTTACAAGGATTGCGAAATCTGTGAATTTTTTGATCATATTCGTACCTACGCCAATGAGTAGTAATTTTTTTATGGCTGCAGGTGCAGTGCATGGCTATCAGTCTGAAACAAGTTATTAACAATTTTATTAAATTTATTACACATCACTTGAATTTTTGTTGATATTTCAACAAAATAGGTGTTTTATTTGTATTCTACAGACAAGGTGAAACAAATTATTACCTACTGCAAAAATTATACGGACTAAGTATATTCTGAAAATGATTATTATTTATTATATATCAATCGACATTTTAGCCAATATGGTGATAGGTGACCCTTTATGTATCTAATAAATCAAAATAATACGATTGATAAAAATTTTAAAAAAGAGCTACCGTATTGGCCGAAACGTCGGTTGATATACTCCTAAAAAATAACCATTTTTAGAGAAAATAGTCAGTTGTCCATCCTGAAATAGTGTAGACTGTAGAGCAAGGTTTCTCAACCTTTTTGACGCGCGACCCAACATATTTTTTTGAAGTCGTACTGCAACCCAATTGTTTATTTTACAGATAATATTAAAAAAAAGGTAGTATATCGTCAGCATGATACTGTATGTAGTATGTACCTACTCGGATCAACTTAGTACAATGGACTAATAATTTATAACTAATTTAAAAGTTTTTTTTAATTTTTTATTTCGATATTTTACTGGTTCCTTCGCGACCCATTAAAAATTTAACGCGACCCAAAGGTTGAGAAATACTGGTGTAGAGTAATAAATCATTTTGTTTTGAAGTTTTTGACAGATTCCATAAAGACCGGTACCGAGTTTTAAATCATTCCCAAATTCAGGTGAAAACAAGTTTATTGATTTTAGCTTTTAAGTCTTTACCTGAATTTGGGAATTATTTAAAAGAAGGCTAGGTACCTACTCCATGGTAACATTGGAAACTTCAAACCAAAATGATTTATACTCTACACTATTTCAGTGGACTATAATAGGGAAATACTGCACTCTGGTCAAAAATGTATGTCGTCAAATTGCACAATGACGAGCCTTCCTGTACAAACGAAATCATAACTTAGCCCAGGGGTTCCCAATCTTTTTTTTTGTTGCGACTCCCTATACAGGCTGTAATTTTTTTGCGACGCCCTTCAAAAAGAAGATCTACCTATGTGTAGTTCTAGCCAGGGCCGCAGTAAGGGTAGGGCGGAGGGGGCGACGGCCCCGGGCGCATTAAGCAAGGGGCGCCGAAGACGCTGTATTTTTTGACATGAAAAACGACAATGATTATTGCCAGGCTAATTACAATTCGACAAATATAAAATATACAATAATACTTTTGCAAATAGAACAAAAGAAAGAAATATAACACTTATTATTAATTTGTATTTCACATTACGTATTTAATATTACAAAAGTAGCAAGCACAAAGCAAATGCTTGAATAATTAAATGAAAATATTAATAAAATGTCACATTTAGAGTACTACAAACAATTCATGATTTGGGTTTAGTGGAAAGCTATTCAAACATGGGAATAGCATATAGAATTTTTTTAATAATTCCCGTAACCACTACTTCATGTGAGAGATAGTTCAGTAAACCGAAGCTCATAAAAAATTATTTACGATCTTCAATGCGAGTCAGAAACGGCTAACGAATTTAGCGATAATTTCTATAGAAATATATTATATAACTAAAAGTGCGAGTTGTTGGAGTCGATTCAGCGCTATTTTTTCTATAAATTGACTTAATATCAAACGAATCAGGTCGAATTTATTTTTCAAAAATATCGCAAATTTGTACAAAGAGGGGGTCTTCTTACTTTTGGCATTTTTAAGAAAACTCAAAAATCTCTCAGATGCTGTTTATATATCTTTGAAACTAAAAGTGCGAGTTGTTGGAGTCGATTCGATTAGTGAACATTTTTATGTTTTTCAGTTGGTTGTGTTGGAATATCTTATAAAAATCTTGTATCATGCATTTTTTGATTTTTATTGGGGGGGGGGCGCAAATTGAAATGTTGGCCCCAGGCACAAGATTTCCTTGCTGCGGCCCTGGTTCTAGCGGACAATAAAATTACTTTATTATTCAAATTTCAACGAAAACTCCAAAGAATATAGAATCTTCATTATTAGGTATTTATTAGATTCTAATTCTAATAATTAGAAAACATAAAAAAACTACAAACAATACAATTAATGACAAGGGTGAGCTTGCATTTCTGAACATAACTTCTCAAACCGGAGCTGAAGTTTTGAAATTTCTAATCTCATTTCTTTTTCTAAATTTATTTGTGACCTGTACTTCGATTTAACCTGTGCGTATCCTCTCACAACTTACCTAGAATACCGCCGCGACGCCCTAGGGCGTCGCGACGCACAATTAGAGAACCTCTGACTTAGCCTCTTCCAATTTTAATTTTACTCTCGGATCGTCGATTAGTATCAACAAACCTTCGAATTTAATATGCGTACAGTGACAATAGTCAATAATGCATTATTACAAAGCATAGACGCCGATTTAAGTACATAATTAATTTATACTTTTCTTTGCCGCAAGGGCAACAAAAGGGAAGCAGAGGGCACAAAAGGGCAACAAAAATGAACGTACATTATAAAAGACATTAGCGCACTACATATTTTCGTGAACAATAAATTTTACCGCCAGACAAAAGACAGACGTCTGCTGTAATTGGTTCTTTCCCATTCTTATACCAAATGTACAATCTTATTGTACTAGTTTACACAAAAAATGGATATGTCTGTATCACGGATACAGACAAATGACATGATTACCGTTAAACACAAATAATTGTATATTCGTTGTCATGGAAAAAAATATATCCACTTTTATCTATCTTATAAAATCAATGTTCGTAAAATGTAATAATAAAATAATCGTAATTTTGTTTTTTTCATATTTTAAATTGTTATCCAATACTACGTATATATTTTCATTATTAAAAAAATATATTAACAGCCTTTGGGATTCGAACCTGGACTTGACATTTGTACCTGTCGATATAGACTCATACTTTTTCGCACGGCCACCTGGCTTACTGTGTCTGAGAAGTGAGACCTTAACGTAGTTATACATGCTGTGATTTGTTTCATATGTCAACCACATCCGGCTATTTCAGTTTCATCTAATTTTTCTAAAATGCCACCCTAGTATGAGACATTAAACGTTATTCACGTCACTGCTTATATAAATAGTGAAGCATGACTCACTATCTTAAATTTTGGAACTTGACTACTATACATAATAATATATACATACAGTAGACACCAACGCAAGGAATCATTTGTCTCCAGTTACTGACAGTGATTAATGTTTTTCTCGCCACAGTTTATCGATGTACGCAGTCTCCTAAAGTCACATTTGCACTATTTATTGCAACGTTCGTTTAGTATTCAGTGGTTCTAAAAATGGGCCATATGTTCCAGCTCCTCCCGGCTACCCTCCAGGGAGAAGCGCCATATTTCTGAGGAGCCATATGTAAAAGACGGCACACTATAATAGTTAAGACTTAAAGAGTATTCCCTACCGGAAGTTACCTCCTGCACTCTTCATCTTAAATCCTTTCCCCTCGCCTAAAAACGGTTACCGCTTTCCCGACGCTTAGAATTGAATTGTGGATTATAGACGGTCGATAACCTTTCCCGACGCTATTTTTAAAGCTATAATAGGGTTCGGATAAACGCCAAAAAGGACCGAAATAACACTACAGATCTTACAGGCGAAAAATTGAAAGGAAGATTCCTGGAAAAACTACAACTTTTTGATAATTACGTAATCTTTCACACGTAGCCAAAACTTTTTTCAAAAAATTCGCCTGTAGGATCTGTAGTGTGATTCTTGGTCCTTCATTTGGCGTTTACCCGAACTCTTTAGTTTTAAAAATAGTGTCGGGAAAGCGGTAACCGTTTTTAGGCGAGGGGAAAGGATTTGAGATGAAGAGTGCAGGAGGTACTTACGGTAGAGAATGCTCTTGAGAAACACTACACATTTTGTTAAAATTCTTTACGTTTAGTAACATATCTTGACAAATAAATGGTATAGCTCTTCGTTGTGAGCAGATGCATGGTCCTGCCGTCTGGTGAGTAATAGCGTAAATCATCGGTGCTAAAGTCATAATTTAATCATTCAATGATTCTGTTGAATTTAAAAATAGCAACGTGAAAAGTGTGTTTTGTGAAATTCTGTGAACAATATAACTAATAAACCAATTCTTCTTCATAAATCACAAAGCAATTTCAGTAAGTAGACTCTTTATCCAATTTAAGCTCAAAACCGAAATTTCAGCTGTCAAATTAGACCATTAATGTCAAATATGTATAGTTAAATTATACATCCAAAAAATTATTTTATAATTATTAAATAATTTAAAAAAATTAATCATAAGTTATGTTATAAAGCAAATGATTTTCCGTATTATATTTCTTTCTGCATAAAAAATCAAACTTTATTTTGATAACAAGTGTCACTTTCACGGCCATTTTATATTTTATTATTTACTAGCCGTTACCCATGGCTTCGCCCACGTATTTTACGATTTATAATTTATTATCCCCCTCACGAGAAATTCTCTTCCTACGAAGCGAAGCCGGGCTGGTAGTGTTTATTCGGTCGAACTTTATAATACATAACTCACTCGCTTCGCTCGTTCGCTCGGATTTTATTAATACATTACTCACTCGCTTCGCTCGTTCGCTCGGATTTTATTAATACATATATTACTCACTTGCTTCGCTCGTTCGCTCGAATTTTATTAATATATTAATAACTCGCTTCGCTCGTTCGCTCGAATATTAATAATACATTACTCATTCGCATCGCTCGTTCGCTCGAATTTTATTAATACATTATTGCTCACCTACGATACCTATATAAGGAACTCCTGTGCAAAATTTGTTATCCCCTCGCGAGAATCTTCCCCCCTAATTTGTTATCCTTTCGCGAGAATCTCCCCCCTGCGTAGCTTTCTATTAGTGAAAGAATTTTTAGAATCGGTTTAGTAGTTCCAGAGATAAAACAAAAACAAATCTATCCCACGGGAACCGTACATTTTCCCGGGATAAAAAGTAGCCTATAACATTCTCTGACCCCTAGACTACCACTATGCAAAAAATCATGTCGATCCCTTGCTCTGTAAAAAACAAAAACAAAACTATCCCACGGGAACCGTACATTTTTCCGGGATAAAAAGTAGCCTATGTGCTATTCCAGACTATAATCTATCTCTGTGCCAAATTTCATCCAGATCCGTTCAGCCGCTCTGGCGTGATTGAACCACAAACATCCATACATTCAAACTTTCGCATTTATAATATTAGTTAGACTATGACGTATTTATGCTTAGCAGTTAGCATAGAGAAGGGAGTTAGGTACCCACCGCATGTTTCTCAATTTATCCGCTGTTGCGCGCTAACAGTCACTCTGAAATCCCCTCCATGCATCTGCTCACAGCGAATATTTGTTTGTCAGCTACAGTGTGACATAACCTTAACAACTAAAACCGGATTCGGAACAACTGATCCTTTTCGCCACGCCGAATGTAATCCCATCTTACATGTGTAAGTGGGGAAGTCCCGGCACTTTATGTTAAATGTTCATGTCGTGCAGGTGTGTTGCGAAGGCGAAGGGTTGGAGGCGACGCCACACAGCAAACGTGGGGCGTCTGTATGAACAAGGACCCGATGCATCTGCCTTAATATTAAGCTTCATTAAATACACACTGCCTCTTTATACGGGGCAACGTTGAATAGACGCCATGTTTATTTTAACAGATCGTGAATTCTATTTATTATAGCGGTCACCCGTGGCTCCGGTTGCGTATATATAGATTTTTTATGCCCAGTACTTAACATAAAATCCTGTATATATTGTTAATTTATTATCTCCCCGCGATAAATTCTCCCTCTGCGAAGCGAAGTATGATTTATTTCCTCTCCCCGCGCTAGAATCTCTCTCCCTGCGAAGTGAAGTCGGGCTTAAAATCACTTGGAAATAGTCTACATTAACGGTGTCACAAAAATAAACAGTTGACCCAACCTATATGTTTAGCCCTACGTTTTGACATTTGCATTAACCATGTCACAAAAGTTTGCATTTTATCCCCCCGCGAGAAATTCCCCCCCTGCAAAATGAAGTATGCCCCCCCCCGTGAGAATCTCGCTCCCTGCGAAGCGAAGTCGGGCTTAAACACACTTGGAAATAGTTTGCATTAACGGTGTCAAAAAGAATAAACAGTCCAGCCCTACGTTTTGACTGTAATTATGTTTTCACATATGTAAGTATTATTCACGAATCACGATTATTCACTGAATCTGAATTTAAAAATTACATTTTGTTTATAACTTATTGTCGAAACTCGAAATCATGCAAAATATAATCCCTTACATCCAATATAATAGTCTAGATCACGGGGTCATCACAATTGGAAATAGTTTGCATTAACGGTGTGACAAAAAAATATTATTTTATTTATTTTATTTTATTATTTATATGCAAGTAGCCTAAATCACTTCTGACAACCTCCTATATTCATGTCTGTAAAGTCCCATCGAAATCGGTTCAGTCGATTCGAAGATTAGCCCGGACGGACATGTATCGTATATATGTATATAGATTATTCGAGAAATAAGTATAAGTAAGTAAGTGATATATTGCAGTCGTTCCGCACAAAGACTAAAGAGTACCTATACTTACATACATACTTGTCATACAAACATACAAAGATTAAAAAAAAAACTTTTCAAATAAATATTTAAACTTATAATTTCAATAGTGGAACTGACATACAACAAAATATATAAAAACAACAATTTAGTCACTTTTTAAACACAGGAATTTTGTTATCGGGTGTAAGTATATTTCGATAAATATAGATATTGTAGATTATAGACGCTCAATAACAGAGTGTACATTTCGATTTATTTATTGTAGATTCTAGACGCGTCGACAACTTAGCTCATTAGCATCTTAATTAAATCACTTAAAATTAAATGACATCACAAAACATCCATGAGCGAGGTGGGATTCGAACCCACGACATTTATATTCCCATCTTAAACTGAAGATGGGAACGTAGCTCTCAAAATGTACATCCAATAATAAATATATGGAAATATTTTATTAATTAAAATTATTACACCAGCAAAATGATTACGTGAAAAGTGGTGAAAGTAGCGGGTCTCTACCACTTGCGACCCGTAGCTTCCACCACATTACAATCGGACATGTGATAGTTCTGCGACTGTAATACAGGAAACGGATGCGATTGCGAATCGCCCACCGGTTAACAAATAAAGGCGGGCCAGTGTATACAATACATTCAAACACGTATAACCATTCGTAAGTTTGCCTTATTTGTATGCCGGAGCTAATCCCTAACCATCGCTGTAAGGAGGCCGTGGTAAACAGGCCAACCAACAGAAACAATTGACAGCTATGATCTCACTTCCTCTGTTTCCGTCTAATTGTTGTATTTTGACGGAGAATGAAAACTGTTGGGGCGGAATTGAAAGTTGATTTCCGAAAAATTTTAGCTTTGTATATGTTTACTGGCAGTTCAAACGAATTTTTCATCGTTATTTCATTAATTATTTGGAAAGAATTGAGGAATTTTTGGTGGTGTACAAAGTTATAAATGATTATTTTATTTTAATACACACCAACACTGTTTGTTATATTGTTGGTTGAAGTTATTACAACTGTTGTCTGTTGAAAACTAATATAGGTTTTTTTTGGAAACTCTGCCATCTTTATTATAATTTTATGCAAATTACTGAAGAAGCCTAACAAGTCGAAACGTTTAATTTCTGATGATTTAAATACTTTTTTTTAAATTGACATATTTCAATTTATTGACATTTTAATAAAGATGGCTGAGTATCCAAAAAAACCTTTAACTGTTTATGTCATACGAAGTTACGAACAACTTAAGGCAGCACAAATTACCACTAAACATAATATTTACTAAATGAATGCATAATGACTGCAAACAGTATATGAAGACACCTGTTGTAAGAACAATGACGTAACACAAAGCTGTAATCAGGAAAAATTCATTAATTCAAACCTATGTCACCGTAGGGATTTTAACCCTAAACTTTCCACTATCGCGGCGAACTGAGTTGACATTACTCACACAGTGACACATTTTCAAACGATCGACTTTCTCCCTTTAAAGCATTCTGTCACAAGAATTGTGTTACGTCATTGTTCTTACAACAGGTGTCTTCATATACTGTTTGCAGTCATTATGCATTCATTTAATTATGTATTTGGTCACGACTTACGTATTAAATTTGTATTTATAATATTTACTTTATATTGAAATATATATAAACAGGGGAATTAGTGGTTGACATGTGAAACAAAACACATAATGCCTATGGGAAGGTCAATGTTGACATAAGCTAGGTGGCTGTGTGGTAAAGGTACTAGTCTACAGACAAGTACAAACATCAAACCCAGGTTCGAATCTCGAAGTCTTTTAAGTTTTTTTTATAATGAAAATATAGGTACCTATAGATAATATTGGATAACGATTTAAAATTAAAAAAAATACAATAACAATTACTTTATCTATACCTATTTATTATTATTTTACGAACATTTGATTTTATTAGACAAATAAAAGTGGAACTATTAATACAATTATTTGTGTTAAACGAACCCTGCGATGTAGCTTAGTGGTACAGCACTATAGACTCGTATTGTGAAGGTACTGGGTTCGAATCCCGGCGGGGGCAGATGTGGCTAGGACTTTTTCCTATAGCTGCCTCACGCCGAGAAACGGCAATTCCTGTACCGGCCATCTTGTTTGAGGTTTTTCCATGGTTTCCCTCAATGATTCCAGATGAATATCGAGATGGTTCCTTATATTCAAGGTCATGGCCAACTACCTGTCAAACTCCTATGCTCCCAAAGTTGCCTACCTTATCCTAATGTCCTATAATTCATTCATTCGGACATTGCTATTAATTAAGTTGAAGTAGAAAAATGTATAAAACGAGAAGTGGTAAAAATGGAAATAGTAATGGAGCGAATGGCGTATGTTATGACATAATGTCGAAAAACGGACGTTAAACGCATTATTTTATTATTATTTGTGTTTAACGGTATTCGCGTCATCTGTCTGTACCCCTGATACGGATATATACGGATTTTTTATTAGAAGATCGGATGTAAACTCGAGAAATACCGGTTGATGCTTCTATAGAATTTTTTCTATTTCGTGTATAAAAAATAATACGTTGCTATTCAACGGGTTCAAGTCAATTAAGACTTGAAAAAAGTCTCTTGGTTATAAAGTGCGTATGTGTTGGCCGTTCTGGGGCTTAAAGCCATATAGAGCGTGACCTTGACGCTCTCGCAGTGCGGCGTTTACCTGCCACCTGCAGTCGACGTCAGGAAGATTTGTGTTCATCCGTCGATCTGTCGAAGTCGATAGTTTATTGAGACGCTGCGAGTCCTTAAATAAATTATTACAGCCAACACACATATTGCGTACGCCGACGTCGAAAGCGACTGGAATTAAACACAAAACACAAACACGCAGTTTACGCATCATACAATAGTAGATTGTATATCTAGTGGCGTAATGAGGTATATTACTAACGAGTAGTGACAGAATGTTAAAACAAGCGAATGCGAGTTTTAACAGTCACACGAGTCATTTTTTTTATTTATTGTAGATTATAGACGCGTCGACAACTTAGGTCATTAGCGTCTTCACACGAGTCATAATATCATTACTCACGAAATATATTATATGGTATTTTTTACCATACCTACTATAAAATAGCTGCTTTCACTTCAGTTTCAGTATTATCAAAAAAAAAATTTTTGACAGTTCATTTTGTGTCGCCAACTTCACTTCTTACTAAAAAAGTGAAGTTGGCGACACAAAATGAACTGCGTGGCTGTCAGTAGGTAATATAGCGGGAGTCGGGAGGATCAGAGCGAATAAGCATAAATCACTATGGAAACGGCTTGTTTTCCCACACCAGTGTGGGAAAGATACGTTCCCGCATACCGGTTTGTCAAAAGTCGCATGTAAAGCAATCATTTTATAGTGGGTATGGCAAAAAAGAAATATAAAAGCATTGTGCTGTGTAGAAAATTGTAATTATTTAAAACGGAAAAAAAATTGTGAACAGTTTTAACCACAAATTTACTAACCTAAAGAATTGCATAACAAAATTGTTTTCTTAAATGGAATGTGAACTTGTTTCTCTGGATTGAAAATACAAAACAAAAGCCGACTGAAAAATGAATCTTGAGTCAAACATTCCGTATCGTTGACTTATGAATCTTTAGAGAAATCAAACGAAAGTAAAAACGGCCGAAGTGTAAACGAAGCACGTTATTATTTTTTTTTCTTTCTTGCACTCGAATCCGGCTAACGCCGCACGTAGTACCGGAAGCGCACGAACGGAAGCGGAAATGTGAGACCGCACAAAAAACCATCATCATTATTATTCTCACATTATCGATTACTTTTAATTAATCTACTTGTATCAGAACTTATTCGTAACTTGCAGTTAAGTCGATCGCACATTGAATAAACATTGCGTATATAAGAAATATTCCGTAAGTTTTTCAACGATTTTAAATTTCTAGTCGCAAAACTAAATGGTTTTTTAGGATTCCGCTATTTCGTTTGTTTGTCCGTGCGTATGTCTGTCACAGTCGAATTTCTCTAGAGTCTATAGACACGAAATGTTACAATTACCACAAAACACCAAACCATAACAAACACTCTCGACGTACGTTTCGCCAACCAAGTTGGCATCATCAGGAGATGATTAAAACTGTTTTAATCATCTCCTGATGATGCCAACTTGGTTGGCGAAACGTACGTCGAGAGTGTTTGTTATGGTTTGGTGTTTTGTGGTAATTGTAACATTTTGTATCTTTACACCAAAGGTTCCACCATTTTTTATTGAGTCTATAGAGCTAGACTGTTTAACAAATAATGTAAAACAACTTTTTCGTTCTTATATAATGCTTCCTTTTAATTGCAAACAAGAAATAAAGACAATTATATTTTTTAAACGTCGAACAAAAAAATAATTAACCATACCTGAAGATGGCAGCTCGTTGCTGAAACGCGCCGTGTTAAATCACAAGAAGTCACAAGACGGACATAATACAAGGTATTTCTAATACTTCATAATATGAACATAAACCGTCATATGATGACGTAGAAGGCGTCACACTTCTTTAGTTCGTTTATCTATAGAAAAATTAACAGATTTCGCAATCCTTGCAACCATCGAGGACATTGGAAATGATAACAGCATATATGAAACATAATTATAACAATATAACAATATTGATTGTTAATCTAATTGTTAACTAAATAAGATACTGTAAGTAATTTTCTCGCAAATAATTGAAATAATTATAACTGTTTATTATACACACAATATTTATCAATGCACTGTTTAGTTTTGTCAGGAATAACCCTATTATTCTTCTGACTAAATACAGTACAAAATAGCTATAATTATCTAGCAATAAAACTTTTTAATAAGCTTCCTAGACATATGCAGCTTGCCTATTGAAAAATTAAAAAAAAAACTGAAAATGTTTTTAACCTGTAATTGTTTTTATGACACAGAGGAATTTTTTAAATTTGTTTTTTAAATCTAATTGATAATTTTTTTTAGTCATAACTTGTACAGTAATTTTGTATGACGTCACTTTTCAAAATTTTTTGTATAGTGCAAAATAAATCTATCTATCTATCTATCTATCTGTTATATACGCGTTCACTTTTGCTTGATTACTTAACTTTTAAATGGATTTTTCTACAGTATTTATTAACATTTGCTCAAAAATAACACCGCAGATCGTCGCAAATACCTCTCAATTAACTAGACATGATATAAAACACATTTCGAAAAAATTGCACTTGTTCAATTTTGCATGATTGCTCCTCACTTGATCGCGACACCGTTGTCTTTTGACCTTGAACGAAAACTCGTAACTCTGCCCCCATATACGAAGTTACGAACATAAACATTTCCGATGTTAAAATATGTACCTACATAAATCACCTTGCTGTCAATTTGACAGAGCAGTGGGCGTACACAATTATCTAGTTATCCGGCATCACAGGCTGGCCGAATGCTATGTCATTTTTGTAGCGGCATATGTCCGTGTTTAAAATTGTTACATTGAGAAATACGCACTTTTGCGAATGTTTTTATTTAGAAAAAGCTTCCGAAAAATTCTCAAAATAATTTTTTTATAATCTATTTGTCATGTAGATTTCGACCCTCAAAAAAAGTATGCACGTCGACCCCATTATACATTGTTTTTAACCGACTTCAAAAAATGGAGGTGGTTCTCAATTCGGTTGTATTTTTTTATGTTTGTTACCTTAGAAGTCAGAACTCCGTTATTTATAAACCGATTTGGAAAGTTCTTTTTTTATTGGATAGGGTATACCTCGAAGTTAGTCCCATATAAATTTTAGGTACTTAAATCGGTTCAGTAGTTCGGCTGATTTTAATAAAAGTGAGTGGCGGCGTGTGATTCCTTTAAGGTAAAATGTCATTTTTTGGCACATCACACAGCGTAAGAAATCGGTTTAATAAAAGTGAGTATAACGGCGTGTTATTCCTTTAACTAAAAAGTAAAAAACAAAAAACTTTTTAACAAAAAAAACCTTCAAAAAAGCCACTAAAAAGAGGAAAATAATAAAATTTTGAGGACGGCGCCAATTTAATAAAATATGAAATCGGTTAAAAAGTAGATATATTAATTAAATCGGCACTTTTTTAACCAACTTCATATTTTATTAAATTAGTGCCATCCTCAAAATTTTATTCTTTTTTCATATGCTTCATGAACAAAAAATTCTATTTTTGTTAGTAAATAATTTCTGGTTTGACTTAAGAGATACATTAATTAGTATGGAGGACACTTTGTATAAATTTTAGTAACGTATGCACATACGTTTTTTGTCATAATATATAGAATAATAAGTTAATGCTGTCCTTTTGAAGACACAAAGCTCCCCTAATCTGCGATCTTTTATTTTTGAAAAAAAACGCAATTATAAAAATGAATGTACAGTGGTTTATCAGTATGTTTGCAGCTCTTGATTTTAGCTCTCGCGCACTTTTAACACAATGAAAAGTTTTAATATAGTAGAGGCGGCCGCTAGTAACAAAGAGATTATATTCTAAAAAAGGCGGAATCTCTTTTTTGGCTTTAATTAAAATTTATTTAAGCATTGATTGTGTTTGTGTCTGTGCAATCAAATTAAAATTCTGTTTATACTTGGTAAGAGGATCATAAATAAGTTTAATGCGAATTATTTCACTAATTAAAAAGTCGATATATATGTATATAAATACATACAGGCTGTCATATAAAACTGTCCATTTCAAATCAGTTTAGGAGATTAATATAATTGAAGAAGTTCGTATCAACATGGTATTATAAATTTAAAGTGAAAAGAAGATAATCTGGATATAGTATACAGTGTTACACAAAATTAACCACAAACAGAAAATTTCGATTTAAAAAATTATTATGTTGCAAAGAGTTATACTGTTATACCTACCTTTTAATAAACTTTCTAAAAGGAATTTTATAGAGAAACGTGTGTATTAAAATATGTAGATTAAAAAAAAATTCAAATGCACTCAAAACCACAAAAACTCAGAATTATTTGTGTCAGTTCATTTTGCAATTTATTCAACAAATAACTGAAAATTCAATTGATACTTTTACCTTTTGTCACATCAGAACTGTAATTAGGGTTACCAGATCAAAAACCAAAACTTTCGGGACATTTCTAAGGCGAAGGCAATTTATTTCAGGGGGGAGCTATTGTGAAAAAAAATGTTTTATTATTTCACTCTTTTTTGTATTTATCATTAAACTTGCCTAATTTTATTCATTTATGTGTGTAGATAAAATAAAATAAATAAAATAATTCATTTTATTGTTCCCAATTTGTCTTTACCGACATAGGGTAAAGTCCGAAGAATACAATTAAATACAAGTAAAAATATATAAAATATGTACAGAAATTACAAATAGTGCTAAAAAAATACTACTTAGCATGTAACTTAGTGTCGTTTCTTGCGATCGCGAGCACGATTTCGTTGAAATATGCATTTCCGGGATAGAAGACTTAAATTTCGGGACACGGGACAAACCAACGAATTCCGGGACATTCCCGGAAATCCCGGCCATTTGGTAATCCTATACTAGATGAACCTTTTAGCAACTTCCTAAAAATAGCTGCAATCTAATAATCTCAACAAGATGTTAAAATCATTATTATTATGGTATTATGAAAATTATGCTAATTTTCAACTACAATTTATTTTTCTTTTTTTCAGAACGTTTGAACGTCCTCTACGAACGCAATTGGACACGTTTGGTTCACGAACAATTGAGGAAGTTCGAAACGAGTGTCGTAGCTGCTACGAAAATCGAAGGCTACGATGGAAAGGACTTGCTTGATTCAGAAAGACAGTGGTCGTTCAGCGGTGCCTTGCTGTATTCAGTTACTGTCATCACAACCATCGGTAATGATCAACTTACTATTCTTTTTTTGGGGTCATTTTTTTATCTATTTGGCATTGGTTTGCCGTTTGAATCGCACGAGAAATGCGTGATTTACTGTTACTCAGTTTACAAAAGTTAAACTTCTCAAAAAAGCTTCATTTGATTAGAATTAAGCAGAACATGAATGCAGTTACTGCTTCAATATTATGAATGAACAAAAACCTTCCAACTCTTTAGATAGATTTCATTTGTTTTATTTATTGTAGATTATAGACGCGTAGACAATTTAGGTCATTAGAGTCTTAATTACATCAAATATCATACCATTTAAAACCTAAATGACGTCACAAAATATCCCTGAGCGGGGTGTGAATCGAACCCACGACAGTTTGCTCCAAAGGCCAGCACGCCGACCATTGTATTACACCAAACTCTGTATGATTGTTATAGGTTACGGCAACCTGGCGCCGAAGACGCCCGAAGGTAAAGTCGTGACGATGCTGTACGCCCTGTTCGGTGTGCCGTTGATGCTGCTGTGTCTATCATCACTCGGGACTCTACTGGCCGACACTTTTCAGCTATTATATTCGCACGTATGCTGTGCCCCAGGGCTACGGTCGCGACATCGCGCCACTGGGGGCTCAGCATCGGCCACACGACGCTCCTCCTCAACCGACGGTGACAAACGCTACAATCATTCGTATCACAGGGCGCCGTCCGTCAGTCCAAGCCATCATGGATCGACGGGGAATAACAAATATACCAGAAGTAAACACGGTGAGAAATAATATGTTTTGCCATACCCACTATAAAATAGCTACTTTACATGCATGTATACCGACCTGTAATGGATCACAACTCACAGGTGTGTGGAAAGTGTTTTCAAACACATTGGTGGGTGTGGTAAGCAAAATTCAATAGTAATTTAATGTTTTTCAATTTATTGTTTTTAATAATAAATAAAGAAAAACTCAAATTTTTCATATTTTCCTAGCTGCGTCTCAAACCCTCGTAAAGGTACGTGCAGTACGCAGCTGGGATTCTACATGGTAGCATGTATGGTAGATGGTGGCTGAAATTATAAGCGCTTATAGGTTTGCACAACGAAGCTTTGATACATTGATACAAGCTTAAGTCGCGTTTGAAATGTCAGATAGCGAAGACAAATATTTGTGTTCTTCTGCTACAAAGTGGTATATTTTAAATACAAATTTGGGTAGGAGCTGTCATGTCCACCCTATTAATAGAAAACGATCTAAACATGGCAAATTTTATCATTTATACCAAGAATTAAAATTTTACCCAAACCTATTTTTTGAATATTTACGTATGAAACCTAACACTTTTAAATACGTCTTAGAAAAAACTCAAAACAAATTAAATAAAAACTGGCAAAATTTCACTTATTAAACTAGTCACATTCATTGCGAAACTTGTAACGGCCATTTGACAGTTGTCACACGTTGATTGTAGTAGTCAGCGCGCTGAAAGAATAGTGAGATACATTCTTGAATCTACCAGTTCTTGTAACAGCACTTATACCTGCTACACTCACTGCTTCGTTGTGTACGCTCGCATATATAAACAATGCATTAATTTAAGCAAGCCCTGCTATGATCTACGCTACCATCTAGAATCCCAGCTCCATACTACACGTACCTTAACTTGTAGAGTTCATATAGCGTAACGCATTTGATCACACGGCTACTGACCGCCTTGTAACAAACAGCTTAGCAGTCATCTACATTGTACAATATACATTATACATGGCTAATGCGTATACAATACAAACGCTACTACATAATACGTGCCTATAACAAGTGAAGCTGTCAATTATTGTGAACTGTCAAAAATTTTGAAAATGAAGTGAAAAGCAGCTATTTTATAGTGGATGTGGTAAAAAATACCATATAACTCGTGTGTAAAGATATTATTACTTGTGTGACTGTCACCAACTCATTACGACACTAGATATACAATCTGCTATTACAGACCATGAAAGATATGTTGAACATATTGTGTAAGTAGGAAGTATTTTTAAACTGTGGACTGTTTCAGAGTCGTCTATGACATCGTCGTGCACATCCGAAGCTCACGAAGTCCAGGTGCCACCGGCTCGCAAAGCTTTGCTCGCGACAGTTAACGCGCGTGGTCGACCGCGACTACAGGCGCACGCGCTCACAGCTGAGGTGCATCAACTCCTGGGAGCACAGGAGATGACAGAGCATGCTCATGCCCATGCGCACGCTCAGCATATCATAGCGGCACATTGGCCGAGACCGCCACCTCCTGGTGCAGTGGGACCATTGTGTAGACCGCCGCATTGTCCAGCTGCGATGCCCCAGCAGCTCATCAATGGTGGAGAAACGTCTGATGACGATGGAGAAGATAGCGAAACAAATCAAGGGTACTTATACATAATATAGGAATTAGGATTCCAGAATGGAATTATATAAAATAAGCGTTTTATCCTCAATCTCAATCATATTTGCAAGACACTTGGTTTGACCGCGAAACCTATTTAAGTTTTTTCTGTCTATTTCCAAGAAAATGTCCAAATATCATCTTTTCAATACGAGGATGAATCCCAGGAGTAGATGAAATAAAATAAACGTTTCGATCTTAGTCATATTTGGAGGGTACTCGGTTCGATCTTAAATGTCAGCCATCCAAATTAGATTCCAAGCGAATTTCGAGATAAGGTCTGTAAACCAAAACTAAAAATCAAAATCCTCTAATTAAATTTATTTTCTATCCTCTATCGCATTCGGACAGTACTCAATTCCATCCTAAGTGCTATCCCTTGTTAGGATTTTTTTTCACTTCTTCCTTCCTTGTCACGTGCACTTTTGAAATTTACTGTTGAAAGTATTTACTGGCTCACACAGGAAACAAATAAAATACTGTTTGTTTGTCTCTTATAATTCTTCCATTTCCATATATAAATGTCTAGAGTCTAATATTTTTTATGCCTGTTTCTTAAAGTATTTTAAATAAAATGATATGCGTTAAATGTAAAAAAAAGGTTACAATGAGTTTATCTTCTTCGTTTAGGATGTGTTCCCACGACACGCCGTCCCGCATTCCGTTGATCTGGAGACCTCCGGACAGCGGCGAATCATCTGGCGGCGGCGGTCGACGCAGTTCACCGACGCCGTCGATATCAACCAATACATATCGAGTACCAATAATCGTAGTTATAATGATCCTAGTCGGTTACGTTTGCCTGGGGGCGTTCGTGTTCGCAGCATGGGAAGACTGGTCGTTCCTCGACGGCGCCTACTTCTGCTTCATCACCTTGTCGACAATCGGTTTCGGCGACCTGGTGCCAGGCAAAACGTTTCAGCAGCAACAACACAATCATCACGCCACCGACAGAGGACAGTTACAATTGATAGCGTGCTGTGGTTATTTACTGTTAGGACTTGTTATTGTTGCGATGTCATTTAGTTTGGTGCAAGAAGAGGTTCTTGCCAGATGCAGACATGCGGCCATTACCATTGGAATCATCAAACACCACTGACATCGGTTCTTTCATCTCTCTTTTCTTAGTTCGCGTTTTTATGATTTCATTATATTATGGCAGCGTTTTGTTAATTTATAAAGGCGTTTATTGGCGATGTTTTTATTACTATCAAATTTATTGTAACTTAATTGTAGATTATAGGCGCTCGACAAGTAAGATCATTGGCATCAAGCTGTAACTTAAAGCGCCCTAGACGGCTTAGTAATAACGGATTACGGGAATACCGCTCGTCTAAGACCACAAGACTCACAAAAACCTAAAAATGCAATCTAGTTTTTGATATTTTGATATCTTCGGTTTAAACAAATAAATTAAAAGGTTTAGGTATGTTTTACACACGGCGGAAGTTCTACTCCTTAACATATGATAGATATACCCCGCGACCGGTACGGCAGCGACATATGAATCGAGGTACAAAATGTTCTTTGCGTGACATCTAACAGATTTTTTCTAAAGTTCTTATTTTAACTACTTACCTGCAGTGGGGCACGTGCATCGTCGCATTGCGTTAAACTTGCCCGGAGTCTCATAAAGAAGTATAACTTCTAAAATCAATAATTGCTAATATTTGTTTAGCTCAAGTTTTGTATTCTTACATCAGCGATCAATTTGCGTTGTGATTTTTAAGTAGTATCAAGTATGAAGTAACCCAGCTTAAATAAAGATAGGTACATAACTGCAAAAATTACAGCTTATTTAAAAAATGTAGTTAGGTACATTTATAAGTAGGTAAATTTTATGTTATGATAATACGTAATCCTATCATCTTTCCAAATATTTATTTCCGGTAAGTAAACAGTCATGAAGATTTTTATAAAATATATTAAGGCATAATGCAGGTGCAATAAGTATAATAACAATGATACAGTGTTGTATTTATGGACGCTTTGATACAATTTTAAAGACTTAAATGTACAGCACCGTATAGCTAGGACTTGGTAACAGGGGTTCAAACCCCGGAGGGCGCAATCAGCGAGACGATTCATAGTTCGAGTATCAAGCAAGGAATTTTGAGGGCGCATCAGAATCTTTTTCTGGGCACCGATGGCCCTGGCTAGGACACTGTTAATGTAAATTGATATTTTATTTAATAATTAGTATAGGTTTTTAACTAATGGTCGTCAAAAATCGTCTTCTTATATTTATTTTTAAGCGTTTAATTTACGGTTTTAAAGCTGCTTTTTAGTATTTAAAGATTTATTCTTCAAGCATGTTTGAAGGCTAAAGCAGCTAAAAAAATACGCCTATTGTGGTTACAACCTTAAAACTTTTGTCTTATGTAATGACTGCCATAATATAATATGTTGCAATTTGGTTGCAATATCAAAGTCAAACTGTTACATAAAAGGACTATGCTGCTATTTACAAAATCATAAAATAGCATTCAGTACGATTTATTTTTTGTGCCGTTTTCTGTTAATATTTGTGTTAATAACATAGTTAATATTAGAAGCAAATTGTATATACTTTAAATCTTTAGCTTGTACACTGTATAAATCAAATTAATTGTATGAATTTTATAAAATATACATCTATATAGTTTAAGATTTTCAAATTAAAACTAAGTATTTTAATTATTTTATACTTTTTTTTCGACTGATAGTCAAAAACAAAAAAAATTGTTTATACTCCTTTTGTTATAAAAACAAACATATGACAATCGACAGCATTAAGTTTTGACAATTAAGTAACTTCGCTTGGCAATATTAATAAGCAATTTTGCTTTTAACTATCAACAATAAAATAAAAGTGATTTGAGATAACAACAATGTAAGTGTCGTTATTAATGTTATTATTTATTATTTTTATTTAATGAAGTGACATTTAAATCCTAGGTATCAACCACAAGAAACTAATGCATATTCAGTTGACTTAGGACATTTATTAGGTGAAGGAAATCAATTTAATATTGGTTTAGATGACCATGGGACTCAAAATACTGACACAACTATAGATTATTCACCGTTACGAGAAAATGATAATAGGTTAGTACTTTTTTTATTGTAAATTTATAAGTTTAAAACTAAATACGAAATTCTCATTGTTGCTTTTTGTTTTGTAGAAAGATAGCTGATGATTTATTGTTAGATTCTCCAATCATTGTGAGACCAAAACGTAATTTTGGAAGAAGAGGTGAATTACGCTCCGTACAAGAAATCCGTATCCTTTCTGTTTGCAACTAATCATTTATTTATCATTAACCTAGGCCCTAGAAACTTTCCTTAACTCTTTATGCAGCTCCCAATTTCAGACACATATTTTCCTATTTTCCATACTTTAATATCATCCAATCTTCTATTTTTGATGAAATTTTATATTCAGGTAATTGTATTGTTTTGAAATTTAAATTCAATCAGCGTTCTATTATTTAAAATACTATTTTTCAGATGTACCTCTTGTTATTTCTGCACCAACTGGGTCAGGAAAAACTGTTATTTTTGAATTATCAATAATACGTATTTTAATGGAAATCGAAAATGCAAAAACAAACCGAGATTTTAAAGCAGTTTATGGTAATTTTTTTACTTATAATTTTTAAATTTCTAATTTTTAAATTTCTAATTTAGTATATAAAAACGTGTGTTTATTTTATTTTTATTTTTTGTAGTGGCTCCATTGAAAGCGCTGTGTGCAGAGCGTCTCGAAGATTGGCACAAAAAATTCACTGTCAACGGACTGTCTTGTGCACTCGTAACGGGCGATACTGAATATTCAGAGTTTCGTGATCTAATTAATTTTCAAATAATTATTACAACACCAGAAAAATGGGATTCCCTAACGCGCAAATGGAAAGATAACCAAGAGATGTTTCAACTGATCAAACTCTTTATGATAGATGAGGTATATATATTTTTTTAACCCAATTTAGTGTTTTAAGGTTGATAATAATCATTCTATAATGTGTTTAATTGCAGGTCCATTTATTAAACGATGCGACTCGTGGCTCAACTTTAGAAGCGATCGTAAGTCGAATGAAGACGATACAAAAAAACTGCAATTTAGCCGGCAACATGAAATCAAACATTCGTTACATGGCCGTCTCGGCTACAATACCAAACATACAAGATGTAGCGCAGTGGCTCAGTGACGGTAACGTTCAGGCAAAACAATACACTTTTGGTGACGAATTGCGCCCTGTAAAATTACAAAAGATTGTGATGGGTTTCCCATACTTCGAGACTCACACTCCATTTAAATTCGACCTTTCATTAAATTATAAACTTTTTGGAGTCATTTGTCGATATTCTGACAACAAGCCGACGTTAGTGTTTTGTAGTACAAGGAAAGGTATGCTGCAGGCCGCCGAAACTTTATCCAGAAGTGTAACATTTAAATTTACCGAACTCCTTCGGCGAACAATAACCGAAATCTCTAAAGATCTGGTCGACGCTAAGGTTAAGAAACTTATTTTGACCGGAGTTGGATATCATCATGCCGGACTGCTCATGGAAGACAGGGCTATTATCGAACGCCTGTTCAAGGAAAGTTTGCTTCCAGTTCTACTCACAACAAGTACTTTAGGTAAAGTATTTTATTTAAAAAAATAAAACCTGATATCATAAATTAAATATTCCATAAGAATAGATGACACTACACAGTCTGTTTATTAAGTCAATATAGGGATAACAAAAACTATTAATTTTTAGAACCGATACTAATAAATCTAATTTTACCCGTTAACCGATGAGTATCCGATACCTGATAAATGCCAGCTACATGGTAATTTTCTTAGCCGGTAATTATCCATTGCTCGATAATTACTCACTAAGTGATAATAGCCTGTAACCCAAATACGTGATACCAATAATAATTATCCAATATCTATTCATAACAAATGAATGACGGATAATAACAAGGCTTAGTCGTGACTAAATTTTGTTTAATTTTTCAGCGATGGGAGTGAATTTGCCAGCTCATTTAGTGATAATAAAATCGACGGAGTACTATGCCTCCGGAGGTTATCAAGAGTACAGCGAGATAGTGCTTTTGCAAATGATCGGCAGAGCTGGAAGACCGCAGTTCGATACCAGCGCCACTGCAGTCATCATGACGAAGAATTCACGAAAGGTGAGTTTGATATCTTTTTTTGTTTGTTTTATTTTCTTGTTTCAACTGACAAGATACTTTTCATATCAGTTAGTATGTGAAATTTTGAAATTACCAGTGTTTCAACAAATAATTATTTGAAGATTGGTTTTAATTAGAGATGCGCCGAATAGTGGTTTCACCGAATAACCGAATACTATTCGGTTTAACCTTTACCGAACCGGATATTCGGCCGAATTATTCGGTTTACCATTTCATTGTTTTGCCGCGTAAATTTAATTAATTAATTTAATAGCTTTATTCAACACATTCTTCATAGGATTTCTTTGACTTATAATATATAACATAAATCTTACATAAGAAGTTTTGTCTTTTAGTTTTATACCGTGTCGTGTAGCCAAGAAAATAGAAATACACGAACCGAATATATTTGGCACCAAAACCGAATAATTCGGCCGAATACAAATAATGAAAAAGATGCCGAATACGGCGAATACCGAATACCAAACGAATATTCGGCGCATCTCTAGTTTTAATTTATATTAGAAACGTCCTACATTTAATTAATTTTATTGGTTTTAATATTATCAAAATTTTTGTTGTATTAATTAGGCGACGTTTCGACCCATTTGATAGGGAAGATACTTTTTTTTATTAGTCAAAACTCAGTAATATAATTCCCAATGTTTATTGTATAATCACTGTAGTTAGACAACCCAACTAGCAGATATTAAAAACTTATTGAAGCTGCTTCTGTTTTAAATTTGTTCGCCATACCCACTATAAAATAGCTACTTTACATGCGTGTATGTATGCATCGAATGGGTCAGTTAACAGGCAGGTGTGTTGAAAGTGTTTTTAAAACACACTAGTGTGGAAAATAAACAGTTTATCATAAAACTTATTTTTTTTTATTTTTCACTTTTGATATTTACAAAATATTACAGATAATGGTATAAAAACATACAAAGTATAAAAAAATCAAATTATTATATATATTTGATAATATATATAAAATCTAAACTTATCATTTTATTAAAAAAAGGCAGTAGATATAAAATTTATTAAAAAAAATTCAATTTTGAAAATTATTTTCACAATGAATTTATTTGCGTTCGATACTCGTAAATTTTATTAACGCAGAATTGAAACAAAATTGAGATATAAATTTAAACGTCAACATTTTTTCATGTTTCGAAATATTGAATTTTGTTTCCGTTAATTGACTTATCACTCATCCAAAACAATATTTTTTTGAATACAAAAAATCTAATCTTGAGTTTTCGAAATTGAAAATACAATTTGAATTTCAGAAATAAAAAAAAACTGAATCGAACAAGACAAAACTTTTAATAAACTAAATATTTTGTCATATTTTGGTTTCATTTTATTTTTTGTTAAGGCATCTTTAACTGCAAATAATTGTTTCAATTCATTCTTAATCTTTAAATTTTCTACAATAATTAAAAATACGAGCGTTTGTAAAAAATGGCCTTGTCGTACAAAATACAGCTGCATCCGAAATCCTTCGAATGCATCACCGGTGTGTTTTTGATCGAACTTGATTTTGTGTCGTCGCGTCAGTCGTGATGTTTATTTCTTGCCGAACGGACTGGCATTTTCCTGGAACGAGATCTTCGGTACGAATCCACTTTCACCATCGACTGTGTATTCGACAGTCATTAGCCTACCGTCTGGTAACAACACATAATATTTTCCAGTAACTTTTCCAGCCGCATCGCCATTTTCGTTTGCTCCAAAGTAATTCTGTGATTCGGCGTCTTCTACTTTGTATTCTGTTTCATACTAGAAAATTGAACAACTTTAGTTTTAAACTAGCTTTTGCTCGTGGCTACGCTCGCGTGGATATAGGAGCGCCTTAAAAAGTTATTTATATAAGTGGAGAGAATTAAATTGAGTTTATGTATTAGGGCCAGCGCACACCTGCTGCTTTTTGTCGCGCGATTTTGCGATTAAGTCACTTGAAGATTGTCAGATGTAGCTACTAATAGCGTAAGGCCATACATTCTTCACTGAAATACACAATTAATGAATCACTAAGTCTAATTCGCGCGTAAAAGTAGCATGTGTACGCTGGCCCTTACTCCTAGATATAGACTTTCTGCATGTAAGGTTTTATTCAAATCGGTTGTCCTGTTCAGGCGTGACGAAAAAACAAACAAAATAAAATTTCATCTTATCCTTCGGGAACTACCGACTCGATCGGAATAAAAATCCGGGTCATAAAGTTAGTTGAATTCAAAATTGTATTCAGGATCCGTTGCTCTGTTGAGGCGTAATTGAGTATCAAACATGCAAACAGATTTTCACAATTATATATTATTTATAGTCAAGTTCTAAAATTTCAGATAGTGAGTCATACATAGTTCGTAACAAGGTTAATGGAGCGGCAAACCAATGAAACAATGTAAGCATACGCGCCACATGCATAAAAACTGTGCCGCTTATATAAATAGTGAAGTATAAGTGCATGACTCACTGTCTTAAATTTTGGAACTTAGGCATAAGTTATAAAGTATTTAGGGGTGCGTTCTATGTATAGTAAAGCCTAGTGATGTAAAAAATTAAAAATACGGTATTAAACTTTTTTGTGTATTAAACCCATGGTATAATACCGTATTTTTTCAGTATAAAACGGTTTTTTTCTTTTTCACACTACGGTTACGGTGCACTATTCAGTATTGCCAACTGCATAATAGGAAAAGTTCCTGTTCTCATATTGGTATTAAACCTTTTTAAACGGCGTTAAACGTTTTATACGAGCTGTATAAAACAGTAAAATGCGCAGTATTTATACCTAGTATAAAATTTAGGTATATTATTTTTTTACATACCGTATAATACCGTTTTATACAAACGTTTTATACCAGAGTATTATACGCATTTACATCATTAGTTAAGCCTTAATACTTACGGGTTCTGGTGCGTCTGAATCCTGCGGTCTGCAAAGAACAGTTGCGGTCGACGCCATAAGCAAAACGCAAAACAATGTGAATTTCATTTTGTCTGGGTTGGAATTTCTGCCTCCTTAAAAAATGGAAAATATACAAGTAAAATCAAAAAGAATTATGTATCGAGTTTTAACATTTAACCTTGGCCCCCAAGTGGCAAGATACGCGACAAGTTCGCGCTTGGGGCTTCAGTATTGCACAGGCCTTAAAGAACCGGTCAAGTGCGAGTCGGACTCGCGTGGAGAGGATTACGTATTATTTCGTTTCTCGTGGGAATTTAATGACTTGGAATTTTCGTTTAGGTTTTCCGGTAAACTATGAGTGATGCCCTATAATCCCAATTTTTTTCAAAATTTTAGGCTCGGTATTTTCGGAGAATGCAAAGATTACTTACTAGATTTTAATTTTTAATATTTTGTTAATTGATGAAAAATATTAAATTGCAAAACGATAATGAATTAAGGACTAAGGTTATGTTATGTTAAAAAAAATTCGACTGATGACCAGTCCTATACTTCCCACCTAGTAAATATTTGCAAAAAATAAACATCTTTTTTTTTTTATTCTTTGACTAGGCCCAAATAACCTTAGCTGTTGGTGGTCTTTAAAACACAATTTAATATTTATTCTTTGAAAAAAGCATGGCCCTCTTTTTTGTTTGGTGATCTACTGATGGCTAGCTTAATATAGTAAAAATCATGGTTACCTTGATTTAAGTACAATTTTTATTTTTTTTAGTAAAATATTTTTTTTCTCGAAAACTATACATTTTAGAGAAAAAAAATATTTACAATTTTTTCATATTATAACATCTAGAATTCATTTATATTTTTTTTTACCTATGTTAATACGTGACATTGAGAACGTTTTTTTGAATATCTCAGGATTCACTGAACCGATTTGACTCAAAATCTAATCAGATCTAAGTTAAAGGCTGATAAACACAATAGAACAATCGGCATGCCCGTATGTTGTTCCGTTCTTAAGATATCGAAGGCGAAAAATTGACCACACACATACACACTCACATACACATACAGACATCAGTCAGAAAATGATCTTAAACGATTGCTAGGGTCTCAAAACGTGAAGATCTGTTAAAATCTCGAAATATTTTTTTCGGACTAAATCCATTACTTCCCTACCATAGTAGAGGTGGGAAGTAAAAATGGTCACTCGGAATCAAATTTAACAATACCTACTTTAATTTTGATCAAGCTTTCGACCTTAAATCGGGTCCTCTTCAGGAATTAAAGTATTGTTAAATTTTGTAACAACTCCGTTGTTACTGTGTTTATTTTAATAATAAATTTAAAAATGTATTTCCCTTAATCGCCGCCTCTGACTATAATTTCATAATAGTTATAATGTAATAGTTAATTTATGTAACGCGCCGTTGTCATTGTGTTGTCTTGTACGCCAGATTTCGTTCGTAAAAATATTTTAAATTCACAAAATAATATTCAGTAGTACAATATAGTTTCGACTATAAAATAAACAACTCCTTCCTAACGGGCAGTCCGAATTGTGGCGAGGTATTATTCCCCATATTAACCACAATCATCCGGACAATGCCACGCGAACGAGGGCAAAATATTATAACGGAAAGCTAAGCAGTTATAAGAAGACGACACAATACAATTTAAAATCAATTGTATTTAAATATCGACGGAACAGAATTAATCATTAAAGTTTCTTAAATTTTGACTTGTTCGTTTAATTCAGTCTGTGTGTCCACTGGTACATTTTGTGATCAAGATTTAGCACTCAATCTTCCACAACTAAAACATCTTTGCCATAGTCTGTACGAGTGCGTCACAATTTGACCATTTTTTCTGTTGATTCATTTAAACGGAGTAATTCATTGTGAATATTCTTAGACATAGGCCCTCAAAATCATAGTTCGCTTAGTGGTTTCCAAATATTTAACTTTAAACCAATGAATATTTCGATTGGTTATTATTATAGAAATTATAACTTAGAAGTTTATAAAAGACTTGACAACGTTATATAAATAAAGAAGCTTCAACAATTGCGGTCATACTCAAGCCCTTTTGGACTTAACTTTTCGAAAAATATAAAGGCTAATTTTGAAACCTATATTTTTATTACTTTGAGTTATTATTTAGCATTTTTCTAAAAAGAAATGAAACGTTTTTTATTTAATTTGACTTGGCACTCAGTAATATTGCAGTTAAACTATTTTCTTAAAACACCTTATTTGAAATTTATTTTTCTTTTAAAATACAACAGATAGATAGATAGATATTTATTTGTTTGAGCACCACAGCTACGTGGCATAACATCGTCAAATAATAACAAGTTTAAGACATTACATAAACGAAAAATCTTCCACTTTATAAAGACCAGCCTCAATCAACCGTCTTCTCACAAGATTCCTGAACTGACTTAGAGGAAGGTTTTGAACAGCTGTGGGCAGTTTATTAAATAAAGTAATGGACATGCAGACAAAACTGCTGTGTGTTTTTTGTAATCTATGAGGTGGTAATCTAAGATTATCTTTGTATCTTACATTACAAGAGTGGACGTTAGAGCTACAGCTAAAGTTCAACATATTCTGTTTGACATACAATAATGCGTGAAAAATAAACAATGATGGCAGAGTTAGTATTTTGTAATTAATAAAAATTGGTTTACAATGCTCTTTAGCTGAGACTCTAGCCATAGCCCTAACGGCTCTCTTTTGAAGTACAAAGATTAACGACGTTTATTTCCTAAATTCTATAATGGCCAACGTTTCGACATTAATAATGTGTCTTATTCATATTACAGGACTTGAAGATACAATAATTACTATAGTGTTGAAACCTTGGCCATCAAAAAATTTAGCAAATAAATATTGTTTATACCTATTAATTAATTAATATAGAATTAATTAATTAATATGGAACACTACTGTTTGATATAAAATAATCCTGAAATCTAGTAGAATTATGATCAAAGAACCCTTCAAATAATTATATAAAATATCTTCTCCAAATATCCCATATTTTTTTTTGATCGGATAACTCTTTTATACACATTTTTGACCACATAAATCACAATTTAATTTTCACAAACAAACGGCTTTCAAATTGTAATAAAAAATGGACACAGTCACTTATAAAATTTTTCACTTCCTATAAACACCGTAGTTTGGAACCCACCTTGTATAATAAAATAACAGTTATTGTTGTGTTGAAGAATCACTCACTACAATGGCAATATTGTTGAAACAGTTGTACAAATATATACCCCCAACGGGACAAGTGGGGAGGTGTCTGTCTGAAGAGGGGGATCGACCGACAAGGCCATTTCAAACAGGATTCGTAATACGAAGTTGGAAAAAATTAAACAATTTTTTGATTAATTTTCAAATTAACGACAATAAAAATTTAAACGTTTATCTGGGAAATAATTGAGTCAATATAAAGTTAATTATTGTAAAATAAGGGTGTTTTTGTTTGTTGGAGGTCGATTAAGTTTGGCCTTGGGGAGAGATTTTTGTTAATCAGTGGCGAACTTATCAATTATGGAAGGCGCCAAAATAATTTCAGTTTCTTGAAAATTGTTTTTAGATCCGCAGGTTGCATTCCAGGTGTCGTTTTATAAAACAAATATTTTGCGTCGTATGCTGCACTAACATACTCTATATTTCATTTCATTCAAGATCTAAAATTTTCAAAAAAAAAAGACTGGTACAGATCACAATAAAACTGTAGCGAATGTCAGATTTTCATTTGTTTTTAACCGACTTAATTGTTCACTTCTCGAGGGGTTAACCGATTTGAATAATTTCAACGCAATTGGATTCAGAATGTTTACGGAATGGTCCCATATAATTCTTATTTAAATCGGTTCTGTAGTTTTTTTTGTGTGAGGCACATTTTGTTGATTCTCCGCCACTGTCTTTTTAGTGTACAATTTTTCCAAACAAACGTGTAATTTTCAAATTAAAGCGATTCTCAATTATTTTTTATTGATAACATTAAAATATAATTTTCAAATAGCTTTTTTCCTTATTTTCAACCTTTGTGCTTGCTAATTAAAATTAAAAAAATAGATACACGTGTAACAGAAAAAAGTCACGTAATTTTTTAGCTAATAATGATATTTTATGTCGTCGTAAAAGGGTAATTAATTAATAATTTTCTTGGATGATTTGTTCTTTTCCAATTTATGAAATTTTATTATTTCTCAGTATTAGTAAATTTTAATCCAGTTTTGCAGAATTATTTCTCATTATAATGAAATTTTCTTCCCCCCGATGAAACGAAGTGTGTATTTCTTTCAAAGAACGTTCACAATTTCACACTCTTCCTTAATAGATGGACTGTGGACAGTCTGAACTCTGAAGCCTCTTAGACGCGAAAGAACATAAGAAACAGGAACATTGGGTAACAACTTTAGCGAGAAATTTGAATCGTTAGTAGGTACCTACAGCTAATGCATGCAGTGATTTGAAACATGTTGGCCAAATCCAAAACCCAAACAGTCCACGCTCAAAGTTCCGCATCAGCTTATGGCACTTCATAAGTTAAAATGTCAGCCAAACCCAACGTTCCAACAACCCGCGCTTAAAGTCCCGTGACAATATTGGCGCTTCACGAGTTAGTTTCACAAAATGGCCACCATTTACAAACCATATATGCGTCGCTGATCTCTAGTAATACTAGAGATCAGCGACATGTCAGGAATTAAAAATAATCAGTATTACTTATGTAATCGGGTACCTAAATTGGATAATTGTCAGTTATCGATTATAAAACCGGCTAGTCAATTCGGATATTCGATTCCAAAAATTAACGGTTTCATCTATTTTATAAAATACTATATAAAACGAAGTCTTCCGGCCGCGTCTGTCTGTGTATTCGGCTAAGGCTTTGAAATTACTTGATGGATTTTGATGCGGTTTTCACCACCATTTAGAGAATTTCTTGAGAAAGGTTTTAGTATATTATAATACATAGGTACATCAACATTTGATGTACGGATATTAGAGAGAATTTTACAATTTAAAAAATCAGTTTTTTGACGTTTCAAAATAGTGTAATATTATAATTGTGCTTTGGAATTTAAAAAAAACACAAATTATATTAATTTGTCAAAATACATTAGCAAGAAAAAAATCTACACTAGAGCGAAGCCGTAGGTGCCGGACCGCTAGTCATAGAGAGGGTGCCGCTAGTCATCCATATTTTTAACCTAAGCATTAATTGCGTCCTTGAACTGTAAAAAACCATTCCAGTACTAAGTTACCCGCGTAGGTATAGGAGGGTAATTAGCACTCAATAAAGGTTGTTAGTAATTATTATTATCTACTTATTTTGTTTAAAGGCTATGAACAATTATTATCTTACAATGCACCGTATAAATCTCCGTGATAACAATTAAAATTTAAAATGCATCTTCTAAATAAATGACCCAAATACCTCACGTCAAAATTATTTAACTACAGTTGGTTCTCTCCAATTGGAAACTTTTATTTGATTCATCTATTCGTGTTGATTGACTCGATTCTTATATAGTCACAAAAAATCAGAGCTCAGTTGTCCTCAGTTGTCTATAGCGTATATAATCCTGCAATCTAATCTAAAGTAAATAGTTTGCATTAACGGTGTCACAAAAATAAACAGTCAACCCAACCAATTTAATATTCGTGTTGATTGACTCGATTCTTATATAGTCACAAAAAATCAGAGCTCAGTTGTCCTCAGTTGTCTAGCGTATATAATCCTGCAATCTAATCTAAAGTAAATAGTTTGCATTAACGGTGTCACAAAAATAAACAGTCAACCCAACCTGCATTAACGGTGTCACAAAAATAAACAGTCAACCCAACCAATTTATTATTCGTGTTGATTGACTCGACTCTTATATAGTCACAAAAAATCAGAGCTCAGTTGTCCTCAGTTGTCTAGCGTATATAATCCTGCAATCTAATCAAAAATAAATAGTTTGCATTAACGGTGTCACAAAAATAAACAGTCAACCCAACCAATTTATATGTTTAACCCTACGTTTTACATTTTCATTAACGGTGTCACAACGCGCGCGAGACGCATTTTAAAATTGACATATCTTTTTATTTGTCTACCGATTTAAATGAAACAAACACTAAATGTTAGCCCAAGCTTGTCTCAATACATCACTGAAAACCACATTCAAATTGGTTCAGCCATTACGGAGATAAGCGTGGTCACACAGACAGACAAGCATACAAAAAGAGCATCTTCGATTTTATTATAGATACTTTTTTTTAACCCTGCCTTGGCTTCAAGGATTTAATCCCATGTGCCAGACACAAAATGATAAGGATTAAACAAGCAAGGATTAAAGGAACCAACACCTTTTTTCGCCACATAGGAATCCAAGACAAACACAGGACTCAGACCTTGGAAAAACACACAAAATGACTACTGTTAGTAGGGGCTCATATAGTTATACTATGTCTGGCATAAAATTCATTTAAAATTTCATATACCTCGAAGTTAACCTTACGATGTGACTTAAATTGAGAAGGAAGAAAAATTCTTTCTCTCGTAGACGTTGCCATAATTCTTCTGGTATTTTTTGTTTGTCCAATCTGAGACCACCTATTGTACGGTAAACGCGTTAGAATCCAAATCCAAGATTATTCAAACATGTGTTTTTAACAATAAAGCCAGCTTAGCTACTGCATTAGGTATAATGTCTACCTACATGTATAATAATTAATAATTATTTTATACAATATGTAAATATCCTTGAGAAAAAAATGCGCGCCGTCCATTGTCTGCGAATTTTCGACAATTAAACTATAAAACTTAAATGGGCATACAATTGAGTGTTTATTTCACTATGAATTATGTGTTATAACAATAATAAAAGCGAAAAGTCGCACTTCATTTTGTTTAATTGTTGTTATTAGTGTTGCCATAGTATAAGGAATATATAATTCTTTATACTATGGTGTTACCGTAAGAGTTAGGAGGAATCGACGTTTTTGGAGCCCTGTATTTTGTCAAAAAATATACCATACAGATTGTATCAAATTAAACCTGTGCATAGGGCATTCTGTGTGTAAGACAGATATTGATACATAAAGCAATAAGTAAGAATGATATAAATGATCGCTAATAGGATGTTACGTGGTTACTGTAAATAAATATGTAATACCGAACAACTGTCATCGTTGTTTTCTACAGTAAAAATAGTCACTACTGAAATTATTGATAAAATGGCAATTTATACTGTTCGGGAAAAAATTCAAATAATTAAATGGTTTTATGGTGGTAATTCAACCGCCGACATAATAAAATTATTTGTAGCTGCCTTTGAAAATAGCCCGTTTCCTTCTGCCACAACAATTCGTAATGTCATAGCAGAATTTGAATCAGATGGTTGCCTATCACCGAAAAATCATAAAAAACAGCTTCGTGTGCAAATTGATGGTAATAGAGAAATGTTGGAAATAATGATTTGTGCAAGCATAGAAGGAGCGAAAAAACAAAGATGACGCTATTAGGTTGAATAAATATTATTTATTTACAGTAACCACGTAATATCCTATTAGCGATCATCTCATTCTTACTTATTGCTTTATGTATCAATCTCTGTCTTACACACAGAATGCTCTATGCACAGGTTTAATTTGATACAATCTGTATATAAATACAAATAAATGCTTATGTAGCATTACTGTTAGGAATACCCATCGAATAACGTAACATTACAATGCAATACTAGAAAAATTCATTTTAAAACTATATCACCGTCGGGACTCAAACCCGAAACTTCCACTATCGCGGCGACTGAGTTATCATTTACTCTACGGTGACACGATATACATATTATATATCCTATACATTTTAAATAAAAAAACTATATTATAGTCAAGTTCCAAAATTTAAGATACTAAATCATGCACTTATTTCCCGTTCGGTTACGCATGTTGAGCGTCACGTTACGTCCAATCGAAGCGGAACCAGTACTATATACTCATCGAAAAGCAGCGATGTTATTGTTTATAACTATTATTATTGTACGTCTAAACATAACTAATATTAGGATTCAAAATACATTACCAAAACCACTTAAACAAAATATTATATACTTTCGGCGATTTCGGGTTAAAAGCGTTTAGGGTTAAAGTTTCTCTTGCACCGTGGTTTCATAAAACCGCACCCTAGTTTTTTATATAACTATACTATAACACAGGGGTTCGCAATCTTTTTAACCGACTTCAAAAAAAGGAGGTGGTTCTCAATTCGGTTGTATTTTTTTTTTATGTTTGTTACCTCATAACTCGGTCATTTATAAACCGATTTTGAAAATTTTTTTTTATTTGAAAGGATATACTTTCAGATTGATCCCATAGAAATTTCATCAAAATCGGTTCAGTAGTTCGGCTGATTTTAATAAAAGTGAGTAACGGCGTGTGATTCTTTAAGGTAAATGTCACTTTTTGACATATCAGACAGCGTAAGAAAGTCGGTTTAATAAAAGTGAATAACGGCGTGTGATTCTTTTAAGGTAAATGTCACTTTTTGACACTAAAAAGCAAAAAATAAAAACTTTTTAACAAAAAAAAAACCTCCTTCAAAAAACCACTAAAAAGAGGAAAATAATGAAATTTTGAGGTCTGTGCCAATTTAATAAAATATGAAGTTGGTTAAAAAGAAGATATTAATCACTATACTATACTTTTTAACCGACTTCATATTTTATTAAATTGGCACAGACCTCAAAATTTCATTGTTTTCCTCTTTTTAGTGGTTTTTTGAAGGAGGTTTTTTTTTGTTAAAAAGTTTTTCCTTTACTGCGACTCCCTTATTACAGGTTACAATTTTTTGCGACGCCCTTCTAAAAGAAGATACCTGTGTGTAGCTCTAGCAAACAATAAAATTACTTTATTATTCAAAGAAAACTCCAAAGAATATGAATCTCAATTATTATTTATTAGACTCTTATCTAATAATTAGAAAACATAAAAAACTACAAACAATACAATTAATGAGCAGGATGAGCTTGCTTTTCTGAGCATAACTTCTCAAATCGTGACTGAAATTCTGAAATTGCGACTCCCCTAGGATAGCGCCGCGATGCCCCAGGGCGTCGCGACGCACAGTTAGGAAACCTCTGCTATATAACAGTTTCGCTCTCATAGAAGTTGTGAAACATTTGAGATTAATGAAAGGTTAAATCGGTTGCAGTTTTGTGAATAATTAGTCCCGCACGCCACATTTATCTCTAAACAAGCTCGTTTCGATTTTAATTACTCTGATATTAATTAAATATTTGCATATGTCAAATCCGTGTATGTGGAAAGCGTAAAATCTAGTTTACTCATAAACTTCACAATTTTATTTTTATTGTAGATTATATAGACCTAAGTTGTCGACGCGTCTATAATCCACAATAAATAAAAAAACTCGGGACGCAGTGCCAAACCCTGCCGACAATATAGTGTATTTGCTAATACAGGCCTTATGGCTTTAATACGTGAACTTAAGTTTGTTTTTGGACAAAATAAAAAATTTAACCCCTTAATACAACCCTTAAAATAATATTTTTTTTCTTAATTTCAATAATATTATCAATGCAACTGTACCAAATTAAATACACCCTTCAGTAAGTAAATCACTATCCGCAAACTAGTGTTTTCATAAAATTTGTAAGTCCGGTTCTGTCGGGCCGATTTTATTAAAATTTTAGCAGCACATTTTAATCTTTACTAAAAGGTTAAATTTAAAGTTTGAAACGATTCTGAAATTTTCTTCGGTATTTTTGGGTCCAAAAACTTTTTTCAACCCCTAAAACCTACCCTTAAAAATTGTCCGATCGGGTCCATTTTAAATAGGCTTCGTGCGGTAATGGGTTCCAATGTGTGTACCAAATTTCGTTTAAATCGATTAAGTCTGTCGAGAGTTATCGTGTACACACACACACACATATATATATATATATATATATATATATATATATATATAAAATATTAATATACATATACATAAACATTTTTAAAAATGGTGGCAAACTGTTCAGGAGGGTATGAAACGTCGAGAAATTTTGGTCCGACCCCTAGGTCCCGCCATCCGACCGACGCCAATAGTGTATGTGCCATATTATGGCAAATAAATATTGTAGATTATAGATGCGTCGACAACTTAGGTCATTAACAAGTGTGGATAACGGGAAGACAGCCAGAAGTAAATACAAATTAGTTATTCATATTTTAATAAATCGACGTTTCGTGAAAATTTTTCACATCTTCAGGATCTACAAAAATGTATACAATAATGTGAGTACTTTACAATAGAATTATACTAAGTTAAGATACAGTAGAATATTCTTTGAAACTTACCATTAAGTAGAATAACACGTAAAAGTAGTTAAAATTACATTAAAAAAGGTAATGTTAGTAACATATAGAAATATTTTTGACCTAATAAACATACAGAAAAACGTAAGATGAAACTTAATCAAAAACAATGGATAAATAGAGTAGGATCTTTCAATACCAGAAGCAGACAGAATAAAAAATCCACAAGAATTTTATCAGAAGTGAAAAAAAGGAAATTATATAATAGAGAAAGGTCATATGTAGTAGAAAAAAAAAAAAAAAACGCTTGATGCTTGACTGTCTCACTCGTTTTTTTTTTCTACTACATATGACCTTTCTCTATTATATAATTTCCTTTTTTTCACTTCTGATAAAATTCTTGTGGATTTTTTATTCTGTCTGCTTCTGGTATTGAAAGATACTACTCTATTTATCCATTGTTTTTGATTAAGTTTCATCTTACGTTTTTCTGTATGTTTATTAGGTCAATATTTCTATATGTTACTAACATTACCTTTTTTAATGTAATATTAACTACTTTTACGTGTTATTCTACTTAATGGTAAGTTTCAAAGAATATTCTACTGTATCTTAACTTAGTATAATTCTATTGTAAAGTACTCACATTATTGTATACATTTTTGTAGATCCTGAAGATGTGAAAAATTTTCACGAAACGTCGATTTATTAAAATATGAATAACTAATTTGTATTTACTTCTGGCTGTCTTCCCGTTATCCACACTTATTATATCAAGATATAGCCGTTATTTCTTTTAATATTAGGTCATTAACGTCTAAACTTCACAAAGTTTCTTGTGGCCGGGCGCATACACACAAATTGTTTCCATGCGACTAAACAATTTAGTCGAGTTGTGTACGTGTCGCGATTTCAACTCGACTAAACTGTTTAGTTGTTAGCGGTGCGCATACAATCAATCAGTTGTGCCATAATTTCTCTATTAAACTAACGGGCCGTCGAACAACTATTTAGTCGAACGTATGCTAGCGTCAATACACAGCTGTAGACATGCTGACAATAGTTAGTCAAAAGACGATCGATGTGGTTTTATGATTTTTTTGTTGTACGACAAATAGTGGCGATAGTATGAGCAGTAGCGGACTAAGCCCGTCGGAGGCCCGGGGCGGCAGATGAAGCCCCCGTTCTGCTTAGAAATTGATGTATTTGTAGTGTAAATTTCGTAAAAAATGAATAATATAGATGTAATGGCTGACAAAAAATCAAATATTTATAATAAACGTAGGTAGGTAGGTAGGTAACCTACCTACGTTTATATTTTGTATACGTACGGGGCCTCCAACTCCAAACTACCTCTTACTTACTAAACATATTTTGGCCATGTTTGGGATTTGATTAAGAAGGACTTCTCGAGATTTAGAGGCCCCCCAGGATCAGAGGCCCGGAGCGAGCCGCCCTCTTCCCCCCACCTTAGTCAGCCACTGAGTATGCGCAGTCCCTTCTGATTCCATAGCCTTTTGACAAACAACTAAACAGTTGTGCGATTAAAAATTGATTGTATGCGCCGGCCCTATATAGCTTCTGAATGTAAAATAAATGAACTGACTAAATATGGCGACTCTTCACTTTTAAGTAATGATTATAGCGTCTCTATAACCTCTTTGCTCAGTGTTTGCCCGCTATGGATGTTTGGAAGAAAATTGACAGTTCCGTCCCGGTCCCGCCGGCGTGTAAACCGACCTCGCGGACGTAAGTTGCGACGACTTCAACATTATGCTCGCACACAAACACAAATTACTCTAATAGCGTGTGTAATTTTTTTCTGCATTAAATTGTGTACAACAATAATGACATAACTTGTAGGTAAATAAAAATGCATACTATGCTCGTATTATTTGTCACGGGTCGTTCACTTTGCGAACGATACTCAGAATGAGACCTGGATGTCCTCAAAGGTCAAACGGTTGTATCCAACACGGGTTGAGGAAGGTTAGATGAATTCTTTGAAAATTTCAAATACCATCCAGAAAGTCGTATGAAAAAAGTATTGAGGTGTCGTGGGACAGCCGACAAAAGCGAAACTTCTTACGCAGAATTCATAAATCATACAAAAATAAAAAAACGAAATTCGATATATTTTGTTTCCTTATTATAAATAGATAGAATTTATTTGTTTAAGTACATAATATTTCAATTGCCTGACAACAATACAAGCGACTAGGCCCTGCAGTCAGAGTCGTTTCTGATTGGTCGAATATCCCATCTTGATGTCGTTTCACACACACACACACACACATACACCTAAACGAACGTAACAACTAACTAGTGAACTCTGTACTAACATTATGGATAGTTGATAGCGATTAAAAAATGGGTAAAGACAACAATACGCGCTGCCCAACCAATGAAAAGAAATGAATTATCTGACAAGCATGCTTACGTGTTAAATCAAATGTAACTATGGAAACGAAAAGCAAATATAAGAACATAAATATTTAATACTAGCTGTTACCCGCATCATCGCACACGTTAACAGAAATGTTATTTTATTTATTATAAGTAATGTTATGTCAAATGTCAGTATTTTTGAAGTTGGAATGTTCCCGCGTCCAATTGGCTGGAATTTTTTAAAGTATTGTAAAGAAAGAAAAAAATAAGTATTTTAATAATTTAATAGTGAAGTTAGAGGCATGTACTCACGAAGTTGTTCTATTCGCTAGTGAACTAACAGTAGGTGCCGCAACGTGCAGGTTTTGCCCAATATCATAACATTATATACATAACGATAGTTATCATTATTGCATAGTTCACACAACTCACAAGATCGTCCCATAGCTCACTGCTCATAAATAATGCTTGTGTTTGCATTTTCTACTCGGTTTGGGTGCGTTGCTTTTTTTAAGGCTACCAACAGCTATAGGGGTATTTGGACCTAGCACCAATTCATATTTTTTTTAAATAAATTGAAAATCCAATTGATATTTTTACCAGTTCTCTGATTAGAACCTGGAAAAGATTTCGTAAAAGCTGACTGACATATTAGTAGTGATGTAAAACTACGGTATTAAACTTTTTTGTGTATTAAACCCATGGTATAATATCGTATTTTTTCAATATATGTAAAGCGTTTTTTTACTTTTTAACACTACGGTAACGGTGCATTTTTCAGTATTGCCAACTGCACAATAGGAAAAGTTCCTGTCCTCATTTTGGTATTAAATCGTTTTAAACGGTGTTAAACATTTTATACGTGCTATATAAAGCAGCGAAATACGCAGTATTTATGCCTAGTATAAAACTGGGGTATATTATTTTTTTTCATACCGTATAATACCGTTTTATACAAACTTTTTATACCAGAGTATTATACGCATTTACATCACTACATATTAGGTTCGATAAGGGTAAATTATAAAATAATAATAATATATTATGAATGTTTGTTGTACAGTTCAACTTACATTGTTCTTCCACATAGGCCACAAAAAATTACAAATTAAAAATATACTTAAAGAAAAATTATTACCCCAGTTACTCTGTCAGTAGTTTATTACAGATAAATGTCGAAAATTGGACGTCTAAGTATAAAGCAGTAGTTGGAGAAGGCTCGGGCGCGGGCCCTCTCATTTCCCAATCCCAACAAATAACAAATGAGCCATTTTCCTGAGAGTAGTTTCTTTAATTATCCACGAGAGGCAGCACTTGTGGTAGGTACAAACATAATTTATTCCCCTGCATTAGTGTCGTGTCATTTTAGTGGTATAACTTAATTATTTCATTAATTTAACGATAATAATAATTTAATAATAAAGTTATACCACTAAAATGACACGACACTATGGGGGAATAAATAATGTTTGTACCTACCACAAGTACTGCCTCTCGTGGATAATGAAAGAACTACTCTCAGGAAAATGGCTCATTACTCAAGTCGCCCTCGGGCCCCTACAAATGTTAGGGTCCTTGAATAGCAGATTGTATTTCTAGTGTCGTAATGGGATTTATTACAGACGAGTTGTGATAGTATGTAAAAACGAGCGAAAGCGAGTTTTTACAGTCACGCGAGTCATAATACCTATACGCACGAAAAATATTTGGTATTTTTTTTTACCATACCCATTACAAAATATCTATAATTTTTCACTTCCTTTTCAGTATTTTCAGGGGGTACTATAGCCTAGTGGTTAGCATGCTTGGCGCCGCAACCTCTAGACTGAACTGCCGTGGGTTCAAATCCCACCTGCGCTCATAGATGTTTTGTGATGTTATTTAGTTTTAAGTTAGTTGTTATTTAGTGTAGTTGAAAGACGCTAATGACCTTAGATGTCGACGCGTCTATAATCTACAATAAATAAAAAAATTCAGTATTTTCAAAAAAAATTGACAGTTCAGTTGCGTCGCCATCTTTACAGTTACAGCAGGCCTTGATTATGTAATAGCAGGCGGACAGAGCGAATAAACATAAGTTACTATGGCAACTGGCAACCGTTTATTTACTGCACATTTGCGCAAGTTATGTTATGAAAACACTTTCGGCACGCCTGCTTGTTAAATGACCCGATACAGGCCGGTACACATGCATGTAAAGTAGCTATTTTGTGGTGGGTAGCCAGTCCGCGATTTAGTGAAATAGTATGAATTCTAGTTGATCGATGCAACGCACCCGCGGTCTCAAAACTATGATAATATTGCACATGAGATAATATTCACTCAGTATCTTTAGGAAATAATATTATTTAAATGATTGTTCTCACTTTTAAACATTAATATGTAGGTATTTGGGTTCTGCAGCAATACGTAATATTGTCTTCTCTTTCCTATTGTCTATCGTCTATTCACTCGCTAATTGTTATGGCCATTGTTTAATGTGTTTCTCTTTTACACCAATCAAATAATCACATTCACACATCGTTAGTGTTTGTTTGTTCACTACTTATTATAAGTTATAACCCATTATTGGTTTTTAACAACAAATCTACCGAAAACGTTATTAAGTTTGCCCTACATATTTGATTATTTTTTATATCATGAAATATGTGAATTAAATGTGACAAATTCATATTTTTAAAAAAAGTTTTTATCGCTATCTTTAAAGTATTTTCTACCGGAAGTTACCCCCTGCACTCTTCATCTCAAATCCTTTCCCTTCGCCTAAAAACGGTTACAGCTCTCCCAACGCTGTTTTTAAAGTTAAAACTTAAAGGGTTCGGGTAAACGCCAAATGAAGGACCGAGAATCATACTACAGATCCTACAGGCGAATTTTTTAAAGAAAGTTTTAGGCTACGTAATTTTTAAAAAGTTGTAAGTTTTTTCAGGGCATTTTTTTCAATTTTTCGCCTGTAGGATCTGTAGTGTGATTCTTGGTCCTTCAATTGGCGTTTACTCGAACCCTCTAACTTTAAAAATAGCGTCGGGAGAGAGGTAACCGTTTTTAGGTGAGGGGAAAGGATTTGAGATGAGTGCAGAGGGGTAAATTCATGTAGAGAATTCTCTGGGCGAGTCGAATAAATGTGAAATCAATTTGATTTTACGAATAATTACGCGAAAAGGTCTTTTCGATTCTGAAAATCTGACGGGAAAATTCAAGGCCGCCGACTTTTGTCCCGTCTGCCCTTAAACGCAAATTAGGCTTAGATAACTGATGATGCGATAAATACCATTCGTGAACAACAGCCAATTATAAATCACTTAACATTTTTTTGTAATTTCTTATAACGATATCTTTAACTATAATGAGTAGCTAATTTGTGATTAGATATAGACACAAATGACGAAACTTTAAAACTAAGTTTCAAATGTTTTTTTCAAATGTTTCGTAAGAAATGTAAACACAAATTTGTATGAATTAGAATTATATTGCGCAGTGAAGACAATTTACTATATTTTGAAACACAAATCAATTTACTTTATGAGAGAGTAAATTGTAGCGTGGATTCTTCATCTAAAACCATTGAGCAAGGAGGATATAGAGACGCTACAAGCATTTAAGAGTGAAGCCCATATACTTTAAATTATATACCACGCATTGTCCATTTACTCAATGTGCGGTGAATAAAGTCCACAAAGAGAGCAAAAATATATCTGTGTCTCTTTTGACGAAGTAATTCCGCATTTATTCCGATGATGTCATTGGTCGATGTACGGACGTTCCATCTGAACAAAATGTTGAAATAAAGATATCTTTCATTTCGAACAAAATGTAAACAAAACGCTTGACAGCTGTTGTCATTATAACGTAACCTAGTTTAATTTTGTTAAAAACAATTTTTTTACTTATATTCCTTGAAATTCATAGTGATATAAGAAGTAAACACAGGTTTCGGATCTTTTTGGGCATAATAATATCACTATCAACTGAAGTATTCCATGAACTGAAGTATAAACAACACTTGAAACGTAATATATAAAGACAAAGAAATATGTCATAGATGCCATTGACGTAAAACCTCAGTGGTCAATAGTATACCTGCTCTCTTTTAAAAATTCTGTCTTTGTCTATGGAAGTAGCCAATCAGCTGAACCCCCATATAAAAAGACAGAAATATATAGGTACCCGCACGTATGTTGGCTTCACGATTTTTGATCTATCAGCAGTATAGGGTAATATGTATATGGTGAAGCCAGTCGCCATATTTAGTCTGTTCATTCATTTTATATAATATGTAAGACGAAGAAGAGAATAATATTCATATCCATCCCCTGTTTGGCTGCCATGTTTGTTATGACCTATGACGTCAGACTTGGTTTTACGTTTGTATAAGCAGTTCACAGATTGTTGTATACGTACGCAGCGTCTCTATATCCTTCTTGCTCAATGTCTAAAACGAACTATTTTAGAGGCTTGCTTTATAACTATCCGCTTTTGGGTCAAAGGTCGTCACTCCGACTCGTCCCACGTATCAAAATTTGATAATTTTGAACAGTGCATATCATTCCTCATATAAGTACTTAGGTACCTACATAAACAAATTATTACGTAAACCAACTTTTTCGTTCTTAGATTCTTCATCTTAATTCCAAACTAGAAGACATATTAGAATTAGAATTATTGTTCTACAAAATATGAAATACACAAAAATGTACGTATACAGGGGCGAACTAGCATATAGAATGGCCTCGGTGGCCGCCAATATTTTTGGCCTCTTATTATATGCATTTTGCCGGACTTTTACTTCAACATAATCTAACATATTTTCATATTTTTTGAGATCATGAAAGATAAATTAAAAGAAAAAATTATTTGTTGAAATAATGTGGCCCATTTGGCCCCCATTAAGGTTGGCCCCTGTGGCTGGAGCCACCCAGTCGCCCGGTCCAATCCGCCCCTGTATAAATATATTTTAAACGCTGAGCATAAACCGTCTTATGATGACGTAGAAGACAGTCACACTTCTTTATCTACAGAAGGAGATGCGTGTATAAATTATTCAATTTGACAGATTAGTGGGCGTGGACAGATTTAGTCAGCCAATCATAGGCTGAATGATTTCTACGTCATTTGTGTACCTATAGCGGCATAAAAAACGTCCAAAAAATTTTCAAAAAAATTGTTTCATAATCAATTTGTAATGTACGAGTAGATTCCAATTAAGAAACAATGTGGACAGAGCCGTAGCTAGAGCTGAATTCAAGATAGGGCACTGAAAGTTTAAAGTAGGGCTGAAGCAAAAGACTACAATTTTTTAATTAGATTGCCCACCTCATCTGGTGATATCAAATTACAAAAACAAGAAAACGGTAAATGACAATTTAATAAAAAAAAAAAAAAAAATACAGAACTTGCCATGTTATCAAATTTCCAAAGAACTTAATTTAGTCCAACGAATTTAATCTTGTTTTTCCAAATGCCAGATAGATCAAGTCTGTCATTCTGTCGTGACAGTCTTTGCGGCTTGTTTATAATTCCTTAAAGTAGGGCACTGTATGTTTTAAGGTAGAGCATTGCCCCTTAATGCCCCCCCCCCTAGCTACGGCCCTGAATGTGGGACGACCCCATTGATTGTCTATCTTTCACACTGCTCAGCTATATCGGTATATTATTAAGAAAAACTTGTTGAGATAAAGTTCCATCTAGTGGGGAACTTAAAACTAACGGATAGTTTACTGTTCACAGTTAGTTAGTTTTACAACGTGATAAACATAATTAACCATGATGTTTAACATCCATTACAATAATAATAACGAGTATAATATTAATTATTAAATCCTTTGGTAATTCCTTCCTTAATAATAAATAATACATATTTATGTAAATTGTATAATATTTTACATATTATTATGCTATTGATAGTATTTTTTTTTAATTAATAATTAAAATCGATTGCTTATCTATTTCACCTCGGAAATACAGTTGAGGATCTCAGATTAGGGATGTGAAAAAATAATCGATTTTTATATTAATCGATTATTTTTTTCTTATAATCGATTTTTAACAATCGATTTTTTTAATAGTAATAATCGATTTTTTATAAATCGATTAATTTTTTAATAATAATAATCGATTTTTTATAAATCGATTATATAAATTACACTTTTAAATCGATTATATAAATTACCCTTTTTTTTATTTATTTTTATTTTTTTTTTATTAATATTAATATTAAGAAAGAATATAGGCTTTGGGAAACCCAATGCAGCCAACATTTACAAATTACACGTTTTAATCGATTTTTGTAAGCAATGCCATCTGTGCGACGGATGAAAAAACGTAAAATAAGTTCACTAAACGTAAACTAATCAGTAGAAAAATGGCGCCATCTGTATGTATTATGTAAAATAGTTTCATATCGATACCCTTCCAATTGTATTCATTCATTATAAAAGTACGCAATTTTTCGAATATAGAAAAAATCGATTTTTCACAAAAATCGATTATTTCTTCAAAAATCGATTTTACAAATCGATTTATATTGAAAAGAGAAAAATCGATTATTAAATAATCGATTTATATTGAAAAGAGAAAAATCGATTATTAAATAATCGATTTTTTTTACTCAAAGTCACATCCCTAGTGGAAAGTACAACGCAAGACAATTTGAACCCCAAATAAATTTTGTCATTCCACGTATGAATGAATGAATTGTGAATTATAGACGCTCGACAAACATTCCACGTATCTTTTTTACCTGGATTGCGTGCGCATACCGTGTTCACAGATGATCCGGTAACTAGGCAATAGTCTGTCTATCACTGACTACTGCTGGCTAGGTAGTAGGACACTGCATGCGTGCGCAATTATATTTTTCTCTTTTTTTCGGGCAGAACAAGCAATAACGATCTCTCGCTCTTCTTTCGAGAGATAAATCCATTTGGTTGCATGGAATAAACTGCAGGAAGGGTTTAGGTATATTTATTCGAGGTGAAAATATAGATTCGATACAGGGCTAGGTAACCTTCACAGACTCAACAAAGCAAATTTTTTGTGCTATTTTCCTATTTTATTTGCTCAAATTATAATAATTTTAAGTTTATTATTATTGTAGTGTAACTTTTATCGTTATGTCAGACTTTTTTATCAAGGCCGTTTTTTTGCAACAATTGGGGCTGACCAGATTTTTATATTATTTTGTGATTTTTTTTGGACGCACAAATCAATAACAATTAAATCGATACCTAGGTCATAGTATCTATACTATGCCTAGGTACTATTTTTAAGTGCCATATAAAAAAGTGAACCTTTAAATTAACTCTACATTTAAATTTTAAATCGTTTAGCCTAAAAATATAGTTTTTTTTGTAAGTTAATGAAAAAAAATTCGACTGATGACCAGTCCTATACTTCCCACCTAGTAAATATTTGCAAAAAATAAACACTCTTTTTTTTATTCTTTGACTAGGCCCAAGTAACCTTAGCTGTTGGTGGTCTTTAAAACACAATTTAATTTTTATTCTTTGAAAAAAGCATGGCCCTCTTTTTTGTTTGGTGATCTATTGATGGCTAGCTTAATATAGCAAAAATCATGGTTACCTTGATTTACGTACAATTTTTATTTTTTTTAGTAAAATATTTTTTTTCTCGAAAACTATACATTTTAGAGAAAAAAAATATTTACATTTTTTTCATATTATAACATCTAGAATTCATTTATATTTTTTTTTACCTATGTTAATACGTGACATTGAGGACGTTTTTTTGAATATCTCAGGATCCACTGAACCGATTTGACTCAAAATCTAATCAGATCTAAGTTAAAGGCTGATAAACACAATAGAACAATCGGCATGCCCGTATGTTGTTCCGTTCTTAAGATATCGAAGGCGAAAAATTGACCACATACACACACACATACACACATACACACATACACACATACACACACACATACAGACATCAGTCAGAAAATGATCTTAAACGATTGCTAGGGTCTCAAAACGTGAAAATCTTTTAAAATCTCGAAATATTGTTTTCGGACTGAATCCATTACTTCCCTACCATAGTAGAGGTGGGAAGTAAAAAAGAGTTTGGAAAGGTTAGTTTTTTTATGTTGGATAACCCTTTCAATTGTTACTTTTATATTCTAAAACAAAAGTGAAATAATGTATGTACATTTTAATAATGTATTTTTGCTCAGTCAGATAATATCTTAGTTATTATTTTATATTGATGAAATTAAATTATACCTACCTGCATATGCCAGTGTACTTCGGGGTCTAGCGAAACAGGGTTTCTCCAACAGTCGTAATATAGTATTCGGCGTGATTATAATTATAAGATTATTATAGGTATTAAATATAGTTAAGAATTTACAAACGATTTAAACTCCTAATATCCACAACGTAATATTCACTTAACAATTAGTAATTAACCGAATATCAGACAGCTACCTATAAGCTGACATGATTGTTTATAGGCTATAATTATATTTAAGAAAAAATCAAATGCCACTGCCGGGACTTGAACCCGAAACTTCCAGCTTTTGGCTGGACGAGTTACCAATTAAGTACTCCACAGTGCCCGAAAGTATAGAATCTGTTTCTCTCGTATACACAACAATTTTAACGACGAAACGCTCTGCATGCGAGAGGTAATTTTTAAATAGTACCTACTTAAGTACTTAACTGGCCGGTAGGGCATGCAAATATTCGGATGTTTCAGGTATTCGAATATTCGCTCAAATTTTAGCCAATATTCGAATATATTCGAATAATTGGTAAAAATAATAAAAACACTGGAACTTCAATAAATGACTTTTAATTATTTAAAATCAACACGCCTACTGCACGTCTATAAATCCAATCAATATTTTAACAACAAAAGCAGCTTACTTCTAATTAAAAAGAGATCAAATAATCATTTTTACTTTACTTAGTTACGTAAAAATTCAGATCAAATCAACTAAATATTAGAGCGCACATAGCTTCCGAGAACCATAGATCAAATGAACATATATTTAAGTAATCAAAAAAATTCAAAATTCTTTCTTTCTGTTTTTCCTATTCAAACAAAAATATTAAATGAGCATCTAAGACGCATTTTTATTAATTAGTACCACAAAAGTATGGAATATTGCTCCCCTATAAAAAAAATACTTCACAAATAAATAATACGTCTATTAGCACGTGCGAAGAGCAAATCAAGCAATTAAGTACACGTACGTAACGTAACGTAAGTAAATAGTTATATCAAATAAACATGCAATAATTAAAAAAAAAAATTTTCCTCGCCCCGTTTCGATTCCCCTCCCACGCCCTAGCGCGAACTTAGAGCTAGTGTAGCGTTTGTAAGATGTTTTAGCGCCGCCGTAAACCGTTTTTAAACAATTTTAATTCTTAACAAATAATTCGAATATATTCGAATAATAGGAATTACTATTCGAATAATAAATGCAGCCGAATATTCGCTTTATTCGAATATTCGAATTGCATGCCCTACTGGCCGGGAAGCCATATTTATAATTAAATACAGAATTTGGGTAACTGTGGATAAGATTAAAATATTGAACCTTGATATTGTGATTTTGTTTTTCGTTTGTCGCCATAACAATTAATGGCCAGTTTATCGTACATTTTAATCACGATGTTATTTTAATCACACGATTAAGTGACGAGTTGCTATGGTAACGAAACGCAGTAACCAATGAACACGTAGCTGTCTAAATTTAACAGCGCATGATCAAAATAACATCGCGATTAAAATGAACGATAAACCGGCCATATAAGTATTGAAATTTAACCTCACATAATATTAAAATATCAAAATTTAAATAAGAGAGATGATCCCATTGAAAAATGTATTATCAGAAAGTTAATTTAGAATGCATTGTTGAAAATTGTGCAAAACTCCCTGATTGGACACTTAAGCATTTTAGGGCGTTAAAAATGTTTTATAAAATACAAATCCCTATATTATTAAACGAGCAAATCTTGTATATATGTACCTATATAAATATTTTCTCGAAAACGGCTCTAACGATTTTGATCAAATTTACCGAAAAGGAGTTTTGGGGGGCAAAAAATCGATCTCATCCCTGGAAAAATTCGTTTTCTTATCGATTTTATCATTTTAAAAAACAGTTTTTTTAACGTTATAAAACAGTGTCGTATGGTGAGTGGGCTTTGGAAAAAACAAACTATTTTCATTATTTATGTCAAATTACTCTGACAGTCAATCTTTAACTTATTAAAATAATCAGTAATTATTTGAAAAGTAAAAAAATAACAACAATAAAATCTAAACATAATTGTACTTACATAATTATGTTTAGATTTTATTGTTGTTATTTTTTTAACTAATATTTTTTTTTTTTATGAAAAATCGTTTACATATGTTTCTGCTTCCATATATAATAGCATTCCTCAAGAATTCAAAGAGCTTAAAAAAGCGGCGTTTCGAAAGAAAGTTAAAGGCTATCTTTTGGAAAGCACTTAATATTCTTTTTTTATATATCTGCACTGTAGAAATATTCAACTATATATTGTATCTTTATCTTACATGTACTTTTAAATGTATTTTTTTAAATTGTAGAATTTTAATGGTTGAGTGGAAGAGCAGCCGTAGCTGAACTCCGCCTGTAATAAAGAGTTTTTATTATTATTATTATTATTATTATTATTATTATTATTATTATTATTATTATTATTATTATTATTATTATTATTATTATTATTATTATTATTATTATTATTATTATTATTATTATTATTATTATTATTATTATTATTATTATTATTATTATTATTATTATTAAATAGGTATATTACTTTTATATTACCTATATAAAATATGTAGGTACATACGATATGTAGTATGACGTATACTGACGTATAATAATATTATCTACTTATAGGTATGTAATTTTTTTTCTTAAAAACGACTAACGATTTTGATGAAATGGGAACTTTAAGTTTTATTTTTTTTGAACTCAACCGAGCAAAGCTCGGTCATCCAGATATGAATGTTTAAGTTAGCATTCCTGCGTTACGATAACACCCATCGAATGACGTAACGTTACAATACAATGCCAGAAAAAAATATTTTAAACCTGTCACCGTCGGGACTCAGACCCGAATCTTCCACTATATTATTTATTTGTGTATTTACCATATGGCACATACACTATTGGCGTCGGTCGGATGGCGGGACCTAGGGGTCGGACCAAAATTTCTCGACGTTTCATACCCCCCTGAACAGTTTGGCACCATTTTTGGAAATGTTTATATATATATATGTATACATATATTTGTGTGTGTATGTGTGTGTGTGTACACGATAACTCTCGACAGACTTAATCGATTTAAACGAAATTTGGTAAACACATTGGAACCCATCACCGAACGAAGCCTATTTAAAATGGGCCCGATCGGACCATTTTCAGGGTTGTATTTAAGAGTTCCAAAAAGCTTTTGGGCCCAAAAATACCAAAAAAAATTGTCAGAATCGTTTCAAAATTGAAATTTAAGTCTTTAGTAAAGATTAAAATGTGCTGCTAAAATTTTAATAAAATCGGCCCGACAGAACCGGACTTACAAATTTTATGAAAAAACTGGTTTGCGGATAGTGATTTACTTACTGAAGGGTGTATTTAATTTGGTACAGAGGTTGCATTGATAATAATATTGAAATTAAGAAAAAAAAAATATTATTTTAAGGGATGTATTAAGGGGTTAAATTTTTTATTTTGTTTACAAACAAACCTATAGTTCACGTATTAAAGCCACAAGACCTGTATTAGCAAATACACTATATTGTCGGCAGGGTTTGGCACTGCGACCCGAGTTTTTTTTATTATTATTATTTATCGCGATGGCTGAGATCGTTCAAAATGGTTGAGAACCTCTGTCAGCAATTGTATAATACTGGTGTAATGATGAATAATGCATAGGTTCTCACGGCTCTGTCTATTTACATACATTTACTGGAATACTGTAATAATAAAGAATGTGTAATATTACACTTTAACACGACTGACAAGGCCTTCCTCCCATTTACAGGAAATATTGTGGGTATACATCCACATGTTCCATACTTGCTTCAAGATTGTATTAATGAAGGTGCTTGACGCCACGCTCTCGGAAACTTAAAAAATGCCTACGCCCCATCGTGTATCAGGGCCGTAGTTAGGGGGGCATTAAGGGGCAATGCCCTACCTTAAAACATCCAGTTTCCTACTTTAAGGAATTATAAATAAGCCGCAAAGACTGTCACGACAGAATGACAGACTTGATCTATCTGACATTTGGAAAAACAAGATTAAATTCGTTGGATCTAAATGAAGTTCTTCGGAAATTTGATAACATGGCAAGTTCTGTATTTTTTTTTTTTTTTTGATTAAATTGTCATTCACCGTTTTTTTGCTTTTGTAATTTGATATCACCAGATGAGGTGGGCAATCCAATTAATAAATTGTAGTCTTTTGCTTCAGCCCTACTTTGAACTTTCAGTGTCCTATCTTGAATTCAGCTCTAGCTACGACCTTGTCGTGTATACTTTTGAATATATTGTTTGACCAACGAAAGAACGACGTCAAGAGAGAGAGAAAGAGATTGTAGATTGAGCCTCTATAACCTAAATCTCTCTTTTGGTCGGCGTTTTTTCGTTGGTCAAACTACATCTACCTTCGTGTTCCATGGATGGTAGTATAGCCTAGTGGATAGCGTACTTGGTACCAGCCTCTAGACTAGACTGTCGTGGGTACGAATCCCATCTGCGGTCATGGATGTTTTGTGATGTTATTTTGTTAGTTAGTTGTTATTTAATGTCATTTAAGACGCTACTGATTTAAGTTGTCGACATTTGTAACATTGAGATTGATCTAAAGTGCCACGCTTATCTGTACGACAGCCTCGCACTTACAGAGCGGTTTCCTCCACAGCTTCTTTGCACTTGCTGCAAAATGCGTTGTTATGGAAATGCCCAACCTGTGCAGGTTTTTATTAAGATGACAGCGTCCTGTTAATTACTGAAGCTTTAGTGCTTCCATAGTTATTGTCCGGTTCCTCGATGAGTACCTTTAGAGTGGAACACGGAGTTACGCGGTTGCTTATTTTTTTCTCCAACTTCGCCCCTCACCATCCACTCGAAGCACTCCGTCAACTTTTCAATTGTACCCCGAGTTAGACAAATCCGCTTTACACGATTTTTGTCGGACTCCTTCTATATATCGCGTAACTTTGGGGCATTACTGAACCGATATAGCAATAAAACTGCGTGAGCAGCATCTGATTGATCGCTTGAAACTCAACACAGCAGAACAACCTATCAGATACTTTGTGCATCCTAGCCAAGTTCACGGTATAACTATTTCTGTTGATAGGAAAGACTATAGCCGTGTGTAACCTGATAACATCGACTGCAAGGCATGATAAAATTTTGTAATCCATTTCTTTTTTATATATTGCAGAATTACTACGAGAAGTTGGTGAGCGGCACGGAGCAAATCGAAAGCAATTTGCACAAACACCTGGGCGAGCATCTGAACTCGGAAGTCGTTTTGCACACGATAACTGACCTGCCGGACGCCATCGAGTGGATCAGGTCGACGTTCCTCTACGTCAGGATGATGAGGAATCCAAGACATTACGGTTTGCCGACCAATCTGACGGACAAACAGATCGAGAATAAACTGCAAGGTGGGTGTGTATCAATTAATGGCATTCCGTATTTGGTAATGAAGAAGTTTTTTAACTCAGTATTTTATGGCACAATGGTTTCGCGTCTTAATCGAGCATTGAAATCACTCGCACAGATAGATATTGAAATATTTTTGTTAAATTGTGTTTTAAAGACCACCGACAGCTAAGGTTATTTGGGCCTAGCACTGCAATTCATATTTTCAATTCATTTTTTTTTTTTTAATAATAAATTGAAAATCCAATTGACACTTTTACCAACTCTCGGGCTAGAACCCGGGAACTGGGGACTTGTAATAGAGGAACCATAGCAATTGAAATATTTTTGTTAGGTGTAGTATAATATGATGTTTTCCGTTACCAATTTAATTGACACCGGATTAATTTTAAACCGACTCATATAGGTAATGTTCCTTCAGATAGATAAAAACAACTTGCAAAATCTTTCCTTCTTCCTCTCAAACGCCTGCAAATTTTTGCCAAATTCCTATTATTACAAGATTATGCACGTTCGATAACTAAAATCATCAGTGCATAATATGTTATCACAAGATTAAAATTGAACTGGATACTAATAGTTTAGTTCAATTTAACTCTGCAGTATTTTTTTCAAAAAATTCCTAGCCGTTATTCGTAAATTGAAAAAAATACGAAATATGAACTTTCTCAAACTCCAGTAGTTAGGTCTTAAGGAAGTTAAGTGATTGGATTTCGTGTCTTGACCGAACATTGAAATCGCTCACTCGATATTTTTACTTCACACCTCTACTATGGTAGGGAAGTAATGGATTTAGTCCGAAAAAAATATTTCGAGATTTTAACAGATTTTCACGTTTTGAGACCCTAGCAATCGTTTAAGATCATTTTCTGACTGATGTGTGTGTGTGTGTGCGTATGTGGTCAATTTTTCGCCTTCGATATCTTAAGAACGGAACAACATACGGTCATGCCGATTGTTCTATTGTGTTTATCAGCCTTTAACTTAGATCTGATTAGATTTTGAGTCAAATCGGTTCAGTGGATCCTGAGATATTCGAAAAAACGTTCTCGATGTCACGTATTAACATAGGTAAAAAAAAATATAAATGAATTCTAGATGTTATAATAAGAAAAAAATGTAAATATTTTTTTCTCTAAAATGTACAGTTTTCGAGAAAAAAAATTCGACTGATGACCAGTCCTATACTTCCCACCTAGTAAATATTTGCAAAAAATAAACACTCTTTTTTTTATTCTTTGACTAGGCCCAAATAACCTTAGCTGTTGGTGGTCTTTAAAACACAATTTAATTTTTATTCTTTGAAAAAAGCATGGCCCTCTTTTTTGTTTGGTGATCTATTGATGGCTAGCTTAATATAGCAAAAATCATGGTTACCTTGATTTACGTACAATTTTTATTTTTTTTAGTAAAATATTTTTTTTCTCGAAAACTATACATTTTAGAGAAAAAAAATATTTACATTTTTTTCATATTATAACATCTAGAATTCATTTATATTTTTTTTTACCTATGTTAATACGTGACATTGAGGACGTTTTTTTGAATATCTCAGGATCCACTGAACCGATTTGACTCAAAATCTAATCAGATCTAAGTTAAAGGCTGATAAACACAATAGAACAATCGGCATGCCCGTATGTTGTTCCGTTCTTAAGATATCGAAGGCGAAAAATTGACCACATACACACACACACACACATACACACACACACACATACAGACATCAGTCAGAAAATGATCTTAAACGATTGCTAGGGTCTCAAAACGTGAAAATCTGTTAAAATCTCGAAATATTGTTTTCGGACTGAATCCATTACTTCCCTACCATAGTAGAGGTGGGAAGTAAAAATATTTTACTAAAAAAAATAAAAATTGTACGTAAATCACGGTAACCATGATTTTTGCTACATTAAGCTAGCCATCAGTAGATCACCAAACAAAAAAGAGGGCCATGCTTTTTTCAAAGAATAAAAATTAAATTGTGTTTTAAAGACCACCAACAGCTAAGGTTATTTGGGCCTAGTAAAAGAATAAAAAAAAGAGTGTTTATTTTTTGCAAATATTTACTAGGTGGGAAGTATAGGACTGGTCATCAGTCGAATTTTTTCATATAAAATCGTGAAGTAGAACAATTTGAAGTTTATGTCCAGTTGGTTCTTCAGTATTAGAAAATGCAGATGAAAACATTTACGGCATCTGTTTTTGGAAATCATAAGAAAAACTCAAAAAAACTCGGGTCGCAGTGCCAAACCCTGCCGACAATATAGTGTATTTGCTAATACAGGCATTGTGGCATTATTAAGTAAACTTAAGTTTGTTTTTTGACAAAATAAAAAATTTAACCCCTTAATACAGCCCTTAAAATAATTAAATTTTTCTAAATTTCAATATTAGACATGGATTTTATCAGTACACCCAATTAAATACACCCTTCCATATCTAAGTAAATCCGTATCAACAAACTAGTGTTTTCATAAAATTTGAAAGTCCGGTCCTGTCGGGCCGATTTTATTAAAATTTTAGCAGCACATTTTAATCTTTACTAAAGAGTTAAATTTCAATTTTGAAACGATTCTGACAAATTTTTCGGTATTTTTGAGCCCAAAAATTTTTTGGAACCCCTAAATACAACCCTGAAAATGGTCCGATCGGGCCCATTTTAAATAGGCTTCTTGCGGTGATGGGTTCCAATGTCTGTACCAAATTTCGTTTCAATCGATTAAGTCTGTCGAGAGTTATCGTGTACACACATATATATATATATATAAATATATATATAAATATATATATAAATATATATATAAATATATACATACATATATATATAAACATTTTCAAAAATGGTGCCAAAGTGTTCAGGAGGCTATGAAACGTCGAGAAATTTTGGTCCGACCCCTAGGTCCAGCCATCCGACCGACGCCAATAGTGTATGTGCCATATTATGGCAAATACACTAATAAAGATGGCCGATACAATATGAGAATGAATTTTATTCCTTATAATATGACTGCACTGTGACAAATATGATTTTTTTTTCCTTTTCTTCTCTTTATTTGCATTGATTGATTGACAGCAATGTGGACTTGCGGTCTCACCTACTTTTCAAATGATTCGAGCAGTTCTTGCGGTAGAAACAAAAACATGTATCTGACAAAAGAACGCTGCAGATGAAGATGTTACCCGATCCGCGAGATCAGCGTCGTAATTAATAAATTGTGCCAAGGCTGTTGACAGGCCGCGTTTTGCGCGCATTGCCACGCTGTTAAGTCCCTCGATTTTAATACCTGATATTCGGAAGGGGCAGGAGTTATACAGTGGCGGGTAGACAAAACGGGCACAGCCTATTTTTATGCATCGTAGACGGGCTATTAAAAAGTATTCTCTATCGAAAGTTGCCCCCTGCACTCTTCATCTCAAATCCTTTCCCCTCGCGCTTAAAAACGGTTACAGCTCTCCCGACGCTATTTTTAAAACTAACGGGTTCGAGTAAACTCCAAAAAGTTTTGGCTACGTGTAAAAAATTACGTAATTTTTTTAAAAAATTTCAATTTTTCCAAAATTTTTTTTTTAATTTTCGCCTGTAGGATCTGTAGTGTGATTTTCGGTCCTTCATTTGGCGTTTACCCGAACCCTTTAGCTTTAAAAATAGCGTCGGGAGAGCGGTAACCGTTTTTAGGTGAAGGGAAAAGATTTGAGATGAAGAGTGCAAGGGGTAACTTCCGATATCGAATCTCGGGTTCTCAAGAAACTTCATGAGGACAGTGTGGTCCAGCGTCGCGGCCTCTGGATCAGACTGTCGTGGGTTCGAATCCCGCCTCCGCTCATGGATGTTTTGTGATGTCATTTAGTTTTAAGTGTGTTGTTATTTAATGTAATCAAGACGCTAATGACCTAAGTTGTCGACGCGTCTATAACTTACAATAAATAAAAATAAAGAAACTTCATAGTTCATGCTGAATTTCAACCTTCTATAGGTCAACGAAAAATACGTGGGGGGGAGGACTAAAAGGAAAAACTCGAGTTTTAAGCGTACTAAGTATTTTTAATTTTAATAAACGTTTTAATTAAATTTAAATTTCCGGGCCTGAAGGCTTATTTTATGTTTGTGCAGAATTAATTATTGTGTTGTTTTTTTTTTGTCAGTTGATTTAACACTTCCTCAGATTATGTTAATCGACAATCTTTTTTTTTCTTGAAGATAAATCACAACAACATTGAACTTATAAAATCATAGACGTAGATTTCTGAAGGACTTGACCAGCCCGCGGACCTTCAAACTAAACTAAAAATTCGCTTTTTTTTTAAATAAAAACTTGAGATTTTTTCACTTAAATTATGTTAATTCGGTGTTACAAAAAAAGGTACACTACGCCAATGACTGGATCACCTCAAGGCATTGGCGTCCGTGAATTTAATACATAAAAAGATTAGTTGATGATTTTGCGTATTCATTTCAAATTAACTTCATCCTATTAATTTTTAACAACAATTATCTCTGAATATTGTTAAATGTCATGACAGATGTACTTATATACAGTAAACATCAGTTTCTAACCGCACGATTTTGTAATCTGTCTTAGAGACTTTAATTTCTTTGTTTATTTTAGTCATATGATTTATAATCGTTCATATTCTTTCATTAATTTACTTTGTTTGCAAATTTGATTTACGCGTTTGTTGCTCGCGTAAATGCGTTTTAATGATAATTCACGCACTGTTCGGCTTACATCCGGCTCGAAGGACCAATGTTAATGTTGAAACGATTCTTTTGTATTTTTTAATGCAGTTTCTGCCTTGTTTGTAACGAATTGTGATTTTTGTTGCACTTTTTACAATTGGGTTTTTTAACGATTTTTTTTTTTTACTTAAATGGAAGGACCACATCAAGTTTTATAGCAAAACTGTTTTTATTTAATTTTTTTGCTTACTAATTAAAAAGTTATATTTAAATAAAAATTAATTTTTAAACTCAGTTCCGATAGCGCGCCGAAAGAATCCGAACGCGTGTGACGTCATTATGTTATCTATGGTCTTTGTATCCATGGTTACCAAGTTAAAAATTTATTATTTTTGATAGTATGTGTAATACATATACACAAATACCAACAAATGCAGACACATTTTAACATAACGACGTCACAAACATTCCTGGCGCGTTTTGAAGTCACGTGATATTTTTTAAATTTTTATACATTTTAATTAATTTTTAGTAATTTATCTATAGCTTTAAAAAAAATTTTCTTTTCGATTTTCAATATTATTTATGTTAAATTATTAGAAAAAATTAAAAAATTAATAATTTTTTTTAAACTTAAATACCTAATTTGGCTGTGAATTTCTGTCGTTTAAAAATGATTTTTTCTGACACAATTTAAAAACAAACGACATTTTTTAGCTTGAGTTATACGATCATTGACAGACATATTATTGACGAGTTTCACATATTTTATAAATGAAATAAGACCCTTCACAAAATATAGGACAAACAATTGTTGTTGATGTCGGGAGATGGGAATGAATGATTGCGGGATGACTGAAGGTCAGTGGCGGACTAAGCCCGTCGGAGGCCCAGGGCGGCAGAACTAAATGAGGCCCCCGTTCTGGTTAGAAATTGATGTATTTCTAATGTAAATTTCGTAAAAAATGAATAATATAGATGTAATGGCTGACAAAAAAAATCAAATATTTATACTTAATAAACGTAGGTAGGTGGGTAACCTACCTACGTTTATATTTTGTATTTTCCAAACTGTCTCTTACTTACTAAACATATTTTGGCCAATTGTTTGGGATTTGATTAAGAAGGACTTCTCGAGATTTAAAGGCCCCCCCAGGATTAGAGGCCCGGAGCGGGCCGTCCCCTCCGCCCCTCCTGTCTAGTCCGCCACTGCTGAAGGTGCATTTTCATGTGACGCTTGACGATGGTTTCTAACGTCAAATACGATGACGTGATAGAATTTCAACATGGACGCCAACTCGAAAAAATGTAGCGTCAAATTTAATAAATAAATATCAGGTTTTGCAGAAATCTTAATATTATTAACGAACGATTAGGTTTTAAGTAGCATTTCTTTATGAAGACCTTGACAAGGCAACTGGTTTTTCAATGTCAAAAACTTTTGTTTTTTAATTATACTTCGAACACATTTGGGTTAAATAGCGCTATTTTTAACAGATAAAATTAGGGGAATAAGATGAAAATTGGATTTCAAAGTCAAAATTTGATTTCTTTTCGATGAAATTCTTCAAAATCGGTTTTATTAGTGTATTTGCCATATGGCACATACACTATTGGCGTCGGTCGGATGGCGGGACCTAGGGGTCGGACCAAAATTTCTCGACGTTTCATAGCCTCCTGAACATTTTGGCACCATTTTTGGAAATGTCTATTTATATATGTATATATATACAGTGTGTCCACAGACTCATCCTCAACATGGGGATCTCCGTTGTTATGGGAGATAGAGATTTGGTTAAATGAGACAAAATGTGCAGAATCTCCAGTACTACTACCCTGCGTAGTCAAACTTTCCATATTTTGCTTGGTTCGCGACCGACAGTTGAAAAACGAGATTTACCTATTTTCGTTTTTTGTTTATAACTCGCTTATTAAGTAAGTTAGAAAAAAAATATTTTCACTTTCTTAAGGCCCTTTTTTATGAAGATTTCAAATCTCTTTTCATATTTTTATTTACTTTTATAGTTTTAGAGATACTTGTATCAACTTTGTTTTTTTAAATACACGTCAAAGATGGCCATGACACCATTGGAAAGAGATTTTTTTTCTCTTTAATTTGATATGAGGGTTGATGGATTTATTTTCAAAAATAACAGAGTTATACGTAAAACACTGATTTTTAATAGTAGGCTATGCTAAATTAATTGATAAAACAAGAGAAGGCTTAGCAAACAGTTGAAATTCGCGTTGGCTTAGTAAACGGCTGTTTTGTTTTAGCTGTCAAAGTGTAGTTTGTTGCTAATTTGTCAGTTTACTAAGTGATTTATTAAATTTACTTTTGTTATCATGGAACCATTTTGTAACAATGAAAAATAAGCGATTTTCAACAATTGATCGTAAAACAGTAGTTTTGTCTTCTTCACTTATTCGCGTTGACTTAGTAAACGGCTTTTTAAATGATCCATAGTTTATTAAATTTACTCGTAAGTTTCTGTAAATAGACGAATTAGGTTGTTGTCTTCGTTCTGGATACTGATCGAAGTACATTTCTGCAGCTCTGGTCGAATTTTTGTGACATAGAATGTAACAAGATAACATATCAAATTTTTCATTGTTACAAAATGGTTCCATGATAACAAAAGTAAATTTAATAAATCACTTAGTAAACTGACCAATAAGCAACAAACTACACTTTGACAGCTAAAACAAAACAGCCGTTTACTAAGCCAACGCGAATTTCAACTGTTTGCTAAGCCTTCTCTTGTTTTATCAATTAATTTAGCATAGCCTACTATTAAAAATCAGTGTTTTACGTATAACTCTGTTATTTTTGAAAATAAATCCATCAACCCTCATATCAAATTAAAGAGAAAAAAAATCTCTTTCCAATGGTGTCATGGCCATCTTTGACGTGTATTTAAAAAAACAAAGTTGATACAAGTATCTCTAAAACTATAAAAGTAAATAAAAATATGAAAAGAGATTTGAAATCTTCATAAAAAAGGGCCTTAAGAAAGTGAAAATATTTTTTTTCTAACTTACTTAATAAGCGAGTTATAAACAAAAAACGAAAATGGGTAAATCTCGTTTTTCAACTGTCGGTCGCGAACCAAGCAAAATATGGAAAGTTTGACTACGCAGGGTAGTAGTACTGGAGATTCTGCACATTTTGTCTCATTTAACCAAATCTCTATCCCCATGTTGATCCCCATGTTGAGGATGAGTCTGTGGACACACTGTATATATATATATATATATATATATATATATATATTTATATATATATATATTTATATATTTATATATATATGTGTACGGGCTATAACTTTCGAAAGAGTTAATTGATTTTGACGAAATTGGGTAGACACATTGCAATCCATAACCGCACGAAGCCTATTTAAAATGGGCCCAATCGGACCATTTTAAGGGTGGTTTTTAGGGGTTGAAAAATGTTTTTGGGCCCAAAAATACCGAAAAAATTCTCAGAATTGTTTCAAAATTGAAATTTAACCCTTTAGTGAAGATTAAAATGTGCTGCTAAAATTTTAATAAAATCGCCCCGACAGGTCCGGACTTACAAATTTTATGAAAACACTAGTTTGCGGATAGTGATTTACTTACTGAAGGGTGTATTTAATTTGGTACAGAGGTTGCATTGATAATAATATTGAAATTAAGAAAAAAAATATTATTTTAAAGGATGTATTAAGGGGTTAAATTTTTTATTTTGTTCAAAAACCAACTTATGTTCACATAATAACAGCACAATGCCTGTATTAGCAAATACACTATATTGTCGGCAGGGTTTTGGCACTGCGACCCGAGTTTTTTTTTGAGATAAAATATATTGATATATTCATACAGACTAACCTTTGTCTATAGGTTAAGTTCAACTGTAGAACCAGTAGAACTCGAGCGTAAAATCTAAACAATGTTTAGCTTTTACGCTACATTTTTTCGAGTTGGCGTTCATGTTGAAATTTTATCACGTGACCGCATTTGACGCTTGACGCTGGTCTTTTTTAACACGCTTATTTTGTCTTGAATGTGACTTATTTATTTCCCTTGTAATCATTTGATAGTAGTTTCAAGTAATTCTTCTACACCAGGTATAACCTTTAATGGGTGTGTAGTTTTGCTTACTTTTCGATCTTTTCACGGGTCACAAACAAATTGTTAGACCCTGAATTCTACGTTTTTACCTCCTCTCTGGTCCTGCGGGCCAGAACGAAGGACTTTCAGATCCGGATCTGACCCACGGGCCGGTAATGAGCCATTTTCCTAAGAATAGTTCCTTAAATTATCCACGAGAGGCAGCACTTGTGGTAGGTACCTACAAACATTATTTATTTCCTATTAGTGTCGCGTTAATTTAGTGGTATAACTTAATTATTTAATTAATTTAATAATAATAATAATAATTAAGTTATACCACTAAAATGACACGACACTAATGGGGAATAAATAATGTTTGTACCTACCACAAGTGCTGCCTCTCGTGGATATTTGAAAGAACTACTCTCAGGAAAATTGCTCATTGCCAATCGATTTTTTATTCATAAATTAAAGAAACGATTATAATAATTTTGCGACAGAAAACTGGATAATAATGAGTTTACTGTAACAGCTGATATTAATGTTTCCTTGAATTTGGTGAAAAAAGTAAAATAAGCATAAGTATTCAGATAATTATTTTTTAACGATCGATCGGTCGATCCTCAAAAAATATTTAATTGCTATCTGTTTCCTTTACGTATATTTTAAAATTCTAAGATGACATAAGCAGTTTGACCTTCAGAAAGGTGAAGGTCTGGATGAGGGATACACATTAAACAAGCCGTGAGGTGGGTCGTTTATTAGAACTAAAGTGCGACCCTTGAGGTCCACACGACGAACTTCCCAGTTTGACAAATATTTAATAACAATAATTAAATTAGATATTACACAGAAAAGTAATCATTTTAATCATTAAAACATAATTATTATTTATTTTTATAAAATTTATGTCGGTTCAAAATGACGTTAACACGCCTCGATTGACACCCTTACGAAGTCGATATAATTTTTTATTCGCGAGATATTGTGTAAAATCTACTTTTTTGGAGTCTATTTGGTTAAGAAAAAAGAACGGCTGAACCGATTTTGAAAAAACACACATACACACACACACACATCTTTCTAAAAATAGTGTAGTGACCTTGAAACATAAAAATTTGTTATACATTTTGATTTCGATTTTCGGACTCATTACAATAACTTCCAATGGGAAGTTAAAAAAATGTTTGACGAAAATCGAAATCTCTCAGAACTTTATCAAAATCACCATGCTTGTAGAAAATGACACGCTGATTCCACTGACCACAAGCAAACGTCTGCATCTCTTTAGGTTTAGAAGTTGTGTCCATTTAAAGTTTCCCAAAAAATATAAAAACGCCTTTGAATGGCCGTAACTTCTAAACTAAAAGAGATACAGACGTTTGCTTGTGCTCAGTGAATTCAGCGCAATTTTTTCTATAAACATTCAAAATTTCAAAAATATATTAAAGATTTGGATTTTTGTGATTTTTTGACGAATATTGAAATCTTTCAGAACTTTTTTAAAATTATGTTTGAAATGCATGGATACTTTCTGGTGTCATTAATTAGATCTCGATCAAATATACTATAAATTATAAAATACAAATTCTATAGAATTATCGCTAGGCACTTGGCAGAACATGATTGAATAAAAATTAATAAACAAACACTTGAAAAATTCTACACATTTATTAATCTCAACGATCGTTTCGGGTTCCTAACCCATCATCAGGAGTTTACATTAAAACATTTAATGTAAACTCCTGATGATGGGTTAGGAACCCGAAACGATCGTTGAGATTAATAAATGTGTAGAATTTTTCAAGTGTTTGTTTATTAATTTTTTAATTATAAAATAATAAACGTTTTGCAAAAGACAACATACAGAGCTGAACCTACCCGTTTTTTTTTGTTTCAGATATATGTCAAATAGAAATGAATCTGCTGGTGAAAATTGGCATGGCCGAGTTCGACAAAGAATATGGCACTATAATACGCCCAACAAGAGCCGGCGCCCTGATGGCGCGGTACTATCTTGCTCCGGAAACCATGAAATTATTTACCGAAGTATATTAATGATCATTTATATTACTGCAAGTTATAGTAGTTTTTAGACTTCCGTAACCACTAGTCACTAGGAATCCTTATAATTTCGTCCGTCTGTATCTTAGACAAGGCATAATCTAAGGTCTGTATATTACAGTCTTGTAATGAGGGCTACCAGGCTGTTTTTTATCACCTGATAGCGCCACTGGCAAGTGATGTATACGCACTGAGCTGAAAGGTAATAGAGGTGCTACAGGCCAGTCGCCATATTTATTCAGTTCATTCATTTTATATGTAAGAAGAAGAAGAGAATAATATCATTGTTTAACATATTACTAGAAGATTTTGATCCTTATGAGCGTAAATGAGGCCACTTTTAATAGAGGCAGCTAGACGTCGCACTATTGGCCATCTGTTGACTAGCATCCTAAGTTTTATTATTTAATCTTTGAGTACAGAATAATTGTAGAGTTTACAGAAGTGAGTTGTGTTGACAATCGTTAGGCCATCTGGTGACTAGCATCTTAATTTTATTTAAGACAATCTTGCGTCATTGGTTCATATTGCATAATATTTCGCGGTGACTATTAATAGACAACCCCTAACGTTCTTTCGAAACGCCTCTTTTTTGAGATTTTTATATTCACGAGGAATATTATTATAAGTATATAGAGGCAGAACCATAAGTAAAAGATTTTTTATAAAAATTTGTTTCATGCAAGTTTATTGACAATGTTGTATCCTGTGACATCGTATTTTTATTATTATTATGATAATCTGATAAATATTTTAAATTGCAATTTAGATAATCTGGCTGCCCGGTTGTGATCAAGTTGTCTACGAAGTATGCGATATGTAAATTTATGTTGTATACAATATATCTGAAGCATATATTTTAAAATTTTTGGATAAGCTGCGATGTTGACTGGTTTATACATGGTCCGTACACAATATCACAATAATTAAAAGATGATAAAATGAGCGATTCCACTAAGTATTTGTCTATGTATAATCCTAAATTTTTGCAGTAGTCTACAGAATTAGTTTGATGACCAGACAGCGTTACGGCACTTTAGCCAACTGATTCCGGCTTTCTATAGACATTATATTGAATTTAATTGGATTTAACATTAGGGCAAGACTTTTGGACCATTCTGATATTTTATTTAATTTTAAACATAATAATGTTAATCATTATTATGTCAAACTAAAAATATTCATACATAAGAAAATTAGATAATCAAATTCATTAAAGGGGCCTACACACGATCAGTTTAACTGCGCAGTTTAACCCTTGTGGCGTCAAGTCTGAGCGATAAACTGAGATAACTGCATAGTTCCGACAAATTTTAACGCAGGCTTTTGGCCTGCGCATTTGACTCTACTTTGCACCGATAAACTGCGAAGTCAGCTCAGTTAATTGAACAGTTGGCACAGTCATGTGTAGTCTTTGGGTAAGTTCGGTTTTGCGCTCAGATCAATCTGAGCGCAAAACCGAACTTCCCTTTCTAGTCGTGTCTAGCCACGCACGTCAGCTCTTCAAACTGAGAACAATTGAGGAGCGAACTGAAATAGCCCACACACCGTACAGTTCACACAACTGTGCAGTTTGACTGCACAGATAAACTGCGAAGTTAAACTGATCGTGTGTAGGCCCCTAACGATTGGAAAAATTGTGAAAGATTTATTTTAAATTCTTTTATTTAACAACAAATTTTACAATCTTAATGAATTTGATTATCTAATTCTCTTAAACTGCTTGCTTTTGTTAACTAATTAGTAAAAGTTGCTATGATAGACTAAGAGCTGATAACACTTTTTTATGTGTTTTTAGAAGACTTGGAACTTTTTTTAAAAGATAACTTTTAAATATCTCTACAAGGGGTAAATAGTCTGTCATTCCAAACGCGGGGCAAAACTTTTTCTAGACTTTACTAATGATAAACACACATAAGTCTTTTTTCGCAAGAGTGAACAAAAAAATATGGGGTGGTTTTGCCCCGCGTTTGGAATGACAGACTATATACCCCTTGTAGAGATATATAAAATTCATCTTTTAAAAAAGTTCCAAGTCTTATAAAAACACATGAAAAAAGTGTTATCAGCTCTTAGCCTATGAATACATCAAAATATATTTTACGAGTGTTTGAACAATTTTTATTCAGAGACAAAGAAATATAAAATCAGATAGCGTTTACAGATAAATTATGTAACTAAACTAAGTTCACTTTATATAAGTTTTATACAGTCTCAACAAATTTCAAAACATTAAAATAATGTCAGCTGCGGCAGTGATGTAAATATCTTATATCATTATTTAGGATCAGTTAGAGGTAGCATTGACAATATCTGAGCTGTTAGTTCAACAATAATATAGGTGGAAGCACGAGTCAACATTGAGTTTGTGGGCCAGGGGAATGAAACGTAAGCGGGCAGCTATAGTATATTTTTCAGTACATGGAATCACTATCTTCCCATATAATATGTTAATCAATGATAATATTCCCTAATCCATTCCGTGTTTGGCCGCTATGTTTATTGTCCCCTGTGATGTCAGACCTGGCTTCAACTTTTTATAAGCAGCTGTATACGGTATAGCGCCTCTATTACTTTCTAACTTAGTGGGTATACCAGTGACTATAGGATATAGTAGATACTGTTTACATTTTCCGCCACCTGGTGACCTGATGGCGCCACCAGAAAGTGAAGTATCTACATTCAATCATTTAACGGCCAGTTTAAATTATACAACTAAACCTTCCTCGTAAATCAATCTAATCGTGAAAACTGGAACAAAATTCGTTCAGTAGTTACGGAGAAATCGGTCTTTTGAGACAACCCCCGATTTTCACCCGGACGAATCCGGGCCAGCCAGTTTAAATTATACATCTAAATCTTCCTCGTGAATCAATCTATCTAACTGTGAAAACAGGAACAAAATCCGTTCAGTAGTTAGGGAGAAATCGGTCTTCTAAGATAACCCCCGATTTTCACCCGGACGAATCCGGACCAGCCAGTTTCAATTATACATCTAAACCTTCCTCGTGAATCAATCTAATCGTGAAAACAGGAACAAAATTCGTTCAGTAGTTAGGGAGAAATCGGTCTTCTGAGACAACCCCCGATTTTCACCCGGACGAATCCGGGCCAGCCAGTTTCAATTATACGTCTAAACCTTCCTCGTGAATCAACCTATCTAATTGTGAAAACAGGAACAAAATACGTTCAGTAGTTAGGGAGAAATCGGTCTTCTGAGATAACCCACGATTTTAACCCGGACGAATCCGGGCCAGCCAGTTTCAATTATACGTCTAAACCTTCCTCGTGAATCAATCTAACTGTGAAAACAGGAACAAAATCCGTTCAGTAGTTAGGGAGAAATCGGTCTTCTGAGATTACCCCCGATTTTCACCCGAACGAATCCGGACCAGCCAGTTTCAATTATACGTCTAAACCTGACTCGTGAATCAATCTAACTGTGAAAACAGGAACAAAATCCGTTAAGTAGTTACGAAGAAAATCGGGCACAGACAGACAGACGCGACGAGGGACTTTGTTTTATAAAATGTATTGATATTGAAGTGGAATTATCACGTGACAAACTTATTTTGTTATAATTTGTATTTAGTTGAATGGAAAAGAAACACTACCCCAACTGCTATACGTAATAACGAAGGCTCATGAATTTTGCGATATGCCGTTGCGTACTGACGACAAAAAATGCTTGAATATGTTGAACAAATGTAAATTCAAAGAAACTATACGTTTTCCATTGGCCGGAAAAATAAAGTCACACGATATGAAAATCAACTGGTACAGTATATTATTATAATATTATGTCATAGTTAATTAGTTAGGATTTTCATAGACATGAGATAGAGAAAAGCAGTATCCGAATACTTCGGTATTCGTATTACCATATTTTTTCTCTCTTTTTCTTGCAGAACAAGAAATAACGATCTCTCACTCTTATTTCGAGAGATAGGTCTATTATTTGATTAGTTTGTTTAAATAAAATCGCAATTGTTTTTGTATTTTAGTTTAATTCAAGCAGTTTTTGGATGTCTACCGATACTGGATCCATCTCTGAGACAAGAATCACAAAAGATTATAAGGGTTGGTGAAAGATTGACGAAATGTAAGTGTTTTAAAATCCTTTCGTTCCTTCCTATTCCAAACGAAATCCTAAATTTGTTATTTTATCGATAGGTATGTATGAATTCGTGTCAAGCTATAAAAAGAGCTACCTGTGTTTGAAAAACACCCTAATCCTGCGTAAATGTTTTTCTACCAGATTATGGGAAAATTCTCCTTTTGTATCAAAACAATTGAACAAAATAGGTCCCGCACTGTCGTCGTTGCTTGTCGCTGCTGGAAAAACCACATTCGAAGCTATCCGAGAAACCAATCCTCGTGATTTAGAAAGGGTCTGATTTTTCACTTTTCATATTTTATAAACATTGCAAAACAAATTGCTAATATTTTTGATTGAAACCTTTTGCGGTTTTAATTATCTTGCGAGTTTAAATCCATGGCTTCCGGATGGATGCCGCGTTTATTGTAAGCAAGTTGCCGACATTTCGGAAACGTTCCAGTCTGCATCATCAGGGCTAGATGCTCCAATACTGAAGTTTCTTCGATTCACGTAGTCGACTACCTCGAACGAAGAAACTTCAGTATAGGCTGGTGCGAAACATCGGCAATTTGCTTACTAAACGCGGCATCCATCCGGAAGCCTTGGATTTAAACTCGCAAAAATGTTTATATGTTCTAAATTACATAAAATATAAATTGAAGTTTCCTTAATTTATAAATTCAACAGAAGTATTTTGTTTTGTCCATTCAAATGTCAGTTATGATTTTCAATTGTTTAACCACCCGTTAAAACAGACAACAGTCAGTATATCTATTTTCATAAAATTACCATACTTCTGCGCTGAAAACATATCGAAACAATTGATTTTTTCCTTGAGATATTTGACACATAAGCACTATACTGGCAAACTTCCACTTATTGCTGTATTGGACAATAAATTTAATGTATTCTATGAACTTTTGTACTAATACCTAATTCGTAAGGTATTCTTATTTTCTGTAGTTATGCGGGTCGTTACTCGTTATTATATGCAACAAGCATAACATTTTGACATAGAACTACGTCTTTCCCAGTGGTATAGGAGGTTAAATGATGTAACGAAAATGCGTCACAAAAATACAATAAACGAAAACGGTGTTTTTTCCTTAATTAAAGTCAGATTGGTTCGAAATTTGTTTTAAACGAAGGGGGAGACATTTTTACGTAGATTTTGTATACAGTATGTAAACATGTAAGCTGTCAATGAAGCCTTTTCCTCGGAAGTCCTCGAGAACAGCTCCGATTTTGATGATTTTTTTTTGAAAATTTTGTTTTTTTATATTATTTAAAATCAGAAACCTTTTGGAGCGGGGAAAGAATTATTTATATTATTTAAAAAATATCTATGATATTTATATAAAAAATTTACTTTTGTCTCTATTTTTTCCTAAAAAATTCTTCATATATTAATTTTAGTATAAAAAGTAGATGATAAAAAAAAGTTTTGAACAATAATTCAATATTTACATCATAAAAATTCATTGACGCGACTAATAGGGAAATTAGCATTGGGAAAAAATGAATGGATCAGAGTGAGCCATGACTCATAATGTACATATTTATATAGAGTTGCTATGGTTATTTTAGTTTCAATTATTTTTATTTTACTTGCCGTTTAAATGTCAAATAAAATAAAAATAATTGTAACTAAAATAAAAACACTAAAATAACCATAGCAACCCTATATAAATACGTACATTATGAGTCATGGCTCCACTCTGATCCATTCATTTTTTCCCAATGCTAATTTCCCTATGTCAGCTTACCTGTTTACATACTGTATAAGAATGTGTTGACGTCATTTCTGGTTAACATATTTAAAAATCATGGCCTTCGCTGAATTGATATGAAATAAAATAAAAAAGATTTCTTTTGTTTCAATTTCAAATTATGTAACTGAATACTTTGATTACATAATATTAAAAATTATTTATTGTACTGTATATACATTATTTAAATATTTGCTATTATTTTTATATTTACCATGTCTTACAACTTCGACTCCTTGTAATCTTTTGAAAGAAATAATATAATAATAATAATAATAAACTATGGAAAAGATGATAATAGACGAATAATAATAAACGTAGTTCTACGTCTTCGGTTGCTGCACGGTCGTAACTGTGAGCGCCCCTTGACATTTTTTTAACTGTCAATTTTGTACACAGATTCTTAATCGCTATCCACCATTCGGCAATGAAATAATCAACGCAATAGAACATTTACCCGAATTTTCACTGTGCGTCGATTTGAACGATCGATTCGTAACTGTTACGATCACTTTGAGAAATATTGAAAAAATGAAAAAAGCTACGGCTAGCGTTTTGGACACCCAGACACATCTCTTAATCGGCGACTCGGAAAATCATCTGCTGTCACAGAATACTTTTATGTTAGTATTATTCATTCTTTCCACAAATTTTCATTTACATCAGCAAGATAGCATTTCAATAGAGTCTGACCGAAGCTTTGGCTTCGGCCAAACATTCAGCTTTTTATATACAATGCGTAAGAAGCATAGCTTCTGTCGGGTGTCCCATGACACCTCATGACTTTTTTTAATTATTTATTTATTGATGTAACCAACAGGTACCTATAAACTATAAACCCAATAAAAGGTTACAAAAAAAAAATAATAATAATATCGAGATTTAATTTTTACAGCAATCGTCAATTATTATACAATATTTTAATTATAAAAGACGTGAAGTCAAAGTCGCTAGATAAACACGAAATCTTCGTCTGTTTGATTAATGCTACTTGGGGTAAGTGATTTTCAGTTTTGAACTTTCTAGTGGAGACACAATCTTTGCATCATTTTTCACTTTTTTTTACGCTTTGCAAGTTTATTTACAACCAATACGAGGCCTAAGCATTGCCAACGGATCGTCATCTTTAGATGCCATCGAACTGAAAGATTCATTGTGTGGGTTGTTCACTGTGCAGGTAGACCGGAGACCTGAACAGTGCACAGATGTACCTGACACTTGACAGGTCCACCGGAACGAGTGTGGCTGCCTTAAAGTTGAACATATTCATTATTGTAGAGTTTGTTTGGTTGCCTACATCAAGAACATTTATTGTCTAATAAACTGTGTACTTACCGCTCGGTTTGTCTGAAAACTTATTTCAGCTAAATAAATAATTACCTATCTTTTCTTATCGGTACCGGAAATAATAAACATTTATTTACAGTAGATTGTATATCTAATGGCGTAATGAGGTATATTACGCACGAGGCGAGTTTTAACACTCACACGAGTGATAATATCCTTAAGTACGGGATATAATATATGGTATTTTTTTGCCATACCCACTATAAAATAGCTGCTTTTCACTTAATTTTCAGTATTTTCAAAAAATTTCGAGAGTATCAGGCCGCAAATGACTGAGACAGCAAATAACTGTTTCTATCTTTGTCGAGAAATCCATCTCGTTGTGCGCAAGCGTTGCAACATTCGATTCACATTGTTTCCATAGCAATTTCGGAAATATTATTATCACTACTAATCTTGTTATTATCATAGATTAATATTATAAATTGTTCATGCGCATAAGACTCGACGTCTTGCGAGAGAGACAGACATATATATGTCTGCACCCGGTTAGCAATATAGGAGTATTACATATATGGTAGATGGTCTGTAGGTAATAGCGGGCGTATCAGGGCGAATAAACATAAATCACTATGGAAATGGTTTGCTTTCCCACATACACTAGTGAAGGAAAGATACGTTCCCGCACACCGGCCTGTCAAAAATCACTTTCCATACATACATACATGCATGTAAAGCAGTTATTTTATAGTGAGTATGGCAAAAAATAATTTCTGAGTTAATTATAATATTCCAGTTGGAATAGACGTCGAAACCTCAGTAAAAGTTCCTGAAAGCAGATGTTCCACTTTACGTCCGTACTGCCAAGCGACGCCTGCGTATCAAACCCAAACGACGGAACAACCACAACCGCCTTCACCTGTTTCAACTGAGATATTTGAACAGCTTCCCTCGTTTCGAAATAAATCTGCAAACAATCGAATGTCATCTTCAATGATAAATACTCCTCAAAAACAGTCCACTTCTGCTCAGTTGTTTGAATCCACAATTCAAAACAAATATAATAACGAACAATTAACTCGATCAGACGAAAGTTTTAATAACAACAATCCTGATAATCAGTCATCTAAACAACTTACACCGACTAGTCATTATTCATTTCAACAATCGCAACCGGTTCCTTCGGAAATTTGGACGAGTGATACTTCTGGCAGAGAAGAATTATCGATGATTTCTGTAGAATCAACACCAAAAAAATGTCCTTTGCCAGTTCCATTGCAAACCCAACAGATTGAGAATCTGAATAAACATCGGGTAGCATCGGAGGACTTGTTAAAAAAATATAAAGAATCGATACAATTAAAAGAATTGGTAGCGTCGAAAGAGTCTACGCAGTTCGCATCGATTTCGACAGAAACTCGGAGAACTGAGTCGATTTTTGAAAAATTTCGTCAAGATTTGAAAAAACTTTCACCGGCACAGGTACAATATTATTTTTTACTATGTTTATTTTAGTTAATTTTGCTCAGTTTTTCTTTGTGTCGTCTACATTTTATGTTGCCGAGCGTCTGTCTACAATCTCTTTCTAGATTATTAGCTGCAGTTTTATATAATTACTCTCTTTGGCCCGCGGCTGCGTTCGCTTGCGTTAACGTCAATTTTACGCGTAGATTCGCATTCGATCTCTCGCATATTATGATAAAATTAATATTAATTAAATGTATAATTTCGTATGTAGGTACGGAATTCCTTGGGGCATTGATAAATTAAATGAAACGAAAAATCTTCCTTTTTCAGAAGCCCGATCCATTAATAAATCTCAATCAGTATGTTTACACACCAAAAAAAAAATTAGACCTTGACCAAAATAAAACCAGACCTAAAGAACAATTGCCAATTTCAAGACATCGGTTGAACTGGCAAACACAATTATCAACACCAAATTTTGTTGAAGAAAATTCATCGTTAAATAAGCGGAATATTAGAACTGAATTAGTAAAACCGAGCTCTTTAGACTCAATGAAACAAAATGCACCTTATCAACAAAAAGAACAAGTTATTGTTGAAGATAAGATTAACAATCATCAGTTTCTGAGTTCAAATGAAGCACGTTTTTATTTTAAAACTTCAACTGTGAATAATTTGAATTCCCCTCTGAATATATCAACTGTTAATAAACAAACAAATAACGAAAATATTGAAACTTCTCCCCTGAGTAACAAAATGGAAAATATTTTTTCCCGTAAATTGAAACATTCAGGTGTGAAAGACAATTTAGAAGAAAGTGGGATTAGAGTTAATAAATCTCAAGAGAAAGCTTTGGAACAAACTGCCGATGGAGAATTGAAGAAATTTGGAGGTTATGTAACAAATGCCAATAATGATAATAAAGGTATTGTTGATCACCAATCAAACGAAAGTCCGTTAGAAAATGACTTGTCTGTTAAAAATGAAAATACGGGTGATAATGAAGTTAATCAGAACAAAAAAGCTGAGGAATTTGGCAATAAGAAAGTAATACAAAGCGGTAATATTGAAAATAACACACTGAGTGATGGAAAAAATGAAATAAGTTTTATTGAAACTGAATTAATTTCAGAAGAAGTTCATTCAGACAATTCTAACGAAGCAGAAAATCAACTAGATTTGAACAAAACCCAAATTTTAAACATTGAAACATTTTCAAATAGTTCTAATGAAACAGAAAATCGAACACAAACTTTAAACAAAGAAACTTTTTCATACAATTGTGACGAAACAGAAAATCAGTTTTTGGATTTAAATAAAACTCGAATTTTAAACGAAGAAGTTTTTACAGACAATTGTGATGAAATAGAAAACCAGCTTTTGGATTTAGATGAAACTCAAATTTTAGACAATAATACAAATACAAATTTAATTGCTAATCATAAAAATATACCAAATAAAACTGACAATGATACCGCAAATGAAAAATTAAAAATTTTAAATGTTGAAGTTCTCACCAATCCTGATCCAAATATTTTCACAAAAATTTTTAACGAACAAATTGGCGACAGCGCAAATTGTCTCCGGAAATGTAATGAAAATATTTTTACAAATGTTGATACAAATCAACATTTAAAGTCTTCTTCAACTGATTTAGAGAAAATAATAAAAGAAACGGAGAAGAAACCAAGTTCAGAGTTTTTCAAAAAAACATTTAAAAAACAAATTGGTGGTACTTTATATTCTCCACAGAAATGTGACATAAATGTTTTTCAAAGCGATCATGCAAATAAAAATTTGCAGTTATCTCCGATTAAATTAAAAAAACAAACAACAGCGACAGAGAAGAAACCGAATTTAATAGTGCCTCAGATTAATGCCCAATTCAAAATATATCCCAGTAGCTCAGTGAAAACGGTTTCATGGCGTGAACCGTTAATTTATTCACAGGAAAAGAAGTTACCAAAAGTAAATACGGGAAGCGATGAAATGGATTCCCAGATTTTAGATTTAAGTATGAAAAGTAATAGTATACTATTAAAAAATGTGTCTAAGTCTGAAAATTCTTTCAAAAGCAATAAAACTCAGTCTTTCAGTACCGAAAACATTTTGAGTCGATACAAACCTCAAGATGTTAATAAATCGTCTAAAAATACAACAGAATCGATTGAGAATGTATCGTTTATGAAAAATCAATTCAAAAGTCATAAAAATAAATCACACAATACTGAAAAAATAATGTCTTCATTTAGACTTTCCAATGGAGATGCTAAAACATCTAAAAGTGAGAAGGAATGGAATGAAAAGGCACCAGTTATTAAAAATGAAAATAATCAGTATTCAAAAAAATCTCAAGAAATAAGTAATCCAGAATATGTCCTCAAAGAAATATCAATGAAAAATGATTCTGGTAAACTTATTGTAAAAAAGATGGCACCGATGGATGCACAATCACAGTTTGATTTATGGTAAGTACTTACGATAAATTATTTATTTAAAGATTAAAAATTATTTCTTGAAAGTGCTTGTGCTCTGTTTTCTTCTGGTGCGTATACCGCGGCTTGAGACAGAATTGTCGGTTTGTAAATATGTTTAATTATCTTCTCGTTTCAGGGTAGAAAAAAGTGCGGAAGAGTTACTCAGGCCGAGTCCAGAAGACAACGAACAGAAGAAAAAACGAAAGCTGGAAGATCAACTGAAGATGTGTAATAAAAAATGTATCATATCAAATAAAAATTTTCTTTCTCAGTTTAGTGACAAAGGCTCTTGCAAAACTATAGGAGACAGTGGACATGATAAAATATATACAAATTCATTTAATTTGAGCGATTGGAATCGTCGATCATTTCAAGCCAAAAGCAAAAGAAACATCGTCAAAGCTGTTTCACTTAAATTTCCAGAAGCGAAACAAATTCTTCAGCGAAAAGATCCTAAATTTTCAGAAGATTGTCAAGTCCCTTTTAATCAGTCATTAAACGAAAGTCCATTTTCGGTCAGTAACTCCGTTTCAGAAAGCCATAGTTCGCGGTCGAGTAACAATACAGCTCCATTTATTCCTCATTACTATGATAATTTTCAACCAAAAGTATCCACTGTAACTTCTATACCTCCATCAGAAATGCGACAATCTGGTTCTCAAAGACGTTCACCCGATTTGGCTGAGTTTTCGACTGATTGTTACAATCCTAGAAATATTCATCAATCAGCTAATGTCTATGGTGGAAATTCTAGGGATTACGTAGCAAGTCAGCAGAATTTTGGTTTTCACCAATTAAATGATACGGAGCATAAACGATTCTCCGATTTTGGTTTGAATACGAATCAAAATTATGCGCAGTCTTCTGTAAGACCGTGGCAACAACAAAATTTAACAATTGCGCAGCCTTGCCATCGTATTCTAGACTCGTGTCGTTCCGATTCAAATTATTGCGATTATAACCGTGCAGATTTTGAACCAGTTTCTAACCGAAATGAAACCAGTCACTTCGATAATTTCAGAAGTTCACAGCCGAGAGAGGCTGATTGCTTCCCAGAAAGTTTTAATGTTTATCACGGAAATGAAAATAGAACTCGTTATAATTTCGAACCGGAAACCCGGTATTATGAAAATGCAAAACAAGACTATGTGGAAAGTTTGATTTTTCCAGATAATTATGGCTCTTCCGAGGCGAGAGAATTTCCTTGGGAAAATATGCATAGTCAAATGAAGAACGATTCTCCATTGAATTTAACTCCTGAAAATTTTAGACAGCGTAGCAGAGAAGAATTACTTGAATTGTCGCCTAATAGCTTCTTGCGAGAAATTAATTCTTCTTCGAAATTTGATTTTAATATTTTCAAATAAATTGTTATAATATTTTAATACGTTCAAAAGTTTGATTCTTTAATCTATTTCTTCGAACTATATTTTCTAATATATAGATATATTCGATTTGTGTAGAATTTTTGTAATCTATAATATTATGTTGTTACATTTCATTTTTTGTATTTAAAGTGAAATAAATGTGTTAATGTTTTGTAATTGTTGAACAAAAAAATGTTTAAAGCCAAACTGCTGAATACGCTTAAATTTACCTACAGTAGAGTCTTATCTGATCTAAACGGGACCGACAGGTGGTCGGATAATCGAAAATGCTGAAATGTACGGATTACGCTTAGAGGCCTCTAAATATTTAATCCAAGTTGTACAAACCAGTCAAAATTTCAGCTTAGAACAATATGAAAATATTGTGTGGATGAGAACACCACTCTAAACTGGTCAGGTATATCACCTATCATTACATAGTACATACTCCTTTTGAACATGCAGTTCAGGAGATTGCCAACAGAGTACTGTAAGACAGTAAGAGTTTTGTAATTGCGCTACTAGCCACCATTTTCTTGATAATGTTGACAGTAAAGTGAAATGTTTTTGAATACGGTTGTGTTGGTTTTAAATTAAGTTTTATTTAAAATATAATTCGTGTATGCATGCGTGCATTATTATAGTGATTATTAATGGGATTGTTACGTTACCCCCATTCTGCAGTGACGCAATTAGCAAATAGGTCAGTAACATAACCTTATTTTTAAGACGTGTCAAAAATTTTGATTTGGGAAATTTAAATCTGAATGGTAGTCGATTTAGTTTTGATAAAATATATTTACAACGACTAGTTTCATAATTAATAGAAAATATTCAATAATTTTGTTTTGATAAATAATTATTAAACAACATATTATTTTTATTTATTATTTCGAAAGTTTCTGTATTATCGATATCAGATCACGTGTTTGCTATACAAGTATTTGACAATCGCTTGTCGGCATGGAACCACGTATTCAGTCGTTGTTGAGTCGTTGTTACGCGTTCATTGATTTGGGCGCGAATACTATAATTATTATTAAGTACAGTATTTATAATTAATTTAATATCTAATGCCTACTCAAAAGTTAGATTCAGATCATTCGTTAAAAATAATAGCAATGGAGTCATCACAAATATCAACAAATAATTCTCATCAAGAATTAGTTAGTGACAGTGATAGCGTAGAAAATATAAATACAAACTGTGCACCAATAAATGTTAAAAAATGTTCTGCTAGCATTGGTAATGGTGGATTTAGTGTAATTCAAACCAGAGAATGGATTACCGTGACAATTTTGTGTTTTGTGAATCTTATCAACTACATGGACAGATTTACCCTGGCTGGTAAGTTTCTATAAAGTTTTTCTATTATCATTGATTATGTTTCTTATCTAATATCGTATTTCTCTTGTTTCTTTTCTGTATCAAACAACAATTCGCAAACTTAAGAGTTAAGTTACAATAAACAACGAAAATACTCCATTCAAATTCTGTAGGTGGAGGTTGAAAAATTGTTAACATATTAGAATTATCCGCATATTATCAGTCAGTATTTTTTGAGCATACTTAATAACTTTAAATTTTTATTCGAAACAAAAATAACTCGACCATCGACATGGTATTTATGCAACTTGTAACACTTTTTGAATATGTTGCGTTATTCAATATGCATTTTTAACCGACTTCAAAAAAACGAGGAAGATTATCAATTCAACTGTATTTTTTTAAATTTAATATCTTACATTCTGAAACTTTCGTACCTACATTATTTTATCAAAATATAATTTTTGGTATGATGGAAAAAAATGAAAGTAAAAATAATGTTTTGTAATATTATATACCTGCCTGTTGCGTGATGAAGAGAAATGTTTCTTAATTTTGAAATCTGTAAATATTTAAACGAACCGTTTTTCAATGTATTTTTTTTTTTCATTTAATCAGTAAGGATGGATCTGTATTTTGTTAAAAATTATGAAAATCGTACATTACGGGCGGATTTTCACATGTGGCGGCTTTTTTCATTTGTGTGTAATTTTATTTTCACTCATTGCACTTTTATGCACTGAAGGTATCTATTTCCGTCGTAAATAATGGTATTCAAAGAAAATGAAGTTTGAGAAAACTATAACTAAAATTAAATTATACACAGAACTCGCAGTGTCAATAAATCAAAAGCCAAAAAAAACGTTTTTTTTTTGTTTTGTAAAGTAATGCTTCAATAAAATAGATAAATAAAGGCTTTATTTAGCGAAGTTCAGCATGGCCGTTCTTTCAGCTAAACTTTTTAAATAATTGTACACCTATAGGTAATTAATACAGTATAACATACCATATACCTTTATTCCATCGATATTTTTCAATATAAATGAAAAAATATATAGTACTTCCCCTCGGTTGTAAAAATAGGCCCAATGGTTTAGCCCTACCTGATAACGAACTTACATGTAAGTATCATCATCATCATCAACCCTTTCGTTTTCGTAGTCGAGTAAAAATACAATCTCCTTGGTTCCGAAATAGCGCTAAAAAAAGATTGTTTGTAATCTATTTATATACAAAATGAAATGTCAACTTAGATATTTTGTCTATTTATTTATGGCTATAGGAATATTTGATAAGACACGATGGCATCATCCGTGTGAGTAGAACGAGTCTGACAGCAGACAGGCTTCAGCCGTCGCGCTATGTGAATTGTGAACGCGACACCGCTTTGTTGAAGCAAGCCCATCCCCCAAATACGTCATCGTACCACGCTGACGATCGCGTGAGCCGGTGGCGTGGCCCACGCGTCACAGCTTGGCCCCGAGCCAAGCCAGATAACTTCTTATTTTCTGTTTTTATAAATAAAATACCTACCTATACCTATATTTACAATATCTCATATAGTGTAAGAAATCAATACGACGGTTTTAATTTATGAATTAAAATTTCCAACGCTAGTCAAGTCAACATTTCGATTTGAAGCTTTCACGGTTTGAATTATTTTACGAGTTTAAATCCGTAACTTCCGGATGGATGCTGCGTTTTAGGGTAAGTTCGGTTTTATGCTCAGATTGATCGGAGTGCTCTAATACGTTCGAATTTAACATTTATATGCTCTGAAATATCCTGCGTTCGGTTTTAAGATCTGTAGCAGATCGAGCGCGCTCGATTTGCTCCGAGGAAAGCGAGCGAGCAAGCAGATTCAACCATCTTCAGAGCATTCATTTTAAAAATGAGCGGAAACACTTGTGAGAATGGATAAATTTCGAGGTTTATTTATATGAGGTAATTTTTCAATAGGTAAAAACACGAATAATATTTATTCAAAGAATAGTAATAATCAATAAGTCTATATCGCACAGAATGATTAAATAAAATATTTATAATATCTATGTGTCGAAAAAATCAACAACCAATACTATCAATTTTAAAATAAAGGAATAAAACGAAAAAAATTGTGATTCATCATGGTTTATTATTATAACATGTTGAATTAAATTAAAATGAGGAGCAATAAAGAACATATTTCGGCTTTAGTAATAAGAATTTAACGTGCTGGGGCCATTTTATTCTGACTTTTGGAAAAATCTGCTAGATTACGTTCGGAATTGTTTAGATGGCTCGATTTGCTCGCTTGTCACGTGACCAAAAATCTGTTCGCTCGGCTCGATCAATCGAGTGCAAAACCGAACTTACCCTTAATAGTAAGCAATTTGCCGACGTTTCGCAAACGTTCTCTGCATCATCAGGGCTAGACCTTTCGTTATTTCCCGCTCCCGCGGCATGACAGCTGCCATCAGTATGTTTATATAAGGTAACCATAGTATAAACTATAAAGTGCTATGGATATCCAATGTCACCAAGTCACATTTTTAACAGACTTCAAAAAAGGAGGAGGTTCTATATACGGCGCGTATGTTTTTTTTTAATTTATTTTTTTTATGTATGCTCACCGATTTTTCCTGCATTTGTGAACCGATTTTGATGATTCTTGTTTTATTTAATAGGGCATATACCTTCAGGGTGGTTCCACATAAATTTTACTAAATTCGGTTCAGTGGTTTTCTTTTTTTAGTTTAGTAATCAAGTCAGGAGTCGGTTATTAACGTGCAAACTACGTATTGTATTACAGCCACTAAAAAATAAAAAACTTTTTTACAAAAAAAAAACCTTCAAAAAAGCCACTAAAAAGAAAAATTATAAAATTTTGAGGTCGGCGCCATTTTAATAAAATATGAAGTCGGTTAAAAAGTAGATATTAATTAAATTGACGCCGACCTGAAAATTTTATTATTTTCCTCTTTTTAGTGGCTTTTTTGAAGGAGGTTTTTCTTTTGTTAAAAAGTTTTTTAATCGCTTTTTTTCTAACAATTTTGATTTGTCCAGTTTTTTATAATCGTCTGTAGATACTTTTCGTCATCATGGCACTGTAAATAAACAGGATTTGTGGCTAATTAGTTTATTAACTGCACTTAAAATAGAGTTTTTGAACTTATTTTTAAATTATAGTCACAGTGAGTTACTGACTTCTGAAAATTACTGGGTCAGTTCTAAAAATTCTTTTGTGTGATCATAAAATATATAATACCTATGTTGTATATAGTTTTCATTTCCACATATTTTTTTATTTAGCGGTTTGATCACAACAATTGGCAACATTTCGAGTTTTTGAACCAGTGGCGGCTTTAGAGGGTGGGCCATGGCTCACCTTAAATTATCTTGGCCCACCCTGGAATAATCCCCAATCTCTAGTTCATCTTTTACATATGTGTACAAAATTTCAAATCGATCGGATACGTGGAAGTCGTTCAAAATTGACTTGCAAGATTTGACCTAAACAAACAAACTAACATACATTGCAAGTTAAATAAAAGCTTGTAAAAAAGTGTTGAAATAAAATCAAATAGTAGTAATTTTTGGGAAAAAGAATATTTTTTATGAAAAGTAGACAGAAAATAAGACACGTATACGCAGTGAAATTGTGTTTCACATCTGAATCAACCCACAAGCTTCTGGATAAAATCTGTGATGCAGTGTGGAGTGAGCGTTTAAAAGGGTGTAGGGTCCCCTCCTTTATTAGGTATATTTTTATCCTTTTAAACATTGTTGCTGTCACACAATTGCGGCTGCCAACGTGGCAATAAATTTTAATCTTTTTAAGCCAATCAATATTAATCTACGGGCCGTGCGTCGTTTTTAATACGACATATTTTTATAAATGACACCTAATATGACGCCGCCGATCTGTCGCTATAATAAATTACTTTTTCGTATACGGATTACAATTTACAAGCCGGGATTACATATTTATAATACGTTCAGGGGAAGTTTCAATTTGTTATCGACTTTTTTAATTCTCCAGCAGTGGGCAAGTGGATCACTAATAAATCTGTTTTTTTGCCATACCCACTATAAAATAAGCTGATTTACATGCATGACGTAATATGTCAAGTGATTTTTGACAGGCCGGTTTACGGGAACGTGTCTTTCACACACTTAGTGATGAGCAAAATTGGTCTTGGTCTTGCAGTCTTGGTCTTGGTCTTGCGAAAAAGCAAGACCAAGACTATCATTAGACTAGCAAGACCAAGACCGAATGAACAAGAACAAGACCAATACCAAGACCGAATCTGCAAGACCAAGACCAAATACACAAGACTATACTAAAAATTCTTATTTCAGAGCCAGTGGCGGCTCGTCTTAAAGTGCGCTCGTGCACCGCACTGCCAGTTGAATTATTTTTAATTTATAACTATGATGATCTTCAGAAGTAAAAAACTAAAAAAAAGACAGATAAAATGAACAAAACCAAGACTTGATACGCAAGACCAAGACTAAATAAGCAGGACCAAGACCAGACATATTTGAGCAAGACCATAAGACTGAATCAGCAAGACCAAGACCAAGACTGTCCAAGTCTTGGTCTTGCTTTGCTCATCACTACTCACACTAGTGTGGGAAAGCAAACCATTTGCACAGTGAATTATGTTTATTCGCCTGATTCGCCCGCTATCACATACTCCTGTGCGCGCCTCTATAGTAGTGAAGTTAGCGACACAAATTAACTGTCAAAAAAATTTGAAAATGCTGAAAATGAAATGAAAAGCAGCTATTTTATAGTGGGTATGGCAAAAAATACCATATATAATTATATATCGTGCGTAATGATATTATGACTCGTGTGACTGTTAAAACTCGTTATCACTCGTTTTAACATTCTGTCACTACTCGTCAGTAATATGCCTCATTACGCAACTATAGCTACTAGATATACAATCTCTATTAATGCAAAGGAAAGAGACTATATACTGTCGATCGTACCTTCTTTTTCGTTTCTTCCTTTTCCGGGTTCATTTAGTTTGAGAATGTATGTCGCTGAGTAAATTCTGTTCGATTTGTCGTTTTTGACGATTATGTAGTTACACCTAAAGACATGTAATCGGTATAGTGTTACCTCTTTTCGATGAAACAAACTAAAATTAAAAATAATTGTGAACGAACATTTATCTACATTTACGTATCATATTTTTGTTCCGTAGAATATTCCAATTTTCATAAATCAAACGCAAAGTTGATACGTCTGAAGGCGTAACAACAAGAATATTTTGGAGCGTCAGTTTTTAGACGCTACGAATTTAAAAATAAAAGCGAATGCAACTTTGAAAAACAAAATAATAAGTTGACATCGTTAATAAAAGGTCGTTACATTTTGTGACGGTTATAAAAAGACTCGGTGGTCATTGTATATATATTTTTTTCATTCATTCATTTTCTTATTCCACCCTCTTTTTTGTTATTTTTTTAAAACGCCTCACACGATAGCACTTAGCACCAAGTTTTTATAATAATAATAATAATGATGGTTTCCATAAAACTTCATCGTCAGTTTAATTTTTCTCTCTCGCACACCTATATACATCTATCTTTGTTTTTCCTTCGCTCTGTTTGGAGGGAGATTGCATTGTCAAGTTATTTAATACTCGGTTTTGCAGCGGAGCAACAATAAATTTTAATTAAAAAACGTAACGTAAGAATGACGGTCTGGGGAAATCACGTTTTACACGCGGACTAAGTCGGCAATGTGTGTGTGTGTGTGTTGCTGTGTGTGTGCGACCAAGTTCAGAATATATTGTGGCAAACATATAGTTAAAAACCAATTTCAGATATTATGCGTGTATTCCCCAATCCCTAAACTCATAAATGGTGACCGCTGACCAGATTTCGAAAATAAATAATACAACCCACACGCAGCGTGATTGAGTTTCAGGGATTTTAATGCCTCCCAAATCGTGCGCTCATATAAGAAGCGTTGGAAACAATAGATATAATTTTTGGATTATCAAGTCTGTTAAAAATGTTTTGGTTACAAAAAATATTAGGCGATAATTTTTGTCATGTAAAAATCTAGTAAACACTGCCTGACATTAATTATTGAACTTAATAACCTAACCTTCATTAATTGTTACTGAAAAAGAACTGACTCCAAAAATAATAATCACCAATATATATTTTAGCGAAATCTTTGAACTACGAACCCATAATTTCATAATATCTATAGGTGCGGTAGCCCAGTTGAGTGTTGACATAATATGCTCGATCCCTCATGATTATAAGAAGTTAGAACGCTGTTATATCAGCGTGGATCGGGGAAACCCGATACTTCCTTCAAGTCGACGCCATGGTCTATAATACAGTCTACATATACCTCTAATAACCTCACCGCGATTAATTATTCATCCTTATTTATTGCCCGGCAAAAAGCTGGCTGGTTGTTTGTTCTCACGCCGCTCCGTCTTATCACCCGAGTCCCCGTTCGTAATATCGGCGCTTCTCTATACTTCCGAATTGTCGACACCGGATGATTGAGATTCCAGTTAATATTCACTCGTTGTTTTTATCCACTCGAATTTACAGTATATGGAAATATAAAAACGAACCTGTACTAGTTGATCGCAGACATTGGTATAACATGTCAGTCTATCACCTTTTGCATTAATGCGTAACAGTCTAATCTCATGATTTTAACATTTATAGTCTATACCAGGGGTCCCAATCTTTTTTTTACTGCGACTCCCTATACAAGTTGCATTTTTTTTTGCGACGCCCTTCAAAAAGAAGATACCTGTGTGTAGCTCTAGCAGACAATAAAATTACTTTATTATTCAACGAAAACTCCAAAGAATATAGAATCTTAATTATTAGGTATTTATTAGATTCTAATTCTAATAATTATTAGAAAACATAAAAAACTACGAACAATACAATTTTCTGAGCATAATTTCTCAAATCGGGGCTGAATTTTTGAAATTTCTACTCTCATTTCCAGGGCCGGATTAACCATGTCGGGGCCCCTAGGCAATGCAATTCTCGGGGCCCCTTTTCAGCCGTTTGAAGATGATCAGCTCTTTTCAAGTTGATGAAGGTAGCGTATTGTATGGTTCATACAATACGCTACGTAACGCATCCATATTATTAGTTCTACTACTTGATACTAGATAGTTCTGTTCTGTAAGTATGAAGTATTTCATCAGCTGACAGCATGCGTCGAAAAAAAGCAATAATACCTATTGTCATTGAGGATACAAATTTTTCAATTACATTTTCACTCTATGAAACATTTTCAATTTCTTTTGTGCGCGCGCAGGGCCCCTAGGGCAGTTGCCTACTCTGCCTAATGGTTAATCCGGCCCTGCTTATTTCCTTTTCTAAATTTATTTGTGACCTGTACTTCGATTTGATTTCGATTTGACCTGTGCGAATTGTCTCGCGACTCACCTAGGATAGCGCCGCGACGCACGCTTAGGGAACCTCTGGTCTATACAGTATACGGTTCTTCGGTTCAACGATTTAAAATGTTAGTAGGTTTCAGTTAAATTGTCAAAAATCGTGAAGAGCGAAATTATTATTATTATTCTCTCGTTTCAAGAAGTACATAAGTATTTTCAAAAGTTTTGAAATACAATGCAAAGCCCGAATAAACATCTCAATTTTCAAAACCTTTGAAATTTCTTTTTTATTTTCATATCTTTGAGTGGCCTTGGCCTATAAAAAAATCGTTCTATGAATATCATTTCTTTTGTTTTTGTGGTAGATATTTTCTAATAAAAAGAATCCCTTTAAAGTTTAAATACAATTTGCAAAATGTTAAAAAGTTTGTGCAGAAACAAATAAAAGTTTTTTGATTAAGCAATTTTTTTATCATCTTCTGCTTCCCAGATTATTCGGAACTTTAGCAGCAACCCCCTGTCCCTGCGGCTTGTCCTTGAGCTGGATTAACTCTCGTATCAAATGAGATGATTCATCAATCAATGTCCTGTCATCCTGCATCAATTGACACGGTCCTAGATTTTCAATACATGTAAAGCCTATACTGTGCGCAACGTTACAAGATATTGTGTAAAACTTATCCGCCAACATCCTATTTCCATTTACCTCTCGCGGCGAGAAAAGATCAAAAACAAACACTCCCTCTTATAATACGACTCGACGATAGTGAGTCATGCATAGTTCGTAACAAGGGTTAATAGAGCGGAAAAGCAATGAAACAATGTACAAGCATACGCGATCCATGCATAAAAACTGTGCCGCTTATATAAATCATGAAGTAAGTACTGCATATGAGTCGCTATCTTATTTTCGAATCGTACTATAATAGATTTCTGTATTAAAGAATGGCATGTGATCTCTATAAATAAACACATTTTGAGGTAACTGTCAGAGCAGTTTTCTCTTGTGTGTGAGTAGTTTACTGTTTTTTTTAAGCCAAGGGTAAATTATTTTTGCCATACCCACTACAAAATAGCTACTTTCGATGCATGTATACTGGCCTGTATTGGGTCATTTAACATGTCGTGGTTTGTGAAGTACTTCACAAACCACGACAATACACAGTGCTTAGCATCATAATATTATATAGTGTTACGAATACTCAATGCGTGTTTTTTAAAAATAATTAACCACACCTGAAGATGGCAACTCGTTGCTGAAACGCGTAGTGTAAATTCACAAGAAGTCACAAGACGGACATAATACAAGGTATTTCTAATACTTCATAATATTTAGAGTAGTGTTGTGAATTACCGAAATATTCATCTGCGTATAAGGAAATGTTACCGTTGGGGTAATTTATTTATACCCAAAATCTCAATGATTCCCGAAAATTCCTTATACTTTTTATGTGCGTGATTTTGTTTGTACTTTGATCTGTTCTCATCGCATATTGCACTTAATTAAAAAATAATGTGTGTTTTACACACGGCGGAAGTTATACTACTTAACATATATCTACCCCGCTACTGGTACGACATCGACGTCTGTGAATCGAGGTAGGTACACTGTTCTTGGCGTAACATCTAGCTGAATTTTTCTAACGCTTTGCGTTAAACTCACCCGGAGTCGCATAAAGAAGTATAACTTCTAATAATATACGAGCTGTTGCGATAACAAGAACGGCAAGTATCAAGGAAAGGAGCAGGGGGCGGACCGTGAGTTTGTGGGGCCCTGCGGGCTAATACAACTTGAGGGCCTGCCTAATTAATCAACTAATTGCCATTTTGTCAAAAAACTGTTTTCGATAATGATGTTCTAGGTACACGGTATAGGAAAAAAAGAGGACAATAAAATGTTCCGTTTATTTAATAGCCGCCACATTTCATTGGATCTCTAGTCAAACTGGCCAGTTACAGACAGTGACTCGATATTATACTGGCCAGCGCCTGGCTTAAGTCTAGTCAAACTAGCCAGTTACTATAGACAGAAACTACTTAGATTTCATTTCTACTAGGGTGTCCATTGTCTTCAATGGGGGCTGGGGGCCCTTTATATCCACGGGGCCCTGGGCTGCAGCCCAAAAAGCTCTTATATAGATCCGGCCTTGGAAAGGAGTATAATATGATGGGGTGAAGGGCTCCGTAAGTGGGTTTGGTATTGTTTATACAGGAAACCATTTTGCGTTAATTATTATATACTTATTATTACAATACCTTCGTGCCGTGCTATTATTGTAAAGTGGATGGTGATAACATGGGAAGTGTAGAACGGTCTGTTACGACACCAACAATGGTAACAGAACTGTTTACTGTGCGGTGTTTTGTTCATTTTAGATAGATAATAACACTTCATTATAACAATATGCCAGCACGGAGAATTTACACAGTGACTTACTCTATTGTGTCAGCGGTCCTAAAACAGCTCGGTTTAATCAGGGTGGCAACTTTCTGAAAAACCTGGAAAAGTCCGGGAATATTGCTGTGATCAGGGAATTTTAGTGGACGTCAGATTTTTTTTTTTTTTTGTGAAAAAAGTCCGGTCAAGTGCGAGTCGGAGTCGCGTACCGAAGGGTCACAAATTTTGGTCGACCATAGACTCATTCAAATAACATTATATTATGCATTATTATCGAAATAATTCTTTTCATCTACGTTTGAATAATTTTTTTGTCCACTAAATTTTTTTAGGTGCTTGTTGGCACGTCATGGCCATCATTAAACATTTTTTGAAAAAAATTGGCACGTAAATGTGGAAAGGTTCGCCATCCCTGCTCTGGAATGTTTGGATCATCAATTTTCAGTAGCGTGTCAAGTTTTAGAGTCATTGTGTGTCGACATTTTGTGGGAAAATATATTATAACATAATCTTCTCTATCTCTTCTCCTAATAGTATAAAACAAAGTCGATATCTGCCTCTGTCTGTTTCTCCGCTTACTTCTTCTAAACCACGCAACGGATTTTGAAACGATTTTCACTCATAGAAACGATAAACGAGGAAGGTTCGTGTATATGTAATTTGTAAATATTTTGCACAAAATGGCTGAACTATGACGGTGTTTTGTCAAAAAAAAACTGTTTTCGTACGCTAACCTGCCTCTGTCTGTTTCTCCTCTTACTTCTTTTAATCATAATTTCATACCACCCGGGCGTAATCGGGACGGGCCGCTAGTATATTATGTTCTTCGAAACATATGATTTAATAAACTTGCAAACGAAACAACGTTCCCAGTGGTTTAGAATAACTGGTGCGATCCAAACTCTAGGGATAATATTATAGCCTTGTTCTTTTATCCTTCTATTTTCAGGTCGACATAGCCTTCAGGGCACCGAGGACACCTGCAAGGCTCTGATCGTATAGTCTTTGGTTCGAAACGACCGGTTATATACGGTTTCTGCCTCGGACGGCGGCACATATGGTCGACCCTCGTTGTAGTCCCGTACCGAGGCTAGGGGTTTACCCGTAACGCAGAAGTTATGCTTATTTGTATTTCACGTAATATATACCTACGTTTTCGTGTGAGTTCAGCTGTGAACTCAATAACTTTGTATCGAATGGGATTGGTGTACGACTTTTGTATCAATTCAAATCTAGAAGTAACTGTGTAATTTAAGTTTTTTGAAAGGCAAGTGCGAATAGGACTCGCGCCACGAGGGTTCCGTACAGTTATAACAATTTGACAATCACGTTGTTTTCGGAGTTTTCCTTTATTTTTGCTATCATGCTGTGAGATCTTTCTCCGTACCAAATTTCAAGATTTTAGGTCAACGGGAAGTACCCTATATGTTTCGATGAGTGCAGTCAGTATCAAAATACTCGATTCTTTAAAGGCAGTATCTTTTTTTCCATTGAGTTAGAAGCTTGAATTTTTTACAGGAGTAATTGGGTTGTAAACCCTAGTATTTGATATTAATTTCAACTTGATTTCTCTAGCCGCTCTTGAAAAAAGGGCTTTGGTGGACGAACAGACAGACAGACAAGAAAGTGATCCTATAAGCGTTCCTTTTTACCCGACTGCGCACGCAAAGGAGTGGTAATGTGTTTAACAGCCTATGTATGTATGTCAAGTTGTCAACAAACTATGTCAAGTGGGGTATCGTTGAATAGGTATTTAAAAATCATATTTAGTTTTCCCTCAACATTTTTCGATTCGACTGACCGTTTAGGATCTATATCAGCCTATATATGTATGTTTGTATGTTTCTTTGAAGCACTATACAGACCAAACGCCTGGGCCGATTTTTATGATTCACACGTCAATCGATTCCCCTTAGTCCGGCGAGTGTCACGAAAGACATGATGTCACGGAAAAGTCAACAAACTATGTCAAGTGGGGTATCGTTGAATAGGTATTTAAAAATCATTTTTAGTTTTCTCTCAACATTTTTCGATTCGACTGACCGTTTAGGATCTATATCGATTTATTTTTAACTAAAAACATTTGAAATAAAAAATTTATTTTAAAAAACAAAAAACCCGACTGCGTAAAAATCGAACTTAAAAGATGGAAACAAGATCAAATGATAACATGCAGTCGGAGGTATTTCTGTTCAATTTGTTACTACTATGCCTCCGACTGCATGTTATCATTTGATCTTGTTTCCATCTTTTAAGTTCGATTTTTACGCAGTCGGGTTTTTTGTTTTATAAAATAATTTTTTTTTTCATCTAGTGAGGCACGGAACCCTAATAAAAAGTAAAAGAAAACGATTTTATTAGACATTGTATAGAACAATCGTAATTAGTTTATAAAAAAACTCTCAAGTTCTAAGAACTCAAATATCAACTGGATTTGCATTTGATTATTGAAAATACGAATTGGTTTTAGGTCTAGATTCTAGAATCTAGATGACAAAATATTTATACCCAGATGCATGCAAAATATTCGGTTTTTTTTTTGTAAAGAAATTCTCAAACGTTTTGATCTGGATGTAATATTATTGATTACCAGAGATGTACAAAATGGTTTTAAAAAAGCATTTAAATACAAAATGCAAAATACTTTTCAGATTTACTATTTCAAATGCAAAATACCAAATAGTTTTGCGTTTTGTATTTCAAATGCTAAATGAAAAATAGGTATTTTCAAAATACTTTTTCAAAATAAAATACCTTTTTACCAAATTTCAGATATTTTTATTCATTTTAGATATTCATCATGAGAAATAGAGACACAATGCCGAGCCGAACAAAAACGTCTAATAACATGGCACCTTATGCATGACATTTTGGTCATATTTATCAGTACGCGTATCAATAAATTCTGTTATGATATTAATAATAATACTCACTTAAAATAATTCGGCAATACAAGCGTCATTCGTTCATTTCATTTTGTTTGACTGGTGATGTTGGCTAAACTTAATCACAAAGTATTTTGCATTTTGAAATGAATATTAAAAATGCAAAATACATCTCGAAAGGTATTTCAAATAAAATACAAAATGTTTTTTACTAAAAGGCATTTAAATGCAAAATACAAAATAGGTATTTTGCATTTTGTATTTGCATTTTAAATAGAAGTATTTCAAATAAATCGCATCTCTGTAATGATTACATCATGGATTAATAAAGTTTGGTAATTGTTTTGTATCAAAATCTATCAAGAACGTTGAATAATCTGCATTTCTACATTTTTTCGACTATGTGATAACTGAACAATTAAAAAAGAATATTTTGTAGAAAAAGCTATGTACTAATTATGAGAAAACTTTGTAACCACATCGTATATAGTAAACATTCTAAACATAGGTACTGTGTCCATGACACGTACATCGGTAGAAAGAGGGACTTGTGGAGTAGGTTTGGGAGGGTGTCCTCTTTCAGCACACGGAGTCGTGAACACAAATAAATGTTACCCTTGAGCTTTCATAATATTACACATTATAAAGGCAGCCATGTATACTCACGTGCCGTCGGCAAAACTTCTGAACTCCAATAATCCCACTTCTGATGCTCGCGGTAAGAAATATACCGGCGTGTTCAAAGTTCTGCTTTTTTTAAATTAGTCTTTAAACTTAAATTTCGATTATTTCAGCATGTTTTTTTCTTAAACAAAATATGAAATACGAAACTTGCATCTATTAAACGACATCACAAAACATCCATGAGCGGAGATGGGGATTCGAATCCAGGACAGTTTGATTCAAAGGTCAGCACGTTAACCATTACACCAAGCTGTCCTCACTCCCATTGTGCAGTAACTCATTTTGGCATTTTGCTGTCAGAGTATATAGATTTCAATACTTGGCACTATTTTGATTCTTTTAAGTACATTGTAGTTTCATTTCATTTTTGCGTTATATTGATTGGAATTTTTGACAGAATTAGTTTTTACACACTCGATGCGCGTTTCGCTATATTAGCATCCTCAGGAGAGACTTAAAAAAATGTTTTTCTCTCTCTTCTTAAAAAGTTAAAATTTGGTACAGGTAAGTAAATGGGTCTTCTGGATTCGAAAAAAAATGGCAACCTGCTATTACCTCCAGGGACGGTACCTTTAAATGGCATTTTGGATCAATATAGACCTTATAACCATTTATAATACATTAAATTTGCCCTAAATGCTGATTTTCAAGTTAGTAGTGTCAGACTTTTTCAATGGTTTTAATAAGTTCGACATGACGTATATTTAGATCAAATTTAATTATTGAAATTTGACCCACTACCCGTTATCTAATTGAGTTGAAATTTTGCACACGTGTATAAGTCCAGTGACAATGTAATATAGTATATCTAATATCGTTCTAGATCCAAAATGGCGGACGTCCCAAGATGGCGGCTCACCTTTTTTTTTGCAACCCCCTTGACATAGGTATCAAATGAAAGGGTTTCATGAGTAGAATACGATAAGCTACGTGACGCCATTCTAAATTCAAATTGGCGGACGTTCTAAGATGGCGGCTTACCTTTTTCTTTACAACCCCCTTGACATGGGTATCAAATAAAAGGGTTTCATGAACAGAATACGATAAGCTACGTGACGCCATTCTAAATTCAAAATGGCGGACGCCCCAAGATGGCGGTTTATCTTTTTCTTTGCAACCCCCTTGACATGGGTATCAAACGAAAGGGATTCGTGAGCAGAATACGATAAGCTACGTGACGCCATTCTAAATTCAAAATGGCGGACGCCCCAAGATGGCGGGTTACCTTTTCCTTTACAACTTCCATGACATGGGTATCAAATTAAATGGTTTGAGGAGTAGAATACGATAAGCTACATGACATCATTCTAAATAAAAATGGCGGACGCCCCAAGTTGGCGGCTTTCCTTTTTCTTTACAACCCCCGACGTATCAAACTTTGTAAAATCAATTAAAAGGTAAAAAAAATAAAAACATTATTAATTTGTTTAAATTGTAAAGCACAGTATTTTATTTCTAATTTAAATTTATAATTAAAAACTAAACAATTATAAATAATAAATTAAATTCATTATTTTCTATCGTATTTAAAAAAAATTCACAGATTTCGCAATCCTTGCAACCATCGAGGACATTGGAAATGATAACAGCATATATGAAACATTAACTGTTTATTATACACACAATATTTATCAATGCACTGTTTAGTTTTGTCAGGAATAACCCTATTATTCTTCTGTTATATACGCGTTCACTTTTGCTTGATTACTTAACTTTTAAATGGATTTTTCTACAGTATTTATTAACATTTGCTCAAAAATAACACCGCAGATCGTCGCAAATACCTCTCAATTAACTAGACATGATATAAAACACATTTCGAAAAAATTGCACTTGTTCAATTTTGCATGATTGCTCCTCACTTGATCGCGACACCGTTGTCTTTTGGCCTTGAACGAAAACTCGTAACTCTGCCCCCATATACGAACATAAACATTTCCAATGTTAAAATATTTTTTCTAAACAACGCACAACTACGCATTATATTGATTCCATATACCTAACGTAATAGTGAAAACTCGTGATGTATATAATTTTACGTATTACGCAACATTTTGATTCCTTACACCACAAGACCAGGAAGAGAAGGTCCCAATTAAAATTTATTAATTAAAATATATAAGTGAAATACTTATTATTTTTACTAGTCTTATCTCAGAATAATTATTTGTTTCGTTTCAAAATAAAGCACTAAAAATTGAATTGATTATTTATTCTGATGTACCCTATCCATTAGCTGAAATATATTGGTAAAGTTTATACAATTTACTCTATTTTTTACAGTACCTAATTAAATTAAATTAAATCAAATAAAAATTAATATATTTCCCGATTGTATGAAATTAAAATAGTTATTAAAGACTAAAAAGTAAAAAATAAATTAATTAAAATTCTTTTTTTAAATCAATGGTTTTCTTTTAAATCAAAATGCACTAATAAATAACATAAAAAAAAACTTTTTAAAAAACAATGGTTTTATTTTGAAACAAAATTGCACTAAAAAGTAGTAAATAATTTTTTTTAGTGATTATAAGTTGATCAGAATATCAGAATACTTAGTTTTCAACATTTGTTAAAAGAAAACCATTGGGCGCTCATAAAATATTAAATACTGATACTGTTATGATGTTTAAACGCCCAATGGTTTTCTTTTAACAAATGTTGAAAACTATTCTGATCAACTTATAATCACTAAAAAAAATTATTTTCTACTTTTCAGTGCAATTTTGTTTCAAAATAAAACCATTGTTTTTTAAAAAGTTTTTTTTAAAGTTATTTATTTGTTACTTTTTGGTCTTTAATTATTTTAATTCTATACAATAGAAAAATATATAAATTCCTCATTTTACAAAACTGTAAAATTTAAGTCCTAAATTTTCAATTTTATATTAATCAGCTAACCCAGTTATCTAACTTTTTAAAATTTAAATTAAAATTGGGTCGCCATCTTGGGGCGTTCGCCATTTTGAATTTAGAATGACGATTATGTAGCTTATCTTATTCTACTCATGAAACCCTTTCATTTGATACGTCGGGGGTTGTAAATAAAAAGGAAAGCCGTCATCTTGGGGCGCCCGCCATTTTGAATTTAGAATGGAGTCACGTAGCTTATCGTATTCTGCTCATGAAACCCTTTCATTTGATACCCATGTCAAGGGGGTTGCAAAAAAAAAGGTGAGCCGCCATTTTGGGGCGTCCGCCATTTTGAATTTAGAATGGCGTCACGTAGCTTATCGTATTCTACTCATGAAACCCTTTCATTTGATACCCATGTCAAGGGGGTTGCAAAAAAAAGGTGAGCCGCCATCTTGGGACGTCCGCCATTTTGGATTTAGAACGATTTTAGATATACTATATTGCATTGTCACCGGACTCATACACGTGTGCAAAATTTCAACTCAATTGGATAACGGGTAGTGGGTCAAATTTCAATAATTAAATTCGATCTAAATATATATACGTCATGTCGAACTTGATAAAACCATTGAAAAAGTAGAGAATAATTTATTTTTTCAGTTGAAAAGAAAACCATTGGGAAAAATGTATTAATTTCTTTATTTTTATTTTAATATCTAAAAATTCCCTTTGTATCATCTTCGTAATGTAAACTGTTGGTAAAAATCTTTTTTTATATATGATAAAACACTAACGCACATTTTTATTGATAAAAAATTAATATAGGAGAGCCTCTGGGGGGTGCCTACTGCACGGGGCTCTACTGCATCAGCGTACTAAGAGTATCGGTAAATCCGTTGCTATTAGTAATATTTTTTTATAAGAACAAAAAAAAAGGCATAATAGTAATAAGTAAATTTATTGCATAGCCCAAATAACAGGGTACAGTAAGTCAAGTGAAAAATTACAATAGTAATGTCGTAATAGGTTCATGATAATTTTGACTCCATATACATAGTCTACTACGTCATTTACGAAGCAAGTAAATAGTAGTGGTCCTAAGCTACTACCTTGCGGTACTCCAACTGTCAGGTCTTCAAAGTTTGATTTGATATTTTCTATTTCTAAAATAAATTTTCGATCGCTCAAATAATCTTTTAGTAAATCTGCAGTGATGCCTCTAATACCAAGATGCTTTTTTGAAAGAATTGATGCTGTGGTTTACTGTGTACCGGACGCTGCACTTGAGTCGAAGAAAATGCCTACATAATATATTGGTATTAAAATGTTTGCCCATATAATGATTAATAGCGGCCCGGATCAGATGCTGTGAATTTATAAATTAATAGATTTATTTTATACCTACGGCTGAATTGCAATTGAAAATTTTTTTTTAACACTCGTATGTAATGAAAATCTATTGAAGCATATGAGGAGAATGTTAGATTAGTAATCATATCACGGTTGAGTAATTGTAAGCTCATTCCGCCGCGAAAGTGGAAAGGTTCAGGTTAGAATCCTGACTGTGACTATGGTTGGTAAAATGATTTTTTCCGATATGTTTGAAACAATTATATAATTGGCTGCTGTGAATTTATTTTTTATCTCCTCCCCCTCGAGAAATTCTCCCCCTGCGAGGCAAAGCCGGGTTGGTGGTGTTTATTATATTAGTAGGATTCCGCCAATACGCTAAAATGCAAAAAAATGCAGAGTTATACGTTTTGTTACTATCCCACAGAAATTATCCCCACCGCCGCGAGAAATTCTTTCCCTGCGAAGCGAAGTCGGGCTCTGGTGGTGTTCGTAATATTAGTACGCTAATTTTTTTTCGACTTAATCGACAAATATCATCATAACATTAGCTAATTTGCACAAAATATTCATAAATTATATACCTAAACCTTCCTCGTGAATCAGTCTGTCTATTGGTGAAAACCGAATGAAAATCCCCACACTATAGTTTCTGAGATTAACGCGAACATACATACAGACAGACGGGGCGAGGGACTTTACTTTATAATATTATGTAGTGATAAATATGGGCAAACATTTTAATACCAGTGCTACCAGGTGGATAGTCAACCTTGAAAATTAAAAAGAATTAATCTCGAATTCCCAGACAACCGCACGAAATTCTCATCATATTGCTATTATCTAAACACGGATGTTTTTTATCCGTCTGGTGTATCGCTTTGACAGTTATTTACACAATAACCGAGTATTAACAGCTGTAATAAATTTAACCGTTTGATAGATATATGCACGTAAACTACTGCAGGGCATAAATCAGAGGGGTGGCTCATCTCACACTACAAACACACGCGTTCATTTGTTTACACGCCGGCTCCCCGGTCCCCGAACGGTGCCGACGTTATATATAAAGCCGGTCGGACACGATGCTTTGAATTTTAACTCAAACGTCAATAATATTGTTACAAAACTGTTTTCTGAGTTGGCGGAATAAATATTTATTTACAATATTTAAAAATACAACAATAAATGCAACAACGAAAAGTCAGTTCTAACAATCAACACAATAATACTAACTAAACAGTAATTCTTAAACAAAGCGAAACACTTAAATAACACTTAACAAATAACTACTTATATATACATGGATTATTTATTTGTAATTATTTATGTCACTGTATTTATATCAGATTTATTTATATTCACTCCACTATTTATATCACTGTACTGACTGATTCGACCGTTGATTGACTAATATTTATATCACCGATCCACTTGATGGCACGACTCACCATTCACTGATTCACTTGATGGCACGACTCACCATTCACTGATTACCGATTGTGTGACACCGTCGACAGATTGCCTGATCGCTTCACTCACTCGTTTATATACCTGCGCTGCCTAAGCCCAGTGTGTGCTCCTATTCTCTAGCGTTGTCTAGAATCTTCGCGTAGACACCAGTGTGTTCAACGTCAAACACCGCTTCTCAGAATTGTTGCTCGTCGTTCATATACAGGGTGATCCGTAACAATATTTTAATACAAAACCCCAGTTTCCAGGTTCCAATCTGAGAACCGGTAAAAAGTGTCAATTGGATTTTCAATTTTAACGTTAATTGGATACAACTTCTAAACCAGGAAACACATAGACGGTGCTCATTGGAATCAGCGTGTCATTTTCTACAAGGATGATAATTTTGAAAAAGTTCTTGGAGATTTTAAATTTCGTCAAAAATCCACGTTTTTCTAACGTGTATGCCTTAAAAAAATCGAAATCTCATATTTTTCAAAATTATAGAAACATTTACGATGATTCTATTGAGCACAAGCAATTTTCTGTATCTCTTCTGATTTAGAAGTTATGGGCATCTGAAGGTTTTTTTTTGGGAAATTATAAATAAACCAGAAGAGTATAAAAATTAAAATTATTTCCAAGAAAATTTCGTGTTTCTAGTTGGGTCACCTGTAGAGACATTTTTAATTTTGAAATACGACCACTCTAAAACTCGCCGCTGTTTAACGGAGGTAACTCCCCGGGCGATTTAACCGTCGCGTCGCTGTGTTTGCACGGTGTTTTGTCACGTGTCGTGTCTTATATTAAATGCGTCCCCCGAGACGAGGATGCTGTTGACAGTTGGGCGAATGTTGCATTGTCAACATGAATACATAAATATTCTTCTTCAAGTTGGTACCACAACTGTCAACCGACATCAGAACGCTCTTAGTTTTTTTTTTGAAGTGAAACTTCTTATGCTGCGCCACTGCCTCGACGATTTGAAGGGTAAAATGTTAGCTCGATGAAACGAAAAATGTGTAGTAGGTATACAAAAATGTGTAACGAATGAATGTTTGGAATGTATCCTCTCTTCTCTTAAATTGGTAAATTGTGTTTTAAAGACCACCAATAACTAAGGTTATTTGGGCCTAGCATCAATTCATATTTTCAATTCATTATTTCTTTTTTAATAATAAATTGAAAATCCAATTGACACTTTCACCAGCTTTTGGGCTAGAACCCGAGAACTGGGGACTTGTAATCTCTCTTCTCTTGCGCCTATATGTTACATGTTATAGATGCATTTGAACAGTAGTTGTAATCGGTCCGCCTACCGGTACATATGAACCCTGAAACAGCCAGTGGCAAGTCATTCGACTTCTGACTTCACACGACGCTCAGTACTCCTAGCCCTAATTTTTTTAAATATTAAACCTCCTGTCTGTGCTGTGGCTGTCTTTTGCGAACGATGTAGAATTGTCAAATTTGAAGTTCGTATATAATAGCACTAAAATATTTAAGCAAAAAAATTAAATTTGAAACGTCTCGTCGATGATCTATAAAACTCAAAAGTTGGGCCGACAAAAATTTCCTGGGAAGGAAGGTATGTAATTTGAAAATGTCATGCTACTATGTTATTATCAGGGGTGGTAGTACGCCCCCTTACAGTACGCCTAATTTTATTTTTTTTCGTAATGTCACTCGAAAGATAGCAGGCAGAGGAACTCGCTTAGGCTGAGCCTTTTTCCCGCTTGTTTGCACCTATCTTCTGGTTCTGGAGGTTCACCCCTTCAAAATATCTTTATTTTTATTTATTGTAGATTATAGACGCGTCGACAACTTAGGTCATTAGCATCTTAAATTACATTAAAAAAAAACTAACTTAAAACTAAATAACATCACAAAACATCCATGAGCGCAGGTGGGATTCGAACCCACGACAGTCTAGTCTAGATGCTGGTACCAAGTACGCTATCAACTAGGCTACACTTCAAAATATCGCGGAATTTAACAGTTACATGAATCGCAGCTCCGCTTATCGATGCCTCATTACCGAGCCAGTAGAAAAACATCGCTTGGTGTGCTCAAGAACGCGTCTGTTTAGAAGTTATGCGACTCCGAGCGAGTTTACGCAAAGCGTTTAAACGATGCGCGCGCCCCACTGCAGATAGTTGTTGAACTAAGAACTTTAGAAACATTCCGTTAAATATCACGCCAAGCACACTTTGTACCTTGATTCATAGATGACGCTGCCGTACTAGCCGCGGGGTTTATGTTAAGAAGTATAACTTCCGCGTACGTGAAACACACACATACCCTTTTTTAAACTTGCGGTGTCGCTTTATACCTTGATCCATAGATGTCGTTGCCATACCAGTCGCGGGGTATGTGTTAAGGAGTATAACTTCCGCCGTGTGTAAAACACGCATGCCTTTTTTCCAGCTGCAAAAGTGGCGTGATGTGCTATTATTACATTTTTAATGAAGGAAAATCCAATAAAAACGACTGAGTTATGTTATCTGCATTTGATATTGTATAATCTTTGTTCACGGTTGATAATAATTGCCCCCCACCATCTCTTCTCTCCTCACCTATGTACGTTGTCGGATGATTGTTTTGTTGAGATCCGGGTCTGGTTGCGCTGATTAATGATCAACGAACACTGTGATTAAACGTTTAATATAACTCAGGGCCGGCTTAATTTAAAAATGGCTACTTCCATCAACGTCAATAATAATAATGATAATGCATTTAACGTCCGTTTCTCGACTTTATGTCATAATAGACGCCATTCGCACCATTACTATTTTCCATTTTTTCACTTCCCATTGTTTTCTACATTTTTAAACTCCAACTTTTTTACTTCCCACCTCTACGATGGTAGGGAATTAATGGATTTAGTCCGAAAAAAATATTTCGAGATTTTAACAGATTTCACGTTTTGAGACCCTAGCAATCGTTTAAGATCATTTTCTGACTGATGTCTGTCTGTCTGTCTGTCTCTCTCTCTCTCTCTCCCTCTCTCTCTCCCTCTCTCTCTCCCTCTCTCTCTCTCTCCCTCTCCCTCTCCCTCTCTCTCTCTCTCTCCCTCTCTCTCTCCCTCTCTCTCTCCCTCTCTCTCTCCCTCTCTCTCTCTCTCTCTCCCTCTCCCTCTCCCTCTCTCTCTCTCCCTCTCTCTCTCCCTCTCTCCCTCCCTCTCTCTCTCTCTCCCTCTCCCTCTCCCTCTCCCTCTCCCTCTCCCTCTCTCTCTCTCTCTCTCTCTCTCTCTCTCTCTCTCTCTCTGTGTGTGTGTGTGTCAAATCGGTTCAGTGGATCCTGAGATATTCAAAAAAACGTCCTCAATGTCACGTATTAACATAGGTAAAAAAAAATATAAATGAATTCTAGATGTTATAATATGAAAAAAATGTAAATATTTTTTTCTCTAAAATGTATAGTTTTCGAGAAAAAAAAATATTTTACTAAAAAAAATAAAAATTGTACGTAAATCAAGGTACCATGATTTTTGCTGTATTAAGTTAGCCATCAGTAGATCACCAAACAAAAAAGAGGGCCATGCTTTTTTCAAAGAATAAAAATTAAATTGTGTTTTAAAGACCACCAACAGCTAAGGTTATTTGGGCCTAGTCAAAGAATAAAAAAAAAGAGTGTTATTTTTTGCAAATATTTACTAGGTGGGAAGTATAGGACTGGTCATCAGTCGAATTTTTTTCTTTATTTCTTTATTAATAGGAATTATAGGAAATTAGGATAAGGTAGGCAACTTTGGGAGTATAGGAGTTGGACAGGTAATTGGCCATGACCTTGAATAAGGAACCATCTCGATATTTATGTGGAATTATTGAGGGAAACAAGATGGCCGGTGTACAGGAATTACTGTTTCTCGGCGTGAAGCAGTAGGAAATAGTCCGAATGCGAGTCTAGTGCTGTGCCATTAAACTACATCAAAGAATTTAATTGTAGATGACTGTAAACTGAAAAGTAGAACCTTTAGCTTTCAAGGATCACAAATTTTGACCAGATTTTTTTAACATAAAGCTCTTCAAAATCGTCGAGACCCCCCAAATCTTCTGTAAAGTCGCCTTGTATTAGATTTTTTCACTTCAAAAAATCGAAAATTCTAAGCCCACTAAACTTGTCAAATTGTGTGAGTGAAAATGGAATTTTGTTTTTGAATTATTGAAGTCTGTGCTGAATACGGACCTGACTATTTGGGGCATATACATAAAATGTACTTTTATACACTCCAATAAATAACAATACAGCTTGATTAGTAACACTAAACTAGCATCACGCCATTATTTTTATCAGGAAAGATATTGACAAACAAAATTGTTTCAACTTGTGTTGATAACAATAAACCACATTTTTACAGTAGAACCTGGAGTACTTTTTTGTTTTAATCAATGGACTTGCGCTAAAATGTGAAGCAGCTGTTCAAATTGTTTAAGACAATAGTTACATTCAAATTCCCCATCTGTAGATTATTTTTTTTTGAACATATTTTATGGTAAAAGTGGGACGAGGACACAACGGAATTTAGTGTAATAGTATATTGTGTAACTAGTGTGCTAAATACATCTTTATACGTCAGGCGCGATGTTTTCAGCACGAGTAGTAGGCGAGCGCACACGAGCCTTGGCGAGTGTGCATCGGGAGCCGCATACGAATGCTGAAAAATTAAGCAAACGCGTTACACACTATACTTTATTCAACACATGCATGGTTTTAGACTAATAAAATTAAAAAAACAGTTACATAATGGTTCATTATGTAACTAGTTACCTACATAATGGTTCATTATGCAACTAGTTACAAAATGGTTCATTATGCAACTAGTTACAAAATGGTTCATTATGCAACTAGTTACAAAATGGTTCATTATGCAACTAGTTACAAAATGATTCATTATGCAACTAGTTACAAAATGGTTCATTATGCTACTAGTTACATAATGAATTATTATAGCACTGAAAAGCGTTACATATAATGGTCACTAGTCAATAAACGGCTATTTAAGGTCCGCAAAAGTGGCAAAACAGATACGAAAAAACACTAAAAGCATGCATGTGTTGAATAAAATATTTTTGTTGAATAGTTGTCAAGATTTTTTTTAAATAAAATCTAAAAAAAATTTTTTTTTCTAATATAACTAAATTTTAGTTTGCTAATGCTTTCTGGCCACGTACGATACTTTGAAAGTAAAACCAGAGAGTAGAAAAGTAGAAACACTTGGACACATTTTAAATCTATTTAACCGTAAATTTACATTGACGCTCTGGCGGATTTTAAGGTTAATAACGTCTAATGCATCATACTGGGATGGCATTTGAGAAATATTAGTTGTAACGGAAACAGAGGAAGTGATTGTCATGTGAAACAAAACACATATACCTTATGTTAAGGTCTATGTTGACATAAGCCAGGTAGCAGTGTGGTAAAGTACTAGACTACCGACAGGTTCAAACGCCAAGCCAAAGTTCGAATCCCGAAAGCATTTAATATTTTTGTTTTTATAATAAAAATATAGGCATATAGGTATTGGATAACAATTTTAAATATAAGTAAAAAAACAAAAATTATAATTATTTTATTTATTATATTTTACGAACATTTGGTTTCATAAGATAAATAAAAGTGGATGTATTTCTTTCCATGACAACGAATACAATTATTTGTGTTAAACGGTATTCACCTCATCTGTCTGTACCCGCAATACAGACATACCCATTTTTTGTAGACTAACTTTATAACGGAATTTCTCCTAGACTTGCCTTCAATATTTTTTTTTTCAATATCGACAATACATTCTGTATAAAAGATTGACTATGTTTTTGAAATAAATCGTTTTGTGAATTCATCACGCTGTTGATATTATATTTTTTTATAATAATTATTAATCTTAATACACTTCGGTATGTTTTTGTTGATAAATTTAATTAGTTTTATTTTTTCAATTATATCGAACGTGTAACTATATATTATGTGATATACAGAATGTAAACTAATAGGACATTTAGCATTGAGAAAAAATGATTGGATCAAAATGAGCTATGATTCATAATGTACGTATTTATATATAGGGTTGCTGTGGTTATTTTAGTGTTTCTCTTTTCTCATGAAATATTTTTCTTTTACTTGACGTTTAAATGGCATAAGTAAAATAAAAATAATTGTTTACATACTGTATTCATGCGTATATACTGTACAGTGAATTTCACTTGAGACGCATCATAGGCGTTTTTTTAATATTCTTAGTGATGCATTTTTTTTGTTCAGTGGATGTTGCATTTTATGTGGAACGATTTTCTCTAATGCATTAATGTTTTCCATAGCAACCATGGGTATGGAAAACCTGCGTCTTACGTGAAATTCAATTGTATCTACAGGGTGTTTCATGGAGGAATGGTACATATTTTAGTATATTACAGTATCGTTCATTTTGAGCAAAAAAGTTCATAGTAAAACATGTGGCCAAATGGTTAAGCTGCGATATGGTGTGTGTTCTGTTACGGGTTTTGCAATGGAAGAACACGTGCAACCCGTAGAGAAAAATTGAAAATTTGCCCGATGTTTCTTTGCTCAAAACATACTAAAATAGGTACCTGTGTACCATTCTTCCTGAAACACTCTGTATACACTGCGACACAAAAAATAGCCACACTATAGAAACAGTAGAATTATATTTTTTCATTTTACTGTAATCACCGAATATCTGTATCTATACGAAATTATTTTGTAGTAGTACTCATTTTTGGTGAGGGTTTTCCTTAATATTTGAAAAATGAATATTTGATAAAATTATTTGTCACGCCGGAAACCAGAACTTGACTCCGTACCTATACAACTTACAAGTTAAACATTATTATTATTATTTTGTTTCCGCTTCGTTTGGCCGCGCGCGAATGTGACCGGATCTTTTTTTGGCGCATTTACGTTTTCTGCAATCTCGCACAACAGCCGCGGCAGGGAGCTACAATATCACGTGTGCGCCAGAGATAGGTCACGTGTCGCACGTGCACCTGACAGATAATTTCAAAAACCAGCAGAGGCAGCACTGTTTCATAATATTTTGCGGCCACAAGACAAAAGGGCGTAGTATGTTTAATTTAGTGATGCATAAAACAAGATTTCAATTAAATTAGAACAACTTTCAATTGTCTTGCTGTAGAAAGTTTGGTGCGTTGTCTTTATTGTTAACTAGCGCCCGGGTGGTATGAAATTATGAAACACCGTCATAGTTCAGCCATTTTGTACAAAATATTTACAAATTATATACACAAACCTTCCTCGTTTATCGCTCTTTCTATTAGTGAAAACCGTTTCAAAATCCGTTGCGTGGTTTAGAAGAAGTAAGCGGAGAAACAGACAGAGGCAGACAGCGACTTTGTTTTATATCTAAAGGGTTTTCCAATTTGGGCGGGTCGATGTTGAAATGGAATAAAACAAGCTGTGTGTGAGGTATTAACGAAATTCTTTATTTACTTGAAAGGCCCATGTATGCCATTATGTATGAAATATGACGTCGTTCAAATGTCCGCCGCGGCTTCGCATGGTGGCACAGATCCGAGAGGTCCAATTTTCAATGACTCCGCAGTTTGCCGCATAGATCCGGCTGAATTTGAGCGATTGCCTGTGTTATGTTGACTTTGAGGGCATCGGTCGATTGCGGCTTATTGGCATAGACCTGCGACTTTAGAAAACCCCACAAGAAAAAGTATAGCGGGGTCATATCGCACGACCTTGGTGGCCAATTCACGTCACCTCTGCCAGAGATAAAGATAAAGATAAAGATGTTTATTTACTCCGTAGAACATCGTAGATGGGAGTTTGTCAAAAAGATATAAAATTTACAAAAAAAATCAACAAATTAAGATTACATAAAGATTTTAGAAAGTAATTTTAAAATATTCATCGACAGAATACAATGATGAAGCTGTCAGTAGCGATTTTATTTCTTTTTTAAAGGTGTTAATATTTTTAATTTTCCTTACATTTGCTGGCAAGTGATTATAAAACCTCACACAGCTGCAAAAGACACTTTTATTAAAAAGCGCAGTTCTATGTGAGGGATGTCTTAGGTGAGCTTTATTTCTCGTGTCACGGTCATGAATATCCTGATTCAAATCAAACAAATTTTTATTTTTAAAAACGAACATTATACATTCAAAGATGTACAATCCTGGTAAAGTGGTGATTTTTAAACACTGAAACAACTCTTTGCATGGAAACAAATAGGATTTAAATGTCATTATTCTCACAATTCTTTTTTGGATGAGAAAGATTCTTTTAAGTGATGAAGAATTACCCCAAAATATAATCCCATAACTTGCAACAGATTGGAAGTAGCTAAAATATATCATTTTTAACACTGGTAAATCAGCAAACTGGCGACATTTATAAAGTAAATAGCAGACACGATTTAATTTACTACTTATTTGTGTAGTATGCTCCTCCCAAGTTAAATCTGAGGAGATGGAGAGACCTAAAAATTTTGTATTGCTAACTGTTTCTATAACTTTTGAGTTAATTTTGAGATTAAGATTAGCGGCTTTGGAATATGATCCCGCTATATGAAACCATACCCTCAAATCGTTCATGCAGAATGTCCATCGGCGCGGCGGACATTTGAACGATGTCATATTTCATACATAATGGCATACATGGGCCTTTCAAATAAATAAAGAATTTCGTTAATACCTAACACACAGCTTGTTTTATTCAATTTCAAAATCGACCCGCCCAAATTGGAAAACCCTATACTATTTAGAGATTAGAGATAAAGAAGATAGTATATTGTGCAACTATAGTGTGCTAAATACATCTGTATGCGTCAGACGCGATGTTTTCAGCACGAGTAGTATAGGCAAGCGCACGCACACGAGCCTTAACGAGTGCGCATTTGTGAGCCGCATACGACAGCATGACTCACTATCTTAAATTTTGGAACTTGGCTATATAATTAAATGTCGGAAAGGCACAATGAATCCTTGTAGGCCTGAATGCAGTGAAAAAAATGTTCTGACCCCTAATTTGTCTTTCATGTTAAGGTTACAGTTCACCAGTTGTAAAAAGCTTGTAAAATAATTCAGCATGAGCCGTATTGTTATGCGACCGCAGATATATTATGTGTACCAAAGTATAGCTGCCTGTAAGCATTTGTTCTTTTATAGGGCATATTTGCGCACGTGGAAATGGGAAACTTCCTTGTACCACTGAGTTAAGAGGTTATAGAGACGCTACAAACAATTAAAAGTGAAGTCGGTCGCCATATTTATTGAGACTTGTTCATTTTATATGTAAGAAGAAGAAGAGAATAATATTCCCTAATCCATCCCGTGTTTGGCCGCCATGTTTGTTTTGACTTGTCAGACCTGACTTTAACTTTGTATAAGCAGTTTTTTTTTTTTTTTAATTTAGTAAAGCCGGTTCGGCACACTAGGGCCATTCACAGCTGAGTATGAACTAAAGGGCGATATTTGAGGTATATTGACAATATATTATTTTTGATTATTAACAAAATTTGATGCATATATGAAACAAGTGAAAAATTTCCATTTAGGTATTCTTATTATATATTTTTATTAGTTCAGCTAAAAAAAAAAGTAAGTATGATCAATGAAAAATAGCTTAAAATAGTGAAAATTGTTGATATTGTGAGTTGGTCGTGATTGTGCAAGTAGAGTTGGTTTTGGCGCAATGTTGGCATTAAAAACAAGTCGTCAGGTGGGTCGTTTATTAGGACTAAAGTGCGACCCTTGAGGTCCACACGACGAACTTCCCAATTTGATAAATATTTAATAATAATAATTAAATTAGATTTTACACAGAAAAGTAATCATTTTAATCATTTAATCATTAAAACATAATTATTATTTATTTTTAACAATAATTAAAAAAACCGATTTTTATAAAATTTATGTCGGATCAAAATGACGTTAACACGCCTCGATTAACACCCTTACGAAGTCGATATAATTTTTTATTCGCGAGATATTGTGTAAAATCTACTTTTTTGGAGTCTATTTGGTTAAGAAAAAAGAACGGCTGAACCGATTTTGAAAAAATTTCTTTCAGATCATATTTACGTTAATACGCGTCGATTGGCACCCTAACGTAGACGATATCATTTTTCATTCTCGATATTTCGTCTTAGAAAGAAATGGACACGTACGGACGTACGTACATACGTACACACACACACAGACATCTTTCTAAAAATAGTGTAAGAATAGTGTTGAAGCATAAAAATTTGTTATACATTTTGATTTCGATTTTCGGACCCATTACAATAACTTCAAATGGGAAGTTAATATAGAATAGCTTTCATTTTGTATTACAATTAATTTATAATAAAATATTTGTGTTGTTTAAAATAAATCAATTAGGAAATTTAAACTGCAGTTCGTTTATTAAGAAAAACTGCAATAACAAACAACAAAAATTTGGTTATGTAAAATGTCAAAGTAAATATCCAATTTTCAAAAATTAATTATTCAAAATTTACACTTCAGATCTGTCTCAAAAAATTATTTTTTATGTTTATACTATTGATAGATAACATATTAAATTTTCAGCTTCTTAATGATTGAACAACCTTAAAAAAAGGGTGTGGGTCTCGGGACCCCCGACAGATGTGAAACATCAAAGAAAACGTTATTGAACTCGGTGGTATTCTCTATGTAGTAGTATATATTTTTTCAAAAGCAGCAACTAACTGTTATGCTGACGTAATCCTATATACTGCACTGTAACACACGCGGTTGCCCGAGCGCGCGGAAGCCGTGAGAGAGAGAGAGTGCCGCAGTGGTGGGGAGAACAGCAGCGAAGGAAAACATTTCTTTGCATATTTCCCCTCACGCGGCTGTTCACAGCCCGACATACTTAAGATGTTTCACATCAAAAAATTAAATTCACACGTGTATTTGATACGCCGAAAGTACAAAACATCGCCCAGAAGTACCTGAATTATCCGTAGCTCGCGCTGGCATCGATTGTGCTCCCCCTACCATGACTTCGCACGGAGCGAATAGCGCCTCTATTACCTTAGCTCAGGGTGTATGTACAATAATTATAATACGTTAAAATTAAACTAACGCGGCATTCTCTGGCGTTGTCATTTCTTAATTGCATTTCATACCACCGGAACGTAATTACCCAACTGTTAACAACACAGTTCTAGGTACATTACATAGCTTGTCTCCCTTCGAAGGACTTCATCTAGTTTGCATTATGGTGTGAAGATGGGGAATTGTTACTTTCTGGTACCAAAAGGCAAATGAAAAGGTACAGCTGCTTTCTCGTAAAAAGTTAAAGTTGAGTTTCACCCAGTCCATTTTAATCTACCGATTATAGTATAAGAGATATAGTGCTTCAAAATGTGAACCATTGGGGGGTCACTTCGGTTAATCGTCAGTACGGATTAGATTAGATTTACACGGGGTGATAAGACATTAGATATCTCACAATCACTGCGACCTATAAGATCTTTTGTGAGTCACCTAATAGTTTATTCCCAGTCGGGTAAAATGCTTTTTATGAACCTTATAACCTTTCTGGGGGCTTCTCTCCATATGTCTTCAGGCTTTAGAAAAGGCCTGTTAGTCAGTACGGATTAAGTTAACTCTAGTTAGTGTAATTTTTTTCAGTGGCAATAGGATCAAAAAAATGCAATAGTACTGACGTTAAAATATTATATTCACTAACGTTTCGGCACTCTTTGTGCCTTCCTCAAAGTGTTCAATGAAACGTTAGTGACTATATGCAAATTTTTTAACACCAGTATTGCAATTTTTTGATCCTGTTGTCACTGGGAAAACAATTTCTAATTCTTCCTTCAGTCATGAATCGTCAGTTTTTTTTTGCCAATCTCATCTAAATAGTTCTAGTTTAAGAACCAGTGGCCGGCAGACAGAAAGTATTTTACCAAAGTTTAAATTTTTCTCAGCGACTCTCCTATAGCTACTATACATGAAATGGGGAGTCTCTAAGCCGAGCGAAGTTAGCGATGACGTCACTCAGGTAAGATAGGTATAAAAATCAGACCAACTTCAAAAGTATTTTACCAAAGCTGCCGCTTGGATATTTTAAAAAATACAACTATTGTTATTAAAAAATGCAATGGCAGACAATTTAGCCGGTTATAACCTCATGGCAGACGTCATTGAAAATTTGAAAAAAAAAAAATTCAAAAGTATTTTACCAAATCTAATTTTTATATATGTTGTTTATAATAATATTAAAAGTTTAAATTTAAGACGGCAGACGTTTTCTCCGGTTGTAACTTCCCGGCAGACGGTAAAATCTTACCTATAGTGCGATTATAAGTACCTACTGTAATCTCTCTTACTTCTATAATATCTGCATGCAAATGGATAATCAAGTAAAAATGAATAATAATTATAAAAAAATACTTACTATTTTAGAGTAATAAGTAGAAAAGATGGGTCGCTTATAAAATAACAATAATTATAACAATATAATGACAATAATGGAAATATGATCAAAGTTTTTAATGATACTATTTTTTGTTTACATTTTCGTTTATAATTCGTCAACTTCATGTTCGGAATCATTTTCAACATGATACGACTCATCATTTTGCTCATCATCGACTGGATCATTATCTGTAAAAATGCAATTAAAATTTGTAAATTGAATCAAGAAAATTTAAAATAGATTTTATTATAATAAAATTACCGGATATATCCTGGATAAAATCGCTAAAATAGTATCATTAAAAACGTTGATCATATTTCCATTATATTGTCATTATATTGTTATAATTATTGTTATTTTATAAGTGACCCATCTTCCCTACTTATTACTCTAAAATAGTAAGTATTTTTTTTTAATTTTCATAGTTTATTATTCATTTTTACTTGATTATCCATTTGCATGCAGATATTATAGAAGTAAGAGAGATTACAGTAGGTACTTATACTCGCACTATAGGTAAGATTTTACCGTCTGCCGGGAAGTTACAACCGGAGAAAACGTCTGCCGTCTTAAATTTAAACTTTTAATATTATTATAAACAACATATATAAAAATTAGATTTGGTAAAATACTTTTGAATTTTTTTTTTTTTCAAATTTTCAATGACGTCTGCCATGAGGTTATAACCGGCCAAATTGTCTGCCAGTGCATTTTTTAATAACAATAGTTGTATTCTTTAAAATATCCAAGCGGCAGCTTTGGTAAAATACTTTTGAAGTTGGTCTGATTTTATACCTATCTTACGTGAGTGACGTCATCGCTACCTTCGCTCGGCTTAGTGACTCCCCACCTCATGTATAGTAGGTATAGGAGAGTCGCTGAGAAAAATTTAATCTTTGGTAAAATACTTTCTGTCTGCCGACCACTGGCTCTTAGACTATTCCGTTTGTGTGCAGCAGCCAAATAACGGTGCATAAAAAAAGTAGTATTGTCACTGATTTTTTTCTGTAATATAGCCCCATACTTTATGTGTTATCGAATGGTGCAATAATATTTTCAAAAAAAAAAATTAGTAGGTAATCTAATATTTTATTGAGTTTTTAAAATGAAAAGTTTTCCAAAATTACGCAAATAAGTTAATATAGTGACGAACTAAACAGTGTCTGTATTATGTCAGTAAAAATGCCGGAAAAGTGCAGGATTAATAAAGAACCATCTAATATTAACCACCATCATATTTTATCTTCGTTGGGGTCGGATGGTTGTTTTAAAAAAGAAAAGAGGTCATTAGTATCACAATAGCCCAGTTGGTGGTCCATCAAAATAAACTATAATAATGTATTTAAATTATGTATGTTGGGACATTTTGTCGCCCGCCTGTGTTTGTTCATGTGATATTATTGTTTAGCTGCTCTACCTCGTGTGTGTATGAAATGGTTCATAAGTATACAGTAGACTTTCTCGTTATGTCAGCGTAGCCAGGGCTGCTGGGGAAGATAAGCTGTTTGAACGGGACTCATCTATGGAGTAATACGTGAACATGAAAATTGTGGTACCCTTATTTACTATATTTATTATGAAAGAAGGAGAATGAAACTTATATCATTTGAATGGTAGGTACTGTCCCATAGATGTGCACAAAAAAAATCATGTGTGTATGTTGCCGTTAAGGCAGGTATAAAATAAAGTTTCTCTGCACGGGAGAATATTACATGCAAACAAATACATAGCGTTGTTTCTCTCGCTGTTTGGTGTAATTTGAGACCTCTGCAGTGTCACACAACGGAGATTCTATAAACTATCAGTATGTAGACGGTATCGTTTTGTCGGATTTCTTCGTTGTCGGTACAGTTATGTTAATGTTATAAATTCCAATTAGAATTTCGTTACTTTACAGACAAAATTGGTTGAATTTCGACCACAGACGATACTAATAGTTGTCTTTTATTTCTTTTTAGTCCAAATCAAACATAAGTACTTATCGCTGTTTCGTCGAAGTTTTCAATGTACGAAAAAAACTAACGGCAAATCAAGTGTAATATATATAGAATAGTTAAGAAAAAATAAAATTAGTGGTGCCGTACGGATACAGTTATCGATTAGCTCAGGGGTCGGCAACCTTTTGAGACGGAAGAGCCAAAAGTTACAATTTACAAAATTTCCCAGTTTTTAAAGAGCCACTGACATTTTTATTTCAATATTATGGTATTTGATTAGGATTAGGTATATAAAAAAAAGTTCTGACTGCGACCGTTGACGACACTGCAGTGCACCAATAACTAAACAAACAGAACAGTGTTGCCACATTTAAAAAATGTCAGCTGTCCGTATACTCTGTACTCCATCTATTCTCACTGTTCTCAGTTGAGTGTTTTTATCCTGTTTAAAGTTTTTTTTTGCAGTATAATATTTTTTATGAGTTTTGAAAATAAAATAATACAATTATTAATATTTGCGCATGGAATTGGAGAGCCGCATCTTGACATCATAAGAGCCGCATGCGGCTCGCGAGCCACAGGTTGCCGATCCCAGGATTAGCTGCAATTAGATTCACAGCCAAGGGAACTCTCAGTTACAAATAAAAAATCAGTATTTGGCTAATCCTCTGACGAATAAGTGCAGTAAAGATCTACGTTTTACTGAACATCCTGTATATTTTTACGACAAGTGACAGTGCATTTATAATATTGTTCGTGTATAAATTCATATTTTAAATGCATCCACTTACATAGGAACACATGGGTTCTTAATTTTGTTAGAGTACAGCCGAAAGAAGAGAATTTAGCTGCTGGAAAACTTCAAATGATTAAGTTTAAAAATAATATCTTCCATCGTCAAACTCGAAGTACAATAAAAAATTGTGAAAAAATCACTGAATGTTATGTGACGTCATTATGATACTTACTACTGACGTCACATATTATTTTAAATAGCAACTTATAGAAAAATTATTCTTTTTAGATTTTAGAGGTTAGTTCAAAATTTCAAATTAACGCATATTTGCGATTAAAAATTTCACGCAAGCATCCTATTGTAGTCACTAAAAGTACTTACAGCTATATTTTTACCTGGGACGACTGAAAAAAGGAGGGTTATGATTTTATATGATTTTAACGGTATATGTATAATATGTATGTATGTTAGTTAATAGTTTGTTACCTCGTGGGGACAAATCTACTGAGCCGATTTTAATAATAAAGGTGTCATTCGATTTGTCTTAATCTTAGTAGTGTTGAAGGCCATAAAATATTTTTGTAAATTCAAAATGGCGGCCGTGAGGTGGAAAAAATCGTGGTCTAAAAAAATATATTCCCGCCAAACCGATCGACTGGGGTATCAAATGAAAGAGAATTTTGGGCGGTCCCAAAAATATATACTTTTTATGGTTTATATAATAATTACAGGTCGATTCACTTGATAATGTTAATTGACTTGCCCGCTTAGCTTTACTTATCCACAGGACCACAGTTCAGCCTCCACTGATGTCGAATATTGAAGGTTGTAGACAAAACAATGGCGTACGTAAGACTGAATAGTAAATTATGACAGCGGTGGACGTTTTTGGTATGTCATCTGTAATATAAATGGCGTCGTTAATTTTAATTTAAAAAGAATTATAGTCGCTTTCGTAGGTCTTATTATTATATCACATTTTTTGAACGAGTCATTGTTCCGTTGAAGTACAACCTGTTACAAAATAAATGGTACGGCTTTCTCGCTCAAGTCTCAACTGCAGAGCATCGACCGCGAATTTTCGTTTGTCAGTAAACTATATACCCTTATTTTAACAGAAATCCCGAGGAAACCCTTCAAAAACCTTCACGTCACGTCCAATCAAAGCGATCGACCAGACCAGTGCTTATCGAAAAGCAGCGATGTTATGTTCATAACTATATATTGTACCTCTACATAACTAATATATATCGTACGAATATTCAGTCGAACAGCACATCAAAGACCCATTGACCACCAACGATAGAATCTGGATTCTGTCTCCATACTAATCAGGGTTCAAATTGCATTACCAAAACCACGTAAACAAAATTATATACTTACTTTTTTTTGTCCCACCCCATTTATTTTTAAAGTATCAATCGGAAAAATCTGAAATAAATTTAATAAGTGTATCATAACGTCAATTTTGATAAAAAGTATAGACAACATTGTAAAGTTTTTAGTTTAGTATATTTCAAAGAAATTACATATTTTTGACGCAATTTTTGCATTGTGCATATCTTACAAGGTTATAATGAATTCAACATACGAACTCAAGTCCAAACGCGTTAGTGTGCTATGCAGCTAACTAGAGATACAACGGTGTAACCATGGAAACGAAAAACGTCTCATTTATAATAATATAAGTAAATGTCAATTTATATACAGGGTGTTCCATAAATTTACCGACAAACGTTTAGCGGTGGTAGGGGGACTACAAAACAATCATTTTCGGGTTAAAAGCGTTTAGGGTTACGACAATAGAGTTTTACTTGCACCGTGGTTTATAGACGTTAAGAATTTTTCGTCTGAATGTTTGTAGGTAAATTATTATACTTACACGTGGGGGCAGGATAGTCTAGTGATTAGCGTGCTTAGCGCCGCAACCTCTAGACTGGACTGCCGTGGGTTCGAATCCCACCTGCGCTCATGGATTTTTTGTGATGTTATTTAGTTTTAAGTTAGTTGTATTTTAGTGTAGTTGAAAGACGCTAATGACCTTAGATGTCGACGCGTCTATAATCTACAATAAATAAATAAAATATACTTACACGTATCATCTATGGTTAAAGTGACCAAATCCTGAATATCAAAAAGCGGGACAAGGTCTATAAAAACCCGGCGCAGGCAACCGTTGTGTTCCACGCCCAAAAAAGCCTTAAACACGCTAAAAAACCCAAAAAACTCGCTAGAAACCTCCAAAAACTCGCTACAAACCTCCTAAAACTCGCTACAGACCTCCTAAAACTCGCTAGAAACCCCCAAAAACTCGCTATAAACCCCCAAAAACTTGCCATAAATCCCCAAAAACTCGCTAGAAACCCCCAAAAACTTGCTAGAAACTCCCAAAAATTCGTTAGAAACCCCCAAAAACTCGCTAGAAACACCCACAAATTTGCTAGAAACCCCCAAAATCTCGTTAGAAGCCCCCAAAAACTCGCTAGAAATCCCCAAAAACTCGCTAGAAACCCCCAAAAACTCGCTAGAAACCCCCAAAAACTCGCTAGAAATCCCCAAAAATTCTCTAGAAACCCCCAAAAACTCGCTAGAAACCCCCAAAAACTCGCTAATATTTTTATTTTAAATATTATTTATTTTTTAAGGTAGGTATCAATTATATAATTATTGATAAATAAAATACTTTGAGTGGGTAAAAATATCTAATGACAAAAAATAAACATTCCTAATGCACGTGATTTAATGAAAACGGGACAAAAGCGGGACGCTTGTTGAATCGGGACTCGTGGCTCAAAATCGGGACTGTCCCGCCTAAATCGGGACGGATGGACACTTTATCTATGGTACCTGGTTGACCTTTTATTCAATATTTGCTTTTCTTTATCGATATTTCTAATAATAAACACAAGTGTTTGCATAAACACTTAGTAGTAATACTTAATTGTATCCAAATTATGATTCTGCATTTAGAAAAAAATTGACTGAATATTTAAAACATATCTATATAAAACTAGCGGCCCAGTCCGGCTTCGCCCGGGTGCTATAAATTTATGTTTAATTAATACATTATTGCAAAGTATTCACCTATATCGAACAGTGAAAAAAATTTTGAATTTTGAATTCTGAGATTTCCCCCGATTTTCATCCGGGCGAAACTGGGCCGGCCAGTTTCAATTATTCATCTAAACCTTCCCCGTGAATCAATCAATCTAATCGTGAAAACTGAATCAAAATCCGTTCAGTATAGTTACAGAGGAATCGGTCTTCTATGATTACGTCCCTTTTTTCACCCGGGCGAAGCCGGGCCGACCGGTTTCAATTATACATCTAAACTTTCCTCGTGAATCAGTCTATCTAATCGTGAAAACTGAATCAAAATCCGTTCAGTAGTTACAGAGGAATCGGTCTTCTGTGATTACGCCCGATTTTCACCCGGATGAAGCCGGGCTGACCAGTTTCAATTATACATCTAAAAACTAAACCTTCCTCATGAATCAAATCGTGAAAACCGAAACAAAATCCGTTCAGTACTTACGGAGAAATCGGTCTTTTGAGATTATCCCCGATTTTCACCCGAGCGAAGCCGGCCCGTCCAGTTTCAATTATACATCTAAACCTTCCCCGTGAATCTATCTGTCTAATCGTGAGAACGGAATCAAAATCCGTTTAGTAGTTAATTTCTAACATTGATTTTATACAGAATAGCATCAAGTTCCAATATTTATAGATATCTAATAAAATAAAATCGTTTTCAATCATATTTTGTTGGTGCGCGTATGCCAAGTGAAATTCTATAAGGCATAAAATATAACGATAAAAATCCACAGCGTAATTAAATTTCAGTACCTGGTGCCTGGTGGTAATTATACACGTGTTTCTTGCGTCTATCATAAACAATATTTATGTTCGCTTATTACCACAGGGTTGAACAAATCCTAGAAAAATGAAAGCACGGCACAGACCATTGTGGAACACCATCGCACAGACGGAAAATAAGTTTACTTGGTGAGCCCTCTATAAAGTCTACAAGAATGAACTTTTAAAAACTATATAGCTCTAATGAAAAAATGCGTAATGTTAAATTTTGTGATTTTTGCGAGAAAAAAACAATGATCGAGGTCGTTCATTAGTAAAATAAAAAAATCAAAAATATTTTTTTTACAATTTTGCCAGGAAATCTATTTTTTAATTTAGTTGCGAAAATGATTAGAAACAATTCAAAGAAATAACCCTACGCAATTTTTACCCGACCACGAAAAAAATGAGGGTCTATATGGGGTTCTGTTTTATACCTTATGGACACATAAAAAGACAAGCTTATAACTTATTTTTTTAAACGATTGAAAATTTTGTTTAAATATTAGTGTAAAGATGATTTTTTCTTTAAGTCAATTTTTGGTTACTCTTGGTGCATACCACGAGTATTATATTATAGTACTTAAGTCTGTGCTTACAGTAATAATTTGTTCCCACATTCCAAATACACACATGATTTTACAGTGTGTCCGAAAAGAAGCTTCTTTTATTTAGATAGAGATCCGTAAAGTACATTTTGTATTTTTTTGGCCGTAAATTATGTGGTGTCAAGGAATACATATAAACCATTGCACATACTGCTAGACTACTAGCGGATGTGCTCTATATTTTTACCTTTTCCCCACTTACAGGTTTATGACATATCCCATATTGATTTTTTCGTAAAATAAAAAAATAATATCCAGTTTTCAACTTATCTCCAATTTACCGTATTACATTTCGGTGTGCTCAATCAATATATGCAAAGAACTCATTTTTCCATTTTTTCTGACTCATGCCCTTTTTCCTTGACACCACACAATTTTTAAAGGTACTTTTTGGTAATTAGGTAAGTGAATTTCAAAGTCTTTAATTTTAGTTTGTTTAAATCCACTGTGCAAGATGAAAATATGACGAAAAATGGGTATGTCTGTATCGCGGGTACAGACAGATGATGTGAATACCGTTAAACACAAATAATTGTAATCGTCGTCATGGAACCTGTCGAGATACTCGTACTTTCCGCACGACTACGGCTTACTGTGGCTGATGAGACCACATAGTTTATACATGCTGTGTTTTGTTACAAATGTCAACCACTTTTGAATATTTCCGTTAAATCTAATATTTCTAAAATGCCACCCCAGTATGAGACATCAAACGTTATTCACGTCAAAAGAAAGGGTTAACTGTACTCTTGTGCTTTCGTAGAAAGAAATCAGGCCATACGGGGTGAACCTGTTTAAATTGGTCATTCCAAGATTTTGTGTTTCCGGTTTCCGATTTAAATATGAGAATTGTTAAGAGTATCGATTTTTCAATTTACTATTAAAATTAATGTAAATTTTAACTAAGAATTGGCTTTAAGCCCAGATAATCCCTGAAATCAATAAACTTCTTTTGAATGGATCATCACAAACACAATCTGGTACCTTTTAGAATTTAGATGAACTTCTAAGTAACATTTCTATACAGAATGTCGCCATTAGTGATTTAAAAACGCTGCTGTTTTTGATCACTCAGTATAAGGCATTATTCCATTACTATGTACATATCTACACAAGTATGTTAATTAATTTATATGTTCCGTTATTTAGTTAATTATGCGTAGACTGCATTATGCTTATGGTAAGATCTCCGATCAGATCAAGGTGGTCTAGAATCAAGATGAATTCCAAAATAACTTATTAATTCAGATAAAACTTTCCGGTATTCCCCGAAATTTTTCGTAGACCAAGAACTCGTGGGCAAAAATTGCAACATTTTTATAAAGGCTAATGTACTACCTGTCAGCAGTCGGTAGAAGTTTGAAACTTCTATACCGACTGCTGACTAGGTCAGTTCTATCAAAATGAGGTCTGACTTTTGTTTTTTCATAAATTACCTATATTCAATAAATTAACTCTGTGCCAAATTTCAGCTTTTAAGAAACACTAGTTTTTTTACACCTTTTAAAGCGCCCCGACGCCAGTTGTTCCGAACGCTGACTTGCTGATTGTATAGTATATAATACTAGCGGCCCGATCCGGCTTCGCCCGGCTGCTATAAATTTATAATTTATTAATAGGTTATACCCACTCGCTTCGCTCGTTCGCTCGAATGTATGATTATTTAAAACATTACTCACTCGCTTCGCTCGTTCACTCGAATTTATAATTAATTAAAACATTTTTCGCTCATTCGCTCGAATTTATAATTAATCAATAGTTTTCGCAGCGCACGCCAAATAATGACTTTTATTGGCAAATTTTTGATACCTTGGGTTACATTATTGTAATTTTCGTGGGGATCTCTAATTTTTTTGAAAATAAAACAGCCCATGCTCTATACTCGCTGATAATGTAGCTTTCTATAGGTGAAAGAATTTTTAAAATCAGTTAAGTAGTTTTTGAGTTTATCCATTACAAACAAACATACAAAAAATCTAATCTTTTCTCTTTATAATATTAGTATGAAGTATGATTATTTATTTACACCCTACTGGCTAATCTCAAAGTATATTAGCCTTTACAAAATCTTGCAATTTTTTACCATAAACTCTTGGGACTATCAGGTACTGTTCGATCCAATCCTTAGCAGTTACAGACGCTTACGACCTCTGATGTCGAGCGTCTATAATTTACAACAGTCACAAACTACTTTCCAATCCTAGTGTACTATTTACTTCAGTGGAAACAATGAAATACGATTTTTATGTTAACCAGTTTCTAAATAGAATGGGTAAAGAAGCAAAAAGATACAAGTACATTTCATTTTTGAAGCAAAACGGTTCAAGTGACTTTTAAAAAAGGTGTGATGATTTTCAAAATCTCATTAACTAACTTAAAATCAAATATCTTTAGTGACTCAAAAAAAAAATTGAGCATTCTCCCATATTTTTAGAAAATATAAAAACTTTGAAGTCGATTTCCTCCAAACTTCTGTTTTTGAACTTGCATATACGTATATAACGTTTTGCTTCTTACCCCTTCATTAAAGTAGTAAAATCAACTTTAGAGTGTAACATATGTAATTTTTATTTTTAACTATTTCTAATAACATGAAATATTTCCTGGCGAATGTTGTATCTACTATTGAAGTTTTTCATCATCATTGGTGGGCTTCTCTATGCCAAGGTTGTATAGACGTACAGGGTGTAACAGAAAGCTATCTGCAAATTTCAAACAATCAATCTTAATTAATATGCCTAGGTACTTTTTATAATTTCTGGCTCGTTCTTCCTTTTCGTTACGTGACTACAGCGCTCTTCCCTTTCGTTACGTGACTACAGCGCTAAAACAAAAAAATCAGTCGAAAGACATTTGAATGCCATTCAATTACTTTTAAAAATTAATAGGCCAAATGTAGACTTACTTTTTGTTCGCCACTAGATTGTCAGTAAAATTTTATTATCAGTGTAAATGAAAATGATTTGACAAATTACACAATTTTCACACTATTAATATGGCATAAGTAAATAAGTTTACGTACTTTTATGATTTTACGTTTAAAATACATGTAAAGTTAACGAAAAATCGTAGGTAGGTACGTCAAAAATTGTCTAATATGAAATTTGAAAAAAGAAAAACTAGTTGCAAATCACGGTGCACGTGAAACTTTATTTATTTAATAATAAAAATAGTCTAAAGTAAGTATATACTAATTTTGTTTACGTGGTTTTGGTAATGTAAGTACTTAAAACCGTGATCAGTATGGAGACGAACGTAAGAATCCAGATTATATCGTTGGTGGTCAATTATTTAATGTGTTGCTCGATTGGATATTCATACCGGTAAGATATTAGTTATTTAGTCGTACAATATAGATCGTCGCTGTTTTTCGATGAGCACTAGTCTGGTCGGTCGCTTCGATTGGACGTGATGCGACCTCGACATGCATAACCGAACGAAAAAAATGAGGCTAAAAAGTTTCACTTAAAAAAATTACCGCAACATTAAAATTTTAAAATAGCTCTCGCATCTATTGGAATTTATGCCCATGACGGTCAAAAATGATACTAATTACATGTTTTCAAGTAAAGTTTTATTATCTCTACTATAGCGGCCCCGTCCGGTTTCGCCCGGGTGCTAAGAAAGCCCGGGTGCAATACACTACTCACTCGCTTCGCTCGTTCGCTTGAATATTATAATTACATTACTCACTCGCTTCCCTCGTTCGCTTTCTCGCTCGCTACGCTCGTACGCTATATATATAAACCTTCCGTGAAAAATTATCTAACTGATGGTGAAAACCGCATCAAAATCCGTTGCGTGGTTTAAGAATTACATTACTCACTCGCTACGCTCGTTCGCTATATATATAAACCTTCCGGGAACAATTCCGCCATACATGATTTTTGCGTAACTTTAACTGTTTACGCAGCGCACGCAACGGAAGCTCTCAAAAGGAATAATTTTTCCCGTTTTTGCAACATTTTTCATTGATGCTCCGCTCCTATTGGTCGTAGCATGATATTATATAGCCTATAGCCTTCCTCGATAAATGGGTTATCTAACAAAAAAAAAATCAAATCGGACTGGTAATTCCTGAGATTAGCGTATTCAACCAAACAAATAGATATAGATAGATTGAAATTTGAAAAACAAGAAAAAATTATGAAAACGGAAAATTCGCTCTTCTAGTCCTTAGAACTTTACAATTACAGACTAAGTTACGATTTAGTTTATTTTTATTAAAGTTATTAACTTCTGTATAAATCATTAAAAACATGACTATCATTATGTGGACTTTGTAGGCGCGTTACTATATATACGAACACATCGATCGACACCCAGTAGTGCTTCTATTGTACAAAGTGCAGAATTTACCAATTTTATAATATTAGTTTAGATTAGTGTGTAGCTTGAACTTTCTCTTGCACCTTGAAACCGTCGTTTGATCTCCATAACTTATAAAAAAAATCTATGATGCTCGTTTATTCTGTGGATAGCAAGACCCGTTTCGGTGAATGGAAACCACTCTAGATATATTACCTTCACTGTCTTGTTACCTTTCTTGGATTGTAGTCTGTAGGTACTATAATATAGGTACAGTAAATTTCACGTAAGACGCAACATAGGCGAGTTTTGTTTACCTGGTAGTCATGGAAAACATTGATGCATTATAAATTAATTAATTGTAGATTATAGACGCGTCGACAACTCAGGTCATTAGCGTCTTCAACACAACAAATAATCCATTTGTGTATATTAGAATCCGCCAGCCGGCATACACAAACCGACTGGTACAAGCTCGGATCCCTGGGAGCGCTAATTCCGAAAGAACATTGGAATGCAATTTGCGATAGCAACCATATTTCAAAGTCCCCCTAGGGGGTTGATGCATTATTGAAAATCGTTTAACTTAAAATGCACCATTCCACTGAATAAAAACATATACATCACTAACAATATTTTAATTAAATAAAATTAATTACAGCAAATTATTTTAAAGTAAAATAAAGTAAAGTGTATAATATAATCCAAAAATTATTGACCTTTTTATTGTTGAGATATAATAACGCAAAGTTCAACAATTTATGAGAAAAGATTGACATTTTTATATAATCCAAGCATACAAACTAAGTGAAATATGTATTACTGTGTGAACAACAGTTTAGGTACAATCTCTAACAAATTTTTTTTACATTTAACACTATACTTATTTATTGTTTTACAACGTATTATGAACGAAACTTTTTGATGTTATTGTAGCACGACAACTACCTTAAGTGAAACGATTTTCAATAATGCATCAATGTTTTCCATGACTACCAGGTAAACAAAACTCGCATATGTTGCGTCGTAAGTGAAATTCACTGTATAGTACAGTAGTATATGTAGAATGTTTAAATGAACACACATTTACATTTTGTAGTAATGTCGGATTAAAACATGAAATCACGCTACCAATCTCGACGACTGCTTCCATTGAAGTCGGTACCGTAGATCAGTGGTGTAGTTACAGTAGGGTAAAGTTTCTTCCTTGAGAAATAATAGTTCAACTATATGCAGTAAGTTAATCAGCTTTGAAAAAATGCTACATTCATATTTTGATAAAGATAATTTTGGTTAGGGAGTCCAGTTTATTTTTTGCCCCAGGACCCTTGGCCTCCTAGCCACGTCACTAGTGTAGAGTGAATGAATGAATTGTAAATTATAGACGCTCAACAACTGAGGTCATTAGCGTCACTAGTGTAGAGACCTGACAGTGTCGGTACATCAGCGTTGTCAGATAATTATGTTACCACATCGGAAATATTAGCATGTGCAATAAATTTAATCGGGATTTAGGCGCAAAAATATTTCATAAATTTTATTTCCATTAAGGAGTCATTTACATACAAATAATAATATTAAACAGTGTATACTTATAGTCAAGTTCCAAAATTTAAGATAGTGAGTCATGCGCTTATACTTCACTATATTTACATAAGCGGCACAGTTTTTATGCAGGGCCGCGTATGCTTACATTGTTTCATTGCTTTTCCGCGCTTCATTAACCTTGTTACTATGCATGACTTACTGTCTTACATTTTGGAACTCGACTATACTATAGGATTTAGTCTACATTCTTGTCCACGTTTAAGCCTATCGTGGTGAAATAAAAAAATGAACAGATGTTTAATCGATTTAGGCAATTAAGAATAAAAAATAACTAATGGCCGGTTTATCGTACATTTTAATCATGATGTTTTTTTGATCACACTGTTAAATTTTGACTGCTACGTGTTCATTGCTTGCTGCGTTTCGTTACCATAGCAACCCGTCATTGAACAGTGTGATTAAAAAACATCGTGATTAAAATGTACGATAAACCGGCCATAAGTATTTACTTTTATATTTACTTTTATATTAAAAAAACATATATAAGATATATAAATATAATGAAATGTGGAAAAATTGTATTTATGAATTATGAATTAAAATAAAATAAAAAAAATAAAATTAAATAGTACTTTTTTGTGTACATTTTTGTTCCACTTCGTATATTTCGTCCGTAATGCAATCGGCAACACCATGACGAAGCGGTATCCAGTTTCAGGCCAGCCCATTGGCTGTCTACCGATCGTTCGATGACGACACATTGAACAAGCTCCGGTTAACGCACCGATAATTATTTGTCTGTCTTTCCTAATACGTTTTTATCGGGGAGCGCCTCATGTCTTCAACCCATGCCTGGTTATGGTGCGCCTACGTGGATCTCTAAGAAAATCAGACGCGTATGACCTCTGTTGTCGAGCGTCTATAAATAATTTACACTATCATCACTTTACGATGATTAGTGCCTAGTGGATAATGTATCATACCCGTTGGCGCCCAAAAAATTGCTGTATATAGATAAATAAACTTAAAATTGAAAAGGAAATAAATATGTGGCATTTTAAGTAAGTACAAACTGCTTTACCTTCATTAGGCAATATGAGATGCGATCATGCGATACAGTGGAATCTGTCAGATTACATATATTCGAAACTGAATGTGTAATCTCAGGGTGTAACATTATTGTTTTGTTTGACCAACGTAAGAACGCTGGTCAACTAGAGAGACAGAGATCGTAGATTATAGACGCACAATCTAATAGCATAAGTATACGTTTTATTAGAGAAATATATCTAATTCTATTCTATACAATAAACATTATTTTTGCCATACCCACTACAAAATAGCTACTTTCGATGCATGTATACCGGCCTGTAATGGTCATTTAACAGACACGCGTGCCGAAAGTGTTTTATTTACCGCACTAGTGCGATAAGTAAACGGGTGCCATAGCAACTTCTGTTTATTCGCTCTATCCGCCTGCATGCGCCTACGATTATTTACGACCTTCACTGCATACTGTAAAAATAAAGATAGCAACGCAAATGAGCTAAAAATTTTTTGAAAATTGAGTGAAAATATTTTCTAGTGGGTATACCTATGGAAAAAATACCATATATGTTTCGTGCGTAATGGTATAATGACTGACTCGTGTGACTAAAAACTCGCTGTCATCATACGTCAGTAATCTATACCCCATTACACATCTAGATATACAATCTATACTATTATCGCATAATATGTGTGTTTTTGAATAATTTGTGATTGATACATTTTTTCCCTTTTTTACAGGTGAGTAACTGCTTTACTTCAAACACTTAAAAACAGCCACACGTAAGTTAACAAACTGTTGATTATTATTTATTGACTTTGTTTCCTTGTTAACTTTTTTTTCGAAGCGACACATTCACATTACGTTATCAAAAATGGAGTAAAATACTGCATGATTTATTTATTCTTTAACAGGTGCAGTAAATAATATCAACTGTCATAATATTGGCCCTTACTTGAGAATAAATTTTCTAGGTTCCATTATTTTGCGTTCGGATTACTGCATTATAAAGACTGGACTGTATAGCGTTATAGGTACGTGTGTACTCAGGTAAAATGTAAATATTATATTATTGCCTGAGGCGTCACGGCCAGGGGAACGGGGGCGGAGCGCGAGCATCAGGTGATGTGCAGTGCACTTTGCACGTTTCAAAACAGAGGTAATACGTACAGTTTCGTGACGTCATTCACGGACGTATAACATAACCTAGCATATATTCGGGTGGACAGACAGTATATTTAAAATTAGAAGCGAGACGAATTGTGGATTTGCTTTCAATAAAAAGTTAGTTTAGCTAGCTGCCCCATTAAATCTTAACTTTTTGTGTTTTAAATACCACCCACAGCTAAGGTTATTTGGGCCTAGCACCAATTAATTTTTTTTTTTTTTAATAATAAATTGAAAATCCAATTGACACTTTTACCAGCTCTCGGGCTAGAACCCGGGAACTGGGGACTTGTAATAGATGAACCATAGCAACGCCATGTAAACAACAGCATTGCTAAACGCTCAGCCATTCTCAAGCCCTTAAATCTTAACTGATAACAGGAACGGTTACAGGTTTCGACCTTGACTCTTCTTTTGAATTTGACTTAATTTCGACCTTACAGTAACGGATTTGGGTACTGTAATTGTATTAATTGAAAAACTTATTTATAAATCTCATAAAGATAATTAATAAAATATTAGTAAAAAAACTTTTTAAAGACACGCTTTTATTTAAATGTACTAAAAAGGAAAAAAGTAAGTTTTAATACTAATTCAGTTTCATAATTACAAAAGCGTGGGTTCTCTACGATATTTTAATAGTCACGACCTACGCTTTTATATAATTATGAAAGCAAATTATTAAAACTTATTCTTTTCCTTTTTAGTACATTTAAATAAAAGCGTGTCTTTAAAAAGTTTTTTTTACTAATATTTTTTTTTTGTTCCTTTTAGTCGTTTAAAAGTTTATCCCTTTTTGACTCCCTTGGGGATCGAAAAATCTCTCCATATAGTGGGTGCTTCCGTCACAAAAGAAACTTACGGTCCAAATTCCAAGTTTCTAGCTTTAGCGGTTTGGCCTAGGCGTTGAATAGTCAAAAAACCCTACTCCCTCGTTTGGCCCCCTTCGGGGTTGAATTTAATTCTAAAAACTATTGATTCATGTATTGTCATCGGGAATGCATATGTGTACCAAATTTTAAATCGATCGGATACGTGGAAGTCGTTCAAAATTGACTTGCTAGATTTGACCTAAACAAACAAACATACAAATATTGCAATTTGCAAGTTAAATAAAAGCTTGTAAAAATGGTAGTGCACTGCCACGTATCATTTATCGCCGAAAAATTATTATCAGCTGCTTGTGGCTAATTTTGACCATTCTATAAAAAGATCATCGAAATTACCCAAATTGCTAATGAAAAACTTTCCTCGAAAAAAGTTGGAAACGAAAACTTTATAACCGCAGTATTTTTGTGGTGATCGGATTTCGTGTCGTGATCAAACATTGAAATCTCTCGCCTTCAATACTTTTTTTTTCGTGTTAAATATATTAATTCTGTAGAATAACGATATGAACTTTAAATTATACCTATATAGAGCTCTTTAATTTTATTATTTATCACCAATAAGTTGAGCGGAACAGAGAGGAATATTAATAAAAAACGCCACCTCCCCCACTTGATCAGGGCCCCTTAACTACAGAGGCGTCAGCTTTTTGGAGCGGCAATTTTGTTCATTATTTAAAACTAGCATCCCGGTCCGGCTTCGCCCGGGTGCTATAAATTTATAATTTATTTATACATTACTCACGTTTCACTCGCTTCGCTCGTTCGCTCGAATTTATAATTATTTAAAACATTACTTACTCGCTTCGCTCGTTCGATCGAATTTATAATTAATTAAAACATTTCTCACTCGCTTCGTTCGTTCGCTCGAATTTATAATTATTTAGTTTTCGCAGCGCACGCCAAATAATGACTTTTATAGGCAAATATTTGATACCTTGGGTTACATTATTGTAACTTTCGTAGGGATCTCTAATTTTTTTGAAAATAAAATACAGTCCATGTTACTCGCTGTTAATGTAGCTTTCTATAGGTGAAAGAATTTTTAAAATCAGTTAAGTAGTTTTTGAGTTTATCCATTACAAACAAACATACAAAAATCAAATCTTTTCTCTTTATAATATTAGTTCAGATATACAATATATTTATTAGGTATCTATAATTATATAATATGTATATTGACTTTTTCTAGTTCTGAAAAAAACTCTGAGCAGAAAAGTCCTTAGACATTTTTTGATCCGATGTACTTATACAGTAATTATCAGCAAATGTAGGGCCGCCCTAAGATATTTGGCGCCCGTAGGCTATTAATGGGGCACATTATTATTAGTAGCCCACGGGCGCTAAATATGTTAGGGCGGCCCTATACACACTTGGTGATAGTAACGATACATCGGATAAAAAAATGTCAGAATTTTGCTGAGAATTTTTTTCTCTTATTTTATTGTACTGTCTGTATAGGCGATCCACCTGTGACATACGCATGGGCAGTTTTCAGTAAGAAAATAAGTGACATGTTTCTTGTGAACTCTCGCTTTTTTATATTTTTTTTTTGCCGCCATTGCATACTACCTAGATTACAGTGAATAATATTTTATTATTAGAGAATGCAGCAAAAATGTCTATTCTAAAAATAACATGTTTTTTTCTGCTGGCTGGATAATTTTTATATTTCGCGATCAGGTCAACCTATTTTTTTTATTTTTATTTCGTGTTTATCATGTGTTTTCATTCAACAGTTAGCCAAAATAAATCTTTTTTTAAATTGCATGAAACTTGATTTATGTTTAGTCAATAAGCAATTTTTTCGCCACGACAAACTTACAATAATTACATTAATATTTGAGGAGTTTTCCATTATTTATGTAATTTTCCACAATGCGCTAAAGAATTACAGGACTTGATAATATTTACACAAATGTTTTTTTGCGTTCTTAATTATCGATTTGAACTGTAGGTAAGTATAGATATATAAATTACCTATATCAAAATTATTTTCCTCGATTTATAAAAAAAGGCATGTGTCGCGGCACACACGACTAAAGTGAAACTTCTTATGTACGAATAATATAATTAAATAGATGTTTATTTTATATTATTGGTATAATTATTGATTATTCTATAAATGTAGAAATTGTTATCAATTTTATTTGAAGTGTTTTCATTTATTTAATATTTATATTTCATTACAACACAACAAGAAAATCAATTAGGGCTAGGGGCACTTGTACACTATGCGTCGTGCAACGAAGTTCAGAAGTCGAATGACTTGCCACTGGCAGACCCCGTCATGAAAAAACGGGGACCACAACTGACGTTTGAATACATCTATAACATAATATAACATAGACCCCGCGAGAAGAACAGAAGCCAATGACCTCAGTTGTCGAGCGTCTATAATCTACAATATTTACCCCGCGAGAAGAGGGGATACGTTCCAAACATTCTTACCCGTTACACATTCTTCGTTTCATCGAGCTATCATTTTACCCTTCAAATCGTCCAGAGACAGTGGCGCCGCATAAGAAGTTGCACTTCAGAAACGAGTTCCGAGAGTTGAAAGTATATAGGATTTAGTTTACTAGTACCGCCATTCAAAAAAATTCTTATTCAGTTGAATTTTATATAATGCATTTTTATTAAACAAAGCCGCTGGTAATAGCTAGTTTTATAAATACAATGTGCCGCCTTTGAGCGCATCTTCATAACATGTACCATATATATTAATATAAAATGAGAGATGACCTTGCGACGGCTCGTCACATACACGACCTTAATGTGGTTTTTAAAAGTCAAGGACGACTGTATTTAACCCATTTACGACCGCCGACTCCACGAGTCATCGATTGATCTATTCGTTCTCTGATAAATGGTAATTAACCTTTGTACGGACAGTAAACTTATTTTTCAACCAATTTGTCGTTTAATTTCGATTTGTTATACAATGACGAACAGGCGTCTGTACTAATTGTATATTGATTAACAAAATTAACATAATTCTAATCAGACGTCGCGTGGGTTCCTCCTTCAGAATCTCTATATACTTGTAGCGCCCAAATTATTCTAAGTATTGATGAAACAATTCCAAAACAAAATTATTTATTAATGAATAATTTTGTTTTGGAATTGTTTTATCCATATATTTAAAAAAATTCGACTGATGACCAGTCCTATACTTCCCACCTAGTAAATATTTGCAAAAAATACACTCTTTTTTTATTCTTTGAAAAAAAGCATGGCCCTCTTTTTTGTTTAGTGATCTACTGATGGCTAGCTTAATATAGCAAAAATCATGGTTACCTTGATTTACGTACAATTTTTATTTTTTTTAGTAAAATATTTTTTTTCTCGAAAACTGTACATTTTAGAGAAAAAAATATTTACATTTTTTTCATATTATAACATCTAGAATTAATTTATATATTTTTTTACCTATGTTAATACGTGACATTGAGAACGTTTTTTTAATATCTCAGGATCCACTGAACCGATTTGACTCAAAATCTAATCAGATCTAAGTTAAAGGCTGATAAACATAATAGAATAATCGGCATGCCCGTATGTTGTTCAGTTTTTACGATATCGAAGGCGAAAAATTGACCACATACACACACACACACACATACATACATCAGTCAGAAAATGATCTTAAACGATTGCTAGGGTCTCAAAACGTGAAAATCTGTTAAAATCTCGAAATATTTTTTTCGGACTAAATCCATTACTTCCCTACCATAGTAGAGGTGGGAAGTAAAAATTATTATAATCCATATTCATCTTCACAATTCAATTGACTTGTAGCCTAAATTTTAAGTTGATTTGGTCTTCAAAATGTTGTATGTTTCGTGAAAATATAGATCTAGCCGTTTTTAAGTGATGCCGAAATTAAAAAAATCACAATTTTATTTAGGTAAACAATATATCGGTCTCAGTTTTGGTTGTACTGGATTTCTAAGTTTTTTCAAAACAATCAATAATGCAAGAATGCCTCAAAATTTAGTCATTATAGATCGAACAATTTTTTTTGAAGATTTTTATGACGTGGCAAAGTCATTTTTATTGGATTCCTGATTACTATTTTGAAAAAAAAACGACATATTCAGTAGAAAATACACTGACGTAATATTATAGATAATAATTAAGTCCGTCTTATCTGAAAGGACAGTAATGAGTGACGATACTGGTGCTGTTACCATTATTTTACGAATGATGGCTTAGTGACTATAGTAACACCGCCGGCACCATCGTGTCGCCAAGTTACCGTACCTGCCCTTTCAGAACACGAACTTTTACTGTATTATTATTGTTGTATATTTATATTGTCATTGTAGTGATGTTCGTTTTTTTAATTTGGATGAATGTTGTGACACGTGAAAAATAATTACATTGTGTGTGTAGTTTTTGTTGGATTTAATGAGTGTCTATCAACAATTATACAATGGTTAACTACATCAAATAGATAGATTATAGATATTATAAAGACACGGAACAACTGAGGTTATATCAACTACAGCAATTTCAATGGTTAATTTTTTTTTAATAGGTATATCGGTTTGGGATATTGCATTTAAAATCGATTTTTAAAATTAAAAAGAGACTTGATGTGTGGGTAAAACCACACTGCTAACTTCCCATTGGGTGGCCCTTAGAGATTAGAGACCAGTCTATCGTACCTAGAGAAACTGTCTATCAACAATTATACAATGGTTAACTACATCAAATAGATAGATTATAGATATTATAAAGACACGGAACAACTGAGGTTATATCAACTACAGCAATTTCAATGGTTAATTTTTTTTTAATAGGTATATCGGTTTGGGATATTGCATTTAAAATCGATTTTTAAAATTAAAAAGAGACTTGATGTGTGGGTAAAACCACACTGCTAACTTCCCATTGGGTGGCCCTTAGAGATTAGAGACCAGTCTATCGTACCTAGAGAAACTGTCTATCAACAATTATACAATGGTTAACTACATCAAATAGATAGATTATAGATATTATAAAGACACGGAACAACTGAGGCTATATCAACTACAGCAATTTCAATGGTTAATTTTTTTTTAATAGGTATATCGGTTTGGGATATTGCATTTAAAATCGATTTTTAAAATTAAAAAGAGACTTGATGTGTGGGTAAAACCACACTGCTAACTTCCCATTGGGTGGCCCTTAGAGATTAGAGACCAGTCTATCGTACCTAGAGAAACTATTTGCAATACAGGTTAATATTTACAACCTTTTTACAGTAGTTTTTTTGTAAAGTAAGTATTTAAAAAAACTGCCAATTCAATTTTTTTGCAAACTTTATCAGGTGTTCGTTATGCAATTATGCGTCGAATGAAATTGGTTCGGAGTCGATACTTATATCATTATTTTTTCTTGAGATATGCGAGCGGAAAAAAAGGTACGTACGTACGGAGATAGGGAGAAAGAGAGAGATCTCTAAAAACAGTAGATTCGGACTCTAAGGACCTCAAAACGTGCAGATTTGTCTAAATTTTTCTTTCGCAAAATCGGACCCATTACAACAACTTCCAATGGGAAGTTAAAAATATCCTGGTAAACCTTTTTGAAAGTATTAAGCAAGTGTTTTAACCATTGCGTATTTTCAACTTGGCTCTCAAAATGTACCCATTACTGGAGAAATTCCCAATTATTCGATAAAGTGTATACCTATTAGGTACCTATTTTTGTTTTTTATATTTTGTTTGCATCATTGGTATTACATTTCTTTTTTTATTAAGTAGTTATCGTATTAAAAATAGTTTAGCTTCAAAGTTCAAACCAATACTTTCTTAAAAAATTCACAGATTTCGCAATCCTTGCAACCATCGAGGACATTGGAAATGATAACAGCATATATGAAACATAATTAACTGTTTATTATACACACAATATTTATCAATGCACTGTTTAGTTTTGTCAGGAATAACCCTATTATTCTTCTGTTTTATACGCGTTCACTTTTGCTTGATTACTTAACTTTTAAATGAATTTTTCTACAGTATTTATTAACATTTGCTCAAAAATAACACCGCAGATCGTCGCAAATACCTCTCAATTAATTAGACATGATATAAAACACATTTCGAAAAAATTGCACTTGTTTAATTTTGCATGATTGCTCCTCACTTGATCGCGACACCGTTGTCTTTTGGCCTTGAACGAAAACTCGTAACTCTGCCCCCATATACGAACATAAACATTTCCAATGTTAAAAGTACTTAGATAGCCCCTCAAATTGTATAGTTTTAACTTTTAACATTAATTCTTGCGTTCATTCTAGTTTTCAGTTGTTTTTCGGTCACTCTTCAAATTACCATATTGTAATTTATCGTCTTTCCATCAAAAGTCAAAAATAAGTCAATCTCGCCTTTCGCTAATGACCTCAGTTGTCGAGCGTCTATATAATCCGCACGCTCTTCACAATATTACTCTCATGCCCAGAAATCACACACGACGCATGTAGATTTACGCAGGGGTGGGCGTGTTGAAATTCTTGGAACTCGTATTTTCCTATGTACGCCCCAATGGCTGAACTCACATAGAGAATCGATTGTATAGTTCGGATATTGGTATTTTAAATGGACCTGTCGGCCTGTCAATAAGTCTTTCTACACGCCGTTCTATGGTCGATGAGAGACTTCATATTAATATGTTAATGTTGTGTTGGGATGGACAAGGTGGGCAGAGCCCCTTGTACTGCAGTCTCACGGACCAAAGGCCACAGGGGCCGCCGCCGTGCCGACCCCGACTGGTGCCCCCTGCCTTCTTGCGAAACCCGTTTCAGAACTCTCTCAAGGAATAGATACGCTTATAGATTTTTTCGCTCAACTTTTTGTTGTGAAACATCTTATGTCGGGCAGTGAACAGCCGCGTGAGGAGAAATATGCAACGAAATGTTTGGTCCGCTCCTTCGCTGCTGTTCTCCCCACCACCGCGGCACTCTCTCTCTTTCTCTCGGCTTCCGCGTGCTCGGGCAACCGCGTGTGTTACAGTGCAGTATATAGGATTACGTCAGCATAACAGTTGCTGCTTTTGAAAAAATATATACTACTACATAGAGAATACCACCGAGTTTAATAACGTTTTCTTTGATGTTTCACATCTGGCGGGGGTCCCGAGACTCACACCCTTTTTTTCTGTATTGTATCAAATTCAAAAGTTTTAGCAGGATGAGGACCTAAGGGAGGCAAACTGCTTTTTAAAGTGAAACTTTATTAACCCCGTTTTTTCTCGTTTGGTTACGCGTTTCGAGCGTCACGTCCACGACCAATCGAATTGTTCGGCCAGACCAGTAGTCATCGAAAATTATCGACGTTATGTTCATAACTAAATTGTACGACTGCATAGTGCCTATACAAGTGTGAAGGTAGTCGACCAGACCAGTAGGCATTCATCGAAAAGCAGCGATGTTATATTCATGACTATATTTTACGCCTGTACATAATATCGTACGAATATTCAGTCGAGCAACACATCAAGTGCCCATTGACCACCGACGATAAAATCTGGATTCTTATTTTGTGAAGAAGTTACACTTTCAAGACATTACTTCTTAGTGGCAATGCGTCTAATTATTTTAAAATGCTAATGACCTCTGTTGTCGAGCGTCTATAATCTACAATTCATTCATTAAAATGCTTTCGTTATTTCACCAATCTTGGATATTTATAAAGGTCGATTTATATTATTCAGTCAGACACGACGCGGGAACGTAGCGTTTCCGGCAAGACAAACATTTTTACATGCATTTCAAATACGAATATTTATATTTAGCGAATCCCGTATTTGAAATGCATGTAAAAATATTTGTATTGCCGGAAACGCTACGTTCCCGCGCCGTGTCTGACCGGATAATATATAAATCGAGCTGTAACCGTGGCGTTTTTTCACTGACGCGGTTAAACAGAGCATTATTGGATATCTATTACGTCATGGAAGTACATGGCTCCCACATATTTCGGTTCGGACGTGCTATAGTTTTGAATCGGAGATATTATGTAGCTAATGGACGATGACGTATAAGGGCAAGCTCTGCACCTGCTTTCTTGATAAAAAATACATATCCCTTAATTTGATTCCTGGAGCCGCACACTCTCTTTCAAAAAACCAATTACTGACAGAGTGCTCGTTCTCCTTGCCTGCTCTCAACGAAAACAGATTAAAATAAAATATAATAAAGTCACGTGTGGGTGATTGCATTCACTTATCGAAGTACAGTCGCGGACTTAATAAAGTTTACACTTCAGTTTTTCAGTGTAAGTTCACAAAAAGTCAGTAGCTTAGCAACAAATTTAGTTTTTAATAGGTAAATGTAAATGTCAAAAATGAAAAGAAATAATTGTCGTTTAAATGCCTCGAAATTATTAAAACGATGAACAAAAAAGAAGAATTATTGCAAGATTGGAGGAAAGAATTTGCTAGTATCAAATATTATCAAATCTTTTTGTGTTTTAATTGAATAATATTGAGTAATTTGGATTGTATAATAAACAACTGAGGTGTTTTAATAATAATTTTTTATAGAATTTTTAGGATGTAACCTTATAGTAATTGATACATTACTATCAAAAGCCAAATTACAATATGCAAAAATTAAAAAAACCGGTAACTAGATAATAATAATAATAATAAATGTCTTTATTGAATCGAACGGGTACAATCCAATAGGCGAAGTTCAGCGAAAACGCTGCTTTTCAACTTAACCCGGAAAACTACATATGATACAGGTGTAAACTTTTATAAGTCTGCGACTGTACCTATAGAATGATTCTTTTTTTTTCAGCATCTAAACGTCGACTTTAATTTAACAAGTTAAAGAGGCAGTTGAACGATTGTGTATTGAATATGTTTTTAATGGAATGGCCTTTGCTTTGGCCAGCAATTAGCCTGTGAATGCTATATCTCTGAAAATATTGAATCGCAAAAAGTCCTAAGACATTTTATCATCTTCGTATTTAGTCAAAGAATACGAAAAAATTTCATTATCTTGCAATTGTGTAAATAATTGCGTTTAAAACCATATGGCACCAAGTTCTCCCGTGGCAACATGCATTTTTATAATCAGTACTACATACTAAAGAGAATCGTGCAAAAAAATCTGTAAATCGGTTGACCCTGCAGGCCATCCCTGGAACTTCCCGCTATTTTCAAGCGCTTTGAGCTCAAAGCACTTGATAATATACCTACCCAAAAAAAATTGCTGATAACACTATTTTAATTTTTGAAAAGCTACATAACTTTTAAACGCGTTGTTCGATTTTGATCTTTAAAACGGCATTCGACGCAGTTTTTTAAGCTCTAAAAATATTGTAATAGGTACAAAATCGATTGGTTGAGAAATCTCGAAGTTATATTTTGAAAAAACACCTTTTTCGAAATCTGTTGACTACGATATCTCTCGAACGGATTAACCGATTTTGATCCGCTTAGCGGCATTCAACGCAGTTTTCTGAGGAGAAGAGCTGATTAGATTAGCAAATCAATCGGTACAATATTCTATAGAAGTTATTTTGAAAAAACATCGTTTTAACAACTTTTTTTCAATTTTTTTTTGGAATTTCTCCAACTCTATTGGGCCTAATCGGCTCAAATTTTCAGGAAATCTAAGTTCAGTGGAACTCTTTCGAATGCCGCAAATCGCGATTTGATCGGCCATGCCGTTCAAAAGTTATGAGAGGTTTAACATACACACACACAGACATACTGACATCATCGTAAAAATAGTCAGAATAGCTTCTTAGGATCACAAAACGCCGAGATCTGATGAAAACTCGATTTTCGAAAATCGGGGTGAAATCAATAACTTCCCTATTTTTGAAAATGTTCAATTTTCTTAGCGGGAAGTTAAAAATTTCGGCCGAATAGTTTTTCATACTCATGCGGCAGGACGCGCTGGGCTGAATGACTCCTTCAATCGTCTACTTAGAAATTTAGAGTTTACATAACAGTCGTTTTTGCAACATTTTGAAACTTGAAAACTATAGATAATAATCAATAGTTTGGTTAGTGACCCGATAGTTCTCGATCTCTGCATTATGGACCGTACTGTATATTTCTTTTAACACACAGACGTACAGTGAACCGCCCCCCACGCGCGCGGTTTCAAATTAAAGAAATTGCGTGAAATACAACAAAAACGTTTAACGTAATTTACCGCCTCGTCGACATGTAATCAAGATAAGTAAAACGTGCCATTACTGTGGAGGAACAAACCGGGTATATATTTTGAATGTAATGTATATTATACAGTGTGCAAACGGTTAACCTGAACATAGGGAAAATAACGTTGAGAACAATAAAATTAAGCAAAATCGCAGGATAGTGGACAAAATAATTTGATTTATTAAATTAAATGTACGACGTTTCGTCTTGTTATTTTTATGATTGTACTTGAAAAAGTCTAAATCTATAGACGAAACGTCGTACATTTAATTTAATAAATCAAATTATTTTGTCCACTATCCTGCGATTTTGCTTAATTTTATTATAATCACGATGGACACGATTTCTAATATAAACGTTGAGAACATTTAAAATTTTGTAGTAGACTATGGACCATAAGACATAATGTAAATATGTACTTATAGTCCAGCAGTCAGGTACTTTTTACCTGAAAAGTTAATGATATTTTGGTATGTTGTTTGTGGGTACTCTGCAGTGGAGTAGAATCTGAGTTTTCGACCTCGAGGACCTTGTGTGCTAAAGTGGGGGAGCCGAAAAACCACGAAATTTTAACACCTTTTTTGCTTTTTTAGAAATCTCTTAGAAACGGTCGACTTAGCAATTCTTTCATTATGTATGTTTTAAAGAGGATTATTTCCTACAACTTTCATTCCCACAACTTTTCTGTGCGTACTAATGGTAAGCGCGCTGCAGCTTCTTGAAAATCACCTGCTCGACTTTTTGTAACCTTGGTAACCAATGGTTAAAATGTAATGTTCTTTTCAATAGTTTTATTTATTTTCTTCTTCATTGAACTTTAAATTGAAAATACACATGTTACACATTGGTTACCAAGGTTACAAAAAGCGGAGCGGGTGATTTTCAAGAAGCTGCAGCGCGCTTACCATTAGTATCACAGAAAAGTTGTGGGAATGAAAATTGTAGCAAATTTAATCCTCTTTAAAACATTACATAATGAAAGAATTGCTTAAGTCGACCGTTTCTGAGAGATTTCGAAAAAAGCAAATAAGGTGGTAAAATTTCGTGGTTTTTCGGCTCCCCCCACTTTAGCACAGGGTCCTCGAGATCGAAAACTCAGATTCTACTCCACAGAGTACCCGCAAACAACACACCAAAATATCATTAACTTCGGAATACTTTCCAGGTAACCCCCTTCATTTATTACCTGCCGCTTGGACTATTAGTGGATGATATAGTACAGTGAATTTTTTTAACAATTTTCCATAGCAATGGTTGACTATTAAGAGTAACTCGGAACCTGCTAAATAATAAAAAAACAGCATCAACTTCATATTTACATTAGATCTTGTAACCCATAACCTACTACAAAATTATAAATGTTTTAAATGTTATTTTCCTTATGTTCGGGTTAACCACTTACACGCTGTATGTACAATATATATATATAAAACATCTGCAGCTCGATGTAGTGAGTTGCCTATTTGCTTTTGTTTTATTTATTAGCCGCGGTGCATAAAAAGTTAACTTTCCCCTGCGGTAGCAAGAATTTGCAAAGTGTTAAAAATATATATAACGAAAGTTTTGTTTTCTTGTGCAATGTGGATAAACGTCACGAATTTTTTGAAGCTATGCTTCTTAACGCACGTTTGGAATTAAGACCTAAATCACAAAAGTGAAACGTCACGAACGCGGCGATGCAACGCACCTCATTGGCTAGGCAACGCGTATTGTTGCCATAGTTTCTACTATAGCTTTTATGTTGTAAATAAATTCGATTTTATATACTTAAGAAGCATATAGCTTCTGTTGGGTATCCCACGACAACTCATGACTTTTTTTTTGTTATTTTTGACCCCCTCTCTCCTTATCACACTCTTTTAAACTTCTAAACCTTCCTCACTAAAATGGCGCTACTGTCACACATTCACCTCTAAATTTTTAGTCCAGTGCTGGACTGGAATGTTACTGGAATCGTGTAAAGTTGCCTTAAATGAAGTGTAATGTGACGTCACATATTAACAATGGTAACACCCAAGGTTAGCAGAGTAAAGTTCCGTTGGCTAGTAGTGGGGAGATGACGTCACTCAGCGTGCCAGCCATGTTGTGCTCACTTCAATAGAAAAGGTCAGATCATTGGCGTTGCTAACTTTTGGAAACAAAATTGACATTAGGTAATCGCATGCAGGGGCGGATCGGGCGCAGCCCGATCGGCCGGTAGGCTGATGGGCCGGTTACACATTTTTTTTTGTATTTCTATTTTCTCTTTACCTACCTACCTACCGAAAAGTAAAACTTTTTAATTATATGTAAATACTGTAAATGTTCCGTTATATTTTTAATTTGCCAGAGTTGTTGTAAAGAGGTTAAAAATAGTAAACAGACTGAAAGACAGAGAAACAGACAAAAATGATAAAAATGACTAATTCGGTTGTGGCATCTCATATACTGTTCATTTTAATCAAAATTTTGTTAAAACTTACAATTACAAAATATATAATGTAGAGGTGATCTTGTGTAAAAAAAGATTGGAAAATTAGTTAATATATGCCACCGGCCGCTGGCCGCCTTTCGCCCGGATCGAAATTGAGTTCCAGTCCGCCCCTGATCGCATGAATATGATATTATTATAATCTTTGTAATTCATTTGAAAGAACATACCAGCTGACGTCATTCCCGCACTTACGCTGATTGGTCAGATGGAACGAGGCACCTTATACCCTACAAACCTTGGATAACACCTTATAAACAACGGCCTCCCAATATAATTTGGGCTTGAGTGAGTTGAGACATCGATATTTTTGTTTGATCTCCGGTAAAATTTTGGCTACGGTTCAATCCTCAGAACAATAGAAACAGCATATGACGTCGCTTGTGACGCCACAACTATACACTAAAGTACGACCCGTAAGGTACATTATGATCATATACGTTGCTTGCATTCTGTAGTGTTAATTACTCTTGATGTCTTGTGTGCCTGGATGTTATAATGAAGGTTCTAAAGCGCTTATGAAAAAAATTAAGGCGTATCTTATCAATCAGTAAGTAAAAATATTTTATTATATATACAGGGTGAGTTCGACCACCCGTATCAGTCATTTTTTTCGAAAACGGTTAGTCGTAGAGAGTTGTGTCTAAAATTTGTATTATAAAAACCCTAATAAAGAATCGAATGGTAGTAATTTTTTTCCCCGGGAAGGTCGGCTTCCCTATTAGTTTGCTCCAGAATGTCCAGAACTCCGGAATTATAAATGTAACGATAGGTCGAAAGTGGTATTGTTGAAAAGATCTTTAAAAAATAAGCAAGTTTTGTAGGATTTTTTTTTTATTACTGCCACCCCTGTTAAGTAATATTTGTTTGAAATTACTAAATTAAAATGTCATAATAACGAATTTTTTAAAAGTCCGCATTTAAAATCTAGTTACCTATCTATCGATCATTAAACACTGAAGAAGTACACTCACAGTATAACCAGAAGAGCTCAGTAGTTTGTATTAAAGAGTAAATGGAAGACAGTTTGAACACTTGTGACAATGTCTAAGGTTGCTAGATTTTTAATGCCGACTTCGATCGTTATTATGAAATTTTGATTTAATAATTTCAAACGATTGTTACTTAACAGGGATGGCAGTAATTAAATAATTTTTCCTACAAAACTTGCCTATTTTTTTAAGAGCTTTTCAACAGCACCACTTTCAACCTATCGTGCTTTCTAAAATTCCGGAGTTTTGAACATATAATAATTTATATTTATACTTATAGAAATTTACAGGGGTGGCAGTAATAAAAAAAAATTTCCGACAAAACTTGCTTATTTTTTAAAGATCTTTTCAACAATACCACTTTCGACCTATCGTTACATTTATAATTCCAGAGTTCTGGACATTCTGGAGCAAACTAATAGGGAAGCCGACCTTCCCGGAAGAAAAGATTATCACAATTCGATTCTTTATTAGGGCTTTTATAATACAAATTTTTGACACAACTCTCTACAACTAACCGTTTTCGAAAAAAACGACTGATACGGGTGGTCGAACTCACCCTGTATATTTCAATAATTGTTCTCCGCACATCTCGACTGGCTTCATACCTACATACCTACAAACTGTGATATGCTCCTTCTGTAGCTATCTCTGTTCTGAGGCTCGACCCTAAAACAAATTTATGATTTCTTTTTTATTTTGCGCTTAAACTAAACTATAATGGACGTTTATTAACAGAACGATTTGTTGCCTCCCAAGAGCCGTTTTTATTTTTTTCAATTAATGTTTTTTGATATCTACTATCGCATGCCATAATATGCTCTCACATTGACAAATCGTGTGTACCTAACAAAATTATTGACCTTATCTCTCGCTTGTAAACATGTTCCATTGGCAGCAATATAAACTGTATTAAACGTACTGCTGTTGAAATGGTTGGTAGGGTTGGAGAATGGGGTTGATGTGGGGCACTTCTGCACTTGACAGACGAACACACGCAATAACGCTACTCTAGTGTTCCGCCGGAACTCTGTCACTGCCTAACTGCAACAATGACGATTGTATATTTCGAAGATGTTTTTTTTTTCAGTCCAGTTGTAAAATGACCAACGAAAGAACGCCAGTCAAGAGAGAGAGAGAGAGAGAGAGATCATAGATCGAGCGTCTATATAATCTATAATCTCTATCTCTCTCTCTCTCACACACACACACACACACACACACTCACTCCCCCCAGGGGGGACATTGGAATGTGGTGGCTATCGCAAATTGCATTCCAATGTTCATTGGGAATTAGCGCTCCCAGGGATCCGAGCTCGTACCAGTCGGTTTGTGTATGCCGACTGGCGGATTCTAATACACAAATGGATTATTTGTTGTGTTGAAGACGCTAATGAGCTGAGTTGTCGACGCGTCTATAATCTACAATTAATTAATTACTCACTCATAAATGTAATGACCCTGAATGAAAAATTGATACTGCAGGATAATGTAGAATTAGTATAAGTAGAATTTAGTTCTGCCTGTTTGAGCGTCACTCAAAAACAACTGGAACCACCAGAAGCGAAATACCTAGGTCTTCTAGCTATGAAAAAAGCGGAATCCCTGCCGTGACTTGATATTTCGACTTTAGAATATCAATTGAGTGTGAGAGTTCAGTATGAAGAATGTTATAGCCAATAGCAAAAAACTATTCTTGGTGGCTGTATTTTTTGATTTGTCAACGACCGAAAAAAATGGTAGTTGTATAACAAAATTCGATTTACCCAATTGCTGATATAACTTCCACTTATCACACACTGAGGATTCAGTTGGGGTAGTTTTTGGGAAAAAGGGATTTTAAAGGTAAAACTGAATCTACAGATCAATGAAGCCATTATACGAACAAAACAAAACTGTCCTGCCTACTACGCACAGATCACACACACCGTGCCGCGTGCTACAGCGAACTTGACCACAAAAAAAACTAAGTATTCTTAATCAATGCCATCTATTAACAACAAATTGAACAATTTTGACAATAACGTTTTTCAACTTAATCTTACAAGTAAACCAAACATATTGGCGTCAACAAAGAACGTTTCGCACCCCATTCGTTTGGTGCGATTCGGACGTGGATTAGTTCGGTGGCGTGCACACAGGACTCTATATAAAATGACATCTCCCGTTTATACAGCGCTCTGGTCCATACCAGACGCCGAGAGATAAGAAAGATAAATTCTATGGGATCTATTTTGTCATCAACAAATATTGACACAGCTGAGATGACCCTCTGTTTGTATATGTATGTGTGTTGATATCGAGTTGTAGGGGTCCTCAAACTATTAAAAGGGTGTACATTATCTGGTAAGACTTATAGATAAGAGTAATCTCTACCGGAAGTTGCACCCTGCACTCTTCATCTCAAGTCCTTTTCTTCCGCCTAAAAACGGTTACGGCTCTCCCGACGCTATTTTTAAAGCTTCGGCTAAACGCCAAATGAAGGACCAAGGGTCACACTACAGATCCTACAGGCGAAAAGAAAAGTTAATTTTTAAAAAGTTGTCAGTTTTTCCAGGATTTTTTTGTAGTTTTTCCTTCATTTGACATTTACGCGAACCCTTTAGCTTTTAAAATAGCGTCGGGAGAGCTGTAACCGTTTTTAGACGAGGGGAAAGGATTTGAAATGAAAAGTGGAAGAGGGTAACATCCGGTAGTGAATACTCTTAACCATTGTTAAAAACTATGCATGACTCACTATCTTAAATTTTGAAACTTGAACTCTAATATTTATTCCAACCGGTGCTTTCCGACACAGTTTGGGAAACGCCGGAGCCCATCAACGGTCTCGTACGAGTTTGCACTGCAGTTATGGACTGGGAGACTATCGCAGTTTCAATTCCGTTTAAAAGCGAGCACACGAGCTGCCTCAAAATGAGGAGAAGGCACTGTTTACTGTCAAACACACATGACATCATGTGTATGTGTGCCTCCTCATCATTGCAGAAGCAGAGCGTTCAAAAAGTCGGTCTTTCATCTAATGCAAAAAAGCAAGTACGGATGTGCCTCACCCACAATCATAAATTCTTTCCACCCGATCGAAGCCGGACGGGACCGTTAGTAATATAATAATAATAATTTATTGTCAATTGAACTGAAAAATACAGTATTTTTGACTAGTCAAATAAATATATATAAATTAATAATATAGATATAGGTATACATTTTTCATTTTGTCCATTTATTATTTTTATTAATAAAAATTATTGTTACGAAACTGTTTTCTGAGTTGGCGGAATAAATATTTATTTACAATAATTAAAAACAATTACCTATATACAATAATAATAACGCAACAACGAAAAGTATTCTAACAATAAAAAAAACTTAAACGGTAATTATTGAACTTAACGAGCCACTTATATAACACTTAACAAATAACTATATATACAAAGATTATTTATTCGTAATTATATTAGTCACTGTATTTATATCAGATTTATTTATTTGTTCAACACTGTCACAGTACAATCTACACTGACTGATTACCGTTGACTGATCAATATTTATTTCATTGCATGACACCGTCGACTGATTCTCTGACTCACTCGTACTTCGCTTATAAGTATAGGTCGCGCAACCCCGCCTAGTACGTTCTCGCGCTCTCCAGAACATTCCGGCAGGTACTCGTTGTTCCACAAGCAGACACCGCTTCTCGATTTCTCTATTGGAGGCAGTGGCGTAACATCTTGGGGTTTGCTACATTATTATTAATAAATAATGAAAAAAGCAATAAATTTAATATTTCATAATACTCCAAGCTGACGCGAACATGCAATTTTTACACGGTACACTAATGCTTTTCTCCACACAGCTATCTCGGTCGTTCTGTGTGAGCGCTTAACAATTTACTGCCATATTTGATTTTTCGTGTCGCTATTTTTTATGTCAAGATCATTTCGATTTACTAGTATCGCAAAAAAATCATTTATATCACTTGACGTGTAAAACCACATTTGCGCATATATGCTGCGCAAACGACGGCCATGTTCATAGCAGGCACAGTTAACTCGAATTGTATCAGTCGTGTAGTAAAATTAGGGGCGCGGTTAGTGCGCGTTTAACGCAGCTGTGTTCAAGCTTTTTAAAAACTGTTGCGACAATCGAGTGAATTTTTGGCGTAGTTTAAAAAAAAATGCCATACCCACTATAAAATGGCTTCTTTACATGCATGTATGTAAGTGACTTTTAACAGACCGGTGTGCGTTATATCACTCGTGTGACTGTTAAAACTCGCTGCGCTCGTTTTAACATAGTCATCTCGACCTCGTGCGCAATATATCTTATTACGACAGTAAATATACAGTCTACTATTATTATTGTTTTTTGAACATTTCGGACTGTTTATTTTGAAATTCCTTCTGGTATTTGAAATAAAAGAAAGTTTCAAGATAAACATAATATGAACATTTCTGTTTCTGAAGTAAATTTGTTTGTTTTGTTGATTGTGTTACGATTGAGTGAGGAATTTTCCAATATCCGATGAAATGCTTAAGCTGGGAGCACATATTTCTCTGATGTACTGTGATGCCGTTGCATGTATCAAGACAGCAAAAAAGCATGCGTTTATACGGGCCGCGTGCACATTTATCTGACGCAATACAATGCCACTCGATGTGTTGTGTTGCAACGCCATGGAAATCCCAATTCCTACCAGATTTTTTGTTGCATTGCGACACAACACAGTAGAACGTGACATAGCATCAGTGAAGTGTGCACGGGTTAAATGACGTCGCATATGGATGTAGTATACGTATATGAAAGCGATCTTGATTTTATCTTTTGTCAGCAGCTTAACTAAGGTGTGATATTCACCAAAATATTCCCTGCCAAGATTGGTCTCATGTATCCTTGTTTTTCTTTTGTGCAAGATTGTAGAGCAAACAATTGCTGCAGCGCATTCTTCCAGTTCTTCTTCAAAATCGCCATCTGACAATGAGCTTGAAGTCATGGTGTCAAGATCTCTCTATGGTGATGGTGTCGGTACAAAGCACTATGCACACCAGTGGATTTGATGAAGCAATCACTGTTTTTTATTTCAAACATTGCGTCATAACGCGACACAACACAGCACGTCAGAGAAATGTGTTTACGGCGCGTCATAACATAACACAGCACACTACAACACACATCAGAGAAATGTGTTCCCAGCTTTATTGCTACAGAATCGAGTCCTTATGTATCGCCTTTCCAAGGCGTTTTTTTAGGACGCATTTTTCGTCACCCTTAAATAATGCGTTAATTACAAGTTTTTTAGCGTTTTCCGTACCCCTTAATACTTTAGTTAATCAATGGTTCGAAAATATCGTCAAAACATATTACATGTTGTGGATGTTTTTTTGAGCTATTTATAGAGTTGTTTTTCAAATATAAAGAAAATATTTGATGTGCTTCATTTTTGACGTTACTTTTTAAAATAAAAAACTAAATAAATCTTGTAACACCACGCTTCAAAATTTATCCGCACAGCTTCGATAGCTTGCTATTTTTCCCCATTTTTTTTAGTTTATTTGAAGATATTTTTTGAAGTCTTAAATAAAGGTCAGCATCAAAGCTAATCTATACAAATATTACAAAGGTGAAGAGTTTGTTTGTTTGTTTGGTTGAACGCGCTAATCTCAGGAACTACTGGTTCGAATTGAAAAAATATTTTTGTGTTGGATAGTCCATTTATCGAGGAAGGCTATATAATATCACGCTACGACCAATAGGAGCGGAACATCAATGAAAAATGTTCAAAAACGGGAAAAATTATTCCTTTTGAGAGCTTCCGTTGCGTGCGCTGCGTAAACGGTTAAAGTTACGCAAAAATCATGTATGACGGAAGTGTTCCCGGAAGGTTTATATATATGGCGAACGAGCGAAGCGAGTGAGTAATGTAATTCCTAAACCACGCAACGGATTTTGATGCGGTTTTCATCATCAGTTAGATAATTTTTCACGGAAAGTTTATATATATAGCGAACGAGCGAAGCGAGTGAATAATGTAATTATAATATTCAAGCGAACGAGCGAAGCGAGTGAGTAGTGTATTTATAATATTAAAGCGAACGAGCGAAGCGAGTGAGTAGTGTATTGCACCGAGCTTTCTTAGCACCCGGGCGAAGCCGGACGGGCCCGCTAATTATAAATAAAAATGTGAAGTTTGCTTCGACGCGACATCTCTTTTTTGGTAGGGGAAGTTTTTTACATTCATGCCTGCCTTCGTAGTAACATATCACGTCAAAAAGGATTTGGGACGTTGCAGTTGGTAGTCCGTTAATATAATTAATTCAATGTATACCTACGCTATGTTTCAACGCCAATCTCTATTAAAGCATATAATTGGTAATCTCCTTTCAATTTCCGTCGCTCCGGATATTTCTTGTACAACATGAAAATTCATTTTCCGAGACGTCGTGTCGCGTCGGAAGTTACTATCTTCTTGCTTCCGATTTGTTTCCTCTTTTATAAATTAGTCGTGTTTCCAATTTTACAAATTTGATGTTTATCTATAGTTCATATTATCAACTCAACACAATTATAGAAGTATGGAATTCCCTGATCCTTCCTCTACGATCTTTTATCACCAATAAAATACATCAAAATCCAGTCCACTGTGCACCGATTTTCCCCCAAAAACAATAAGGATGGACACTGCCAAACTTGAAACTTGACCGCTAGGGACGCCAGCTATGTAACCACGTCGGTTTCACTTTTTTCGCCTTTATAATATTATTATAGTCGAGACAATAAACCATTGACAATGTCGATGTGCTGTGTTTACCAATGTTTAAATCATAGAGGTTTTGTATTTCCAAAGGATCCGAAACTGAAAAATGGTTGCATGCAATATCAGAAACTTGGTTTGTCGCACGTTTTTTCTATGAAAACCAATGATAACTTAGGTGGCTATATACCTGCTGCCATCTATATTTTAAGTTTCTCATGTGCCCATCTCCAATGGGCTCTTCCTACCAAAATTTGGTTGCGATCCACTCAGCCGTTTGAGCGGTATCGTGCTAACAGACGAACAGACTTTTTCCAAAAACATTTTTGTACATTCCGAGAACCTCAAAGTGATGTTTAACCTAAATTAGTACCATTGTCCACTAATAAGGGATATCAGCTTTCTTTGTACCACCTGATAGCGCCACTGACAAGTGAGCTTATACGTCACTTTGATGTCATTCAAACGTCAGTACTGTTTATATTTTTCGCCAACCTGATGGCGCCACAAGCAATTGAAGTATCTGCATTCAATCATTTTGCGGCTAAATCGCAGTTTTGTATTTATTTATTTCTTAATAATGGATAAATAGAGAATTACTGAACACAAACCGTTGATCTCTAAACGTTTGACATACTACCTTACTTGCCACTGTCGCCATCTGACGAATAAAAAATGTAAACGTTTGACGTATACCTTACATGCCACTAGCGCTATCTGACGAATAAAAAATGTAAACGTTTGACGTATACCTTACATGCCACTAGCGCCATCTGACGAATAAAAAATGTAAGCGTTTGACGTATAAGTACTTTACGTGCCACTAGCGCCATCTGACGAATAAAAAATGTAAGCGTTTGATGTATACTTTACATGCCACTAGCGCCATCTGACGAATAAAAAATGTAAACGTTTGACGTATACTTTACTTGCCACTAGCGCTGTCTGACGAACAAAAATATGGTAGCTCTGATTATGGAGTTAGAATGGTAAAGATACGTCAATTATTATATTCTGTACCTTGTAATGTATCTACTTTATGCTAAAAAGAAACATTTCGAAAGTTTGATAGGTTGTAATTTGCAACAGGAAATTATTATTATTTAATATAAATGTGTTATTTATTTATTGCCTGTGGCCAATGGAGAACTTGTAAATGCAGCTACATAATGTAAATGAATTACAATGTAAATTTCTCCGTAATTATTCAGCCATATTGACTTTTACGATGATAAATAAAATATTAATTACTTACTTGCGAGATATATGACAAATAAAAATTAATTAATATCTTAATATATTCTTTTGCTGTCAGAAATTATTTAAGATGCGACAAATTTGATTAGTGTAGATACTGTATAAAGTGGGTTCCGCGGAAAAATTCAAGGGCTCCACGAGACCATTAGATGAGCTAACTTGAAATTTGATTAAAAAAATTCTTTTGTAAAAAATCGAATTAAAAGGGGCGTGCACTTAACCCATTTCAAGAGATGGCGCCACCATATGTAATTTAACACTATATTTCTCACAACATAGCTGCTTTTATATTGAAAGTACAGTCAATTTGTGTGATCAGTAAGATTCTATATAGATGATATTCTTGGTATTAAACATTTTTGGGTTCATGTATTCAAAAAAATAGGAATTGAGATTGAACTTAAAATATTTTTTTCAATGAGGAGGCATTTTGTGGCATTTAATACCTAAATTGGAAGACAACACATGGAAATACTGAAGTTCAGGATGAAATTGTTGATAATGACAGCAGAATGTTGATTAATAAATCACTCATGACAGATACTGTAACATTGTGGCTGCTATCAATAACTAAAAAGTGTAGCTATTGTCTAGGAGAGGGCGCTACTTTCGTTTTGTTTACATCAGTATAAATGTTCGTGTTCAGTTCGTGTTTTTCAAAGGTTTTGTGATTGTGATTGTGTTTCAAGCACCGATGCGGTAAAGTGTAAGCGTGGGGTAACGTCAGACGTACATTTGCTTATTATTCGTTCAGAGTCCTCTATATGCTAGTAGTCGAACTACTCAAAATATTTAAAAAATTAAACAATCAAATTTAATTTAATTTAAAAAATTACATTTATAACGACGACAGCGCCTCTGAAGGTTTTTAACGGCAACTTGAAGGGCAGGCCTCTTTTAAATAAAAGTATAACGACTTTCACCGTTTTCAGTTTTTTTTTTCCTCGTAAGATTGGTCCAGCAATTTTTAAGTAAATCGCGAACATGCAGACAGACGTTAAAAGGGAACTTATTTCAATTTAAAATTATTTTATCAACATACAATTAATATTTACGTCAATGTTCGCGATTCAAAAATTAATCTGCGCTAATATTTTTTCAATTTTTTTTTCGCTGAAGAGGATGTTGGTAACAAAGTAATATAAAAACAGATTTTATTTCCTTTCAACATTTTATCCGGCACGTATTTTTACAACAATGTCTGCTGCGGAAAATCAGCTTTGCATAATCCAGATTATGGCACACAATCATGTTATTCATATGAATTCAGGCTACCCGTACTAGGTTCAGGTTTCAGCAGCAGTGCCTGTTGCGTTAGTATGATTTCAGGCATTGTATTGCTTCGTAATTAGATTACAGGACCGCCTTAACTACTGTTCAAGGAAAATCGCAATAAATGGAAAGTACGAGATCGTAACATTTTGGGATTTGTATAATAACTAGCGGCCCTGTCCGGCTTCGCCCGGGTGCTAAGAAAGCCCGGGTGCAACACACTACTCACTCGCTTCGCTCGTTCGTTTGAATATTATATTTACATTACTCACTCGCTTCGCTCGTTCGCTATATATATATAAATCTTCCGTGAAAAATTATCTAACTGATGGTGAAAACCGCATCAAAATCCGTTGCGTGGTTTAGGAGGAGTTAGCGGTTAAACAAACAGACAGATGCGGAAAACGACTTCATTTTATACTATAAATGTAGAGATTTATTTTTGAAGTTCAACTTCTTATGCGGCGCCATTGCTTCGACGATTTGAAGGTTTAAATGCTAACTCGATGAAACAAAAAATGTGTAACGGGAAAGAATGTTTGGAATGTATCCCCTTTTCTCCTGCGTCTGTGTTATATATGGTTTGTAGAGCATTCGAACGGCAGTTGTGACGATTGTGAAATACCCAGTGGCAAGTCAATCGACTTCTGACTTCGCACGGCGCACAGTGTATAAGTATACAAGTGCTCCTAGACCTAATTGATTTTAATATTATTCATACATAAAAAATTTCACTTCGTTCGTTTAAAGTTGTGTGCCAGGTTTTATAAATGCAAACGTGCGAAAATTCAATGTTGTTACACGACCGAAAAGTTTCGGAATTGATTTAGAAATGGAGCAACCAATTTTTGAGTAAAACTTATTTGAAAGTATGATTTTTTAAATTATTTATTACATATTGTTGATACTTAGTGCGGACCTGACGCTCACGATATTTGTCCACTCTCCACATTTATGAATCATTCAATCATAACCTTAACCTGCCTCAATTAGAATTCTACGCGCGGAAACTATTCCGGTAACCCATGCAATATTTATAAATAATGCATAATATAGATATACATAATACACGCACGAGTTTGTTGCACCGGTATTGAACTATGCTGCGTCCAACACGAATTGAGATCATATAAAATGTATGTGCCAGTATGTGCATTGATTTTATATTAGGTCAGTCAAACTTTTTGTCAATTTCGTTAATAATATTAGTCACTAAAATACTAGAGTCATCTAAATGTTTTACTTGCACATCAGTACCTTGTAGATGAATCAACGCTTCTAGATCTTTCCCTCCTAGCACTTTACTGTTTTCAACCGTCCCTACTCCTGCACACCTTAGTGAGACTGCGGCATGTTAGATCCAAAGTATGTTGTTTGGATCTGTGAAATGAAGAGGTTATGCTTAACTTCGAAGGTTTGGACCGAGAAGAAATAAACTCTCAGCGTTTCCTTCCCCAACAGCCCCCTAGACCAGGGGTCGGCAACCTGCGGCTCTCCAGTTCCATGCGCAAATATTAATAATTATATTATTTTGTTTTCAAAACTCATAAAAGATAAAAACACTCAACAGAGAACAGTGAGAGGTGGAGTAGAGAGTATACGGACAGTTGACATTTTTTAAATGTGGCAACACTGTTATGTTTGTTTAGTTATTGGTGCACTGTGTCGTCAACGGTCCTAATCCTAATCAAATACCATAATATTGAAATAAAAATGTTAGTGGCTCTTTAAAAACTGGGAAATTTTGTAAATTGTAACTTTTGGCTCTTCCGTCTCAAAAGGTTGCCGACCCCTGCCCTAGACGCAATAAATCACATCTTCTTAGCACCCGGGCGAAGCCGAACGGGACCGCTAGTATTAAATAAAGTTTTTTTTATTTAGTCGTTTGTTCCCAGAATGCAGTTCTGTTTTTTAAATCAAAAGTCCGACGTGCCGAGATCGTTTGGATACGCTTGAATGATAAACACGCTCTATATGAACCGTGAGAGGTGAGAGGGCAAAGCAAACCGACAATCCAACCTGGGAAATACGCAGTTATGCACACTAATATAGTTCATTTGTTTTATTTTACCTACATTATGTAATAAAACTGTCGCATGACTAACACTGCACTGCACCATTTACACCAACGATAGGTACTAACACTCTCGTGGCTTTACATGACGGCCAGTGGTGCTAACATTTTATTGTCGAGGCTCCTTTTTTCATCTCTCACAAGTTGTCATTTAGATACTTATTGGAGATTTTTTTTTTTTTTTTTGAAAAATTTGCAAAAAAAATAGGTGGATTCAAGTTTCGTTTTACACTGCACTGATTTCCGTAGGACTATACCACAGTATAATACAGTACAGTCACTGTACTGTCGGCACTTTGATGTTTGTACTACAATTTCTATTTGACCTTGAGACAGCCAATCACAGCCGTGTTTGAAGGAAGCGACGTCCGTTTCTTCCTTTCAATACATGCAGTGTAACAGGACCGTATTAGAAAAATGTTTTTAAATGCTGCCATTGTGTTTCCGTTAGGTAATAGAACAAAAATGATTACATTTTGTGACTTTTATTAAAAATAACACATACAAAGAACGAAAGATCTATCAAAAATGATTGTTGTGAAACAATTACAACAAACAAATCAATTGTTGTTTCTAAACTTACATATGATTATAATATGGGATGTTAAACAATTTGGCCAGATGTGACAAAATTATTGTTTATGCGATAAACTGACGCGGCGCTAAACTGCTGGCGGTAAATTGCCGGCGACAAACTTTCCACCTACGTAAAACATGTATATTTTGACAGCGTTGTAAAAAAGAATGTTTAGAGTTTCTGATACACTTTAAAGCTGCACAACGATTTACTATACTCATTTTGAGTATCACACAGATTTTGTCTTGGGGTTGTTTATAAAATGGACACAAAGTACGCACAAATAAACATTAAATAATATAAACACAATGAGTATTATGAAGCAAAAAAAATATAATACAGCACTGTGTGGATTTGCTCGTCGTCCTACGGTCGCACTGACTAGTATGTAGAAAGCGCCAATAAGAAAATACTGTGGGCGTGCCTGAACGCTCTGCAAGCTAACACAATCTGCGCAGCTCGTCTGACTGATTTAGGCACTAACGTTAGAGTAATATTACTGGCTTATTCTCTAAACTGTGACTATACTAGGGATTGCAATTGCTGGATCCCTCATCCAGCAATCCAGCTGGATCCAGCATATTTTTCGGCCTGCTGGATCCAGCGCTGCGGATCCGCAAGTAATTAACTTTCCAAATAATGACGCAAATCAATTGTCAGTTTGTATTCACACAAAAGCAAATGATTGATCTCAGATCTACAAAAAAAAATTGATACAAATGCTTAGAAAAATGTTGTTTCGAAGTGAAAATTGTTCAATTGTCCATTGTGCATTTTCAATATTACTATTCCATCTCCGTTGCCAATTTATCTATCTATCTATAATATATTAATATAAATTAATTAGTAGAATTATATTTGATAGTATATAATTTATAGATTACCTACATTATATACTAACTAAACATGTAAAGTTAATTATCTCAAGTGTTAAACTGAACCAAAGTTAGGTTTACTATCTAAATGTGTAAGAAGTTTTACTGATTTGTAGTGACCAGCCGAAATAATAAAAGTTTCTAAAGTATTTTTAAAGAATCTATAAATTGCTGGATCCAGCTGGATTGATGTCGATCCAGCAAAAATCCCGCTGGATTGAAAACGTTGCTGGATTACAATCCCTAGACTATACGTCTTTTGAAAAAGATATTGATCGAGATTTAATGACACCTCAAACATCGTTATATCTTTGTTTTTAGGGTTCCGTACATCCGATGAAAAAACGGAACCCTTATAGGATCACTCTCGTGTCTGTCTGTCACAGCTTATTTTCTCCGAATCTACTGAACAAACAAAGTTGAATTTTGGTACATATATAGAGTTCGGTGACCCGATCACGGACGTATAGCGTAAATAAACGAATTCTGATTTTGAAGGTTAACTTTGGGGGGATGGGGGGGGGAAATTAGAAAATTAAAAAAAAATGTATTTGCATCATGTGATGTTCACGTATCAAATGAAAGGGCTCGTTATGAGAAATACAAATATATTTTTTTTATAATTTTAACATGCATAGCTTAAAATATATCAAAGAAAACACATGCGAAAATCGAGCATCACCCCTGAAACTATACTGAGCCTAAAATTTTGAAAAGAAAATAGAGAATATAGGGCCTCACTCATAGTTGACATGAAAACCTAAACGAAAATCCTAAGTCTTTAAATTCCCACTGGAAACGGAATAGCACTTGACCGGTTTTTTACTTCCCACCTCTACTATGGTAGGGAAGTAATGGATTTAGTCCGAAAAAAATATTTCGAGATTTTAACAGATTTTCACGTTTTGAGACCCTAGCAATCGTTTAAGATCATTTTCTGACTGATGTCTGTATGTGTGTGTGTGTGTGTGTGTGTGTGTGTGTATGTGGTCAATTTTTCGCCTTCGATATCTTAAGAACGGAACAACATACGGGCATGCCGATTGTTCTATTGTGTTTATCAGCCTTTAACTTAGATCTGATTAGATTTTGAGTCAAATCGGTTCAGTGGATCCTAAGATATTCAAAAAAACGTCCTCAATGTCACGTATTAAAAATATAAATATATATTAAAAATATATATATATTAAAAATATAAATGAATTCTAGATGTTATAATATGAAAAAAATGTAAATATTTTTTTTCTCTAAAATGTATAGTTTTCGAGAAAAAAAATATTTTACTAAAAAAAATAAAAATTGTACGTAAATCAAGGTAACCATGATTTTTGCTATATTAAGCTAGCCATCAGTAGATCACCAAACAAAAAAGAGGGCCATGCTTTTTTCAAAGAATAAAAATTAAATTGTGTTTTAAAGACCACCAACAGCTAAGGTTATTTGGGCCTAGTCAAAGAATAAAAAACAAAAAGTGTTTATTTTTTGCAAATATTTACTAGGTGGGAAGTATAGGACTGGTCATCAGTCGAATTTTTTGTAGGGAGATTTTGCCTGTATCCAAACATGAGTAAGTCGAAGCGACTGGCATATACCCGCGGACATATAGACGTCAAAATGTATATCATTATTGAAAACATCATTTATCAAAAGTTTGCGACCCAGTCGTGTTTGCGATCGCCCAGCGCGCCAAGAGATTTTTTAACGTACGTATTTCATCTCAAAACGAGATCTGTTTTGAAGTCGGCATTAAAAATACACATCGTATGATCGGTGTTTTGTTTTCCATGCCAAGTTCATGTTGCCGTGTGAACAGTTCACAGTTGGTATAGTAGATACCGCTGTATATATACTTAGATCAAGTTGCCTAGATTGTGTTTTGTCAGCACTATCAACGGGGAACGTTCGTCCAACAAAAATATGTGCACCAGGAGTAAAAGTACTTCAGCGTGCATAGTAGAAAAGATTAGCGATTTCGAAATATCATGCTGTTTAAAAAAAAAAATGTAGAAAAATCTAAGTTGATAATGACGTTAGTTAGGCGACCTTGCTAATATATTATTTTTGTTTTTTTTCTTTGTATAGCAAGCTTACCATTAGTAGATACCACAGAAAAGTTGTGGGAATGAAAATTGTAGGAACTGTAGGTAATCTTCTTTAAAACATTACATAATGAAAGAATTGCTTAGATCGACTGTTTCTGAGAGATTTCGAAAAAAGCAAAAAAGGTAAAATTTCGTGGTTTTTCGGCTCCCCCCACTTTAGCACAGGGTCCTCGAGGTCGAAAACTCAGATTCTACTCCACAGAGTAGCCGCAAACAACACACCAAAATATCACTAACTTCGGAATACTTTCCAGGTAACCCCCTTCATTTATTACCTGCCGCTTGGACTAATAAAATAATTATAAATATTAAGAACAGTCTGAAAAACTTATATATGAAAACATTAATTATTAAAACACTACCAATTTCGTCCTTAAAAGGACATCAAGTGATTATTACATTGATAATGAAAATTTGATAGTTTTCCTCGTGAAAATCTCAAACTGGATAAATTAGCGCGATTATAAATATTGTAAAGGGATAAAACGTATTTATTTCAAGGATTTTCCCCCGTGTAAAGATATATTTTGTACAGATGCTTTGCGTATACACAGAAATATGAAAAGAAATCTTTTATACCGACTCACATAAAGCAGTCTGACGTGAAATCCTCTTCAGATTTACGCGTCTCTGAATCATGCACGTATCTTAGTCTCGGTCCGTACTTTCGGGTCTATTTACACAAATGTGAGACAATCTAATCAATGGAAAAAGAACTCAACATTATGTCAAGTTGTTCTTTTACACTGTGTAAAAATCGAATATGGCGGGCAATACCTTCAATTCTTAATTTATTTAAATTTTAAAATTTTGTAGAACCCGTAGAATTTACATATTTTGAGGCTATAGAAAGAGAACATTTTCCCCGATCCAAATATTTTATTTCAGCCAAAAATAGATTAACTTATTAAGTTTAGCTTTTTTTATCTAACCTCAAAATTTATTTAAATTATTTATTGAGACATTTTTAATTAAAAAACTGCATGCGCTTGGAGTTAAGGCAAAAGAAAAGCTTAAATTTTTTGACCGTAAGACGTGAAAATACAGATTTTTAAACCAATTAATGAAAGATTTTAGAGCGTTTAACCAAAAAATGACTGACTAGATGACGAAATGTGTTGTTGAGACGTTCTTTTTAAGCACGGCAGTACTGCCACGTCGATGTGTAAACAAACCCTAAAAGATCTTATGCAGTACATAATATATTACATTATTTATATTTTATAATATGAAATCCATAACGCGCCGTATTGTGCCTCCACTAAGTCGAAGAACGCAGCAAGGTAACACGTTTATATAATATATTTTTTAACGTTTTCAACAGTCGTAAATAATCCGAAACTAATCTTGGAAATCAATGCCGCGCTGCGTTTAGACCTAAGTCCGAGCCACATCGTATGCAACGCCGTACCTAGGCTATTGCTGTCTTTTTGTGAAATGACATAGAATTCAAATTGCATATATAATTGGGACCGGATGTGTAATATCAGAACGTAGAAAAAATATATTGTTACAAAACTGTTTTCTGAGTTGGCGGAATAAATATTTATTTACAATAATTCGTAACAATTAACTATATACAAAAACAATAAATGCAACAACGAAAAGTCAATTCTAACAATAAAAAAAACTTAAACGGTACTTATTGAACTAAACGAGCCACTTAACTAACACCTAGCAAATACAAATATACAAGGATTATTTATTTATGTCAGATTTATTTATATCAGACGCACTGTTCGTCGCTCACTACTTGATTTCGTATTCAACACGACACTGATTGACTTGATTGCACGCCTCACCATGGACTGCGTATTCGACACTACACTGACTGACTTGCTTGCACGCCTCACCATGGACTGCGTATTCGACACTACACTGACTGACTCCCGTTGACTGATCCCTTTTCGCTTCACTTACTCGTTTATATACCTGCGTTGCCTAAGCCCAGTGTGTGCTCGTGTTCTCTAGAACATTCCGGCAGGTACTGGTTGTCCAGAATGTTCGTGTAGGCACCAGTGTGTTCAGCAAGCAGACACCGCTTCCTGCCTGACGTTTGTATACAAGGTGATCCGTAACAATATTAACAAGTATTTGATGTATAAAGAAAACAAAAATATTGCGATCCGAAAACCAGGATCGAACCAGGGACCTTTAGATCTTCAGTCGAACGCTCTACTAACTGAGCCAGTCGAATGATGTTATTACACGCACATAGTACAGTATAGCAGTACGGCTGGAGTCAGTGTTGTGGTAAAATAATAAAATAATTAATTGATTATTTAATTCCAATTATTATTTGCCAGGATTCATGCAACAACAGCATATACTGTCTGTCAAAATTTCAACAAGCGTTCGAAGGTACGGAACCCTAAAAAGCACTAATTTTAAATCAGATTATTTTAATTTTTAACACTAAGTCACTTTGTGATTTTTTAAATGCTTTGTCGACATTACCCACCGCTGGATGGGCAGTGCCAACTTTGTTCACATCAAATCGGGTCATTTTCTGCGGACTTTGCCGAACAGCGATGTACAGTGCTGACGTTGCCCTATGTATACTTTGCCCGTAACGTATAGAGCCCCGTCCCACTTCAGTTGGCCCACTTGCCAAAAAACTCAATTATTAGTCCGCAATTAACAAAAATTGAAACAATAGTATAATATAGGTATTTTTTATCTTGACCAAACATTTTACAGACTTTTTGTCATAACTAGGGCATGCAATTCGAATATTCGAATAAAGCGAATATTCGGCTGCATTTATTATTCGAATAGTAATTCCTATTATTCGAATATATTCGAATTATTTGTTAAGAATTAAAATTGTTTAAAAACGGTTTACGGCGGCGCTAAAACATCTTACAAACGCTACACTAGCTCTAAGTTCGCGCTAGGGCGTGGGAGGGGAATCGAAACGGGGCGAGAAAAGTTTTTTTTTGTTAATTATTGCATGTTTATTTGATATAACTATTTACTTACGTTACGTTACGTACGTGTACTTAATTGCTTGATTTGCTCTTCGCACGTGCTAATAGACGTATTATTTATTTGTGAAGTATTTTTTTTATAGGGGAGCAATACCCCATACTTTTGTGGTACTAATTAATAAAAATGCGTCTTAGATGCTCATTTAAGATTTTTGTTTGAATAGGAAAAACAGAAAGAAAGAATTTTGAATTTTTTTGATTACTTAAATATGTTCATTTGATCTATTGTTCTCGGAAGCTATGTGCGCTCTAATATTTAGTTGATTTGATCTGAATTTTTACGTAACTAAGTAAAGTAAAAATGATTATTTGATCTCTTTTTAATTAGAAGTAAGCTGCTTTTGTTGTTAAAATATTGATTGGATTTATGGACGTGCAGTAGGCGTGTTGATTTTAAATAATTAAAAGTCATTTATTGAAGTTCCAGTGTTTTTATTATTTTTACCAATTATTCGAATATATTCGAATATATTCGAATATTGGCTAAAATTTGAGCGAATATTCGAATACCTGAAACATCCGAATATTTGCATGCCCTAGTCATAACCTAAGCCTACTAAGATAATGTATTCCTACTAAGATAATAAATTAAATAGAAAAACGAATAAAATGTAAAATCAGAGAAACTAAAACTCGAAACGTATTTCAACTTAGTTAATACTATGCCTCGAAGAATAATGGCCGTTATAACCATTAAAGGTGATGCTACCCTAACTTTTGAAATATTTTTGGAGTTTTAGTTTCTCTGATTATATTTTTTTCGTTTTTCTATTTAATTATTTAAATATCTTAGTAGGAATACATTATCTTAGTAGGCTTAGGTTATGACAAAAAGTCTGTAAAATGTTTGGTACAAAATAAAAAATACTTATATTACACTATTGTTTCGATTTCTGTTAATTGAGGACTAATAACTGAGTTTTTTGGTAAGTGGGCCAACTGCAGCGGAACGGTGCTCTACGCCTATATGACAGAAGGTTACTTGTGTGTAATCTGACAATGTGTAAACTCACAACTTTGACGCCGGGTCATCATTTTGAACAAGGCGTCTCGGACTTTGAAGGGGATTGTTGGTGAGGCAGCGAGCATATTCTGGAGCAGCACGTCTGGCATATTCCGTTTGCTGGTACAGAAATAAACCGGCAGGTCTCCACAAAATCTACATTCGAGGACAGGGATGTGCATCTTGGAAGTGACAGCTCCGTTTGTACGCAGAGGGTTCTGTACTTGGACATTATTGATTATTGCAATATAATGAAAGTGATCGTCCTTCAATTTTTTTCCATCAATATTTCCGTAATCATACCATAAATGTTCCGTCTCTCGCCATGCGAGGCATCTGATAATTCGGTTCTCTTTGTCAATACTACCCACATTTATGTGAAGGATAGAGAGAGAGCATTCAATTCTCATATAAACCACAATATATTAGTTGTACTATTGGGATCCGTCAGATAGGTGGAGCTTAAAAAACATGGCGCAGAGGGGTGGGGAAATGTCATATACGGGGTATACTTTTGCGTGTAATTTTATGATTTTCAAAGTGATAAGAAATGATAAATATAAGTGCAATTTGTGATTGGGCCGGTACGAATCCTAAACAAAGGAATTTCGTTGAAGGAGAACGGATTCTCAAAGCCGGGCATATTATCAAATGTCGGAAATATAACGAGAAAAATGCATGCAAAATGAGCTGTCAAAAGTAGTATTCTTTACGACATATTGCTTTAAAACATCAAAATTAAAAGAAAATCTTCACGAAATTAATCATCCTCGTTCAATGCGCCTTTAAGGCTGGGTTAGGTGAATAATGTAAACACATAACTGCAGCATAATAAGTTATATTGTAATAAGTAGGTAAGTTACTAACCTCAAAATATTTGTATACAAAGTTAATCCTATAAATTTGTCAATCATCAGGGATTCAACTATTGTAGTGCAGTATGATAATAAGTACATCTTATTATTAATATAAAATATTTTTTTAGTTCATAAATACAGTTTTTCCACATTTCATTAGAAAATATTTCTCTGTAAAGTAAGTTTTACAAGGCAATAACTGACAGTGTTTATTGCCATGATATTAGAAAACGTCACGAATTCCATTTTCGATAAACTTTTTGTTTATTTTACTTGTTTTATTTTTGTAATAAACAATTTCATGATTAATTTGCACTGTTAGCATGTAAAATTTTCCCTCGTTTTGAGTACAATTTTCTGCCACCAGATGTCATATGCTCATTTGACGGATCCCAATATTATGAATGGAATGTTTAAAAATGTTTCCTCACCACACACCGCAAAACACAATTTCCCCTTGGAGATCGACAAACGGGCTCTTAATGTAAAAAAAAACAAAAACTTATTTCAGCGGATAGTCACGTTCTAACTTCTTCTAATTTTGAACACTGCTACTCTCATGGCTCCCGACGATTTTGGTAATTTTAAAAATCGTTTTAATTTTTTTTTATGTAAATTTCGTAAAATGTTATATTCTACATCCCTATAGTAATTTGACTGAAGTGCTATTTATTGTTTCGTTTTGCTTTGTTTAAGAATTACTGTTTAGTTATTGTTTACTTGTGTTGATTGTTAGAACTGATTTTTCTTTGTTGCATTCTTAATTATTGTGTTTTTAATTATTGTAAATAAATATTTATTCCGCCAACTCAGAAAACAGTTTTGTAACAATATTTTAATTGGAAATATTATTTAAAAAGTTCTGAAGGATCACGTCACTGTACTTTTAAGATAGTACGCTTGTCGCTTAGTTTTAATTTTTATATAAATAAACCTTTTTAATATTCTGCTATTCTCTCCGTCTTTGGGCCGCGGTAATACATATTATGCCCCTATCTTATTTAATTTAGAAGTTAGAGGTCTGTAACAGACAGGCAGACAGATAGACATCGTTGTCACAACAATAGGGTTCCTTTCGGGTACGGAACCCTAAAAACAATATAGGTAGAGGTACATTATTTTAAACAAAAATCAAAATGGAGAAACGGTAATCGTGGACAGTAAAATCAACGATTTTCTTGACGTTTACATACAGATAATCTTAAAATCGCCGTACTGTGTCTGACAAGCTTTAGCTGTACCTAATTATTGTGAACAACTGTTCGAATTGTTCTATTATTGAAACTTGCGACTTTTTTTTCGTTGGCACGTTTGAGCAACTGCCAGATCTTTTATAGGTTGACATATTATCTATACCTGAGTTAAGAAATATCTTACGTTTAAATCATTAACTGCTCTCACACATTATTAGTTAAATTTTCAAATTACACATACGTACATGATCTTTGATCTGTACACGTACACCGTTAAGCTTGTCCACTAGGGTGGGTCAAAAATATCAATTATTTTTTTTTTACAAGTGACACGGAAAAATAGTTTGCTAGACACCTTAAAAAAATTCTCACCAAATATGAGCTCTTAATTTTAAATATCTGGGTGCCGAGCTTTGCTCGGATGAGTTCAAAAAAATAGTACTTGTATGCTGTGAGATATTATTTTCTCAGAATATTATTCCGAAACGAATTTATTTCTGAAACATAATTTAAATAATTGTTTCTGTTAAATATTTTAAATACCTATGTGTATTTTTAAGCGTAAAAACTAAGTATCAACTTGAATTAAGCATTTTTTCCTGTAAATATTACTTAGGTCGCCATTTTCAAATCTACCGCCGTTATTGTTTTGTTGACTGAAGAACTCGCAAAAACCGATTTTCATAGATCTTGTAAAAATGTTCGAATCAGATGAAATTCTGCTTGCCCGTTGCCGTTTCAATAATCCGTTTTTAAACATTGATGCCAAATATCAACTTTATCGAAGTACTTTTTCTCTGTGATATCATCTTAGCAACTTCCAGTAAATTTCAAATATTTTTTTTGCATAGAAGGTACCTACTGAAAAACTCACAAAAATCGATTTTCGAAGAAATAGAATTCATATTATATCTTTTAATAACAAACGTCAGACTATAAACCTGCAGCGCAAAACATTTTTACATGCATCTTCACCATAGTTTTTAAAATTCGATGTGTTTTGATATACTGCATGCCTGCGTCGCTAGAAGTGCTTCGGGCCGCCGTGCAAATTTTTAAACAAAACTTTTTTGTATGTATCTTAACAATAGTTTTCAAAAATCGATGTGTTTTTACACAGACTCGCGGTGCCAGAAGTGCGGCCCTTCGGGCCGCCTGTTTGTCATTGTTTACATATTGTGCAAGACACTTCTTATATTAGTGTTCATTTACAGTTTTAACCCTTGTGATATATTATACAAAATCTATGTAGAAATAGGCTTCGAATCGATCTGACAATTGACCGAGTTATAAATAAAAAAACCCTTTTTTTTAATTGCTCCCCTCTGGGACCAAGATTTCTACCTAGATCGATTTCTCGCCCCGAAAAATCCCCATTCTGTAAATTTCATCAAAATCGTTATTCGTTTTTGAGAAAAAAAAGTCTAGGTAAGATTATACGTCATACTATATTTAACGTACATAATATACATATTTTATATAGGTAATATAAAAATAACATACTTAGGTCCTTATTTATTTAAATATTAGTTAAAACTACTTACATAATAATGTTTAGTTTTTATTTCTGTTATTTTTTACTATACAAATAGTTCACGGATTATTTTAATAAGTTAAAAATTCTGTCAGATAATTGTGACATATAAATAATGAAAGTAGTTTGTTTTCTCCAAAGCCTACTCACGATATTACAATGTTTTGACAGGTCAAAAAACCGTTTTTAAAAATGATAAAATCGATAGGAAAACGAATTTTTCCAGGGATGAGACCTAGCTAAATCGATTTTTTGCCCCCCGAAACCCCTTTTTGGTAAATTTGATCAAAATCGTTAGAGCCGTTTTCGAGAAAATATTTATATAGATACATAGAAACATAGATAGGTAGGTATATACAAGATTTACTCGTTTAATAATATAGGGGGATAGGAAGATCCTCCGCATCACAGTTTTTTATTTTTTTCTCAGTCCAGTAGAAAAAAATTCATACCTCATCATTAATTGATTGTACAGGAAAATGTTTTATGAGAATTTTGTAGGAAATTTAATGCTCTACAAAAAAGGTACCTTATATTTTTTCCGCAAACCTCACCATTTGAAAGATATTGAAGATTTGAGTTTGATTATTTTAAGACAAATTTCATTTTTGTTTATGAATTTTATAACTCGACAATAAATGACTATTATAAATCTTCAATATCATTCAAATGGACAGGTTTGCGGAAAAAACATAAGATACCTTTTTTGTAGAGCATTAAATTTCCTACAAAATTCTCTTAAAACATTTTTCTGTACAATCAATTTATGATGAGGTATGAATTTTTTTCTATTGAACTGAGAAAAAAATAAAAAACTGTGATGCGGCGGATCTTCCTATTAAAATTAAGAGCTCATATTTGGTGAGAATTTTTTTAAGGTGTCTAGCAACCCATTTTTCCGTGTCACTTGTAAAAAAAATAAATGATTTTTTTGACCCACTCTATTGTCCACATTAATTTGTGTCCGTGTGTTGAATTTGAAAACAACGTACAATTTTCTGTGCGCAAGCTAATTGCTCTTGTCTGATAAAAAATTTGCGCTGTGGAACTTTGATCAGCAATTTAAACATCGACAAACTTCTGTACCAGTCTGTATAAAACACTCGAGCAGGGATGAGGCGAGCTGATAAAGGTATATCTATCTCTATCTTGCAAGATAATGAAATGTAACTGAAAATTTTATTCGAAGAGCAGCTAATTACATAATTGATTCCTGCAAATATCGGAAAAAATCATTTTGACAATCATAGTCACAGTCAGGACTCTAACCTGAACCTTTACACTTTCGTGGCGGATTGAGCTTACATTACTCACCCGTGACATGATTACCAATCTAACATTATTATAATATTGATGTATCTAGAGGTTCTTATTTAATGTATTCCCTTTGGGTGTTTGAAATAATTTTCACCTACATGAATAGCTCTCGCTATTATGATGATTCACATCTACAACCTAGCTATAATTAATAACACTCGCATGTAGTGGAAATCTATTGATTCCTTTGCATACTTATATGGAGAATGTTAGATTGGTAATCATGTCACGGGTGAGTAATGTAAGCTCATTCCGCCGCGATAGTAGAAAGGTTCAGGTTAGAGTCCTGACTGTGACTATGGTTGTCAAAATGATTTTTTCCGATATTTGCAGGAATCAATTATGTAATTGGCTGCTCTTCCAATAAAATTTTCAATTGCAAAACAGCCGTATAAATCTATTTAATGAAATGTAACTTTTTAGAGGCCTGTAATTTTTAAGATTACTTGCGTAATGCGTTGAAGACAGAGAAGAATATCTTGAGCTGCACAGACTGGATTTGGAAGAGATCGCGTTCCAGTATTATTTATAGTTCAGTGGTATAAACATTTTAGTATGTAGTATATGTACTGCCATTATCATTACGCCTTTCCCTCGAAGAAAAAGTCCGCATGATGGCAGCACTGTACAGACTTAGTATCTGCGTCACAATATTATGTGATTGTGAATGGAATGGTATTCTGTTTGAGACAAAAAGAAATTATTTGAACAGTTTGTGTTTTATATTGTTTTTTAAATACGATGGCTTAAAAGCTGTACCGATGTTCCGTTAGAGACTTTTTTTGTCGATTTACGCTATTTACATTGTAAACAGTCTTTTAAAGCTGGATTCATACTGCATTCACCTGCGGAGCTGGGGAATATCTTGTATCTAAGATATCTACTGTTTTGTATCTTAGATTCTCAAAGGTATCTGATTTTTAAGAGTCCTTTCACACTATCAGGTTCGCCGGTCAAAAATCCTAATGTAAAAATTAAATGCCCGTACGCGATCAGGTTTTCAGCATGTCCGGTTTTATGTTCATTAAAAAAATTCGACTGATGACCGGTCCTATACTTCCCACCTAGTTAATATTTGCAAGAAATAAACACTCTTTTGTTTATTCTTTGAAAAAAAGCATGGCTCTCTTTTTTGTTTAGTGATCCACTGATGGCTAGCTTAATATAGCAAAAATCATGGTTACCTTGATTTACGTACAATTTTTATTTTTTTTAGTAAAATATTTTTTTTCTCGAAAACTACATTTTAGAGAAAAAAAGTATTTACATTTTTTTCATATTATAACATCTAGAATTCATTTTTATTACTTCCCACCTCTACTATGGTAGGGAAGTAATGGATTTAGTCCGAAAAAAATATTTCGAGATTTTAACAGATTTTCACGTTTTGAGACCCTAGCAATCTTTTAAGATCATTTTCTGACTGATGTCTGTATGTGTGTGTGTGTGTGTATGTGTGTATGTGTGTGTGTATATGTGTGTGTGTATGTGTGTGTGTGTGTGTGTATGTGTGTGGTCAATTTTTCGCCTTCGATATCTTAAGAACGGAACAACATACGGGCATGCCGATTGTTCTATTGTGTTTATCAGCCTTTAACTTAGATCTGATTAGATTTTGAGTCAAATCGGTTCAGTGGATCCTGAGATATTCAAAAAAACGTCCTCAATGTCACGTATTAACATAGGTAAAAAAAAATATAAATGAATTCTAGATGTTATAATATGAAAAAAATGTAAATATTTTTTTTCTCTAAAATGTATAGTTTTCGAGAAAAAAAATATTTTACTAAAAAAAATAAAAATTGTACGTAAATCAAGGTAACCATGATTTTTGCTATATTAAGTTAGCCATCAGTAGATCACCAAACAAAAAAGAGGGCCATGCTTTCTTCAAAGAATAAAAATTAAATTGTGTTTTAAAGACCACCAACAGCTAAGGTTAATTGGGCCTAGTCAAAGAATAAAAAAAAAGAGTGTTTATTTTTTGCAAATATTTACTAGGTGGGAAGTATAGGACTGGTCATCAGTCGAATTTTTTGTTTAGTGATCTACTGATGGCTAGCTTAATATAGCAAAAATCATGGTTACCTTGATTTACGTACAATTTTTATTTTTTTTAGTAAAATATTTTTTTTCTAGAAAACTACATTTTAGAGAAAAAAAATATTTACATTTTTTCATATTATAAAATCTAGAATTCATTTATATTTTTTTCTATCTATGTTAATACGTGATATTGAGAACGTTTTTTTTAATATCGCAGGATCCACTGAACCGATTTGACTCAAAATCTAATCAGATCTAAGTTAAAGGCTGATAAACACAATAGAACAATCGGCCATGCCGATTGTTCTATTGTGTTCTTCTATTATGTTGTTCCGTTTTTATGATATCGAAGTTTTTTTTAAATTCAATTCCAAAGGTGGTAAAACGAGGGTGTAGTCCACGCGCTGTTCTTGTTGCAGTTGCAGGTACAAATACTCAGCATGGCTACTGAGTTGAAAATCTAATAAAAATCAATGAATTGAAAATTCGAATTAATGTCAGATCTAATTAATTAATATACTGTTGATTTCTTTTGATATTTTAATAGATATATTAATATAATATCACAATCACGTTCTTTTTTCAATTTTTTGTACCGTGCTTTAGTAAACATTTTTATAAATTCATCTGTTGCAGCTAGTGTGTACTCGTCTTTATGGAATGTATAAACGTCCTAAAAGTATTTGTCATCTTTTGTAAAGCGTAAATGCATTTTTTAACAAAAGAACAGAGCGGTTCGTAAGTGCTGTTTACATTTTTTAGGTAAAAACCGAAACAACATTTTAAAATTCTTTCTTATTGTGTGACAGTTTTTTATTTAAACAAGGCATAAAGCATTCAGCATTGTATATCTTATTGATATTTAGGTTGTTTCCGTACATTTCCGTAATTTGAAGTTAGAAATAGCATTTTTTTTAAATATCTTTTTTATAAATAGGAAATGGCTGTTTAACCATTAAATCTGTTTTTAATAAAATATAAAATCCAAAGTTTTGGATTTATTTTATGTATCGTTTAGTGTAAAATTTACACTATAGCAACGATACAAAATACTTAGATTTGTTCTACTTCCGGTGTTCTTTTAATCACCCACGATTTTATAGATATTCTATCGATTACGCAATAGGTGTTTATACGATATACCTTTTATTGATGTATGTAAAACAACTGCCGCTTACATTGTTCTACTTTATTGTTAAAAACCGGATAGTGCAGGTGTCTCCATATTTCTCTGTCAGTGATTCATGAATCGTGGGTAAGCTGTATAATACTCGAAATGAGAGGCTATAGGCAACGTGACCATACGTCCCATTTTGAACGGGACAGTCCCGTTTTTAGGTTATCTGTTCCGTTGTGCAGAACTTAAGCTTCGGGATGCAAAAATGTCCCGTTTTCTTGAAACAAGCAACCCGCAGCAAATACAGGCTCCGTGAAACGAAAATGTAGTTTATGCCTATTCATTTCCAAGACGAAGTAGATGTAAACAAAACATACAAATACATGCCGTTCGAATGTCCCAACCGACCAATTACAGCTCAGGAAACAAAGGTACACACACAAACGCACATCACACATGTGTAATGATGTATTACTTCGTCTTGAAAATGAATAGAGTATAATCTGTAGATGCAATCGCAGTTGCCAAGAATTTTTTGATTATCTAAAATCACAATTAAATATTTTGAAGTGAAACTTCTTAATTCTTATGCTTTTTTTAATATATCTACTTTTAGCAAAAAATTAGGGGGTGTCCCGTTATGAAGGAAACGAAAATTGGTCACGTTAGTTACACGAGACCTTACTATCCGGTCTCTTATATTATGCGTGCATATAATAAACAACTTACACACGTCTTGTACTACGCATACCAACGTTAAGTATACTTAAATGACCTGTTTAATGGTCCCTTAAATATTTTATGCCTTCACAGTGGCGACTCACGACATTCGAGTTTCGCAGTCGCGTCGAATGGGCCGTTTCAACGTTTGCGTTAAATGTTTAACGCTTAAGCGGTGTAGCCGTGGCAACGAAAAACAAATCGTATCACAGACTAACGCGGAACTATGGGAGCGGAAGCGACGCTAGATCAAATTATATGACGCGATATGTTAGCGAGATATCGCGTGAAAAAAATTGATTTTTAAATTTTTTAAAAGAAAAAATCAAAAAAAATATATTATTAAAAAAATACAAAAAAATCCGATTACATAAAAAGCGAACTTAAAAGATGGAAACAAGATCAAATGATAACATGCAGTCGGAGACATCAGATATTTCTGTTCAACTTGTTACTACATGTATGCCTTCGACTGCATGTTATCTTTTGATCTCGTTTCCATCTTATAAGTTCGCTTTTTACGCAGTCGGGTGTTTTGTTTGTTTTCTTTTTAATAATTTATTTTAATTTCCTTCCTTTTAGTTGAATCTACTCATCAAGCCTTTTCATTTGTTACCCCACACAAAAGGTTTTACCGATTTTTTGCCATATTGAATTTTCCGTGACGTCATATATCCTATTTGAAATCTTCTCAACGAAACCTTTCTTTTGATAGTCATATCGATGTATTTAGAAAGAAAATTGCTTTTGCATTCTGACAAAAATCGCGTCTATCGTCCGCCATATTGAAATTTCCGTGACGTCATATACACAGTAGCACTCGTGAGACTATGACAAATCTATATAGACACCTCATTTTTCAAAATCCGTCAAGTCGTTTAGGCTACTAAAGGCGCCGACGAAAATGCAAAGATGCAAATATACATACACCCGAAAAACATTACCCTCCTTCGACAGTCTGGTAAAAATAAATGCCTACCTACTGAATAATTATTGAAGTGAAAACTTCCTTAGGCGCGTTAGGCACTCTTTGCCTGGGTACTAAAAAAATGTAAAGCGTTCGCAATTTTGCATAAGAATTCGCAACATACTTATATCATAAAAACGGCCGTCTATACACTGCCAATCACTTGGTTTAGTCTTTGCGTTCTATGAATAAGAACCTGGGTTCGAGACCTGATGGCAGCATAGAATTTTTGGAGTTTTTTTTCTAAATTCTACATGATATTTATTTATGTATTTTTTTATTTTTGTTATATTCTTTCTTTGAAAATAATGATAATTTTTTTGAAACCAATGTGGAATTAATTAAAAATACAATTTTAGTATTTTAGTAATAAATTATTTTGAGTTCATAAATGCGCTATAATAGATGACACCAAAAATTAGAAAATCTGAAATTTTCACTTCTGTCGTGTGGTCATCATAAGCACACATCCATTTTTTTAATTTTATCGTGATGGTTTGAACTCCGATAAAGGCAGCGACCGTCCATGTGGCACGTCACTGATGCGTCAGCCTGTGTAACAAAACTGTTTTACAACACAGGAGTCGACGATCTGTGCAGCGTTTAAGACTTTAAGAGTTCTTAAGGTCGTTGGTGTTTAGATTAGTAGTGCCACTTACACTACGTAAGAATGGAAAGGAGGAACGTGACTGAATGTTTACGACACTTAACTTTTATTGGCACGTCGTTTCTTAAAATTATGATACGCTAAAATCAATTACGGTATATGAACTTGTCAAGTTTAAGTTCGGCTTGTTTTACTGAACCAACTAAAGATTTCTCTTCTGAAAAGCTTGCTACTAAATCAGGACATCCTGATGGACACAGTAGTGCAAACATTATAAGTGAAATAACTATGAAACGTCTAAGTAAAGCTGAATTTTTGTATAGTGACCTTAGTGACCACAGGGAACAACATATTGAAATTCTAGGAAATTCTCATGTCGGCATCCTCGATTTCCAAGTCTCAGTTTTGGGATTTTTGACAAAATTTTGCCAAAACCCAGAAATCAAAAATGTATCTCTCTAAATTAGTTTAAATCTCTTCTCTTTTCTCTAATCTCTAAAAAATAGTATAAAACAAAGTCGCTGTCTGCCTTGTGTCTGTTTCTTCGCTTACTTTTTCTAAACCACGCAACGGATTTTGAAACGGTTTTCACTAATAGAAAGAGCGATAAACGAGGAAGGTTTGCCAAGTAGGGTGGGAAAATTCTAAACATTTTATATTGTTATCGATAAATGTGTATTTTTTTTTGAAGGAATAAATAAAGAAATAAAATATAATTTGTAAATATTTTGTACAAAATGGCTGAACTATAACGGTGTTTTGTCAAAAAAAAAACTGTTTTCGTATTCTTACGGTATTTCATACCACCCGGGCGTAGCCGGGACGGGCCACTAGTATTGTATAGAGTGTGAGGAAAAACATATTAAAAACTCTAGGGTCTCCTATACCCTGTCGATCCTCTTTTTGGCGAATAATAACCCCAAAAACGAACTCATCGCTGTGTTTTCACGTCTGGGCACCGAACGGTTAATCGGAAGATGAAAGTGAACATAGGTAAAAATATTTGTCAATAAATTTAAAATAAAAAATGCCTCATTCATGATCCTTAAGGTGGGTCTGCAGTAGAGGCTCAAGGTAATTATTGTGTAGTGTGTATATATATTGACTAACTTGATGCCACGACGGCTCAACGATGTATAATAATTTAAGTTCAAAGAGGACATACGTCATGTTATTAAAAATTACTTGAAGTCTTAGGAGTCTATTAAAAACAGCCCACCTTAATTTCTTACAACTAAGACAGAAATAGTTTTTGCATTGTTTCTGTTACTTTTTTGAATTACATTTTTTTGTTTGTTTATTTGTGGTCTCTTTTCAGCTAATTTATGTATTCCGTATTAACAACCTACTATCAATATGTAGTCAAATCATTCAATATATCAGTACTTTTGTGAAATATTTCAGGGTGGCCGTTTTTTTTCCAGTCAGTGTACGTTAATCCTAAAGTATTGACTCGCCATTGAAATCTATATAATCCGATCTTCTAATTTTTAATTTCAAGTACGCGTTTATCGCCGCTCACCATAAATAAACTTTAAACTTCGCGCCATTATCTGATCTTCTATTCATAACTATATGCGAAGTAATTTCGGACTGTCGTTCGTTTAATTTAAAATTTTAATCCCTGCTTTTGCAACATGAAATCATTCCCTCGAAGTCATTCCGTTGCGCTAATCCCAACCCAAAGCCGACTTGATAACAAGAGTCTAGGGATCAAGCCAGGAGGAGCCCGAAAATGCACTATTGCTCGCACGATGGTGTCTTGGAATAATTCACTGGATCTTCACCCCGCGTACGTTTTTTGGTGAACTCCCCCCTGTCCCACTCCCCGTTTCACTCCACAAAAAACGCCATCGCATCAACACCCTCTCGCGAGACACTCTCCCTGTGACGTTTTTGTTATCTGCGCAGTAGAAGCTCGTGCTTTTGCAGACTTTTGCCACAATTAATTTTTATTATTTTATAATTTATTGATTTTAATAATTTTAGTTAAAACGAGAACAATACAAATTATTATTGAATGCTACTTTATTATGAAGATGTAAATATTATAGAAAAAGACATGTTTTAAAAAAAAAGTTACGTATAAATTTAATATTGTTTAAATTTAACATATACAGCCTGTCCTTTGAGATATAATTAACTATTTATTTAGAAACGTGATTATCAATTTATTATTGTATATTAAATTGTTGAAATTAATATTATGAAGTTATTATTTTATTTCAAATCTTTTGTATAGAGGGCTCTTAACAAACTCTTGATTTTGAAAAATTAATTTTAAATAGATACTTATTACTTGATAACCGCAGAAGGCAAAAGACAGAACTGATCTTTAAAATTGAAAAATGACTAATTATTTTGTATCAATGCCAGTTTATTACGTAGGTAATTTAATAAATTGTATAAAACAGAAAACGAAAGGATAAAGAAAAAAAAATACAGTACTACTGATACAACTGGCATTGTTACATCCCCCCGAGATAAACTCTGCCCCCCGCAAAACCAAAAGAGCACGCCTCTCTGGCCTCTTATTTTAATTTTATGATAAAAAAAATTAATAAATACCCACAGACAATAGAAAAAATATGTAAATAAATACAAAGTGGAATATGGAATAGTTGTAAGAAAAAAACAAAACAGATTTATAAGTTCCAACCGGAATCAAACCAGCGACCTTCCGGGTACGAAGCAGACGCGTTAGCAGCTTTGCCATTGAACCTGTTTGTTATAGAGCTATTTTTATGGTATAACAAGTAGTATAATAAACCTGTGAACTGTACCTCTATTGCTATGCAAAAGGTTATACTTCGTGCTTGTTCGGGGCTCCTCACGGTTTGATCCCTAGACATTTCTGACTTGATATGCGCGCGTCGTCGTATAATAATAAAGTTTTTACTAGCATCTTCTCCACTAGATATACCTAATAATGCTGAACGGGATCAAAACTTTAGTAATTATTGGAGGCATTCAATAGGTTTATTAAAGTTCTCTATCTCTCTCTCTAAATCGAGATTTTAATTAATATACGTCAAACTTTGCACACAAGTCCTACGGGAAGTCCGGGAGTATTCCGGGACTTCGATATTGTGTCTCTATACTGAGTGTACATTGACCACGAACCAATTTCAGTTCAGTTTGGAGAACTGATAAAAGTGCAGTGATATACCTAAAAGAAACTGTGTTTGTCGTTTTTGGGGTTCCGTACCTATAACGGCTGGAGCCCCTATTGTTCTCGCGATATTCTGTCTGCCTTCTAGCTCGTGAACTGCCCGAACTAATTTAGTCTTTGCGTCAAAAAGAGTTACAGAGTACGAAAAGCGTACGAAACTTTTGAAAGGCGCGATCATATACATGGCGACGGCGCTTGCGCGTAACTACTGGTGAAAAGGTATATTACAAACTATAAATGACAAATAAAGTCTAGTGGTTACTTTAGTTTTTCTTAACAATCTTTTTGTTGACTTTAAATCTGACCGCATAAATGAATTTTTGTATTATTTCGGAGAACACGATTGCTGCAGTGTTTCAAGGTTTAGCATTTTCCGAACATCCAGTTCTTGTCGTAGACATAAGATACACATTGTCAGAAGCATTATGTGGCGTCGAATAGCCACACCGCGTCTCCGGAGGGCGCTGAATGGCTTAAGATAATAATATAAACCCGGTTTAATGAAAACGACATGTACCTAATTGTTGTTGGTAGCGGTTTCTCTCGCATTGCTGCGAACTGCGATTGCTTATTATAGTCCCCTGCACGTCCCCAATTTACATGGGGTGGAAAAACGGTTATACAGTGAATTTCACTTAAGATGCAACATAGGCAAGTAATGACATAGAATATAGTTATGGTAAATATTTAAGCAGTACAGTAAATCGTTTATTATATGAATATTTATATATAAATACAATTAACAACGAATCACTAAATAAAAAAAAATTATTTACTGCTCATCAAAAAAAAAAATGATAAGACGCACAGTAATTACGAGATCTAGCCGCAACCGAAAACGTAGAACTACTTCTAGGATATAGTTTATAATGACGTCACATCTGTCAAAAAATATTAGCATGACATACATGATACAAAACACAAACAAACTGTGGCGTAACTATTGTAATTCGCGTCACACATTTTTTGTAACGCATCATTTTACCCCTTATATACCGCCGGGAGAGACGTAGTTTTACGTCAAAATAAAATACAAAATTCAATACATTTGAAAAGAAGCATAAAATCGTTCTGCACCATAAATAAGAGGGTTGGGTTGGGTCAATGGCTCTACTCTATTACAAGCCCCCAGTTCCCAGGGTCTAATCCGAGAACTGGTAAAAGTGTCTATTGGATTTTCAATTTATTATTAAACTAGCGGCCCCGTCCGGCTTCGCCCGGGTGCTAAGAAAGCCCGGGTGCAATACACTACTCACTCGCTTCGCTCGTTCGCTTGAATATTATAAATACACTACTCACTCGCTTCGCTCGTTCGCTTGAATATTATAAATACACTACTCACTCGATTCGCTCGTTCGCTTGAATATTATAAATACACTACTCACTCGCTTCGCTCGTTCGCTTGAATATTATAATTACATTACTCACTCGCAAAAAAATTATAATTATTGTCAAAGAAAGAATATAACAAAAATAAGAAAATATATAAATAAATATCATGTAGAATTAAAAAAAACAGCCAAAAATTCTACGATGCCATCAGTTTCTGAACCCGGGTCCCTATGCATAGATTGCTGCGACGTTACCTCTGTGCTACGAGTGGAACAGTAATGTACGGTCGTTTTTATGATATAAGTATGTTCGAATTCTTACGTTCGGGTTACGAATTTAATTAATTAATTATTATTATTTATTAATTATGCTATATATATAAATATTCCGTGAAAAATTATCTAACTGATTGTGAAAACCGCATCAAAATCCGTTGCGTGGTTTAGGAGGAATTAGCTGTTAAACAGACAGACAGACAGACGCGAAAAGCGACTTCAATTTATACTATGGTAGAGATAAAAATATATATGAGCACTGGTTGGAATAAAAACAAAATAAAAAATAGTTACTTCTTACCACAACAGTTTTATTGATGGATGTACATTTCGAAAGCTAAGCTTTCATCTTCAGCGAACACTACATGTAGTGTTCGCTGAAGATGAAAGGTTAGCTTTCGAAATGTACATCCATCAATAAAACTGTTGTGGTAAGAAGTAACTATTTTTTATTTTGTTTTTATGTAGAGATAATAATCGAGAATATGAATTTGGCGCTGAGCCCAAATAACTCTATAGCTGTTTAAAAAAAGGTTGAGGGCAGCACTATCCGGAATGCAGTCATAACATTGTGATATATGCAAAACGGACACCAGAGAGCATGCGCTTCTCAACCGGATGCAGAGAACGTGTCGAGATGCAATAACTTAATCCAGTTAAGTTTACGTAAATATAAACACTTGCAAGCGATTAGACTTGACTCGGAATGAGACAGACGTAACGTAATGTAAACGTCTCGAGTTAATGAACGGGTAATTACCTTGAAATGTCGATTTGTTTACGAAACAAATGAAGTGCAATATTAAATTATTGAGACCGGTATTCACAACCTCTCTTATATTTTATGGTAAGCGGCGGATGCATTTCAACGTTTCTGGTACGGATTTGCTATGATAGTTTAGAAATTAGAGGGGGGAGACAGTGGCGGACTAATGGGGGGACTCGTCCCGGGCCTCAGATCCTAGGGGGTCTCCAAATCTCGATAAGTCCTTCTTAATCAAATCCCAAACAAGGCCAAAATATGTTTAGTAAGTAAGAGGCAGGGAGTTGGAGGCCCCGTACGTACCTATACAAAATATAAACGTAGGTAGGTCGTTTATTATAAATATTTGATTTTTTTGTCAGCCATTACATCTATATTATTCATTTTTTACGAAATTTACACTATAAATACATCAATTTCTAAGCAGACCGGGGGCCTCATTTAGTTCTGCCGCCCCGGGCCTCCGACGGGCTTAGTCCGCCACTGGGGGGAGGGACTCTTTGATAACGACTTTGAAAGCAAATGTCCCGTAACTGCAAGGTTAAAATCAAAAGGTCCGTGTAACATTTTTTTTGTTGCATTTTATTTTATTTATTGTAGATTATAGACGCGTCGACAACTCAGGTCATTAGCGTCTTCAACACAACAAATAATCCATTTGTGTATTAGAATCCGCCAGCCGGCATACACAAACCGACTGGTACGAGCTCGGGTCCCTGGGAGCGCTAATTCCCACAAAACATTGGAATGCAAACTACATTCCAATGTTGCATTTTAGGAGACCAATCTAAAGACACCCCACTCAATGGAGTTAGTGCAAAAAAAATGTTTTGAGTACACTTTCAACTCTATAAGAGGGGTTCTAAAAAATTATTTTCCAAAAATATCATCTTTTATTTTTTTGGGTCATCAATCTACGTCCGTATACCAAATTTTATCTTAATAGGTATATAAAATGAGTGGATGGGAGGCATGTGATAGACAGACCGAAACTAAAAGGGTTTCTGGTTTCTACAGAACCCAATCTTGTTTGTTTCTAGTCGTTAACTGACGGCAAAATGGCATCGTCGCGAACCGAGGCGGCGTGGTTCGCGACGACGCGTTTGGAGTTGTATCGCGGTCGTTGACAACCGACGACATCCGGTACCACGCGTCGGGGGCGGCGGCGGGAGAACCTTCTATTATATTATGTTTATAAGAAGCAAATGTGATCTGATGTGATAGCAATCTACACTACATTGTATCGCATGATTGGATTTATTCTAATATACAGTGTGCTTCATAATCTGTTTGCCCAGTTGCATCGTTATTGAAGTCAGGGATTTTTGTGAAAAAAAAACGATCAAGAACGATTTTGAGTCACGCACCGACGGTTTCGTACCTACATTGAACAAATGTCGGTCTACCAACTTACCTTTGGTACCAAAAACCATACAAAATCTTTGCACGTAAATGCATTGTTAAGTTGGTCGGAAATTTCTCTGAAACGTAAACATAAATTGTTTTTTTCTGTTTATTGTTTAGGTACGTACGAAAAGTCAGGGAAAAAACTCACCTAGAAAACCGGGAAAAATCAGGGAAATTGGTTCTGGAGAAAAATTGGCCACCATGTTTGACTTACGTGGTTATTGATGAAATTTAAATCTTTTAATTGAAATTACACCTTCAGGTATTAATAGTACATTGTGCCACAAGGGAGGAAATGTAGTAATTTCCTCCCGTGTTGCGCATACTATTTTTTCTCCTGCCAGGCCGAAAGCTCGCAAAATTGAAAAAAAAATTATTAAAATTATTATTTTTATTTTATTTTATTATTAAAATTATTAAAAAATAATTTTAAAGGAAATAATTTTAATGTGTAGGAGACAGAAGTAGGTGCGTGAGAGCCGGCATAAGTACTATTGCGCACGCGCACTTGTCCGTACCACGGGAATAAAGAGCGACTTTGTTCCCGCTTGGCAGGGACGAAAGTACGAACTTTCGGACTAGGTATAGGAGAAAAAATAGACGGCCAAGTGCGTGTCGAGCCACGCAGAGTTATAGAGTTCCGTACTATGTAATTTATGCTAAACCTACAATTTTAATAAAATAAATAAAATAAAAACACATTCATAATCTACTCAAAAGGCCCTTTTCAATGATAAACCACAAGAATAGGTAGTACAAAAAAAAATGTTTTGCCCCCCGTTTGCGTGTTTGGGGGCTTTTTTCTGTTTTTAAGTGTTGATTAAACTATAGAGGAATCAAATCTTAAACGGAGGTCATTCCCGAGCCTAGTTCAAAACGTCACCCATTCTTTTCGAGCACTCTGTATGTGGACGTGGATGACAGATGGCGCGATATATACAGATAGCACGTGGGAGGAAAACGACACTCCATTAAATCAATCTCACACACACACACACACACACACGGAGGAGTGAGGTGACATAATTCAGTACGGATTGACGCGCTGATTGCATTAGGGCCCATTATACACTTGCCGCGACACTTAATATATAGCGCGTGTATACTGAGCCTTAATGCTTAGCTGACCATAGACAGGAGATTCATATTGTTAAAGGATGGATGTACTGAGACAACTTTTTAGTTTTTATATAGATTTTATAAATAGTTTCAATTCATGTTTTTTTTACAGAATTAGACTCTCTCCGGCGCAACGTTATTCCTTCAGTCATTTAAGAAAATTATTCTATAGTCGTAGGCCGCTGTCGCAGGTTAAGAGAATTGAATATGTTTTTAGATTTGATAGAATAGAACTGTATTTTTAGAAAAATGTATAATTTTTTTAAGCGCAGTGGGAGATGGAACAATGAGTATTCGCCCGGGATGCAAAACCTAAAGGAGTAATTACTAATTTTCCAAGGGCCGGGAATTATATCTACATTTTTGTTGAAAATTCTTGGAAACCTTCGAAAGCCCTGGAATTTCTCGTACGTTTTTGCCTGAAAATGTACCGTTTTTCGAACTTTCGTAATTATTTTCTTGTATAGAGAGATTTGTCATATTATCCAAAGCATGCTCGACGGGTAACTCATCTCATGGACAAATCCATGCTATCTCTTTCCCACCAACAGATAATATATCAAGGCCGTTTTAAGCCATGTAGAGGCCCCTGGGCATACTGAGTTTTGCGCCCCATTTTTGAGAGACAAAATCCTACAGGAAAGCATCAAGTCACCTATTTAAAATGATTATGTGTATAATTTAACATACTTTTTCATTGTACCTTATTTACTTTTTTAAATAACTATCAACAGTACCAAGATATATTTTTTTTTCGAAAAGGTTGTTTTTATTTTCCTAGGTTTTATGGGCAATGGGCATGGATTCAGGGGTCCAGGGCTCGTGTCCGACGTGCCCATTGGGTAGAGACGGAACTGGATAATCTAATTACGTATTTTTACTTCCCACCTCTACTATGGTAGGGAAGTAATGGATTCAGTCCGAAAACAATATTTCGAGATTTTAACAGATTTTCACGTTTTGAGACCCTAGCAATCGTTTAAGATCATTTTCTGACTGATGTCTGTATGTGTGTGTGTGTGTATGTGTGTGTGTATGTGGTCAATTTTTCGCCTTCGATATCTTAAGAACGGAACAACATACGGGCATGCCGATTGTTCTATTGTGTTTGTCAGCCTTTAACTTAGATCTGATTAGATTTTGAGTCAAATCGGTTCAGTGGATCCTGAGATATTCTTAAAAACGTCCTCAATGTCACGTATTAACATAGGTAAAAAAAAATATAAATGAATTCTAGATGTTATAATATGAAAAAAATGTAAATATTTTTTTCTCTAAAATGTATAGTTTTCGAGAAAAAAAATATTTTACTAAAAAAAATAAAAATTGTACGTAAATCAAGGTAACCATGATTTTTACTTCCCACCTCTACTATGGTAGGGAAGTAATGGATTCAGTCCGAAAACAATATTTCGAGATTTTAACAGATTTTCACGTTTTGAGACCCTAGCAATCGTTTAAGATCATTTTCTGACTGATGTCTGTATGTGTGTGTGTATGTGTGTATGTGTGTGTGTGTGTATGTGGTCAATTTTTCGCCTTCGATATCTTAAGAACGGAACAACATACGGGCATGCCGATTGTTCTATTGTGTTTATCAGCCTTTAACTTAGATCTGATTAGATTTTGAGTCAAATCGGTTCAGTGGATCCTGAGATATTCAAAAAAACGTCCTCAATGTCACGTATTAACATAGGTAAAAAAAAATATAAATGAATTCTAGATGTTATAATATGAAAAAAATGTAAATATTTTTTTTCTCTAAAATGTATAGTTTTCGAGAAAAAAAATATTTTACTAAAAAAAATAAAAATTGTACGTAAATCAAGGTAACCATGATTTTTGCTATATTAAGCTAGCCATCAATAGATCACCAAACAAAAAAGAGGGCCATGCTTTTTTCAAAGAATAAAAATTAAATTGTGTTTAAAGACCACCAACAGCTAAGGTTATTTGGGCCTAGTCAAAGAATAAAAAAAAGAGTGTTTATTTTTTGCAAATATTTACTAGGTGGGAAGTATAGGACTGGTCATCAGTCGAATTTTTGCTATATTAAGCTAGCCATCAGTAGATCACCAAACCAAAAAGAGGGCCATGCTTTTTTCAAAGAATAAAAATTAAATTGTGTTTTAAAGACCACCAACAGCTAAGGTTATTTGGGCCTAGTCAAAGAATAAAAAAAAAAGTGTTTATTTTTTGCAAATATTTACTAGGTGGGAAGTATAGGACTGGTCATCAGTCGAATTTTTTAAATAACTATCAACAGTACCAAGATATATTTTTTTTCGAAAAGGTTGTTTTTATTTTCCTAGGTTTTATGAGCAATTGGCATGGATTCAGGGGTCCAGGGCTCGTGTCCGACGTGCCCATTGGGTAGAGACGGAACTGGATAATCTAATTACGTATTTTTTATATGTATAGATAGGCAATCTATCCTTGTCCAAGAATATAGCGATTAATACATCTGTTGGGAAAGACTATAATAATTTGCACGTATTTTGTATGTGAATGGCGTTCATTAGGACACGATGTATAGGATTCCGTAATCAATTCCGGAAAATATATTAAAATCCGTTGCTCCGACCCAATGATCCTGCGATCAAAACTCATAATCGACGCCTTCCGTTCACCATCTTGATTCTTGATATATCTTTAATATGCAAACTTGTACAGTCATTTATCACTCTCTCAGACATCAATCATCGCTGTTTGAAAACACCACGACATGCAGCCACCAAATATTAACCATGTGGAGTGACATTTGAGAACCTAAGCACATCCAGAACATTTTCTCTCTTACGTTTTTGACGTTTTTTTTTATGTTGGAATTTTTTTATGTTCTATTTATAAACTGGAGTGGCATTTTTAACATCACATTAACGCCCTGTTACGGTTTAAACTCAAAGCCAGGGGCGGATTAAATCTTCTGGAGGTCTGGAAATTTTCAGAAGGGCTGATTTAAAAATATTTTCTTGTTATATGATGAGTCGTACAATTTCTTGGTCGATTTGCTAAGAAAATTATTAATTTAGTTTTAACTTATATTTTAATTTTGAGTTTTATAAATGTATTTTCCCGCTGGAAATTTTTTAGGGTTTTGTACCTCCGAACGGAACTCTATTATCAAGCTAACGATGTCTGTCCGTCCGTTTGTCACAAGACTCTATCTCACAAACGGTAAAAGATAGCTAGCTGAAATTTTCACAGATTGTGTGTTGTTGTGGCATGAATCGTGGCAAATAATAATATTAGAATAATTAAATAATCTATTAATTTTATTAAATTGTTTTTATTTTACTACCGTACTGACTCCAGCCCGTACTGTCTATAACTTATAAGTATACAGCTGTACCAAGTGAGCCGGTCGAACGATGGTGTTAAACATCGTTCGGCTAAGTCAGTGGTAGAGTGTTAGATTGAAGATCTAAAGGTACCCGGTTCGATCCCTGGTTTCGGATCGCAATATTCTTGTTTTTTAATTTGATACGGAAAAATTTTGAAAAACTAAAAAGAACAAAATAAAATATAAGTAAAAAAAACTTTTTAAAAACAGGCTTAAATAAAAAAATCTGTTAATTTTTTACCCCTACCTAACTCATTATTTCTTTAGGCGCGTTATGGAAAAATGATGAGAGTGAATTTTTACGATTTAACACCATGAAACTAGTCGAAAGTAACATGATGAAGTTAGTCGTTAGTAACTAGAGTCGTTACACCAGTCACAATGTGACAAGAGCGTTTTCAGTTTTGAATAACATTAATAAAAGTAATTACTATACAAACGCTCGTTTATGCCGCTTTCGTTAAATATGAGTTCGTACTACAACAGCTGTACTGTTTATACTATTATTTTTCATGATTATAATAGCCTATTATATAGCACAGCTATGAAAGACGTACCGTGACTAAAAGGTAGCGCCGTCGCGTCATACGTAATAGGTCCCGGGTTCAAGTCTCACCACAAACATGCTTTTTTATAAATAATTAGATATAAATATATTTAATAAATTAATGATTTATTAAATTAAAATAATTTATTTAATATCTTTCTTTATTATTTTATCGTCTTTTACAGGCACGCGGGAAAAAATTTTTGGAGTTACCTATTTTTGTTTTGTTACGTAAAAGAAGTATAACTTCTGACGTGCGTACATAGTACACACACTCTTTTTTATTATTGTACGGAACCCTCGGTGCGCGGTTTTTTTATTTTTTTATATGATGCGTTTACTTTTTTTTTTGGAATTGATGTACGGAGCTCTCGCCTGACTGATTTTTTTAAGGAACAGTTCACTTTAAGAAAGATATTTTGTTTTTGAAATAGACCCTAAAAACAATCTCATGCCTCAGAAACACCTGTTGGTAGTATATAGGTAAATGTCAATAACCTGACTAAACTTACCTGCACAAAAAGTTATAATATCGATTTTATGTTAATTACTTTAAATTGTAGGTTTTTTTATTAGACGTGTTTATATGCAAACTAATGGAACTTGTGATATGATCGGAATGTGGCCAAAATCTACAGGATGTTCCGATAACACGAAATGAGGCACACATTTCCAATTTAATTAGTAAATCTGTAAGCTTTGATTTTTCTAAATTAAATAGATAATATGAAAACTCCACCCTGCAACTCTGTCAAATTTTGAGAGGAAGATTGTAGATTATGGATGCTCGACAACTGAGGTCATTAGTGATTAGCGACTATGATTGTCAAAATGTAAAATTTTAGGTTTAAATGAAGCAGGAAATCCTGACGACATAAGTAAGGCAGAAGGCCCTGTGGAAAAGTACGAGTCTACCAACAGGTATAAGCGCCAATCAGACGCTAATGACCTCTGTTGTCGAGCGTCTATAATCCACAATTCAATTCTATAAGCGCCAAGCCCAGGTTCGAAGGCTTTTAATATTTTTTATTTTTTTCATATAATGAAAATAATATATAAGGTCCCTCTATTGATAAAAATTTAAAAAATAAAATTACAATTATTTAGAAATTAGGAGAGAAACACTCAGTGGCAAAAGGATCAAATAAAATTTGCAATACTGATGATTGGGCTTGAGAATAGCCGAGAGTGTAGCGGCGCTGTTGTTTACATGGCGTTGCTATGGTTCCTCTATTACAAGTCCCCAGTTCTCGGGTTCTAGCCCGAGAGCTGGTAAAAGTGTCAATTGGATTTTCAATTTAATATTAAAAAAAAAAAAATAATGAATTGAAAATATGAATTGGTGCTAGGCCCAAATAACCTTAGCTGTTGGTGGTCTTTAAAACACAATTACCAAAAAAATACTGATGATTAAATTTGCATTTATAAGCTTACGTTTCGGTGCTCATTGCACCATCCTCAGAGCATCTAAAATTAAGTTTGAATTTATAATTTGTTCAAAATTGTATGAATTTAACATTAAAAAACAAAGCATAGAGTTCTTCAACATTACAAATTATTATTATTTTATTTATTATATTTTACGAACCTTTGATTTTATAAGATAAAAAAACTCGGGTCGCAGTGCCAAACCCTGCCGACAATATAGTGTATTTGCTAATACAGGCATTGTAGCATTATTATGTGAACTTAAGTTTGTTTTTTGACAAAATAAAAAATTTAACCCCTTAATACATCCCTTAAAATAATTAAATTTTTCTAAATTTCAATATTAGACATGGATTTTATCAGTACACCCAATTAAATACACCCTTTCATAAGTAAATCCGTATCAACAAACTAGTGTTTTCATAAAATTTGAAAGTCCGGTCCTGTCGGGCCGATTTTATTAAAATTTTAGCAGCACATTTTAATCTTTACTAAAGAGTTAAATTTCAATTTTGAAACGATTCTGACAAATTTTTCGATATTTTTGGGCCCAAAAACTTTTTGAAACCCCTAAATACAACCCTGAAAATGGTCCGATCGGGCCCATTTTAAATAGGCTTCTTGCGGTGATGGGTTCCAATGTGTGTACCAAATTTCGTTTCAATCGATTAAGTCTGTCGAGAGTTATCGTGTACACACACATATATATATATATATATATATATATATATATATATACATATATATATATACATATATATAAACATTTTTAAAAATGGTGCCAAAGTGTTCAGGAGGTTATGAAACGTCGAGAAATTTTGGTCCGACCCCTAGGTCCCGCCATCCGACCGACGCCAATAGTGTATGTGCCATATGGCAAATACACTAATAAAAGTGGATGTATTCCTTTCCATGACAACAAATACAATTATTTGTATTTAACGGTATTTACGCATCTGTCAGCTGTCTGTACCCGCCGTTTTTTTTTCTGGTCATTTTATTTTTATTAACATCAAAATGTACGAGTTTTCAATTTTCTTTTTCATATAACGTAAAAGGATTCAAGGATCATTTTTATTTTACATGTTAAAACTTGCATTTTAAAAAATATCTCTTTTGCACCTACGCTGATGGCCTCAGCTGTTGAGCGTCTATAATTTACAGTCTGTCGTTTGCACTTAATGCTACGGTTAATCCCCTAAGAAAAAAGGCATGCTGCATTTGTATAGATTTTAGCGAAACCCTTGAACTGCGAACCCTTTAATAACTAGATGTCTGGGTTTTTTAAATAAGACAAAAAAAATGTGAACGACCCAATTGTTAAGGTATAATAGAGAGATCTTCAAGTTGACGCGTAGTGTCGCAAGTGGGACTAATTCTTTCAATTGAACTTCAATTGAAAGAATAATAGATTAAAATGATCGGACAATGCGTAGGTTTTATTAAGTGAACGAAAATATAGAACAAGTTTTTTTTCTCACGGCTAGGGTCACCGTTTTATCAACTCAAACTGCTTGAGGTTAGAATTCGAGACGTCTTGTTCCCAAATGCCCTGGGCTGAGATGTCGCGAAGTTGTCGATCAAAACGAAGCAAACATGAGATTTAAATGTCGAACTCCGAAATAGTACATTGTGTTACACGAAAAATTGGGAATTACGAACAAGGGTGACGTTTGCTCGTCACCGGGCGGCATCGCACGAGTCGCAATCGCCAATTTTACACGAGAAATACAGTAGTTTCTGTAAAAAATACATTGAAAGAACATTAAATACTTACAAAACATCGTAGATAGATTGTAGGTTAAGCGGACTTTCATATATGATTTACAATCATCGCGTAGGATGGCACCACTTTCGCTTACTTTCGACCCGAAAAGAGTTTCCCAAGGGACGATTACACTTTACTTTTGATCTGCGCACGCGCGACTTTTATTTTACATGCATCATTGGTATGTAAAAGCCAACTTTCCTCCCCGAAAACAAGTACATATGTGTAATGATACAAGAAAATGGTACAAAATTCTTCTTTTTTTTACTTCTTCGGTACCTAATTGTGCTATCGATTGTTTCAGGTATATTAACGGATATCGAGGACTACTACGAAATAGGCAACGATGAAGGCGGTTTACTGTCCACAGTATTCGTTATTAGCTACATGATATTTGCTCCCCTGTTCGGATACCTCGGCGACCGATACGACCGAAAATTAATCATGGCTGGCGGAGTATTTCTGTGGAGTCTCACAACTCTCCTCGGCTCCTTCATGACGGTGAGTATTCTGGGACTAATAGCTTCCCCCCTATTTTTCCACTAATATACGCTCAGAAATAAAAAAGACATGTGTGTGTGTTTTACACACGGCGGAAGTTATACTCCATAAAATACAAAGTGTTCTTGGCGTGACATCTAACGGAATATTTCTAAAGTTCTTAGTTTAACAACTACCAGCAGTGAGGCGCGCGCATCGTTTAACGCGTTCCATAAACTTTTCCGGAGTCGCATAAAGACATGTACATAAGAAATCTGTACTGCTGATAGATCAAAAATCGTGAAGCCAACATACGTGCAGGTATATATTTCTGTCTTTTTTTATGGGAACCCAGCTGGCAGGTTCCTGATTGGCTACTTCCATAGACAAAGACAGAATTTTTAAAAGAGAGCAGGTATACTATTGACCACTAGGGCACTGAGGTTTTACGTCAATGACATCCATGACATATTTCTTTGTCTTTATATTTTTAATATTATGCCCAAAAAGATCCGAGACCTGTGTTTACTTCTTATATCACTATGAATTTCAAGGAATATGAGTAAAAAAACTGTTTTTAACAAAATTAAACTAGGTTACGTTATAATGACAACAGCTGTCAAGCGTTTTGTTTACATTTTGTTCGAAATGAAAGATATCTTTATTTCAACATTTTGTTCAGATGGAACGTTCGTACATCGACCAATGACATCATCGGAATAAATGCGGAATAACTTCGTCAAAAGAGACACAGATATATTTTTGCTCCCTTTGTGGACTTCACTCACCGCACATTGAGTAAATGGACAATCCGCAGTATATAATTAAAGTATATGCATAAAGATGTTTAACACTTCTAATATAGTAATATTTTTTGCGTAAGTTGCAGCTTGTTATTTAAAAAAACACAACCTTAACTTTTTTAGTAAAGATGACTAACAATTTAGAGTATCGGTGATCCTTATTTTGAAGATTGAAGGAAGAAACCTCGGTGGGATCGGATCAATAATTTGTATTGCAATAGTTATTAATCCTATGCCACTGAGGTTTCTTCCTTCTTCAATCTACAAAATCTTAACTTTTGTCTTAGATTAGATTAGAAAAGAGGGCGTGAGGCAAGCCTCGTCAACACCGCGACCTTAATAGATCTATTGTGTGGCCCTGACTTGTTTATTCCAATGCGAGGTTAAGGCTCTGGATGAATCCTAGAATCGCTCTGGAATCTGTATCCCATAGTTGATCAGGCGTTGGGAATGGAATGTTAAGGTGACGGAATCTTTGAGTCATGACTGCTTCACATTTGCAAAGCAAATGCTCCGATGTTTCAGGAGCCTCTAAACAGAAGCGGCATGATCCGTTGTCCGTTACACCAACTTTTGTCTTACGAAGAGAGGTTTATTAGTTCCCAGTTTGAAAAATCGTTATTTGTTGTTATCGCGAAAACACCTAGTTTCAGGATCGAAAAGCTTACTATTGCTGGAAGCTGTTAAAATTCCGAACAGAAAATATCTTGAATCGTTACCAACAATTCATAAGTGTAAGAACTTAAATGCGCGTTCTCTCGAAACTGACAATTTGTGAGATACTGCAATTTTCCAATGAGTCATTTTCCTGAGAGTAGTTCTTTCAATTATCCACGAGAGGCAGCACTTGTGGTAGGTACAAACATTATTAATTATTCCCCATAGTGTCGTGACATTTTAGTGGTATAACTTAATTATAAAATTATTATTATCATTAAATTAATTAAATAATCAAGTTATACCACTAAGATGACACGACACTAATGGAGAATAAATAATGTTTGTCCCTATCACAAGTGCTGCCTCTCGTGGATAATTGAAGGAACTACTCTCAGGAAAATGGCTCATTAATTAATGTTAATATTACTGTTTTATTTTTTTTTCAGAATTTCTATGCCTTCCTGTTTTTCCGTATGCTGGTGGGCGTGGGCGAGGCAAGTTATTCAACAATCGCGCCCACAATAATCAGTGACATGTTTGTGAAGGATGTCCGGTCGAGAATGTTGGCCCTGTTTTATTTTGCCATCCCGGTTGGAAGGTAAAATTATTGACAAAACTTTTTTTTTAAAAGCCACCAGCTCTGCTATGGTTTGAATTGAGCGTGGTAGGTACAAATCATACTAAATCCGTTATCCGATTAAATTAAAACAAATAAGGGCGATCCTAGATTTTCCCATAAACTGCACCTCATCCTAAAAGGATTTTTGTGCTTCCCCATTAGCTGGATCTAGTCCACAAATAGTCTGGATCTTCTTATGAGCTCCAGAAGATTGGCCACTAGATTATCCTGCAGAATAATTCCGTCCTCATCTATGTAACCAAATATAGTTGTCCTCATGGAGCTAGGACAGAGGTTCCCTAACTGTGCGTCGCGACGCCCTCTTTCCTAATAAATTGTAATCACTTCTCCTGCGACGAGAAAAGATCAAAACAGACGCTTCCTTTTGTGACGTGATCACTGAAAACTGACTCAAGCTTTCCCCATAGTTACATATTTTTATACTAGGAATTTTGTTTACATTTTTGATTTCTTCTCTTTAGAAACTTCGGAAGAAGTCCAGCGATCACACCTTAAATTTTTTTTTTTGTTTTTCAGTGGTTTGGGCTACATCATAGGGTCGCAGACGGCAAGTTTGGCCGGCAGTTGGCAGTGGGGTTTGCGAGTGACGCCGGTGCTGGGCGTCTTAGCGGTTCTTCTAATCTTATTCGTACTAAAGGAACCGAACCGAGGTGAAGCGGAAGGTACCACAAATATGGTCGCCACAAGCTGGCCAGACGATCTTAAAGCACTTAGCAAAAAGTAAGTTACAAATCAGATTCAACATACATTTATAATGCTGTTAAGAGTATTCTCTACCGGAGGTTACCCCTTGCATTCTTCATCTCAATCAAATCCTCTCTCCTCCTCTAAAAACGGTTACAGATCTCCCGTCGCTATTTTTAATACTAAAGGCTTCGGGTGAACGCCAAATGAAGGACCAAGAATCACTACAGATCCTACAGGAGAATTTTTGATGTGAAACATCTTATGTCGGGCTGTGAACAGCCGCGTGAGGGGAAATATGCAACGAAATTTATGATCCGCTCCTTCGCTGCTGTTCTCCCCACCACTGCGGCATTCTCTCTCTCTCTCTCTCTCTCTCTCTCTCTCGGCTTCCGCGCGCTCGGGCACGAAAAGACAACCGCGTGTGTTACAGTGCAGTATATAGGATTACGTCAGCATAACAGTTAGTTGCTGCTTTTGAAAAAATATATACTACTACATAGAGAATACCACCGAGTTCAATAACGTTTTCTTTGATGTTTCACATCTGTCGGGGGTCCCGAGACCCACACCCTTTTTTGTAAATTTTTTTTGCCGAAGTGTGAAAAATTACACGTAATTTTTGAAAAGTTGTAAGTTTTTCCAAGACATTTTTTTTTAATTTTTCGCTTGTAGGATCTGTAGTGTGATTCTTGATCCTTCATTTGGCATTTACCCAAACCCTTTAGCTTTAAAAATAGCGTCGGGAGAGCGATAACTGTTTTTAGGCGAAGGAAAAGGAATTGAGATGAAGAGTGCAGGGGGTAACTTCCGGTATCGAAGAATTTTCATTATCTGTATTTGTTCTTCTGGATTCGGTATGTCTGCCATCTTGCTAGGAGAGTTTTCATTGCAAAACTGTTTTTATACATCATCTCATTCGGCATGGATAAAAAAATGACCTTACAGAGTTTCGTAAAAATTGGTCTACAAATTTGGCTTTAATACACTCACTCGCAAAAAAAATCGGCCACCCTGAAATATTTCACAAAACTACTGAAGTATTGAATAATTTTATTAGATATTTATAGTAGGTTAAAGAACCATTTGTTGATAATACAAAATGCATACATTAGCTGAAGGAATGCATAAATTCAGGGCCGGCACGTGCGCCTGGTCAGACAGGCGATCGCCTTACGGCGCCATATTTTTAGGGCGGCATATTTTTGTAGCAGCGAATTTTTCGTGCGGTATTCTACTTTTTAAAAATGATTATATTGTTCGAGTTTTCACCGATTCTTAGTTCTACGTTCTACTACTAGATAAAAGATGTCGCCCAGCCGCTCGGCGCAAATACCATATTAAGTTGTAAAGGGGGTATTTACAAATTACAGGCAGTCAGGAAGCGTTTATTCGTGCACTGTGTCTGTGTACGTATATATAGAATTACATTTGTTTTTTATTTGTTAAGTAAATAAAATATATCATCAGTTTATTAATTTTTTTAATATGTGGGGGGGACAAAAGTTGTATTCGCCTTAGGCGGCATATTTTGACGCGCCGGCCCTGCATAAATTAGTTGAAATGACACCACAAGCACAAAAATTTAATTCAAAAAAGTAATAGAAACAATGCAAATACGATTTTTGTCTTAGTTGTAAAAAATTAAGGTGGGCTGTTTTTAATAGACTCCAGTAATTTATAATAAGATGTATGTCCTCCTCGAACTCCAGTTATTACATAGTTGAGCCGTCGTGGCATCGAGTTAATCAATATATCATAATATGGTTGAAAATGATTTTTACCTGTTCAAATTAAAACTAAAGGTATTATGAAATGAAATACACATCTAAAAGCATTAATAAACAGCTAAGCTCCGTTTGTGGAAATAGAATATGCGGTTAGGGGGACTTCTTTAAAAAAAATGGCCGATTTTTTCTGCCGGTCAGTGTAGTTGTAAAACGAGACAAAGAAACATACATCACTTCAGCTGTTTTTAAAAAAAAATGCATTTTTTATATTCCAGTTACAGTTTTATGCTTTCGACTGCTGGCTTTACTTGCGTGACATTCGTAACAGGAGCTCTGGCATGGTGGGGTCCCACATACATCTACAATGGTCTTCAAGTGAGCAGTCACTCGTCTAGTGTGACACTCGAATCGTACGTATTTCTTCGTTATATAAAAATAAACGGCCAAGTGCGTGTCGAGCCACGCAAAGAGTAGGGTTCCGTACTATGTAAGTTGTGCTAAACCTACAGTTTTGATAAAATAAAAACACATTCATAATCTACTCAAGAGGCCCTTTTCAACGATAGGTACCCCACAAGAATATGTACAAAAAAATGTTTTTGCTCCCCGTTTGCGTGTATGGGCACATTCTTTTTTTTCTGTTTTTAGTATTGGTTGATTAACTAGAGGATATGAGTGATACTTGACGTGAATTACAGCTTTATAGTTAATGGCTTTGTTAAGATAGACCTGGTAACAAAAAAGGTCTAAGAATTGCAATATTGACCGTCTCTAAAACGTACAAATTTGATAAAATAAATACACATTAATAATCTACTCAGATGACCCTTTTCAACGATACCCCACAAGAATAGGTACAAAAAAAAATTTATTTTGACCCCCGTTTGCATGTATGGGCGTCCACCATAAATTAAACTTTTTAATCTTTTGTTATTCTCTCCGACTTTGAGCCGCGGTAATACATATTATGTGTGAATTTCAAATCTCTATCTTATTTCCTTTAGAAGTTCGAGGACTGTACAAGACAGACAGACATCGTTGGGACAACAATAAGGTTCCTTTCTGCCTTCTGGTACGGAACCCTAAAAAGCGTTATTCTTTGACTTTGTCATTTTTGAATGTCATAAAAAAGTTAAAGTTTTATAAGTTTTATTACATAGTATGTCATTGAAATATAAAAGTTTCAATGCTTCATAAAAAATTTACTGCACGCGTCAAGTTTTTAATTTGATTATGTCTGCGTAAAAAACTTTGAACTTTATGTAAAAGTATAAGAAGTTTATAAAATAAATGTCAAAGTTACATGCTGTATAAATTGACAGACTTCTTAATATATTATTAATTCAAAAACAGATTATTTAACATTTTATATTGTTTAGCCAGTATCCCGTTCTAGAAGGAGCTTTAAACAATTGACGATTTATTTATATTGCTTGTATTTTGTAACTTAAATCAAAATTTTGTTATATTTGTTACATTGTGAACTTACAGCTTTAAATCGCCAAAAGAAATATTAAATTTGGCTGGTTTTCGAGTAATTACGGAAACAAAATAGATGAAATTTTTGTAAACCTATATTTGTCAAATCTAACCAACCGAAATACAGTCGAACTTCGATAACTCGAACCATGACTTGTCACAAAAAAAATTCGAGTTATCAAATAATATTAATTAATATTGCCAACCAATTTTGTTCGAGTAATCAAAAATTCGAGTTGTTGAAGTTCGACTCTAAATATAGTTTTATTACGACTAATGATTAGAACTGATATTTGGTTACTAAGAGGGACTATTTTTTGGAAAATATTTACGTCTAAAACGATTTGTATTAAAATCAAAAACTTTTTGAAGTACACACACCCCTCAAATAGATAATAAATATAGCCCTAAGCTTGTGTGATCTTGTTTAATGCAAGCAAAATGGATTCATATATGGATATGAAACGTGGAAACATTCCAAATTATTATTTAAACATTTGCTTTTTATATAAAAAAAAATTAGTGTTGCAAAAAAATTCGGATTGGTCGCCATGTTTGCCGGAATCCTTGGCGTTCCTGCCGGATCGTTCTTAGCACAGCGTCTGCGGCATCGCTACTCCAACATCGATCCATTAATCTGTGCAGCAGGACTACTCGTATCGATGCCGATGATTTATCTAGCGATAATATTGGCCGGATCGTCACCGACATGGTGCTACCTGTTCATATTTATCGGCGAGTTCACGCTCAACATGAACTGGTCACTCGTCGCCGACATGACCTTGGTAAGTTGAGTGTTACGTAAATCTGATCGAAGCCTTTGTTTTTCAGAGTAGCGTTCCAATTCGGCGTAATAACAATGCTCTCCGGAATAATCGGAGTGCCACTCGGCTCTATATTAGGTCAAGAAATGAGGAAAAGATATCCACGCTCCGACGCTGTTATATGCGCAGTCGGCTTACTTGTGTCGGCACCATTTATGGTGGCCGGAATGCTAACTGTCGAATATAATCTTGCGTTGTGTTTCACTATGATGTTCTGTGCTGAGTTATCGCTGAATTTGAATTGGGCAATAGTTGCTGATATTCTTTTGGTAAGATGTTATTTAGTAAATTGCAAAAGTTTTTTGTTTAGAAAATGGTTGCTGCTTGCTTGCTATTTTTTTCATTCTTTTTTTTCCCGTCTGTTTTGCTGATTTGGTGTGCGGTTTTTCTTTCTTTTTTTATAGTGTCCGAGCGTTCTTAAAAATGAACACTTTTTTGTTTAAAAAAAAAAAACATTCTTTATAGAAGTGTTTTGTCTCAAACTCAAAAAATGTATGTTGTAGATAAAGTGTCTTTATTTGTCTTTCGAAAAGTTTTATGGAAAAAAATATGTTCAGAAGTCTAAAATAATGGGCATTTGAAAATGTAGTTTGAATTTTGAACAATTTTTCTTTTTTATAGGTTTTCAAAATTCTGAAAAATAATGACACTTTACATACCACACAAATTTTAAATTTAAATTTCTTTTGAGTTTAAGATAAAGCATTTTTTTTTAACGAAAGAGCTGTTCTTTTTGAGTTCACGTTTATAAGACATTGTTGTGTATACTGCTATCTTTGTCTTTTATCTATGTTATATGTGTTTTATTGTTTTCGAGTTTTTACACACACTTCCTGCACTCTGAACGTAAATCTAGATTTACATTAAACTGAAAACAATTATTGATCAAAATAATTCAATTGTTTTTGGTCTGATGTACGTCAATATTTTATGAACAGAGGTCCGGTTAACAATTTCCAAACATCTCTTACAAAATCAAGAAGACTAGATAATAAGGAAAATGTAATCGAGCTAGGTGATCGGATCAAATACGCGCCTGTTAGAGCCGCTGTGATCAGAAATGTCACTCTTCGAAATGCAATATTCGTGTAAAAATGTATATTTATAACTTACAAGCGGCCCGGTCCAGTTTCGCGCGGATGCTATGAATTTATCATTTATGAACACTCGCTCGCATCAATATAGCCCTATGTCTTAAAGCAAAGTTTCACCTATCAAATAGTGAAAAAGAAATTTGAAATCGCTTCAGTAATTTCTGAGATTACCGGCCAGTTATTATAGCCTGTGAACTAAAGCTAGATATCATCTATCGAACAGTGAAAAATTTTTTTAATTGGTCTTCTGAGATTACCCCTGATTTTCACCCGGTCGAAGCCGGACCGGCCAGTTTCAATTATACATCTAAACCTTCCTCGTGAATCAATCTATTTAATCATGAAAGCCGGAATAAAATCCGTTCAGTAGTTACGGAGAAAATCGGGTACAGACAGACAGCCGCGATGGGGGACTTTGTTTTATAATATCTGTAATCTTACCTGTAATGTTTAATTTTCAATTATTTAAATGCCAAATAATTAAATTACAAGCTGTGACATAATATAGTATTTAAATAAGAAATAATAATTTACAGTCATATAATATTTTTACAAATTTAATTTTATTAATAATGCTATGGAAGCAACGGACGCGTATTTTGCCCATAGAGCTATCGTAGATGTAGGTGACAGTGTCAGGTTGGAAAAGAGAGCTAGAAAACGGATAGTTTCTCTTTTCCTTGTCTTCTGACGCATTTGTGAATTTAAAAATTTATAGTGGGTATTATTAATTTACATCGGTAACCATTGTTATGCATTTGTGATAGAAAAAAGTAGAAGTACACGTCTATTCTCCATCTCTATCTTTTGTACCGACACTTTTTTGGGTGGCTTCCCTCCTCTATCTATGATATCTCTATGATTTTGCCCCATTGCAGTCTACAGGCGATATGGGAGTACTTCTTCAAGTTCTTCCTTATTTCTAGCCTTCTTGATAAAAATATAGCACATGTAAACAAATGAAAGACGAGCACGTCTGTATAGTGTTTAATAATATTAATTCGTTTTTGCTTACCTCAGCACATCTTTCCATGTTTGAACTGAAATTTGCAAAGAATGTTTCGTATCAGCATAAAGTGAACAGAGAAATGGGTCATAGCTAATAAGAAATGCGGTGCGTTAAAAATATCATTGAATGTTTTGTTTTGTCAAACAAAGTCAGTCTCAAATTTGATTATGAACTGGTATTTTTATTTAGCTCGTTCTTCACTCCTTTTAACCTTCACTTCAAACCTTTTGGGTTAAGAATGTTCAGTTTTTCCCGGCAGTTTACAAATATGCCAAATTTTAATTTCTGGACATAGAAACAAATTTTCTGTTTAATATAATGTATTAATATAACCACGTTGTTGAGTTTGCTTTACCCGGTTCGGCGATAAAAGATCAAAGTACAGCCAATAAAACCACAAACGAAACGAGAAAGTTGAAGGAACAAAATTTTAACACTATAGCTGATAAACGATTACTATTATCGATCACTCAAACTTGATAGTGGTTTTGATCTTTTCTAGTCACAAAATACAAACATTTTATTTAATAAGCAAAATTTAAAGTATATTTTTTATTTTAATTTGAAGAAATTTCGATTAGTTCAAAGAAAATGTTTATTCCATGCACTATTAATATTAACTTTGGCCGATACTCTGAAAAAGAAACAAAAGCGAAACGCAAAATTCCAGAATCGCACAGCATAAAAGAAATAACGTTGCTAACAATATTGTGGTCCGTATCATTTCACTTTTTTTTTTTGCTCCGTAATTAGACAAAGTATGCTGCAATCATGCAATGCTTTTCTTAAAAATAAACTAAACAAAAAATGGAGAATTTACTGAATAACATTACCAAAAAGAATAAAAATTATTGCCAAAAATCTTGTAATAAGTAGTATTTAATTTTGAATTTATAAACATGGCAATTTGTTTTTGTTCGAATTTCGTGTGCAGGAATAGGAAATGACCAATTTACATAACCTTGAATGACTATATTTTTTTCTTTTCGTTAAATATCTATTTCTAGTTCATTTTCTGCTTATTGTTTCCTTTATTTAATTAGCGTTTAATTTTTTAAATTGCATATTAATTGTTTTTAGCGTAAATGGTTATTTTTTATTGTTACTCATTATTGCATAGTTATTTTGATATAACCTAACTTTTTGTTTCAGTATGTTGTAATTCCTACGCGACGTTCTACGGCAGAAGCGTTCCAAATTTTAATTTCACATGCTTTTGGAGATGCTGGAAGTCCGTATTTAGTAGGCGCCGTAAGTATTTTCAAAATTCTAAAATAATTTATAATCTGTTGGTTATGTTAGGTTAAAGAACTTTTTGACAGTTGTAAACATCTTTAATGTATTGTTTTTAACATTTTAAAACTTTTTTACACTCTCTTGATATTAAATTATTGAATCCTACTACGTATCAGTAATTTGCAGTTATTAAATTTAAGCGTCGAAAAATTTCTACAAACTTAATTGATAAATATTATCGTGATAATATTGCAGATAATAGACGCCTGACAACTGCAAATATATTCGAATAAATACTTTATCATTAGATGAACTGCAAAATATTTGTCGTTATTTCAGGTGTCCGAGATCTTGAAAAGAACCATGTCACCAAATACGATCGATCTGGATAAACCGAAGTTGGAAGTAACGCCCGAAGTGGAATTTAAATCGATGCAATATGCCTTGTTTACCACTTGTTTTGTTGAAGTTCTGGGAGGATTGTTCTTTTTGTTAGCCGCAATATACATTGTCAAAGATAAAGCCAACGTCGATCGAGCTATCGGTAAGAATCTTTAACATCGGGAATGTGTTCGCATGCTGTCAATATAAAACGTCTAATATACTGTTGACACTGTACACTTTCGGTGCGGATCTCATTTGTTTTATGCGTTTTGACCTTGAGATTTATTGAGGCGATCTCGTGTTTAAAACTTTTTTTTGTCAAATCAAGACATTTTTAACCAACATTAATTACAGCAGAAATGATAATAAAACTGTTTTTCAACTTGTAAGTACTTATAAGGAATCGCAGTTTAAACATAAAATAACCGCGAACTGCACTGAAAGTGTTACAGCGTTTTCAGCTGGTATGCACTTTTTGACACTATTGGCGCATAGTTTTGCACGAGTGTAACACCGTGTCAGTGCTGAGTAGTGTACACGCTCTTCGTGTAGGCCATTACTCTGTCATTACTGCTGTCATGTCACATGACCTCCCAGCGACGGTGGCAAAAGTTTAACACTGGAGGTCACACTAGCATCCCACCGCCGCCCAGCCGAACACCATACACTGTAGCATTGCGCTTTACACCAACCAGTCAAACACAGTTCTTGATTAAAGTTTACACTAGTTCGACCTAATGTAACAAAGTGTAACCAGCTGAAAACGCTATTAGTTGTTGACTTTTTGTTTTATTTTGCATGTTATTGTTATTCTTAATATTTTTTATATCTTTGTCTCATTTTGACATTTTCATATTTTTGTTAACATCGCATGAGTTCACTATCATCGTAAATTCTGTTTGTTTTTCATTTGAAACCATTTCCGATACGTTCCATCTTCTTGCAATGGCACGTAAAGTACTATTAAATTTCAAAGACGCCAGATCGTTGCTTCATCGGCAGGGAAAAGCAAATGTTACGCGAAAATCAATTTATTTAGAATTCACTTAATGTTATGTATTCACAGTTATTCTCTGTATTCCACCTATTTGAATAGTAAACTGCATCTATCGGAGCCATGATTTTAGTCTTGCAATTTGAAAATTGCAAATCTTACAATTTGTTGTTTTACCAAATTTAATATTCAGAAGAATTTTGGATTATTTTGACTTAATTGAGGAAATTTTTTCAGTAACAGTTAATTTGAGTTTAACTTTCATCGTGGCAAATTTTTGAAACTTTCATTGGTGGAAATGATTAGAACCATCGAGTTATTACATGTGGAGTGCTAGTCCACTACTGCGCATCCAAATGCGCTGGATAGGGAAGGCATGAATACGAGGAAATCGTCTATCTCTCTCTGACTTTTTCTTGTTAGTTGTTATCCTGGTCACTATGGTTATATTCAAGTTGAAACGCAGGCAGTGCCTCTGTTTTCAAAATTTGCACTGCACACTTTGTATGGTCTAATGAGCGTGACGAAGACAGAACATTTCCTCGGATTCGGAATTTTCTTTCTAACGGAAATTGGCTTGCGCAGCTCATACTAGCAATCTATTTTATAGACGCCGTTGATTAGAACCATATCTTTAAATTGTCATAATCGTAACACTTCTGTGGTATCTATGGTAAACTAAAAGTTTAAGAATTAAGTAACCTTTTGTTGTAATAACACAAAACAGTTATTATTTTTTTCTTTCTTTTTTAATTTAGATCCACCAAATCCAACAAATCCTGTACGGAGTTAGTCTGTATTTGCAGTACATTATGACTCGTAACTTTATTGTAGGCATCGTTGTTAACAAAACGATTTAATGCGACATTCATTTTTTTTTTAATTGTTGGATTATTCAGTTTTGTTTTGCGTAACGATCGTTTTGTTGCAGTTGAAAAGAGCATTACTTTAGTACGAACGATATTCTAACAGGAGTTAAACCCATAGGCTAAACCTCGCTTCTTGAAAACCGAGGCCAGTTTTTATTTTTGAGAGCTTTTTAGTTTAAATTTAATCATTAAACAAAAGAAAACGCAAACGAAAGAATCTTTCAACGCGTGTTACTAAACTTCTGTTAGAAATTCGTAAGACCTGAAATGTGATGTGACGCTTGTTACACATCGAAATACGAGTAATACAAGGTGTATGGAAATATTACTATGAATTTTCGTATTTCGGAACGCTTTCAAGTCTGAAAAGGTGTTTAATTTTGTGCTTTTTAATTTTTAGTTCATTTGCATGTTCATTTTCATTTTCAAATTGAATAATTGTGAAATCACGAGTTAATAAAAATATTAGAGATAGTAGTAGTAGAGATAGCATGAATTATAGTGACTAGAACGCATAGGGTGACCTTGAATGTCTTTGACCGCCATGTTGTCCGGTTCTGTTTGATAACTGATGAAGTGTGCACATTGAATGATACATACGCGATAATAAACTGGAAATTTTTTACAAACTTCACGAGTTTATTAACATAACCTAAAAGAAAAGGGCAGCAGTTATCCTAAAATTCTATTTTTTTTTTCTGTGGCCTGTTATTGGGATTTTCCTGTTGGCTGCATTAAATAAATAAATAAATAACGTGGATAGACGTAAATATAGCAGAACCTGTTGCAAAATGATTCTAGTCACTATAGCATGAATTGTAGAAATGCCGAAATTCCAGAATAAAACAATGGAATGATACGTTGAATTTGTCTGGAAATTGTTTCGGAAAGTTGGTTATGTTTACTTGTGCTTTTAGTTTATATGTTTATAGTGATCGGAGAACAAAGTATTTATAATTTTAGATAGTTATGCTTAATTAAATAAATAATCGATAATCATGTACACTCGTTCCTTGCTATATGACTTTTTGCTGTAACGACCTTTGGTTTTATAGCTTACTTCTCAGTTTAAAAAATGTTGATGTACAGCCAAGGATAAGTATTTGAAAAGGTAAAACAACAAGTGTTAGGACCAATTTTTTAAACCAGGTCGTTCGACAACAGCATTTCAGTTTACAGAAAACTTTTTCTGAACACTGACTGTAAAGCAAGGTATGGGTGTACTTTAATGGTTGGCCAGGCAACTTCTGAGATTTGAAACATTTAACGTGTTCAGGCGAACAAAGTTCTTAGTAGGCTAAGTTAGACACTCAGTATAAAAAAAAAGAAAACTCGGGTCGCAGTGCCAAAACCCTGCCGACAATATAGTGTATTTGCTAATACAGGTCTTGTGGCTTTAATACGTGAACTTAAGTTTGTTTTTGGACAAAATAAAAAATTCAACCCCTTAATACATCCCTTAAAATAATATTTTTTTCTTAATTTCAATATTATTATCATTGCAACCTTTGTACCAAATTAAATACACCCTTCGGTAAGTAAATCACTATCCGCAAAACTAGTGTTTTCATAAAATTTGTAAGTCCGGTCCTATCGGGCCGATTTTATTAAAATTTTAGCAGCACATTTTGATCTTTACTAAAAGGTTAAATTTCAATTTTGAAACAATTCTGAAATTTTTTTCGGTATTTTCGGACCCAAAAACTTTTTTCAACCCCTAAAAACTACTCTTAAAATAGTCCGATTGGGCCCATTTTAAATAGGTTCCATGCGGTGATGGATTCCAACGTCTGTACCAAATTTCGTTCAAATCAATAAAGTCTTTCGAGAGTTATGCCGCGAACACACACACACACACACATATATATATATATATATATATATAAATATTTCCAAAAATGGTGCCAAATTGTTCAGGAGGCTATGAAACGTCGAGAAATTTTGGTCCGACCCCTAGGTCCCGCCATCCGACCGACGCCAATAGTGTATGTGCCATATGGTAAATACACTAAAAAGGTCTGAGCGACTGAGTACAGCTCTTTTCGTCCTGAACAAACTCGCTAAGTAGCCATATGTGTTTTATGTTTACGTACAGTACATAACCTAATCATTAGAAAGTATTTTTCAAAAATTATGATAAGATATGAAATATCTTTAATATTATTGTGCTCATATGTAACATCTATATTATTATTTTGCAGGGCCGGCGTAGGGGGGGGGTAAACGGGTCAAAGTTACCCCGGGTCCGGACCCGGCGGGAGCTTACCTATTATATGTGACTAGGTACCGTGTTTAAAACTGCGAGCATTAAAACATTTTTCCAACATAAAAAACGTTATTTGATTTTTTGCATTAAAATTTTCTATTTCTATTTACAAAAAAAAACAAATTTTGGAGTAAATTTTTTTTTGGAGGGGACGGGCCTGAGAACGCTTACCCGGGGCCCGAAAATGCTAGCGCCGGCCCTGTTATTTTGATCCTCCATTATATCGTTTAACTTGACACGAAATGAAAAAATTTCTAAATTGACAGTTTATTATTGGTTATATATTTATTTACGAATACAGATGATACTAAGCAATATGGCGTCACAGTCTAAGTTGTTAAGTATCTGAAAGGTGTTCCGGACGAAAACTTAGTTAGATATTCTGAGTGTCGAACTTAGCCTACTAAGAACTTTGTTCACCTGAATACGCCCATTCTAGCGAAATATAATATATTAGTATTTGTTTTTTCGTTCGATACATTTTTTTTTTAATGCACTTTCCTTGCTCGGCAACCTTGAAGCCTGTCTCCAATACAACTAATGATTGTATTTCAGCCGCACAGTAGAAAAAAATCGGTACCTTGTTTTTGAGTTTTGACAGTCGTAATAATATTTAAATTTTCTGTAATCATTTAGTTGCTAAAATATTGCTCGGCGTGAATTGCAACTTTCAGTGTACTTATTATTTCGATTTAATGCCGTTAAAATTTTTTTGTTTCCAGTATTTTTAAAATTATACTTATAGATAGAAATTAACGACGATTTAATTTTTATTTTATTTGTGTTGGCTGCAATGCTTTAAAGCACCTTTGTTTTACACGGATGTCGTGAACGACGATCCTAACGAAATTTATCACTAATTTGTCAATTTTAAATCTACATTCAAAATAGTACAGTCCTTGAAGTAAACTTGACTGTTTTGTGTTGATTATTTTGTTTAAAAATTAGTATTGGTTAATGAATTTCTTTCAACTCGACAATCACGAGGTTTGTGCATGTAAAATTAAAACTGTATATGTCCAAACAGAATCACAGAACATTCTTTTGTGATAATATATTTCTTTTAATTAAAATTATAAATATTGATTAAATATTGACTTTAAACTGGTTTATGTGAATTGTTATATTTTATTTATATTTATTTGTGTAACACGAACAGATCAAGAGCAACCGAGACACTTTTTTGCCGAAGATGCTAACAGCGATTCAGATCAACGGCGAAACTTGGTGACATGATTAATGGTTTATTAATTGACATTGATGAATAAATCTTCAAACAACAAACAACTCGAGCTAATTAAAATGTAGTAATTGTGTTTTTTACGAGATTTCATTATGCATAATATTTAAACTGATTGTATTATTAGTAATGGAGGTCAATTTCAGACTGGGCAGTGACGAATGAATGTCAAATAGTTCCATAATAATCCACCAAAGGACATTGGCAGCAATGTGATTCTATCTATTGTTGTTACTGCTCAGTTTGTTTAGAGTTTTCTCTTCCCTCAGTTTTGAAAACGGGTCCGTGAAACTAAAATCCTAATTTTACTCGTATTCAGATGTCATTAACTGAAAGAGTAGTGTTCTAATAAAAATAGTTTGTAGTAAATGTGTTATGCGGACGAATGGTGCGTGTTTGACTGTTTTTTTTTTTGTCGTTTGTGTAAAATTATTATTTTTTTTTTATGTATTAGTAACGATAAATGAAAGTGTACATATAATTTCCAGTTGTGAATTTCATTGTTTATTTATTATTACAAGTAAGAAAGAAAACTTGGTATCATGTTGTGATAAATTGCATAAAGAAATAAAACAAACGTAAATAGAAAAAGGTTATATTCAATTGTTAACAATTGACGACTACGGTGAACCAGAGTTTGTGTTGTGCAATTTGACAGCAGTGATATTTTCAAACCAATCTTTAATCTAGAAACTGTATTATTAAGAATTTAATAAAACTGAATCGTGCGGTGAAATATAAATTTTTTTCCCGTAAATAAAGTGGAAATTTGCTGAAATCATTAAATGCTGTGTAAGTATTCAGTATTCTTTTTTAAAAACTTATTACAGAAAAACAAATTTTACCCACCGCGTGATTCAAATAGAATTTAAAATAGCCCAGGCTTTATAGTTCCAATAATATGTATATAAATTTCTTTTTTGCCATACCCACTATAAAATAGCTACTTTACATGCGTGTATATATGCATGGAATAGGTCAGTTAACAGGCAGGTGTGTTGAAAGTGTTTTCAAAACACACTATTGTGGAAAATAAGCAGTTTCCATAGTGATTTATGTTTATTCGCTATTACCTACTCACGGCCTGCTATAAATGTGAAGTTGGCGACGCAAATGAAATTCTTTGAAAATACTGAAATTACGTTAAAAGTACCTAGCTATTTTATAGTGGGTGTGGCAAAAAATACCATACGTATCTCGTGCGTAATGATATAATGACTTGTGTGTACTGTCACTACTCGTCAGTATATACCTCATTACGCTACTAGATATACAATCTACTATTTTTATAATATTAAAAGTAGAATTTTACATACACATTGCTCTTTTTGTTATTGTATTGATAAATTAATTTATTGTGTAGATTTTTAATCACTCTTAGTAAAAAAAATATGAAAGATTATTTTTGAACATTCGCTATAATTTATAAACTTTAGAGTTTAGATGATGTAATATGTTGAAAGTGAATAAAAATGACCGCTTAAGATTGAATTGTGTATAGGGCTGATAAAACCCGTCAATTTTTGTAATCTGGCACCCAGGGCCGGACTGGTACAAAAAATCGGCCCGGGGCTTTAGAGCATGGGCCGGTTGTGTGTAGGCAAACGAAATTACAGATATTGCAATATTAAAACATATCGAAGGTGAGTAGAGTCCAAATCAGCCCACGGTTGGCACTGGCCCAGCGGGAATTTACCCGTATGTCCAAACCGGGCGTGCTAGCACCTGAAACGAATACCAGATTTCCATCCGTTGAATGATAATTACACAATATTAAATAATTATTCCTGACCAAAAAGATTGTGTAGTTACATTTCAGTAATTATCAGCTGTTGAAAAGTAATTTTCTCCAGTCCGATTCTAGGCTTTCGGAGTCGAGTATCCGGATAGCCGATTTTACTCGTATAACCACCGTATTGATAGATATTATTGTAGATTATAGACGCTCGACAACAGAAATCATATGAGCCTTAAAAAGAATATTAATACAATTCTGATTCACTGGTCACAAGTCAAAATAGTAAATGTTGTAAATAAGATTTATGAAAATCATTTACAAAGAATCGAATGAAATCGCTTTATCGATGTCCATTTTAAATAAACTCAAAACAGTGTTCCTCTACAGTCTACGCCCTCTTCCAAAGGAGCCTTCCGGGTGAAACTATGAGTTTCTTTAAATTTTAGATGTATTGGAACTCGACATAGTTACTTGTGACGTAATCAATATGGCGACAAAAGGGGTGATTGTAAAGGCAAAATATAATCGGAATTATAATGTTTTTAATTTTAATGGTGTTAAAAATAGAAAATATCTGTCAGTGGGCAAATATGCAACCTTCTTACACAGAAATTTCATAGTACAATTAATTGTGAGTACGAAACATATTATTTTATGCGGAAAAGATATTACAGATATAGCGATTTACTTTAGTTTACATAAGAAATAAATTTAGTTCATGTTACGTGGCCACTTTTAGATAACTTATTTACAGTGTTTTAACAGATAATATATTTTAGATTTTTTGAATTAAGTATGTCTTGAACTTTTTAACGCTGAATTGCAGAAACAGATCTACAGAATGAAAAGATCTGTGGATGGTTAATAAAATTGATTGTAAGGCAGATATGGTATTTATTTGTATATTTTAATGAGGTTTAAAATAGATCGTCGAGGCAGCTAAAGATTAGAAATTATTATATGTATATTAGAATTTTTTTATTGTAAATATTTTACAAAAATGAAAACATTTACTGTTTATAATTTTGAAATAAATAAAATATTGTATTTAAATTTTGTTTTTTCATTATTAGATTTAAGGGAAACAGGAAAAAAACGGACAAGTGCGAGTTAGGCTCGCGCGCCGATGGGTCCGTACAACTAGCAAAGGAATAAATTTAATTTATTATTTTGAAAATATCAAACAATATGTAGTAAAAAGGGATAGTAAAAAGGGATACGGCTCCGTCTGTCTAAATTTAATTCCGTTAACTCAAAACTCCCCTTGAGTGCGAGATCTCACTCTCTTTGTTCGTTAAATGGAGTTAATACATAGCTCAATTAAGAATCGACCAGATTAATCACTAAGAATTGGCTGATTCTTAGTGATCTAGTCGATTTTTAACACTAAGAATCGACTTAAATCATTAAGAATTGTTAAGAACTCTTAATTTTTTGTTCAATAAAGTTTTAGTTGTTTTGTTTGGTGAATTATTATGTGATTTTACATGTTTCATGCTTACACCAGTGGCGGCCGGTGATCAAAAAGTGTGGTAGTCCGCAAAATACCTAAATCAAAAATATGATCTCTTTGTTGCGCTCATTAATTATCTACATTTCTTTTTTGCTCTCATTAATTTTCTTTGTTGAGATTAGTCTTTCAGACAATCTTTATATGATAATATTATGTAAATAAATATGTAAATTTTGCAAATGAGTTTAAGATGTTAGATGAACTGTTTTTTTACCATTTCAGATGCGTCGAATCATTAACGCCTTTTTGAGTTCAGTTATAGCTTCACACGTAAAACAAAAAAAAAACTAATAAGTTTATCACATCCACACAACCATGATGCACCATACAATTCTTTTTTAAAAGAATGCGTAAATTAAATATTATTTTTATAGGCAAAATTAATTGTTGAAAATTCAAGTTTATTGTTGATGAAAATCAAATATCAATTAAATGACAATTACAGCTTGATTATTTTAATGCCGATAACTATTCACCACGAAACATTTTTTTACAAATTACAAAACAATTTAATTTAAAAAAACCGAGAATCTGCATTGAAAAATGAAATATACTGAACTTTTAACTTTACTATCTAATGTCTATCCACTGCCTAACTGATAATTATATAAAAACTTAAAACTGTACCGAACTTAACCGAAATTGTTTTGGTGTCTTTTGGCGGTATTGGATCAGCGCACGAAGTGCGTCTATATTAAACTACGTAAATATATCTGTCTCACGATTTTACTATCCTTGTCTAATTTAACATTGGTACAATGCTAGTTGTTTCGTGCGATAATAAAAACGCTCTGTCTTGGGTGAAATACAGCAGATATGATCAATAATTCAATATTGACCTCATGAAACTTGATTTACCGATTATAGTATTTGATTCTGTGTAGATGTATGACGTGCATCGTTTATCAGTAAGTATAAATTCATACATTTTTTTTTCTAATTTTGCGTTGCGTTGCATTTCAACTGGCAGTTCGGTGCACGAGCGCACTTAAAAACCACTGGCTTACACCCATCAAGCATGCATGATCATAATAAACACTTGTTTTAAATTAAAAAAGAATAAGCAGGTGATTGCAATTTTCATGCCATACGGCTACCCGCGTTTTAACAGAACTTGTGTTGTAAAATTTCCGGAAATATATTCTTTGGAAATATTTCATAACAACCAGTAACTGCACAATTACAATTTGACAAAAAATGATTTTCTTTGTAATCACAGTGGAGAACGGAGTCTCCATCCTGCTTTGACCAAAGTTTGACATGACATTGACGTTCATTTGATATCGTTACTTAACCGGCTGTCCATTTCTATATTTATAGTCTAAGGTGTGAACGTCCCGCTTAGGATTAAATTCAGCGAATGAATGTAGAGGTCAGTTACTTTACTTTGAATTTAATCACGAATGTATTGAGTTACAAACCAACAATCACAGTGTCGAACGAAGTTATTTTATTGTTAGCCAATACATTTATTTTATAAAATAATGAAAGCTGGTGAACTGAACAGCATTTGTCGTTCTTGCATGTCCGAAAATTCAGAAATGGTATCAGTTTTCGACTTCGACGAGTCAGAAAAGTCGACGTACAATCACGCTGACATGTTGATGGCGTTCACTTCCGTCCAGGTAAATTAGACACGTCAAACTGAAAACAAAAATCATTTTAGTACATATTTATGTGTCTAATATATATTAAAACATGTTTTGCTTTTATAAAGTTGCCAAATAAACACTGCAATTAGGCCATATGAATCAAGTCATAAAAATTAATTTATTAATTGGCTCATTTATCCTTCGCGCAAAGTAAATAGGCTAAATACCCTAAACGCACTCCTAATTGAAATTCTAATATGACACCTAGCACTAAGCTCTCAATTATGCATTAAGTTTTACAAAAATCGACCCAGCAATTTTTGCGGTATACGGTGTATACCTAAGCACACAAGATTGTCCTACTGTACCACCTGCCTAGGTCTGGATGAGTAATGAAAAACGTAGAATAAAAGTTTAATCAACATCGATTTTTTTAAAGAAATTCAAGAGAGCTCGATGCTGGTTTCTGTTTACTTTTGGTATTACAATCTAAAATGCTTACAGAAATTGTTTTTTATCAGATATTGTCAGGTGATGGATTGCCGGAGCAAGTCTGTTTAGATTGTGTGAATCAAATTAAGCAGTGCTATTTATTCAAATTAAAATGTGAAAATTCAGATAATCGTTTACGGGACAGGATATCAGTGGGACCGAGCCAAGAATGTTCCACAACGAACGCTGACGATGTACTCGTTAAAATTGAAGAAGACGATGAAATCAAACCCGAATGTCTTTCCGATTTCAGTAATGATTTTTATCATGACTATGACGAGCCCACAGAAGAACAAGGTGTCAGCAATAAAAACCGAATAGGAAAAAAAACTTCAGATAATCAGAAGTCAAAGATTGAAGTAAAGAATGGACTTAAATGTGAAATTTGTCATAAAAAATTTCGCTACGAACGCAACTGGACTAAACATATGAACACAAAACACAGTTCGAAAAGTCGCGCGCGTTTCGAAAAGTATTCTAATAATGTTTTAAAATCACGCAATGTGTCGAAGAGCAAAGAAACAAGCCAAGGAAATGAGGGAAGAGAAATGAGGAAAGTCGAAAAAGTACACAAATGTGATAAGTGCAAGTGTAGATTCGCAGAAGAACTACAGTTAAATAATCATATTATCAAAAGACATTTTTGCACAATATGTTCCAAGAAATTCACGCATTTAGATGTTCATTTAAGGTAAATATTTTTCATGTAGGTAGTGTAGGTACATTTCATGTTATTTTTGGAGGGATTACAAAGTAACTTCGTCAGTAACAATTTTGTTATAGGTACCTATCATATAATAGGTGCGTTTGGTATCAAGGTGTAGTGTAAAAAGTGTAAACACTTTTGACACTATTACGTGTGTTATACAAAAGTGTAAAATAACTGATCTGTTTGTTATTTCAGTGTGGGACCAAAAGTGTAACAACTATTAGTCCCGACTCTTGAGCAGGTGCACGTAGTGTAGTGTAGGTCACGTGATATATGTCTGAATTGACAAGCGATTTGACAGATTTGATACTTTTTTCATTCTGTTTTTTACAATTGTTGTCTCTTAAAAATGAATGAGCTTCAAAATGTAATGGTACAAGATAAATATGGTAGTGAGTTTAACATTTTTACGACCAAAGAAACAGTAAAAACTAGCAATAATGAACTCAGTCAATCTGTCATTGATTTATTTTGTAATATTGCGCATGTACAATCTACTCAGTATATACACTAGCCCGTTTGTTACAAATGTACATTTAGTTTACACTTTTGGTGAACTTGTTACACTTTTTAGTGAAAAATTATCTACACTACACTACACTACACCTTGATACCAAACGCACCTATAGGGGTTGTCCGGCCCCACATTTTTTTTAATCTACATTAGGTATAGAAAGAGTATGAAACAATTTTTTCGGGAATTTTTCAGAAGTTTTTTTATCAAAAAAAATCCCAAAAGTGTGTATTTTTAAACATAATTTTAAACACATAGTTATGCCGCTACAGAACTGACGTAGATCAACCGTCATGCCCACCGATCTGTCAAATTGAAAACAAACCATGAAGAAAATTTATATACATCTCTTTCTATAGATAAAGAAGTGTGACTCTTCTACGTCGTCATATGCCGGTTTATGCTCAGCGTTTAAAGATACAGAGAATTTATTTTATCTTGCAACATAGGGTTAATAATTTAATTGTATTCTTGTTTGCAATTAAGAGGAACGAAAAAGTTGATTTACATTACTTTTTTGTAGAAATAATGTGCACTGTTCAAAATTATCAAATTTTGATACGTTAATTTTGATACATAAAAATTATATTCCCTATTACATCTTTCATTCAAAAGATTTTGCGATATGAAAGAAAGTTAGAAAAATTCAAGTGAACCTCACTGATGATAATATGCAGTATTATTTTAGGAGTCATACGGGAGAAAAAGACTTTTTGTGTTCGATATGCGGCAGACGATTCAACCAGCGTTCAAATTACGATCAGCACATGTTACGTCATAGCGGCATTAGATCTTTCGTCTGCGAGTTCTGTCAGATGAGTTTTATTACCAAGGGCAATTTAGCCTCCCATCTACTGACACATTCAGATGAGAAGAATTTCCAATGCGACATCTGCAGTTCAACATTTAACCGATCGGATACGCTCCACAGACACCGAGAAATAGCGCACTTTGGCAAGAAAAAATGGGAATGTGATGTGTGCACCAAAACATTCTCGCAATCACATTCGCTCGTCAAACATAAACTTATACATACAGGAGAGAAGCCTCATAAATGTAACTTCTGCGAGAAAAAGTTCACGCAAAAGACTACGTTGACGGCACACCTCCGAACACATACGGGCGACAAGCCCTACATCTGTAATGTCTGTGGCCAGGCTTTTGGCCAACGGTCTACACTCAGATCACACAAAGAAAAAGAAAGCCATTTATAGTTTTCCAGTTGCATTTTTTTTGTGACAGTTTAAGACTACAGAAAGGCAGACATTAGAAATGTCGCACTGTGCGGCGCGGTAACTTAAATATTTTAAGTTTCCAAGGCCATTGTATGTCCAAAAATAATCTTTAATATTCCTAATAAATCCTAAAGTCACATAAAGACATACAAATAGAAAATTTAAAATACATCAAAACATTTTAAAATGTCTTTGACAGGTGCCTAAATAGTATATTGCATTGCATTACAAGAGTCGAAACATAGTGCAACCAGTGTGAAGTTGGCTGCCCCAGGTACAAGTTAAGTTGGCGCGACTCAATCGCTCTATCTCCCTTTTAACAACGTTAAAAAACAGAGAAAACTGACAACTGAAAATTTTCATCCCTAGGGTTGAAACTGAGAATTTCAACCCACTAAACAGGTACCGAAAATCTGATTTTCAATAGTGGCCTTGTGAAAAATAATATTCATTCCTAATTAAAACTAGTAAACTATACGGGCGACATTTCTTGTCTTTCCTCTAAGCAAACTTTGAAGTGGTCCACAGCGTGCAATCAAAAAGAACTGATAGAACTACCAGAATCTGCTCTGAAACTGTATTATAAATCTTATAATTTCTACATTATGGAAATATTTTGTTTTATAAAAAAAAAAACTATTGTTTTTTTACAGTGACTTGAATTATGTACAGCCTGTATTATTTTTCGGGTTAATATAAGCACTATAATTATATTATGTATAAGAATTATGATATGCATTGTGTTCGTTTTTAAAAATTATTTATTTTTTATTTAAAAAGAAACTGTTGTTTTATTGGTGAGAATGGAAAAAATACGTTCAGAATAATCATTTTTTTTATAAATTTTGTCTTCACTGTCAACCATCGTACCTATTGAAAACCTCGTCAACTGCCCATAAAATTAAATAAATTATTCAATAGGGATGTTCCAATCCACCAACAAGTATCGATGCTAGGCATCGATCTGGATCGTACTATAAAGTGTCGATACAGTATAAAATCGTATTATAAAAGATCGATACATTAACGATAAAGTATCCCAGAACATAATAACGAGCAAAAAAAAACTGTAATCCGGCTAATAACCATTCTAAGAACTGGACTAGACAATGTATTGATACGCACCAAAATGTATCGATACTCATTATGTATCGCATTAAAAAAATCGATACAAAATATCGAGTATTGAAAACTAAAAGATCGATCCGTATCACGCATCTCTATACTATTCAAGCGATTCATTTAAAATCGCCGTCATTAAAAAGTGATATTTCGTACATTTATATACCTATTTGTGATTCCGTGTATAATGAATAACAACGCCGTAGAAAATCTGTGCCGATCTTGTTTATCAGAAAATTCGGATACGGTGTCAGTGTTTCAAAACAATTTTACGAAATCAATCTATAACCTGTCTGATATGATAATGGCGTTGACTTCTGTACAGGTAATAATATTTGTTTTATCTATTTATTTTAAAATGTTTTAAATTATTCGAAAATGAGTACCTGATGAAAAATAGCGATACCTCAAATTTAAAAATTAACCAAAATTTTATATTTTTATGAATAGATTTCTTCAGAAGACAAACTGTCAAAACGGATTTGTTTAAAATGCGCTGCAGAGATCAATCACTATTATTTGTTTAAATTAAAAATCGAAAACTCCGATAGGCTTTTACGAAAACAATTATCTTTGCCAGAATCAAATCAACGTTTTCCTGTCACATCTTACGATCATTTTATGATTGAAGGCGATGAATTTCAAATTAAAGAAGAAATCGATTTCTGTTGTGATAATGAAGAATTAAACTCTAATTTTAATTCTTCAAATGAAAACAAGTCTCTTTCTCCAAACAAATGTAACAGTAACAATACCAAAGAAAGCTTTAATGAAAAAGACGGTCGTATGTCACAAAACTGTGCCGTTAAAGAGGAAAGCGATGTTTCAAGTGAAGAGGACGCTAAAGACAGTTCCGTTGAAGAGAATTTTTCTTGTTCAGAAAGTCATCCAATGACTGAAAATTGCATCAAAGAAGAACACAAAGATAGTTACGGGGCCTTAACGAGCATAGTTCATCATTTGAATAAAGAGAGATTAAACGCGTCTGATAAGCAAGGAAAAACTCAAAACCCCTTAAAAATGCGTCGAAATAAAGGAAAACACAATCATCATTTTAGAAAAAAGTTTACTAACAATTTCAAATGTAACATCTGCCAAAAACAATTTGCTTACGACCGATGTTTAGCGACTCACATTAAAAACGAACACACTAGTTTTGCCGAAGAAAGAAAGGCGAAAAAAAAATATAAATGTAATAAATGCAAGGCCAGTTACTGTGAAGAGGAGCCACTAAAGAAACACATCGATGAGAAACATATTTGTACCATTTGTAAGAAAAGGGTTCAAAGATTATCAGTTCACATAAGGTACGGCCATACTATTATTATTTATATGTTCAAAAACTGTGTGAAATTATAAACTATAGTTCATGCTGCTCCATCTGAACTTTTCAGATGTAAGTAGAAACAGTGTTTGAATGTATATGAATATTAGAATATTATAGTTAATTTAAATTCTTCACAAATATATCCTAACTAGCTGTTACCCGTGGCTTCGCACGTATATTTCGATTTATGATTTATATTACTCACTCGCTTCGCATTTTCGCTTGAATATTATTAATATATTTCTCACTCCCCTATTTAACCCCCTTAGGGGTTGAATTTCGAAAAATCCTTTATTATTACTCACCTACGTTATATAAGGAACTCTTGTGCATAATTTCATGCTTCTAACTACAAAAATGACAAAATTCCATACAAACTTTCATCCCCTATTTAAACCCCCTAGGGAATGAATTTTTAAAAATCCTTTCTTATTGCTCACCTACGTAATATAAGGAACTCCTGTGTAAAATGTCATGCTTCTAACTTCAAAAATGACGAACTTCCATACAAACTTTCATCCCCTTTTTAGCCCCCTTAGGGGATGAATTAAAAAAACATTCTTAGTGCTCACCTATGTTATATAAGAAACCCCTGTGCAAAATTTCATGTTTCTAACTTCAAAAATGACGAATTTCCACACGAACTTTCATCCCCTATTTAACCCCCTTAGGGGTTGAATGTCGAAAAATCCTTTCTTAGTGGGTGCCTACGTCACAAAAGGAACCTACTGTTCAAATTTCAAGTTTATATGTACAGCGGTTTGACCTGGGCGTTGTCTGTCAGTGAATGAAAATGAATGAGCAACGGAACTGTTTTATATATATATAGATGACTTTTAAATCGTGAATTTCAACCGGTTACTTTTTATTGTTGCAGAAGTCATACTGGTGAAAAGGCATTTTTATGTCCCATATGTGGGAAAGGGTTCAATCAACAGGCAGGCATTGATGAGCACATGCTACGTCATCGAGGTGTGAAATCTTTTGCTTGTGATTCGTGTGAAATGAGTTTTATTACAAAGTATGAACTGAATCTTCATTCGAGGAAACATTCTGAAACCAAAGACTATCAGTGTGATATTTGTGGCGCCATGTTTTCAAGAAAGTATAAACTGAACGCCCACAGAGACGTGAAGCACTTCGGTAAAAAGAGACACGAGTGTGAAGTATGCCATAAGAACTTTTTAACAGGGGGAATGTTGAAAAATCATAAATTAATTCATTCGGGGGAGAAACCTCACAGCTGCACATTTTGTGATAAAGTATTTACGTTGAAGACGACACTTACGGCGCATCTGAGAACTCATACAGGGGAAAAACCATATGTTTGTAATATTTGCGAACAGGCGTTCGGACAAAGGTCGACTCTTCGGTCACACAAGGAAAAAGAAAATCACTCATAATGTTAAATTTTCTTTTTTTAGTATATTATATATATATATATATATATTAGTAAATTGTGTATGCGCATCCACTCAATCAATTTGAAAATGTACTTGGCAGATACTCTACTGATACATTTATAAGAAATAAAAACGTATTTTACTAAAAAAAGAGTGATTAATAACTATAAATTTAATTTTGAAAATGTGACAAACTTTTTTTAACAATTTTCACAAAGTTTTAAATTTACATTTCCATTTTTCACAAAATTAAGATATTTATGAATTTGTTATATAATTTAATTTTGTTTTTATTTATGTAAAAAATGATTTTATACCACTGGTCCACTTCTGTAGAAAACTTTTATTGGCCTTGTATCTTGTATAATATTTGAAAATGCAGAAATAGTATTAACTATCATAATGTTGCGAAAGGGAAATATTATGTGTAATGGCGTTAACTTCCGTGCAGGTAACAATATTATTATATAGTTTTATTTTTAAGTTTTGTCAGATTCCAACAGGCAACAATTAAACATTATTTCTGTTGCAACATCAGAAAAGTCGGACACCGATCACAAACCAATCATCCATTATGATTATGCATTATAATTTGTAATTTTCACTCCGATCCACTAAAAATGAATCGAAAACACTCACAATAATAATTTATGTTTGAATCTCACTCATTAGGATTACTTTATGTTGATTATTGAGTTGCAACATTTTTCCGCTGTAAGACATAGGTACATTATAAAAATTAAATGAGCCACCTGTTGAAACAGCTCATGACGTAGGTTTGGTATCAACAGATTTCTATTTTTTGTTTTTCAGGTTTCATACAGATGAACTTGTGAAAAGGATTCTTCCAGCAAATGGCCTCGATGAACACATGGCGAGTCACAAAGGCAATTATGACTTCTGGTGTCGAGCGTCTATAATTTGCAATATCTACCAACAAAGACAAGAAGTCGTTTGCTTGCTTAACCTATGTGAAATAATTTCATTATGAATAACGAAGTATAGGTAAACAAGAAAATATCTTGAAAACAAGTACGATGTTTGCGACTCCGTGTTTTCGGGAAATATTTTGGATTAAAAGAGAAACAGATACGATGTTCTGCATTTAAAACTTCTTGATAGAAAAAATGTTGAAAAATTACAAGTTTATTCATTCGGGTGAGAAACTTCCAGTTTTGCCTTCTGTCTGAAGGCAAGGGTGACACATCTTGGATCCATAAGGCGAAAAACTTTACATTTATAATATTTGCAGACTGGCGTTTTATCAGAGGACGGCAAAAAGAAAAGAAAACCATTGATTGAATCGTAAAGACAATACAGTCAACACTGAACGTTCGAATTTATTATCATAAGCTTTCAAATATGTTATTTTCTGCTAACACATATTTGTGATATGATCATATTAGGCATCAGGTTCCAATAGTATAATTCCGTTATAGTTATTCTGTGGAAAATTATGAATAATACTTCAATAGAAAACATCTGCCGATCTTGTTTGTCTGAAAATGCAGAAATGGTATCGATTTTTCAGAATAATTATTCAAAACCAATTTATAACCTGTCCCATATGATAATGGCGTTGACTTCCGTACAGGTAACTAAATTTAGTTTTATTTTTTGATACATCCAAAGCAAAGTTATTTTCAAAATGTTTTATTACAACATCCACGTAAAAACACGAAGTGATAGTGAATGAGGGTATTAGGAAATTTTGAGAATTAATTTCAGCTTTATCTATTACTAAAATTTAGATTTCTTCTGGTGATAAACTGCCGAAACGGATTTGTTTAAAGTGTGCTGGCCAGTTAAAACAGTATTATTTGTTTAAATTGAAAATCGAGAATTCTGATCGAGTTTTACGAAAGCAAGTCCCTTTGTCGGAATCAAATCAAGGAGTTTCTGTAACGTCCTATGATCATTTTATGGCTGAAGGTGATGAAGTCCAAATTAAACAGGAAAGCGAATTCTGCCTCGATAATCAAGATTCAGTTTCTAACGATTCTTCGAATGAACATAAAACAAATGTTACTCCAGAAAATTGCGTGTCACAAAGCTGTGTTGTCAAAGAAGAATGTAAAGATTCGAGCGAAGACGACGCTAAAGATGATTCTGTCGAAAATAATTTTTTCAGTTCAGAAAGTCAATCGGCGATGATTGATAATGTTATTAAAGAAGAGTATAGAGATAGTTACGTAGCCTTAGACAGTATAGTTCATCGTCAAAGTGAAACCAAAAAAAAACTAAAAAATCAAAATCCATTGAAAAGACTTCATAATAAAGGGAATCATAATAGTCTTAGAAAAAAGTTCACTAGCGATTTTCAATGCGACATCTGTCAAAAAAAGTTCTCTTACGGCAGGTGGCTGGCCACACACGTAAAGAACGAACACACTAGTTTCGCTGAAGAAAGGAAGGCAAAGAAACAGTTCAAATGTAACAAATGCAGGGCCAGTTACTGTGAAGAAGAGTTATTGAAGAAACATATCAATGACAAACATGTCTGTACGATTTGTAACAAGAAAGTTCAGAGTGTTCCGGTTCACATAAGGTAAGGTTATAAGAATTAGCATAATAAAAAATAATTTTTGACTTGGTTTACTGTGGGGATTTTAAATCTGAACATAGTTGTTTCCATTAATCAAGTCCTTTATTAAGGTTCCTAAGGGTTCTTATTAAAATTCCTAAATCGGATAAAATATCTACTGATATAAGGCGTGTACTAATCTCACATTAGCTATCGTTAAAATATATCTCACTTCTCAATTTAATGGAAAATTGAAAAAAAAACAAAAAAGAAAAAATAAGCTTTTTTTGCGGATAGTATAAAGTTTTCTTTTATTTTCTAGGAGTCACACAGGGGAAAAGCCATTTTTATGCCCTGTATGCGGGAAAGGTTTCAACCAGCAGGGAGGACTCGATGAACACATGTTACGTCACAGTGGGGTGAAACCTTTTGCTTGCGACTCGTGTGAAATGAGTTTCATTACGAAATATGAACTAAGCAAACATTTAAAAAAACATTCCGATACAAAAGATTATCAGTGTGATATTTGTGGTTCTATGTTTTCAAGAAAGAATAAACTGAACGCTCATAGAGACGTCAAACATTTCGGTATAAAAAGACATGAGTGCGAAATCTGCCATAAGAATTTTGTGATGGGAGAATTCTTGAAGAATCACATGTTGATTCATTCTGGAGAGAAACCTCATAGTTGTACTTTCTGTAATAAAGTGTTTACTTTAAGAACTACATTGAAGGCACATATTAGAACGCATACTGGTGAGAAACCGTATTCTTGTAATACTTGCGGACAGGCGTTCGGACAACGGTCGACTCTCCGGTCGCACAAAGAGAAAGAAAATCATTCGTAGTGTCAAGTTTTGAATTGAAATAAATTATTAATTTGCGTGTGATCGTTCTGTTACACTACAGTGGAAGCTGCTATATTAAACATGGCTGGAACCAAATGCATAATCTTGGAAAAGCTCTAAGCGCAGCGTGTGTGACGCAATTACTATACCAACAAATAATAGTAATTAGTATTTGCTAATAATTAGCAAAGAGAGATATTCGCAACTTATAATGGTTGTAGGACTATCGTGGTAGTATATACTTGATCAAGTAGACGTGTGATTTGTTCGTTGAAGATTCCTGACTTAAAATTTTTCTGTAAAATTAATTTGTGAATTGTGATGCTAGCAATTTTAATAAAAAAATATCAATATTAATTTTCTAATCAATGCACTGAAACTAAATTATAGATTCGGAAATCAGTATGTATATATCAATTATCAATACAGAATGAACTTTTAAAGGGTTAGTTGCATACTTCAAAATTTTGATCGTTGTGCCGCCTAAAGGTCAAGTAAGGTAATTCTGGCGTTTGAAGTTACACGAAATGTCATATGAATGGATAGAAGTTAATGGAAAATAATTAATAAATTTTGTTAAATTGTTAAATATTGGTGTTTATAACTGTTCAGTGTTGAGTAATGCTACTTTTTCTTCTAACTATCCACGTTTTTTAATTTTCCTGCCTTTAATGTGTTAATTCTTCCTATTTTTGACGTAAATAAATACTAAATCTAATAGCGTCACCATGGTTTTAATCTAAAATTTAATCTAAGATTACCAATTAATCTGTCATTTTATCATTAAAAATAATAATAATAAATTGAAAATATTAAATTGTATCTAACTAAAAAAACTCTGCAACATACGGGTTTTTATTATAATTTCTAAAAAACCAATAAATTTCGCCACCGTGCATTAAAATTATTTTTATCACCGCTTAATTGTATTATGTGTGGCAGTACTTGTAAACGCTAGTTTTGCAAAATCTGTCGGCAGAGGCCACTACTTGAGCTACGCAACTAGCCTATATAATACCACAGTGTAAGTTTAGTATATTATACAGTGACACACACTGAATACATTATAGTTATACAAATTACAGTCGACCACAAAACACAGGTGTTTTGTGCAGGCGACACAAAGTATTGAGCTAGCAGAAGACCTAATTTTGTGATACAAAATTTCATGGAAAAAAATGAGTAATATTTCATCAGAAAACGTGTGTCGGTGTTGTTTAACTGAAAAAGCAGAACTTGTATCTATTTTTCAGAACAATTATTCAAAAACGGATTGTACATTGTGCCATATGATAATGGCGGTAGCTTCCGTACAGGTAAAAGCTTTATATATTTTATTTCCAAGGCAAAATTCTAATTTTATAATGAATGTACTGGGTGCTAATAGCTTTTCTAATTGAAAGTTAATATTTTACTTCCATCAAACAGATTTCCAGCGAAGACAGGATGCCTGACCGAATATGTTCGAAGTGCGCCCGCCAGATTAAACGATTTTATTTGTTTAAATTAAAAATCGAAAATTCAGATAAAATTTTACGAAAACAGATTCCCATATCTGAACCAAATGATAATTTTCTTGTACCGTCTTACAATCTTTTTACGCTTAAAAATGAAGATTTTCAAATCAAAGAAGAAAATGATATCTGTTTTGATAACAACGCCAAAGAATGTTTTAGTGAAAATGATAAATACAGTGTGTCACAAAGTTGTGATGTTAAAATTGAATGCAAAGATTCCAGTGAAGATGATGTTAAACATAGTCCTATCGAAGATAATTTTTCCAGTTCGGAAAGTCAGTCATCGATCGAAGAGTCTATTAAAGAAGAAGACAAAGACAGTCGGGAAGCCCTAGACAATGTCATTCATCGTCAGAATGAAAGCAAACGCAATACGTTTGAGCATCAAAGAAAAACCCTGAAAGTATTAAAAAAACGCCAGAATAAGGAAAATCGTAGTAACCAATTTCAAAAGAAAATGAAATTTAATTGCGACGAATGCCAAAAGCAATTTATTTACGAGCGGGGGCTGGCGACGCACGTAAAGAAGGAACACGCTAACCCGTTCAAATGTGATAAATGCAAGGCCAGTTATTGTGAAGAAGAGTTACTGAAGAAGCACATCGATGAAAAACATGTTTGTACGATTTGTAACAAGAAATTTAGCAGCATGTCAGTTCACCTAAGGTAAGACTAGGCTAGATTAATATCAATCTAGCTCAATAAAACCACTGATGATTAGCCGACTTACGACTAGGCACTATAAGTGAGAAAAACATTTCGATCTAAAGCCCTTGTTTTTAGAAAGGGAGAGGGGGAAACTGTAACTTGTTACACTTATGAAGCTTGTAAGATTAGTGTAATGGAAAACTGAAAAAATTAGAAGAAATAACAAATTACAGTTACTCGAGTTACGGTACAACATAGGTATTTCGATGTACGTCGCGGACTTAAAAAAGTTTACACCTGTATCATCTAGTTACCTGTTTTTGTAATTTTTGCATATTGTAATTTGGCTTTTGATAGTAATGCAATGATTCTTCTTTTTTGTTCATCGTTTTAATAATTTCTAGGCATTTATACGACAATTACTTCTTTTAATTTTTGACATTTACATTTACCTATCAAAAACTAAATTTGTTGCTAAGCTACTGACTTTTTGTGAACTCACACAGAAAAACTCAAGTGTAAACTTTATTAAGTCCGCGACTGTACAATAAACCAGTCACATATTATAACATAGTATTGTTTCCAATTTTCCAGGTACCATACGGGCGAGAAGCCATATTTGTGTCTGGAATGTGGGAAAGGGTTCAACCAGCAGGGAAATCTGGACGAACATATTTTACGTCATAAAGGTGTGAAACCTTTTCCTTGTAACACCTGTGAGATGCGTTTCATTAGGAAAAGCAAACTAAACAGACATTTAAAAAAGTGTAATAATAAGAAAATGAAATTTAAATGCGACGAATGTCAAAAACAATTTATTTATGAGCGGGGGCTGGCGAAGCACGTAAAGAAGGAACACACTAACCCGTTCAAATGTGATAAATGCAAGGTCAGTTACTGTGAAGAAGAGTTACTAAGGAAGCACATCGATGACAAACATGTCTGTACGATTTGTAACAAGAAAGTTAGCAGCATATCAGTTCACCTAAGGTAAGACTAGGCTAGATTAGTTTCAATCTAGCTCAATAAAATCACCAGGCTTGAGAATAGCCGAGAGTGTAGCGGCGCTGTTGTTTACATGGCGTTGCTATGGTTCCTCTATTACAAGTCCCGAGTTCTAGCCCGAGAGCTGGTAAAAGTGTCAATTGGATTTTAAATTTATTATTAAAAAAAAAAAAAAAATAATGAATTAAAAATATGAATTGGTGCTAGGCCCAAATAACCTTAGCTGTTGGTGGTCTTTAAAATACAATTACAATAAAATCACCGATTTGTATTATATGGATTGTAACTAACTTCCATACTGCTGCGGAATTTTAAGCGCGGGCTGCTGCGACGTTAGGATTATCTGATATTTTTTCAAATAGTTATATATAATATCTATAACGTAGCATGCGTTAGCTGTGGGTGGTAATAATTCAAATTTCCCGCGAAAAAGGCCACCTAAATCTTCCCGCTCCTTGAGTATGACCTGTCGCTTCTAAGAGGCTTCAGGCGTTATGTAAGGACTAGCCGATTAACACTAAGTAAGAAATAAATTTTGACTCGAAGCCCTTGTTCTTAGAGCGGGAGATAGGGGAGGGGGACTGTAACTAAAAGGTTACAGTTATGAAGCGTGTAAGATTAGTGTAATGGAAAACTGAAGCAATAATGGCTACCATACTTTCATTCGTCAGATAGCGCTAGTGGCAAGTAAGATATACATCAAACGCTTACATATTTTATTCGTCAGATGGCGCTAGTGGCAAGTAAAGTATGTCAAACGTTTAGAAATTAACGGTTTGTGTTTAATGATTCTTCATTTATCTATTATTAAGGAATAAATAATTAAATAAATAAATACAAAACTGCGATTTAGCTGTTTAATGATTGAATGACAGATACTTCACTTGCTAGTGGTGCCATCAGATGGGCGGAAAATATTAACATTACTGACATTTGAATGACATCAAAGTGACGTATGCCTCACTTGCCAGTGGGCGCTATCAGGTGGTAGAAAAAAGCCTGGAAGCCCTCATTAGAAGAAATAGTAAACCCATCACGTATAACATAGTATAAATCGTTCGTTTCCGATTTTCCAGGTACCACACGGGCGAGAAGCCATTTTTGTGTCCGGAATGCGGGAAAGGATTCAACCAGCAGGGAAATCTAGACGAACATATTTTACGTCATAAAGGTGTGAAACCTTTTCCTTGCGACACTTGTGAAATGCGTTTCATTACGAAAAGCAAGCTGAACAGACATTTAAAAAAACATTCTGAAAGCAAAGATTATCAGTGTGACGTTTGTGGCGCCATGTTCACGAGAAAGTATAGACTGAACGCCCACAGGGATGTCAAACATTTTGGTATAAAAAAACACGAATGCGAAATCTGCCACAAGAACTTTGTGATGGGTGAATTCTTGAAGACTCACATGTTAAGTCATTCTGGGGAGAAGCCTCATAGTTGTACTTTCTGTAGCAAAGCGTTCGCATTGAAACCTTCACTGAAAGCTCATATTCGAACACATACGGGTGAAAAACCTTATGTTTGTAATACTTGTGGACAGGCGTTCGGACAAAGATGGACTTTACAGTCACATAAAGAAAAAGAAAATCACTCTTAGTATTAAATTTTCTTTTAATACCTTGATTTCAAAAGTCCTTTTGTGTTGTAAGCAAACCGGGAAATTCGATATTTTGTTGGAACGTCTAGGAATTTAATTTGGTTTTTAAATGTTTTTTAACTTCTCGCTAAGAAAATTGGGTTTTTAAATGAATTTTTTTTTTTACTTAAATGGAAGGACCACATACAAGTTTTATAGCAAAACTGTTTTTATTTAATTTTTTTGCTTACTAATTAAAAAGTTATATTTAAATAAAAATTAATTTTTAAACTCAGTTCCGATAACGCGCCGAAAGAATCCGAACGCGTGTGACGTCATTATGTTATCTATGGTCTTTGTATCCATGGTTACCAAGTTAAAAATTTATTATTTTTGATAGTATGTGTAATACATATACACAAATACCAACAAATGCAGACAGATTTTAACATAACGACGTCACAAACATTCCTGGCGCGTTTTGAAGGCACGTGATATTTTTTAAATTTTTAAACATTTTAATTAATTTTTAGTAATTTATCTATAGCTTTAAAAAAAATTTTCTTTTCGATTTTCAATATTATTTATGTTAAATTATTAGAAAAAATTAAAAAATTAATATTTTTTTTTAAACTTAAATACCTAATTGAAAATTTTCAAAAATAGGGAAGTTTTTGATTTCACTCCGATTTTCGAAAACCGAGTTTTCATCAGATCTCTCTCTCTCTCTCTCTCTCTGCCTGCAGGGTCAACCGATTTTTTTGTTTGGAAAGATCACATACAAACTTTATGCAAAACTATTTTCATTTTATTTATTTAAAAATTAATTTTTAAACTATGTTCCTGATGACGCACTGAAAGAATCCGAACACGTGTGACATCATAATGTTTTAAGCACGTTTTAAGCATGGGCTTTGCATCCATGGTTACCAAGTTAAAAAATTATTATTTTTGATAGGATAATATTTATGTGTGTAATACACATACACAAATTCAAACATTACGACGCCACAAACATTCCTGGCGCGTTTTGTAGTCACGTGATATTTTTTTTAATTTTTATACATTTTAATTAATTTGTTATTGATTATTTATGACTTTAACAAAAAATTTCTTTTCGTTTGTCAATATTATTTATGATAAATTATTAAAAAAAAATGTTCTCTTTAACAGTGGACACCTCTGTGGTACACATAGGAACAATATTTGAAAAATGTACTTGGCACGAGACTTTACCGAGCCTTAAGACAAAAAAATGAAGTACATAACATGTATTTTTTAACTTGTGTAGTGGTGTTAAAAATAAAAAAAATTAACAATGTCGCAAATATTCTTTATGGTCCTTCACCAATCCCGTAGAATACAAGTTACCACTGTGTTAATTTGAATGTTTGAAGATGCTAAAGCGGATATATTTATCGAAGTTATTAAAGTTAATTTAAATTGCTTTAGGCAGAAAAAAGCCTATAGGTACCTACTTAAACTTGTGATCAAAAATTCCGTGAAAACTGAAAAATAATGAGTAACACTTCAACAGAAAACGTGTGTCGATCTTGTTTATCTGGCAAAGTAGAACTGATATCTATTTTTCAGAATAATTTCTCAAAAACAAAGTGTAAACTGGCTCATATGATAATGGCGATAGCTTCCGTACAGGTACACAATATTGCATACCAAGTTACTTTGGCATAAGGAATTGTTAGAAGTTAATCTGAACTTTCTCTTGTATCAAATAGGTTTCTTCGGGAGACAAAATGCCTGACAAAATATGTGTAAAATGTGCCCGTCAGATTAAACGATGTTATTTATTTAAATTAAAAATCGAAAATTCAGATCGACTTTTACGAAAACAAATTCCCGTATCGGAATCAAATCAAAGTTTTCCCGTAACAACTTACGATCATTTTATGGTTGAAAACGACGAGCTTCAAATCAAAGAAGAAAATGATTTCTGCTTTGATAACAACGCCAAAGAATGTTTTAACGAAAATGACAGTTTCATGTCGCAAAGCTGCGTTGTTAAAATCGAATGCAAAGATTCTTCGAGTGAAGATGACAAGCATAGTTCCATCGAAAATAGTTTTTCCAGTTCGGAAAGTCAGTCAACGACTAAAAATTCTATTAAAGAAGAACACAAAGACAATAGCGAAGCCCTAAACAATATAGTTAATCGTAAGAACGACAGCAAACGGAACGCGCCCGAAAATCAGCGAACACAGAATCTATTAAAAAAACGCCAAAGCAAGGAAAAACATAATCATTTTAGAAAGAAATTTTCTAGCGATTTTAAATGCGACATTTGCCAAAAACAATTTTCTTACGCTCGTTGGCTGACGACGCACGTAAAGAACGAGCATACCAGTTTCGCAGAAGAAAGGAAGGCGAAGAAACAGTTCAAATGTGACAAATGTAGAGCTGGTTACTGTGAGGAGGAGCTGCTGAAAAAACACATTGAAAAGACACACGTTTGCCCAATTTGTAACAAGAGAGTCCAGAGTGTACCAATTCACATGCGGTAAGATTCTGTTTTTGGTAAATTGCCCGTACTACACGCGTAAAATTTCGCTGCCCATTGAAATAATTTTTTTTTGCAATAGACTACAGAAGTAATTTGAGCGCGAAATTTAAAATGAAGTCGATTGGCGTTCAAAAATGTATGGGGTTTAACAGAATATTCGTTACTATTCTCTTAAAACGCATTTCTTACCAAAACAATGGCTGTTTCATAATAATAATTAATAAATCCCGTCATTATTGGCTACAAAACTTTATTATTTCGTGTGAAATAATTTTTTATTTGTAATTCAAGATTTATAAATAACAAATGTCCCAACTTGTTTCACTGATTCAGCCAGTGACGTTTAATTCTAACGGAACTTCCTCGTTGACGTTTGTGGAGGTATAATTTAAGCAATTATAATTAGAAATTGCGTTTGTTCTTTCCATTTGGAGTTGGAAAAATGTTTTGAAGTCGTCTGAGTTACGCTAGATCAAGCGATGGTACGCTAAAAGTATAAAAAAAATATGTTTTCACCAATTAGGTATTTGATATCTAGGTACCTATTATTTTAGCTTTTTTTCAGTCGGAAATGTAAATTTTTTGCAGTCATAATTTTCATTATGAATGGAGTCAGGTACAAAACACCACCCCATAACAAATTGCTTTAATTATTAACAACGACAACGTGTTTAAAAAAAACGAGGTTATGTCAGTAGAATGAATGAAACTTGACAGCTGCCCTGCCAAGGCGACGGGAAATTCAATTCAGAACGTACGTTTCTAGTTAGAAGAAGACAGTTGCGACTCCGCCACGCCTTCCTTTCCTAATCTATTAGTAAATTTATGATTTTTCAGAATCCATACAGGAGAGAGACCCTTTTTGTGTCCCGTTTGCGGAAAAGAGTTTAATCGGCAGGGGAGTCTTGACGAACACATGTTACGTCACAGTGGGGTGAAACCTTTTGCTTGCAACTCGTGTGAAATGACGTTCTTCACAAAATATGATCTGAACAAACATCAGAGTAAACATTCCGATACAAAAGGCTATCAGTGTGATATTTGCGGCGCCATGTTCACCAGAAAGTATAAATTGAACGCGCACAGAGATGTAAAACATTTTGGAAAAAAGAGACACGAATGCGACGTTTGTAAAAAAAATTTTTTGACTGGCGAAATGTTGAAGAACCACAAGTTAATTCATTCGGGGGAGAAACCTCATAGTTGCACTTTCTGTAATAAAGCGTTCGCATTAAGAACAACATTGTCGGCACATATTAGAACGCATACTGGTGAGAAACCGTATTCTTGTAATACTTGTGGACAGGCGTTTGCACAGAGATCGACTCTCCGGTCGCACAAGGAAAAAGAAAATCATTCGTAGGGCGCTCAAATGAGGGCTACCATACTTTTTTCTGCCACCTAATAGCGCCATTAACAAGTGAGATAATATATATAATGCCATTCAAACGTCAGTACTGTTTATATACATTATTTAACGGCTAAAGCGCAGTTTTGTATTTATTTATTCATCAATAATGGATAACTGAAGAATGGCTGAAAATAAATCGTTAATATCTAAACATTTGACACATACCTTACTTGCTACTAACCTTATCTGACAAATAAAAAGTGGTAGCCCTCATTTAATATACATAAAGTAATTTGAATGGTTGTTTGTTGTGTTTTTAAGTAGGACTCTGATTGTTACTAAAATTTAAAAATAAACATTGTTCAAATTGACTATTCATTTATTACTAGAATTGCGCCTTCTTTTTTAGTAATTTTATAATAGATTTTTGCGAATATGCTGTTGTAGGCACACGCGGGAAATTGAGTTGGCTTTTAGTTTTTGTAACAGAAGTTATATTTGAAGATCTGTCATAAATAGTTGCTGTAGAACTGCGTTTCGAACATGAATGAATTGTTAACTCTTCAGTTTCATCACTGTCAGGTGGTTTAACTATCTATATTCTACAATACATGGATCAATATGATATCTTTAATTAGTTTAAATAAAATATTTTAATTACATTATTGGGTAATTTAGAATTTCTGCAAAAAATAATGAGTAACGCTTCAGTAGAAACCCTGTGTCGGTCTTGTTTGTCTGAAAGTGCAGAAATGGTATCGATTTTTCAAAATAATTTTTCGAAATCAATTTACAACCTGTCACATATGATAATGGCGTTAACTTCTGTACAGGTAAGATGTTTTGAACATAAGCAGTGACAACATTAAAAAAACATTTTTTTATCAACCAGATTTCTTCTGGAGATAAGCTGCCAAAAAGAATTTGTTCCAAATGTGCAGGCCAGATTAATCAGTATTATCTGTTTAAATTAAAAATCGAAAACTCAGATCGTCTTTTACGAAAGCAAATTTCTTTACTGGAACCAAATCAAGAATTTTCCGCAGCGTCTTACGATCATTTTATGGTTAAAGGCGATGAACTTCAAATTAAGCAGGAAAGTGAGTTCACTCTCGATAATAGGCAAGACTTGGAATGTAATTTAGTCAGTGCTCCCCTAAATGAAGATAAACCAAATTTATCTCCTAGTGTCAAAGAACCTGTCAACGAAAACGATAATTACATACCACAAAGCTGCGTGGTTAAAGAGGAATGCAAGGATTCTAGTGAAGATGATGTTAAAGATTGTTCAGTCGAAAATAATATCTCCTCTTCGGAAAATCAAACAATAGATGAAAATTGTATTAAAGAAGAACACAAAGACAGTTACGGGGCTTTGAGCAGTATAGTTCATCGTTTGAATACCAGTAGATTGAATGCGTGTGAAAATCAAGAAAAAACTCAAAATCTCTTAAAAAAGCGTAGGAAAAAAGGAAAACACAGTCATACTTTCAGAAAGAAATTTACTAGCGATTTCAAATGCGAAATCTGTCAAAAACAGTTTTCTTACGGTCGTTGGCTGGCGACGCATATGAAAAATGAACATACCAGTTTTGCCGAGGAAAGAAAGGCGAAGAAAAAATATAAATGTAATAAATGCAAGGCCAGTTACTGTGAAGAAGAGCTGCTGAAGAAACACATTGAAAATAAACATATTTGTACAATTTGCAACAAAAGAGTTCAAAGTGTACCAGTTCACGTAAGGTATGGTTAAACCTTTTTTTATACTCTATAAAGTCGCGCAAATTTTTCCTCATATATTTCCGAATAATAAGAAATTTTGTACGCAGAGTTGAATGCAGAGCGACTCGTTTTTGAAGTTATAATTACTTCTTTAGCGAGGGTAGTGAATTGGAATGACTTCGAGTCAAAAATACTGACATAAAAATTACCGACTTACAAATTAATGAAACGCTGACAGAGATAAAATGGCTTTAACATATTGAATGAAAATTACTGAAAAGGAGTGGCAGGGGGCAAAAAATCCATCTAGCTAGGTCTCATCACAGGAAAAATTCGTTTTCATATAGATTTTATAATTTTGCAAATCAATTTTTTGACGTTTCAAAATAGTGCAGGTAATATTGTAAGCAGGCTTTGGATAAGTATTTATGTTTCCATGGCTAAGGGAAATTTGATAAATTATCATGATATGTCAAAAATAAAAATAAGTAATTAGTTAACGCCAAAAACTTCAACGGAACGTATTCTAATGAAAAATGTATGAAGTATTTCGACCGTGCGTTTATGTGATTGAGGCACACAATCCATTTTTTTATCAAATAAATCTCGATGAAATCGCTTAGCAAGTTACGCCTTTTAAACCTGTTTTAACGTTTATTTGATGTGATAGAGTTAAGATATTAATTATATGTAATATAAATACTTAATAATTTTTCAGGACCCACACAGGAGAACGGCCGTTTTTATGTCCCATATGTGGAAAGGGGTTCAATGTGCAAGCAGGTATCGACGAACACATGTTACGTCACAAAGGTGTAAAATCTTTTGCTTGTGATTCGTGTGAAATGAGTTTCATTACAAAATACGAATTGAAACTTCATTCCAAAAAACATTCCGAAACCAAAATTGATTTTCAGTGCGATATATGCGGATCTCTGTTCTCAAGAAAATATAAATTGAACGCTCACAGAGACGTGAAGCATTTCGGCAAAAAGAAACACGAATGTGAAGTTTGTCACAAAAATTTCTTAACAGGAGGAATGTTGAAGAATCACAAGTTAATTCATTCAGGGGAGAAGCCTCACAATTGCACGTTTTGCAATAAAGGATTTACGTTAAAGGCAACACTAACAACACATCTCAGAACTCATACGGGTGAAAAACCATACAGTTGTAGCACTTGTGGACTGAAGTTTAGGCAAAGATCGACATTACGCTCGCACAAAGAAAAAGAACACCACGCGTAGTCAAATTGATCATTGTCATGACATTTTAAATTAAGAAAACATATTTTGAAGTAAAACTTCTTAGGCGACACTGGCTTGCCTATTTGAGGACTAAAAGGCTGGGAATGAAACGGAAGTGTGATTACGCGCATGAACACGCAACTCTATAAATTGCAGTAAAGGCCGGAAGTGTGGTAAAAATCATACACTCATGGCTCATTCTGATCCATTCATTTAGTCCCAATGCTATACACCTTCCTTGTTTACATTATAGTACTGTACCTATGTTTTAAATTGTGTTTTTAAAGACCATCAACAGCTAAGGTTATTTGGGCCTAGCACCAATTCATATTTTCAATTCATTATTTTTTTTTTAATAATAAATAGAAAATCCAATTGACACTTTTACTAGCTCTCGGACTAGAACCCGGGAACTGGGCACTTGTAATAGAGCCTATGTTTTAAGTTTTACTTCGCTCGTGTGTGCCGCGACACATGCCTTTTTTAAATATGTTGCCATAAAGAATCTATTAAAGACACGATTTTGTATTGTTAATTGTATTTTTACGATGAATTTTTGATCAAAAATTTATATTATAAATGTGTTGGTATTATGAAACATCAAACACTGAAGTTGTAAAAAGAAGAATTACTTGTATTTAAAGTCGACATATTAATAAAGAACCAACTGTGCGAGTACTTTTCGTTTTATTTTATTTAATAATATAGGTTCATTATACGTTAAAGTGACCACACGTCCCGATTTTGGCGGGACAGTCCCGCTTTTTGGTGGACTGTCCCGCGTCCCGCCGATTTTTAAAAATGTCCCGCTTTTTAGAAAATATCTGCATTTCTTATTTTAAATGTACTGTAAAAATATATTACCTATTATTTATTAAGTATTATGGTGAATATAAAGAAATAAAAAATACATAAAAAAAACACATAAAATGCATGCAGAGTAAACTAAATTAGGCAATGTACCGAGTTAGATTTACTCGGTCATGGTATCATGATGTTCAAATTATTATTTTTTACAAATATTTTTATAGTTACCAATAATAATTAATAATAAATACATTTTTGTACAAGTATATGAATGTATACAATAAAATATAAATATATATAACTAAATTGTAATTCTCATTTCATCCTATTTGTCCCGCTTTGTCTCAATGAAAATGTGATCACTTTATTATACGTTGTAATGAAAGAAATACAATTTACACAAAACCCCATTTTCAGTAAAAAGAACCACAGAATGTAGCAATTTCGCAGTCAGTAAATTGCTGTTTTGGGAATTTGAACAATGAAAACATTTGTTATAAAAATCATCAACTATTGTAAACTTGTAAAGATGTAATTGTTTTTAAAATTTTGTACAGTTGACCTATTAGCTATTGAGGTAATTTTATATAATAATAATGAACGATATTTGCAACGAAAACGTATGTCGCTCTTGTATGTCTGAAAGTAGTGAAACGGTGTCGATATTTGATTGTCAGGACTTACTGAAATCTGAGTACAATCACGCTTACATGGTAATGGCGTTCGCTTCCGTACAGGTAAACAAGATTCCATCTCATGCACAACTTTGTTGTTCTTTTGTATGAATTTACTCTGTAAACTCTATGAACATTAAACGGGACTGAAAAGCGGCACCCTTGCAGTATACCAACATTTTGTATAAATTTTAAGGTGTTGCCACAGTTCATAGAGTGAAATCCGATTGTTGACAACAATTAATAGTTATAGAGCTTAGAGAGGAAGTCTACAGAAGAGAACCGTCGGCTGATTTAATAATCTCTTTCATGTAGATACTTTCAGGGGACGGTTTGCCCGAGGTGATCTGCTTGGAATGCGCCAGTCAAATCAATAAATGTTATTTGTTTAAATTGCAATGTGAAAATTCCGATCGGCTCTTGCGAAAAAAGTTGACGGAAATTGACGTTTCCGATAATAAACTTTTAACAATTCTCGAAGAGAATCAAATCAAAGAAGAAGACGATAAATGTTTTAACTATAATAGTGGCGATGATTACAAAAGTACTGAAGATTTCGCCAGTGAAGATGTTGACGATAAATCATCCGAAAACAATAATTACACTTCAAACAGTAGAAAGTGCAAGAAAAAAGAGAGTCGCAAAACAAAAAACAAATTTAAATGCGACATATGTCGGAAGGCGTTTCGCTATGAGAGATGTCTCCTAAAACACACACGGCAACATTATACACAGAATTGTGCCAAAAACAATACAAAAAAATCTCACAGCAAAACGAAAGCAAATAAATCGACACTGTATGAAAATGATTCAGAGGAAAAAGAAGAGAGGAAATACAATTGCAATAAATGTAAATCAAGTTACGCAGATGAAACTCAGCTGACAAAACACGTCAATGAAAAACATATTTGTACGATTTGTTTAAAAATGGTTACAAGTTTAAGCATTCATATGAGGTATGCACTTTCTAAAAATTATTTTCGATTTGATATATTTTTTTCGACTTGGCGCTTGGGATAAGTCCGTTAGATGTTAAATTTACATACGGGAACTTAGTCCTCAAATAGAAAGTCTTACAGGGGAATCACAAAACTAAGTCTCTCACTTTTTGCTGATGGCAAAATTAATACCTAAGTGACTAGACAATGGATAAGAAACCGTTGAATAGAGTTTGCAAAATAACTATAGATTTATGAACTGCCAACTTCAGTGGCGGGATTCGTGTATGGCGAGCACAGGCAGTCGAACTAGCAATCTGGCTGACGGTATGGCAAAATTTTAAAATCTAGACACTAGGCATTGTCATAATCATATTAATATTTTGCCCTACCAACCATTTCCCTGAATTCCCGCCACTGGCCAATTTCACTCTTGTAATCAAGATCTTTGAGATACGAAGTCCCAATTGCGGCCAAGCTAAGAACTAAAACTTTTAACCTCGCTGAAAGATGTTGGTTTCAATCATAGACTTTAATTATATACCGCGGATTGTCCATTTACTCAATGTGCGGTGAGTGAAGTCCACAAAGAGAGCAAAAATATATCTGTGTCTCTTTTGACGAAGTTATTCCGCATTTATTCCGATGAAGTCATTGGTCGATGTACGGACGTTCCATCTGAACAAAATGTTAAAATAAAGATATCTTTCATTTCGAACAAAATGTAAATAAAACGCTTGACAGCTGTTGTCATTATAACGTAACCTAGTTTAATTTTGTTAAAAACAGTTTTTTTACTCATATTCCTTGAAATTCATAGTGATGTAAGAAGTAAACACAGGTTTCGGATCTTTTTGGGCATAATAATATCACTATCAACTGAAGTATTCCATGCACAACAACACTTGAAACGTAATATATAAAGACAAAGAAATATGTCATGGATACCATTGACGTAAAACCTCAGTGCCCCAGTGGTCAATAGTATACCTGCTCTCTTTTAAAAATTCTGTCTTTGTCTATGGAAGTAGCCAATCAGGAATCTGCCAACTGAGCTCCCATAAAAAAAGACAGAAATATATACCCGCACGTATGTTGGCTTCACGATTTTTGATCTATCAGCAGTATAGGGTAATATGTATATGGTTTCAATCATTTTACATTGGGTAAGTTCGGTTTTACGCTCGATTGATCGAGCCGAGCGAACAGATTTTTGGTCACGTGACAACCGAGCAAATCGAGTCATCTAAACAATTCCGAACGTAATCTAGCAGATTTTTCCAAACGTCAGAATAAAATGGCGCCAATAATTTAAATTCTCATTACTAAAGCCGAAATATATTCTTTATTGCTCCTCATTTTGATTTAATTCAACATTGTTATAATAATAAATCATGAATCACAATTTTTTTCGTTTTATTTCTTTATTTTAAAATTAATAGTAGTACTGGTTGTTGATTTTTTCGGCCCATAGATATAATAAATATTTTATTTAATCATTCTGTTTATTGATTATTACTATTCTTTGAATAAATATTATTCGTGTGTTTTTAGCTATTGAAAAATTACCTCATATAAATAAACTTCGAAATTTATCCATTCTTACAAGTTTTTCCGCTCATTTTTAAAATGAATGCTCTGAAGATGGTTGAATCTGCTTGCTCGCTCACTTTCCTCGGAGCAAATCGAGCGCGCTCGATCTGCTCCAGATCTTAAAACCGAACGCAGGATAGAGATCTTTCAGAGCATATAAATGTTAAATTCGAACGTATTAGAGCACTCCGATCAATCTGAGCGTAAAACCGAACTTATCCATTACTTCTATGGGAAAAATGGGGGTAACTGTCAGTCCATAAATCTGTAAGTCTAAAAGTGTAAAGAGAAGGGAGTTCCCCTTATATTAGCGTTTTCTTCACCAACAGCCCTTTGATTTAATAAAAACACTACTGTGTGAGTTAACTGTAAATAATATGCATATTTCAGATCACACACAGGTGAAATAGGGTTTCTATGTCCGACGTGCGGGAAAGGATTCACGCAACTCGGTAATTACAATGAGCACATGTTGCGACACAGCGGAATTAAAACGTTCAATTGCGACGATTGCGAGATGAGTTTCGTGACGAAAGGTGCCCTCGTCGCCCATTCGGTAAAACATTCCGAGAACAAGCAATATCAGTGCGACATTTGCAGTTCGCGGTTCAAAAGATCCGATAAATTGAACGTCCACAAGGAGATTGTGCACTTCGGTAAGAAGAAATACGAATGCGATATTTGTCATAAAAAATTCTGTCAGATGAACGTTTTGATGCATCATAAACTGATACATACTGGGGAGAAGCCTCATAAGTGTAATTTTTGCGAGAAGAAATTTACGCAGAAGACGACGCTGACGGCGCATCTCAGGACACACACGGGCGACCGACCTTATGTTTGCAAGACATGCGGCCAAGCGTTCGGACAAAGATCTACGCTTAGATCACACAGAAATAAAGAAAATCATTAATGCTATCTGATTGATGAAAATAATGTAATTTACTGATTATGATAATGTTAGGGCTTTTATTGAATAAACATATTTTAATATAATATTAAATCGATGTATTCGTTCTTATTTCATTTATCCAAATAATCATTCAGTAAGCGTTTTGAATTACTTTATTAACTTCCCATTGGAAGTTATTGTAAAGGGTCCGAAAATCGAAATCATAAAAAACTTTTTAACAAAAAAAAACCTTCAAAAAGCCACTAAAAAGAGGAAAATAATGAAATTTTGAGGTATGCGCCAATTTAATAAAATATGAAGTCGGTTAAAAAGTATAGTATAGTGATTAATATCTTCTTTTTAACCAACTTCATATTTTATTAAATTGGCGCATACCTCAAAATTTTATTATTTTCCTCTTTTTAGTGGCTTTTTGAAGGAGGGTTTTTTTTTGTTAAAAAGTTTTTTATTTTTTACTTTTTAGTATCAAAAAGTTACATTTACCTTAAATGAATCACACGCCGTTACTCACTTTTATTAAACCGACTTTCTTTACGCTGTCTAATGTGTCAAAAAGTGACATTTACCTTAAGGATTAAGGAATCACACGCCGTTACTAACTTTTATTAAAATCAGCCGAACTACTGAACCGATTTTGATGAAATTTCTATGGGACCAATCTGAAAGTATATCCTTTCAATTAAAAAAAAAATTCCAAATCGGTTTATAAATGACGGAGTTCTGAGGTTCTGTGTGTATGTGTGTGTGTACGTATGTGTCCATTTCTTGTCCTCGAGAATGAAAAATGATATCGACTACGTTAGGGTGCCAATCGACGCGTATTAACGTAAATATGATCTGAAAGAAATTTTTTCAAAATCGGTTCAGCCGTTCTTTTTTCTTAACCAAATAGACTCCAAAAAAGTAGATTTTACACAATATCTCGCGAATAAAAAACTATATCGACTTCGTAAGGGTGTCAATCGTGGCGTGTTAACGTCATTTTGATCCGACATAAATTTTATAAAAATCGGTTCAGCCGTTTTTTTTTTTTTAATTATTGTTAAAAATAAATAATAATTATGTTTTAATGATTAAAATGATTACTTTTCTGTGTAATATCTAATTTAATTATTATTATTAAATATTTATCAAACTGGGAAATTTGTTGTATGGACCTCACAAGGGTCGCACTTTAGTCCTAATAAACGACCCACCTCACGGCTTGTTAATCAGTGTTTTTCTGCAGCACTGCCGATCGAATGTCTTAAGGCACCTTGCTGCTACTTATAAAGCCGGGAATACATCTGGCAAACTTTGCCAATCGTTCGCGTTGTCAAAGGTTTATTTATATGCGTTCGTGAAGGGTAAACGATCGTTTGCAGCTATATGTGGACGCGTTGACAATAATTTGTACTAGTTCGCTAACATTTGTCGAGAAAGGTGAAATTATTGGGAATGCTAGAGAATGTAAATCTTGCAAATCATTCGTTCAGATGTATGCTGCTACCAAGAAACGTTTCCGAGAATGTCTGCGTACGAGCAGCTATGATAGCAATGTGAACGAATGACAACGTTAAATTGTCAGATGTATTCCCGGCTTTATAGCGTCGTGAATGACGAATCGGACAAAATTCATACACCAAAGTCTATTTGAAATCTAATGAAAGTCGCAAAAACTGAAAGGTCTTTTTTCATTTCAAGAAAAATGTACAATTCGAGTCTACTGGAGGATTAATACGCTTTAAGGTCGATTTATATTATCCGGTCAGACACGGCGCGGGAACGTAGCGTTTCCGGCAAGACAAACAGTTTTACATGCATTTCAAATACGAATATTTATATTTAGCGGTTCCCGTCCGTTCAAAAACGTATCAATACTTGTGTTTGAAATGCATGTAAAAATGTTTGTCTTGTCGGAAACGCTACATTCCCGCGCCGTGCCTAACCGAACAATATAAATCGACCTTAAAATGTTGAACTCACATTCTTTATTTTGTTAGTACTTATTTAGAGTAGAAATAAACGAGAGTTAGCAAAAATTATAAAGAAAAAACTCACCTATTTAGCACTATGTCCATCAAGTTTCTTCTTATATCAAGGATTTTCTTCAATGATGTGAGCTACAGGCTACAGCCTATAAAAAAGAAACAAATTAATGAAAAATTGTAACAAAATAAAGTTTACAGTTTGATTTTAACAAAGAAATTTAAAGATAAATTTGGCTTGAAAAGAGCCGACATAGTTGGAAGGTTATTATTATTATGGCTCGTCTATTTATTTTATTGTAATTTATAGATGCGTCGACATAACTTAGGTCATTAGCGTCTTGATTACATTAAATAACAACTCACTTAAAACTAAATGACATGACAAAACATCCATAAGCGGAGGCGGGATTTGAACCCACGACAGTTTGATTCACAGGCCGCGACGCTAACGGCTCGTCTATTAGGGATATACTCCGGTAATTTTAGATATTAAAATCACCCACCTGCAGAAAAATTCCCAGTTAGCTGATTTTTTTTTATTTACCTTCGTTATGGTGTTTTAAAAAAAGTGTAAAAAGTCCCCATCGATATCGTGCCGGCGTTGCCAGATATTCGAGGTTCAAGTTCACGATAGACGGTTTTTTGCGAATTTCTCGGTTCCGTTCCATTTTTTGTAAAAAATAGTTATTATCAATCTTGTAGAGGACGACATTATCTACAACTTTTGTATAAACATTTTTTGTCTACGATTTATAGTTTGTCTTATTAAAGTACCCGCGGCTTCCTCCCCCTCGATTTTACATAACGGGATTATGCTGTTTCCCGAGGGCCTAACATAATAATTTGTACCATTATTTTGAGTTGAACTTAAAGCTAACGATCAATTATAATTTTATCGAAATTAATGCAGTAGTTCTCTACTTATAAGCAACCAAACATACAAATCGACAGCGCTGAAACAGACAGACAGACAGACAATTTTTTTCGAAAATACGATATTTATACTTGACATCAATTATAAAGACCATTCGTAAAGTAATTTCGTAAAAAAAATTTACAAGGGTTGAGAGAGTGCGGATAAAGTACGAGTATGCATTTGCATACCGTATAACGCACTCTAGTAATAATAGCCACATTTTTAATTTTTTTTACAAAATTTCTTTACGAATAGTCTTTATAACAATTATAAGGAGTATTCGTAAAGAAATTTTTAAAAAAAAATTAAAAGTATGGTTACTCCGAGCTATTCTTAGTAGAGTGCGTTATACGGTATGCAAATGCATACTCGTACTTTATCCGCACTCTCTCAACCCTTGTAAATTTTTTTTACGAAATTACTTTACGAATGGTCTTTATAATTGATGTCAAGTATAAATATCGTATTTTCGAAAAAAATTGTCGGTCTGTCTGTCTGTTTCAGCGCTGTCGATTTGTATGTTTGGTTGCTTATAAGTAGAGAACTACTGCATTAATTTCGATAAAATTATAATTGATCGTTAGCTTTAAGTTCAACTTAAAATAATGGTACAAATCATTATGTTAGGCCCTCGGGAAGCAGCATAATCCCGTTATGTAAAATCGAGGGGGAGGAAGCCGCGGGTACTTTAATAAGACAAACTATAAATCGTAGACAAAAAATGTTTATACAAAAGTTGTAGATAATGTCGTCCTCTACAAGATTGATAATAACTATTTTTTTACAAAAAATGGAACGGAACCGAGAAATTCGCAAAAAACCGTCTATCGTGAACTTGAACCTCGAATATCTGGCAACGCCGGCACGATATCGATGGGGACTTTTTACACGTTTTTTAAAACACCATAACGAAGGTAAATAAAAAAAAATCAGCTAACTGGGAATTTTTCTGCAGTGGAAATCTAAAATTACTGGACTAATATACATTACAGAGTCGCTATGCAACGTCAAAAAAGCGTGACTTGAACTATGCTAACGAACGGTACCGTCAGTATCTAGAACTCTCTAAAATGCACCATTTTAGAGATACAGGGTGTTGAAATTGAAAAAAAAATTTCGTTTTTTGCGAATATCTCCGGAACCGTTTATCGTACAGAAAACAGCTTTTGTAAGGATTTTCTACTCATAATAAGCTATGTTTTGTGCGGAAATGTTTTTTAAGTCATAATTGGTGAAGGTTTTGAAGGGGTAGTGGGTGTTTTTCTCCCCAACTTCAACGCTACAGGAAAAAGTACGGTTTTGAGACGTCCATTTGAACCGCCAATGTTTTCTACACAAAAAAGGTACTCTTGGTCATAAGCTCTTAAGTCAATCGTTTTCGAGAAAAAACAACTTTTATGTTGAAAAATATGGTCAATTTTTTTAAATAAAATTTTTTTCTTACTAATTAAACAAAATTTATTTAAACGTTACAACAAGTAACAAACCCAAACGTTAACTTCATAATTGCAAAATTCAAAAAAAATGAAAAAATGATACAAAAGTTTAAAGTTGTCTTAAAATTTCCCAAACACCCTGTATCAACACCCTGTATCTCTATGGTGCATTTTGAAAGGTAAGTTATAGAAACTTTTTTTCATATTTTTGGACGAGCTATCACATTCTGAAGTCCTGCGCATATATTATGAAACACTCTGCATAATCCATTCAGCACACCAAACAACGGGACACTTTATTTCTGAATGAAAGAAAGATTTTAGATTATAGGCACTCAACATTTAATGAATTTCAAAATCTGTGTTTTGAGGTAACGTAAAATTCTCACATTTTATAAATTATACTATTTAATTGAACTGAATGTTTCAAGGTTATTAAAAAAAACCACTCGAAGTGTCGCCTCTTTATAAGACTTGTATACTCTTATTTTTTTATATTATGGCTCTTCTGGTGTTATGTTCCAGAATTACCTTACATGCATGTCAATAGCTAAATATTTCATAGACTGTTAGTGTTATCTTTATTTATATACGTAAAGATAAGTTAATTTCATTTAGGTGTTCGTATAATATTTCACAGTTTCTTACATTATTGTCATCAAGTAGCATTCCTCTGCAACATTCACGTTCGGACTGCGATCGAACATTACTTAAGTGTTGGTATGATAATTGCAGATAAACATAAATAATATTTGAACAGTCGTTTGTTTAACAAAAGCGCATCAATTCCCGCGAGTGATTCAAACTGTCGGCGCGTTGAATAAATATTCTCGTTAAAATTTGTGGTTTAGTGAAATTTTTTTCTGTCGACAGAGAATTGAATTCTCTCAAAACTCAGGATATATTTTTCTTGAAATGACTGACATCCTGTTATCCCAAACTAAACGTTAAAACGTTCAATAGTCACGGACTACTTTTTGCGTTTTGAAAATATAGTACCTATACGTTGCACAAAATGTACTCTAAGTTATTTGTTTTCTGTATTGTTATGTTGTTCGATCAAATAATCGGCGCGTCTCAGAATTTGTTGGACAAACAATTATTGTTGACCACACAGACAAAAGAAAATGTACGCGCCGCTGGTAGGTTTACTAATATTGAATATTGTTCCGCCGTCGACGAAATTAGCATGGAAAAGTGCAATTGCATCAAAAGGCTGTGCGTGAGGAAATGTTGTCCGGGAGGCAGATACTACGTGTTTTCACACTCGACCAAAATGTACGAGTGCCATGTGGCAATCGACGGCGAGAAGTTGATCGACCTTCCGGTGTTCGCAAACGGCTCTTCGAAACCCCTACCGCCGCCGTCCGCGATAACGTACATAACGGGAGATATGTGTGTCTACGGGAAGTACAAACTTACGCCAGAAACAGATCCGGACGATGTCTTCTACCTGCAGGAGAATGGCAGTCTCTATATTGACGGCTTCGCTTTTATGGCCAAGAGCGAGTACTGCATCGAAACGGTCGGGTCACAGTTAACGGCGTTCGTGTGCTTCCCAGAAGACGACCGACACACCTATAGGCTCTTTTCGATTGGTGAGTTTGTTTTTAAAACATTTTTACTAATTTTCAGTTCAGTGAACACTCATGTCCAGCCTGGTTCAATAGTCATTCCCAAAAATATTTGCTTCCCAGAGGCGCTAACCCCGGAGGAGAGCGCAATCAGCGATGCGAATATGATTATTTTTAAGCAAATTGAACGCGAAATTAGAATCTTGCCCTGGGCGCCGATAATCCTAACTACGGTACTGCGCTGGCCCAATGTTCCATGGCGGGTGGAGACTGGAAGCTCCTGGTCGTTCTCTTCGACCAGCCTTTCAATACCTTAGCCTCCAACATTAGACAATCATTGCCAATAGTGGAGCGGTAACATTACTCGCCCATGACCGAGCTTGGAACGTATTGAGCCAGGCTGAACACGAGTGTGGCCTCGGCTTTACATAGAATAGAATAGAATTTATTTCTTTCAAATTACAATAGCACTGTACATTTTATAACAAAAAAAATACATTTGAAAGATATAGGCTCCTTCTAAGGTAGCACCTGTGGTGAAGAAGCCATTATCAATTTGTGGACAGTATTATACATAAAAATAAAATTTAAATAAACAATTTTGGACAGCAATCATCTAAAACATAAAAAACCAAAGTATTGTGAATAATCACTGTGCTATATCAAAAAATCTTTCCGCATTTTGTTGCGTTATTAGCCATTGTCTTAACATTGATAAAAAAAGTGTGCTTTATTTTGCACTGCTGTATGTTCACAGGTAACAAATTAAAAAAATAGGGAGCTAAAAAAAAAGTATCTTCTAAAAAGTGATATGTTAGGTCTTGGCACATACATATTAGTGCGTCTAAGCATATCATTATGATTAGACCTAGCGGTTCCACTTCTTGTATAGAATATTTTTAGCACTTTATAAATATACAAATGCCTGACGGGTAAAAGAGATAAATTTTTAAAAAGAGGAAAGGCATGTTCACGATTGTTCTTAAATAACATTTTTCTTACAATTTTCTTTTGTATTGTGGATACATTTTTAAACCTACTGAGATAAGCACCACCCCAACATTCGATACCGTAATTTAACTTAGACTGTATAAGGGCGTAATAAACGTTTTTAAGGGGATTAAGGGGACAACGAGTTCTCAAAAAATAGAATTTACATAGCCCATAACGCAGTGATTTAGACACGTTTAGTAACTGACGGTCCCAATTTAGTGAAAGATAAGTGTACGTAGATTGTAGAATTAAATCTATAGAAAATAATGAATTTTCAATTCTTTACACAGAATTAGCGGTGATTTATTTTTAATAGAAAATTATAAAAATTCGGATTTTCTTAACAATGATTCAGTTTATACATTTTTTTTATGTGTAAACATCTTCATGGGAGTTCGACCGTCAGACGTAATTAACCCTTAGTTAGGCACGTGGTGTGCCCACGATCCCAATTTCTTTCACGTCTGGATCTATTATTTTGCACATTTTTGCCACAAAAAACGTATTTTCAATCAAATTCGTATCATAGAAAAACGCGTATATTACCTATGCAGCCGAGAATTTCCTTTATTCCTCGACTAAATACGTGATTTTGTGGACACATATCGACCAAAAAAGTATGACACATTGGCAAGTTATTATTGTATGCTATTTCCAATTATTTATTTTACATTTAACAGGTTCCATCGATGACATTTACTTTACAAAGATATGCGTTGTACAAATACAGCGACAAGTTAAAGTAAACAGCGAATTTCTAAATATTTCTCTTATCAAAGTTCGTCAATAAGTATTATGTTGCGATCATGGGCGCCGACAGAATTGATCTCAAGGGGTGCCTAATGCTTGTGTCGTGAAATGTAACCGTGCCCTGCTGCAGGCGAATTTTTCTTTCAATTTCAAGGTCGTTTCTTTTCCAATGAATTCAGAAAATTACTATTACATACATCCCCCCCCCCTCGCGATTCATATATTAAAACTCGATTATTAAGTTTTTTCATTCGATACCTTTGATAGGAAATCTATTAATGTTTCTCATGAACTCGATAAATTGCCAAAATAGATCATTTTACTCGCAACAAAATATATAAATGAAGAACAAATTTTTCTTCTCTTTCTGTTACTTACAAAAGTACCCGTAGGCCGTAGTGATATGATACGGATAAAAATTCCGGATGAAATAAAATTTTTAGAAAATAATTCAAAATTTAAAAACATATTTAACAGGTAAAACGCATTATTCCTTGAAAGAATTTGACTAAAATGGAGACTGTGACGCCATTTATACATGTATATACAGGATGATTCATAAAGAATGGAAAATCCGGAAACTAGAAATACTACACGTGAAATGGTGACCATTGACGCAAACATACCTGATCCGAATGTTGATAGTTTCGGATATACAGGGTGTTCAAATTCGGAGGTCTCTTACAAAACGCTGTGTAAAGTGTATCAGTGTCAAATTAAATTAAATTGTTAAATTGTGTTTTAAAGACCACCAACAGCTAAGGTTATTTGGGCCTAGCACCAATTCATATTTTCAATTCATTATTTTTTTTAATAATAAATTGAAAATCCAATTGACACTTTTACGAGCTCTCGGGCTAGAACCCGGGAACTGGGGACTTGTAATAGAGGAACCATAGCAACGCCATGTAAACAACAGCATCGCTACACTCTCGGCTATTCTCAAGCCCGGTATCAGTGTCAATGGCGGGCACTTTGAACAATTGCTTTAAATATTTGTTAGAACATTTCATTTGTTTTATTGTTGTAATAATTCTTTGAAAACGAAAATCTACCTACTTGGCTTCCTTCCCCTTTTTAATTTTGCCTTTAATCCAAACATTGGATTCGTTAAATCCATTTTTCTCGAAAACGGAACGTGATATGGAAATGAAACAAGAATACATAATTTATGTAGAAATGATTGCTCTTTCAGATTTTGAATGAAATTTCATGTTTGATGTACAGGGTGAAAAGTTATTTACCTAAATGTATGTGAAATTGGTCGTAAGTGGCGCCCTCTATGAGCAACACGGAAATTGCAATGACACGAAATCAATTGTAGTAATAGCTCATTCTGATCCATTAATTTTAACGGAAATATGGTGACGTGAATTACACTAAATAATTCATACATAAGAAGTTTTACTTTGGAAGTGCCTTTTTTTAAATAAAGTTTTTTTTATTATTATTATGCGCCAGGCTCGAATAAAGAACGGTTGACAAACAAATATTGTTATTTGGACATAGTTTAGTTGCGGCTTGAAGTGGCTAAGTTTAAACAGTCAAGAGAGGTCTTCTTTTTTTCTTCTTCCTTTACTATGCGCTATCCTTGCGCGCGCTGTTCCGCAATCCGCGTTCGTTCAGCCTGTTCAATTCAGTTTGTGTTCAGGCAGTTAGCCTGTAGCGTGTGTTGCGTGCAGATTATGCGGTTTGAATCTTTGCGCGCACAGGGAATTGACGGTGGTCCCAAAGTGTAAATCGAATAATGGTGACAATTATTAGCGATAGGAAACTATTTGCTCAGTTTTATTACCGATTGATAAACACTGCATAATATATGTGTGAGTTAATTGTTTAATAGTCTGATAATAAAAAAATAAAATCACGTATAATAAAAAGCCGATCAAATACGAGAGTTACTCGTACCTACAATTAACAAACAAATAAATGTACCTATAATATATTAAATTACATTTTTGCCATATACCCACTATAATTAGTTAATTAATTATAGATTATAGACGCGTCGACAACTCAGGTCATTAGCGTCTTCAACACAACAAATAATCCATTTGTGTATTAGAATCCGCCAGCCGGCATACACAAACCGACTGGTATGAGCTCGAGTCCCTGGGAGCGCTAATTCCCAAAGAACATTGGAATGCAATTTGTGATAGCAACTACATTCCAATGTCCCCCCTGGGGGGATACCCAGTACCCACTATAAAATAGCTATACTTTAACATGCGTCTATGAATCGGTCAGTGACTCAGTTAACAGGCAGGTGTGTTGAAAGTGTTTTCAAAACACGCTAGTGTGGAAAATAAACAGTTTCCATAGTGATTTATATTATGTTTATTCGCTCTGATCCGCCCGCTATTACCTACTCACGGGTCACGGTCGACGCAAATGGACTGTCAAATTTTTTTGAAAATACTGAAAATGAAGTGAAAAGTAGCTATTTTATAGTGGGTATTGTTGGAATCTAATAGGATTGAGGTCGTGGTTCTTTTAAATAAATTATTAGTACAATTTCAATCTTTCATACTTTGTTTTTATTTAAATGCGAGCACTCTGGAAGGTACGTCTATTCTCATGTAAAATTCTGTACAGACTATGTTATACTGCATTATGAAACTATGTATTTCATCTATCGGCCCTTGGCCCTTAGACACATATATATCTGTCATTATGTTGTGTATAGTTTAAGTGGTTATTTACTATTTCTCAGAACTGCATTTAGATACAACTCCGTATAAAAACAATGTATAAAACCACCCTTATTTATTTCTTGTTAAAATAACAAGATATTATATTGTGTAATAAGAGATTAATTTTTGAGGGGGCGTGTTGGAATTCTAAGTCAGTTTACAAAAATCCTCTCTTATCTCATATATAATATCTTGTTATTTTAACAAGAAATAAATAAGGGTGGTTTTATACATTGTTTTTATACGGAGTTGTATCTAAATGCAGTTCTGAGAAATAGTAAATAACCACTTAAATTATACACAACATAATGACAGATATATATGTGTCTAAGGGCCAAGATATTATATATGAGATAAGAGAGGATTTTTGTAAACTGACTTAGAATTCCAACACGCCCCCTCAAAAATTAATCTCTTATTACACAATATAATATCTTGTTATTTTAACAAGAAATAAATAAGGGTGGTTTTATACATTGTTTTTATACGGAGTATAACCTTCAGTGTGAACATATTCAAATTTTTTAGAGATAGACAGATTATAGACGCTTAATAGCTGAAGTCATCAGCGTCTATTTCAATTTTTTTGAAAGTTCGTATAAGTATAGGGAGGAGCTATTAATCCCTAATAGGTACCTATGTCAAAAACTACATGACCCAAAATAATAAATATTAGTAAAAAAACTTTTTAGAGACAAGCTTTTATTTAAATACACTAAAAAGGAAAAAATAATTTTTAATAATTTAGGTTCATAATTATAAAAGCGTGGGTCGTGAACTCTATGATAGTTTATTTGTCACGACCCACGCTTTTATAATTATTAAAAATTATTTTTTCCTTTTTAGTGCATTTAAATAAAAGCTTGTCTCTAAAAAGTCTTTTCTACTAATATCTATTTATTTTGTTCATTTTAGCCTTTCAAAACCAACTGTCCAAATTTCAAGTTTCTAGCTCCAGCAATTTGGCCTGGGCGTTGATTAATAAAAAAAAACCTACATCCCCGTTTGAACCCCTTAGGGGTTGAATTTATTTCTAAACGCGATTTATTCATGTATTGTCATCGGGAATAAATATGTCTACAAAATTTCAAATCGATCGGATACGTGGAAGTCGTTCAAAATTGACTTGCAAGATTTGACCTAAACAAACAAACAAACACACAAACAAACTAACATACCTACATTGCAAGTTAAATAAAAGCTTGTAAAAAGAAATACATACTGTTATGGAATCTGTAACAAATGCCCTTTTATATGATACCCCACTTGACCGGGTGAAAATAATGACCCTCGATGTTTAGCCCCCCCCAAAAATAGACAGACAATATTTCTGTGATTCTGACCCTTGGACTAGTTGAGGGTGCACAAGCTTTCTAAAATTACAACTATGCTAAATTAAAGTCGATAGCACATGAGAAAATCGACTGTGACAGACAGACAACGAAGTCTCACCATAAGGGTTCCATTTTTTTACCATTTTGGTACGGAACCCTAAAAGGCACATTTGGAGTTCGAGGGAAGGTCTTCGAACCAGGGATGTTATGGAGGTCCGTAACCGTAACCGAAACTATAGGATATCCGAAATAATATTATATCCGTATCCATAACCGAAACCGATAAAAGACTCCTAATAGATATACCCATAACCAGACCCGAAATCTCATATCCCTAACAACCCTGCTTCGAATCCAGTTCCGGACATATCCAAAACACAGACATTACGTAATTACGCTTATTAAACACCAGACAAAAAACAAATCGTACACTGTTTAAACCTTGAATTGACGGCTAACAGATGTGTGGTGAATGATATCATAACACTGATACCTAGAGGAGGCTTGCCCTTAGCTCTAGGAACACTCTGCCGACAAAACAGTGTATTTAAACTTATTTCTGGACAAACTAAAAAAAAACGGTTCAAGTGCGAGTAGAACTCGCGCCCTCAGGGTTTCGCACCGTTATAACAAGTTAATAAAAATTATGTTTGTCACGTAATAATTCCCAGATCTAGTTTACAATCATCGAGTAGGATAACGCGACTTCCGTTTACTTTCGACACTATAGGTTTTAATGAGTCGTATCTTTTTATTGCGTTGAGTTAGAAGCTAGACTTTTTTACAGGACTATGGGGCTGTAGACCTTAGTATTTGATATTAATTTTAACATAAGGGTCTTGACAGACAGGCAGACAGATGGACAACAAAGTGATCCTATGAGGATTCCGTTTTTTCATTCTGAGGTAGGTAAGGAACCTCAAAAATAACCCCAATGATACCCCACTTTTTCTGCATCTCAAACTTTCGCTCTTCCCAAATTCACGAAAAATATTTTTTAGGTTCTGACTGGTATATATATTCGGGGTAGTAAGCTTTATGACAAGGTCCAATTTCAGCTTGATACCTTTATTTAGTCCAGTGAAATTGAACGGTGACAGATATATGGACAGACAAACGAGTGATCCCAAAATGGTTCCGGACCCTAAAAAACAAGTTTCGTCCTTACAGACATGTAAATATGAATGAACTTGAAGGCAGCTTTACCCGTACAGATCGGCTTGGTGATATTTATTTTAAATAATAGATACTCGAAATTATTGCTTATAGTACGCAAGTGGATGAAACACAGACCTCCGAGATTACCAATTATTCTAACATATTTATTACTTTTAGTATAAATATTATGAATTCTGTGAAATAACTCGAGATATTTGCTTATTAAAAAATCAGTAATGACAATAATTCAACACTAATGTGTTCAACAATTTAGAGTTAAATTTTAAAAATAGCGATTCTTTTTTATTTTGGAACAAACTTCATTTTTGATGAATCCCTTATTTGTTTAAACACAGGACAGTTCTACTAAGGAAACGTACCGTTTTTTTCGATATTTTTTAATCTCCCTTTTCCATTACGACATATCGCAACATTGTCATAAGCCCTTTGGTAACACAATAGTCATACTGATGATAACTACCCCCCCCCCCACCTTGTGAGAAATGTTACGTAATATTTGAACTAGACGTGGGTCGTTACGTTATTTTCAAGAAACGTAACGAAACCAGTGACTTGGTCGGCGTCACCTGTTTCAAAACTAGTGATTTTTGTAACTAGTTATTTTTATTCAGCCACTGTGATTGCTGGCATAAATACCTTCACCAGTTACCAACTATACAGTTACACACGAAACGAGACGAAACTAAAATACATTAAATCACTATCTAAGTGTTTGTAGCTATACACTGTGCGTGTTCGGGTTACTTCGGATTTATTCGTGTCACTGTCACCCGCTCTCGCTTAGTAACGCATTTGCAAAAATCACTACTTGTAATGTAACTCGAAACTAGTGATTCGGTTACATACCGCGTAGCTAGTTATTGTAACTAGTGACGTGAAATAACGACCACGTCTAATTTGAACGTTCTCTAATCGACCTCTGAAAATAGGAGGGTCGCAGGACATAATTATCGCACCGTTTTATCGGTAATTGAATAGGTACTTATACTGAGGTGCGTATTTAGAAATAAACTATTTGTGTACTTATTACTATTACAAAAATGTCGGCAAACAGACTTTTTCTTTGTGTCTTTTAAAAATAAAATCTAAACTATATGAAGTCTGTATTCGTCCTCCTTCATTTTGGAACGCAAGTAGTTCTTTAGTCTTTACTCGTCTCAACCAGGAGAAGCTGCGTTCTCCTGATAAATATAACATGATAATAAAATAACAATCGGAATTGGCTAAGTAATTTTATTTAACAATGTTCCGCAATTTCCAATTGTTCGTAAATATTGCTAAACAATTAAGATTAACAGTGTTATTATGTTTTCCTATTTTATTTTCGGGTAGGTATATTTCGGTTATAGTTTTTCGTGAATAAAAATTTTCTGTTCCAAAATATGGCGCCCCCAAAGATTTGGCGCCCTAGGCTACAGCCTACTTAGCCTAGGGGTAAATCCGCCCCTGACTGAACACTTTAATTGTAATTTATTGGATTGTTTTTTTTGTTCATCAACCTATCATAACAAGTGTTATATGACGGGTTAACACGAAAGTCGAAACGTCAGAATAATCTGAATTCGGCTTTACTGGCAAACAGTTTCTTGACCATCTATCTATAGATATATTTAAAACACATGCGTTTTGTTGTCCGAGAACTTTCAACGGCTTCCACTTGACCGATTTTGATAAACAAAATTTTAATTAATCGTATAACCACCTCTACTTGTCTTGCCATTTTTCAATTTTTAGGGTTCCGTAAAAACCAAGAATCTTTATACTTTAACTTTCGCCATGTCCGTCCATCCGTATGTCACAGCTTTGTAATTTTTGCATTGAAATTTTGCAGACATATACTTTTAGTTAACCCAAAGACAGACCTGAAGCGAAATCGGAAATTGCATAAAAAATGTATGGTACCTTCCCATACATGGAAAGGTGGGATGACAATTATTTTTTTTATATTATTGGTAGATAGATAGACGCTCAACAGCAGAGGTCATCAGCGTCTAATCTATACTAATATTATAAAGCTAAAGAGTTTGTTTGTTTGTTTGGTTGAACGCGCTAATCTCAGGAACTACCAGTCCGATTTGAAATTTTTTTTTTGTTAGATAGCCCATGTATTGAGGAAGGCTATAGGCTATATAATATCACGCTACGACCAATAGGAGCGGAGCATCAATGAAAAATGTTGCAAAAACGGGAAAAATTATTCCTTTTGAGAGCTTCCGCTGCGTAAACGGTTAAAGTTACGCAAAAATCATGTATGACGGAATTGTTCCCCTTTAAAAGTTCTAAAAAAAAGTCCGCGACAGCATATGTCTATCTTTTAAGGTTGACTCACTATAACTTTTTTATGGTAATCAAATTTGTTCATAATTATAATATTCAAGCGAACGTGTATTGCACCCGGGCTTTCTTAGCACCCGGGCGAAGCCGGACGGGGCCGCTAGTTTATAATAATATATAGGTACCTATTATATTATTATATATGTAACAGATATTGGAAGATCATTCTTGCACGTGGCCCACTAGTAATTTCTTTTTATCTGTGTTTAGACTAAATGATAAACTATACTGATTGCGCAATGCAAATTGCAAATTAGCGCACCTTACATTAAATACACAACAAAACACTGGAAACATAAATTATATCTATACATGCATTATTCAATATAAATATACAGTAAAAGCCCGCTAATCTGTACCACGGTGCTTTCAGCTAACAAATTGAAATGTCAGGCACTTAGAGTATTCTCTACCGGTAGTTACCCCCTGCACTTTTCATCTGAAATCCTTTTTCCTCGCCTAAAAATGGTTGCAGCTCTCCCGACGCTATTTTTAAAGCTAAAGGGTTCGGGTAAACGCCAAATGAAAGACCAATTAATCACACTACAAATCTTTTAGGCGAAAAATTAAAAAAAAATTCCTGGAAAAATTTTTTTTTTAAAATACGTACGTATAATCTTTTCACACGTAGGCAAAACTTTTTTTCAAAAAATCTATAGTGTGATTCTTAGTCCTTCATTCGGCGTTTACCCGAACCATTTAGCTTTAAAAATAGTGTCCGGAAAGCTGCAACCGTTTTTAGGCGAGGGGAAAGGATTTGAGATGAAGAGTGCAGGGCGTAACTTCCGGTAGAGAACACTCTTTAGTCGAATTACTGGTTGAGACGAATATAGAAAGCCTAAATGTTTTTGGACGTATTGTAATAACGAACTTTTAGCGAGATTTTACTGTATACACAGATTTATTTGCAAAACACAAATATTGCGCCTATACAGCGTTATTTGTATTCTGCGAATAGAGAGATCTTTGGAATGGGAGTCAAGCGGGTCTTCGTAATACGTCCTGCATGGTGAATGGTGATGCCAATTATCTTGTATACACAGTGTTCAGAAATGGTTAATGTTTAAAACAGAATCAATCATAATTAAATGATGTAGGTATGTAGTAATCTACATTTTATGAAATATTAAATTAACAGTTTATTTATTCCAAGTTACGTTATCATTGTCTGCCTTGCAATTTTTTTTGCATACCTGGCAGACCTCACTCCAAATTAGTGTTGCCGTCTAGACAAGACAAGACAAGACTTTCAAAGTCTTGTCTTGTCTTGAAATATCAAGACTTCAGTAAGTCTAAGTCTAGATTAACAAACTCTTGTCTTGTCTAATATCAAGACTCTAGATTATTTTCAAGAGTAGATTAGTAGACCTCGCGCGGCGAAAGATGAAGCTACCGCGTCATAGTAACGTGAATGCATTGCGCCCGCTTCTAGCTTGCTATTGGCTGTTTTGGAGATCCATGAGCAGTTTGCCAAAATTGTACCTAACGTCATAAAACCCAATGTGCAGTTTTGTGTACACGGCACTGTCTGCGGGCAAGCAGGCGTTCACTAGCATATTATTGATGACGTACCTGGCTTCATCTCTCACCGCGGGTACTCTAGTAGTAACTAGTAGGTAAAGTAAACCTTTACGTACTATTACTATTTACTTAGTTTATCTAGACTCTTGAAAATTGTCTAGAGTTTTGGCAAGAGTCTTGATCTAGATAAAGCAAGTCTTGTCTTGTCTTGAAAATTTCTAGACAAGATTTTTGCAAGTCTTGTCTTGAAAATTTAGACAAGACAAGACAATAGTCTATAGTAAGTCTAGATCTAGACGGCAACACTACTCCAAATGAATAAGTTTTCAGTGAGTTCTTCCGGGTATGCAAAAAAAATTTGTATGGTAGAAATATGAAAATTGTAAATAATTGATATTTCTCCATATAATCTGTAGTGCTGTAGCGCTGAGCAGTTACGAAAGATTGCGATAAAAAATGATTGGAAATAAAAATTGAATTAGTCTGCCGTAGATTTGATGTTTTCCATCAGTTAAATTCACTAATAAAATTTTAGTAGTGTTGTCCAGTACTTTTGTACCGTGAGAGCTTGGACTACGATTTAAGGTCAATTTATATTATCCGGTCAGACACGAGGCGAGAACGTTTCCGACAAGACAAACATTTTTACATGCATTTCTTATACGAATATTTATACTTAGCGGATCCCGTCCGTTCAGACACGTATCAATATACTCGTATTTGAAATGCATGTAAAAATGTTTGTCTTGTCGGAAACATTAAATTCACGCGTCGTGTCTGACCGGATAATATAAATCGACCTTTAGCCGCTTCTAATGTACTACGACCCTGTTCTAAAACTCACTTATAAAACCTTAGTAATAATGAAATGATTATAAATTATCGACTTTCGATAACTGAATCATAGTTATAATATAATTTAATATGTATTAACTTTAAAATAAATAAATAAATCGCTATTGTGTTCGAAAGAATTTTATTCATTGGATAATGAAGACGTCATTCTCATCAAGTATAATAACAAATGTGAGTGTGCGGCGATAATGACGCGGTGGTTTATAATCGCGGCGATTGCGACGGCAGCGCGAGCGACCGGTGGCTGTATTGCGGACGCGTTGATTGACATAGACGTGATCGGGTTCGACGAGGGCAAAGCCTTAACGGCCGACGGAATCGCGTACGCCCCCGGTCAGTATTTCCAACGCAGCGACAAAACATACGTGGGATGTATCTGCTCCGTGAAACCATGTGTCAGGAAGTGTTGTCAGGTCAGGTTATGATCCTCAAATATATTACCGCTTTTATCGACAGAATCAAGTCTAGAAAGTTCAAATAACTCTGGCAGAATACTATAAGAATGACACAGAAACGTCATCACTCGACAACGGCTATTGTTCCGGTCTCCACCCTTGAGTATGGGTGGAGACAGGAACAGCAACGACTGCCACTCACTTGTACTTCGTCTCTAGATTCCTGTCTAAGGTGTAGACACAATACTATAAGAATGACACCGAGACGTCATCACTCGACAACGGCTATTGTTTCGGTCTCCGCCTACTTGAACTCACACACGCCGCCTATGTCCTTTGGTAAAAATCACTAGAGAGCAGCGGAGAGGGTAACGGTTGTCAAGCATGCAGACAGTCCGTTGCTAAGTGAGGGCGGCGCTTTGCCGACAATAGGCTGATGACGTCACTGTGTCATTATAAGAGTAATCGCGCTACAGTTGACGGCATTAGATCTTTATTGTCTAATACATGGTTGATAGAGAGAAAAGGAGACTGATCTCAGCAAGGCGAAGCGCGTGTTCCGAAAATCGATGACAGTAAGGGTTCATAAAAGCTGTAAAGTCTCGATTATCGTGCATTAGTTGCACCCAAGGTTAGTAGTTGAGTTGCACCCTTGTGCATGGAGTCAATCTCCATAATTCTATGAACGAATCCATGGCAACGTGATGTTATTACTGTCAGTTATCGATTTTTTTAAAATTCAGTTTATTTGTATTTTGCAAAAAAAATAATATTCAAATTGCCCGTTTACTTACTCTACTTGGGGTCTTATCTAGCTTCATAGCCTTTACCTCCGGAATAGGAATCCTTATTTTTCTCGTGAATGCATGGAGATTAGTCTCCTTTCTCTCTATTCTCTATTGTCTTATATGGATTGTGAACGGCAAAAATATTGTGAAGTCAACTTTTTGATGCAAAAATTTAAGTGTGAACAGTCAGAATGAATGAATGAATTGTAAATTATAGACGCCCGACAACTGAGGTCATTAGCGTCTAGCGAACAGTCAGGACGTTCAGATTGGCTGACTGCAGGGGCGGATCTAAGTTTTTTGGGCTTATTGAAGTTCAATAGGGCCCCATTTTTTGTTAGATTAAGAATCTTTAAAAGTATTAAAAATTTATGATAATAATTCAATTTTTGTGGGCACTTGAGATTTGGGGGTCCAGGGCTTAAGCCCTAATAGTCCGTACGTAGATCCGCCCCTGGCTGACTGTTTTTAAACCGTTATAGGTAAACATAGTTGTACTGACAATTCAAATTTCCCGCTAAAGTTGTGACGTTGTCACTCAAAGCTTCCCTTTCCCTCATAATATCGTCTTACCGCTTCCGGCGTTGCATTGTACAAGAATCAGCAGGGAATGTCCATAATCCATATAATTATAGACGGCCGTAAAGCAAAAATGCCTGATTTTTTTCAATTATCAACTTCAACCAAAAGATGACTTACTTGAAATAATTTGATACGATTTGATTCTGTTGATACGATCACCTGCAGGTCATCCTACAAGGTCGATCGCACACATAGCCACTGGAGCCACCGGTGACGTCCACAAGCGACTGCGTCGAGCCGGCATGCGCTCGACCCTAGTGTCGGCTACCAGCAACGTCTGCCGCAGCCCTGGTCCACGCGTTTACTGTGCGGAGCGTTCATTGAGACTAGAGGTGGTACAAACTGTTATTTTTTAATAACAGTTCCGTTCCGTTCCTGTTCCGCTTACGGAACAGTTCCAAAAACTTGTTACTTTTTAACAGTTCCAACGTTGGAACCTTGACATTCTCGGAATAGCTTGTAACATGCAACGTATAAAAATTTGAAATTATGAAGTGTATATTATTTGTATTTTTTCGTGAATTAATTCTATTATTCAAGTTTAATAATTTAAGGTACCTAATTATTAAAAAAAACAAAATAAATTTGTCGACGATATATTAAAAATATACTTTTACAGAAAATCAATAGCGAAAAATGGATTTTACCATTAATGAAAACAAAAAAAAAGTAAAAACAAAAATATTACATGACTCCAGATTATTATTTTAACTGATTAGTTTTTTGCATATGATAATATGATTCATTCCAACAGTTTCTTAATGCAGAAGAATGTCCGTTCTGTTACTCGAAACAGTCGAAGCATTGGAACAGCCCGGAACAGGTATTTTATTAAACTGACAACTGTTCCAATCTGTTCCTCGTTCGAAACTGTTCCAAAATAACTGTTCCTAGTATTTTGTATCATCTCTAATTGAGACCCATTGAAGAATATAACTCCGCAGCGAACGCGTCGACTAGTGGTTGAGCTGTGGTCGCGTTCGGTGGCTAAGTGTGTGATCGCCCTTAAGTGTACTGTGGTTTCTACAGATAAACGAAACAGCGGAAGGGCGGCATTGCGTGGCGTCGAATAGCAACGAAAGCGGTGCATTCATGGTTAAGTTCCACAATGGCACAGAAATGATTATGGCCGACATCAATTACGCCGTATTGTACGGACACCAGTGTATGCTGGGCAAATATCTGCTGGAAGACAACATATACCCCGAAGACTCCAACTATTTGCAGATGGACGGACGCCTCTACATGCCGTTCGACAAGCAAAAATCCCTTTTTAGGTGCGCAAAGAGAACAAGTGACCAGAATATAGTGTGGGCATATTACTATGTAATTTGTTCTATCAAGTGGCTTCGCTAATTTCAGTTGTCTGTATTAAAAATAAAAACGAAATGTACAATTTTACTATATTATTATAATAATTATTAATTAATTCAACAAGGCATCCACTAGGTAGTGAATAGTATTTTTTAACATATCAGTCAGCATATTATGCCATCATGATTGTTAAACGTCAAACGATTGTAATAAGATATATAAGGAAAAAATCAGAAGCCACTGTCGGGACTTGAACCCAAAATTCCCAGTTTCCGGCTGGTTGAGTTGCCACTTACTCACACAGTGTCCCGAAAGTGAAATCTGTTCCGTCCCCACCTATTTCAATACTAAATCACATCTCATGCGAGAGCCGATTTATTTTTAAGTTACAATCGAAACTTAAATATTAATAACTCAAATGGCTCGAACAAGCCGTTTTAAATAAATAACAATATATGAGTTAAACAATCGTTTGATGTTTAACAATCATGATGGCATAATATGCTGACTAATATGTTAAGAAATACTATTCACTACCTAGTGGATGCCTTGTGGATTAAATTCATTGTTGAATTAATTAATAATTATTATATTGTCCAGAATTACCTAACTCATATATTGTTATTTATATTATTATAATATATAGTAAAATTGTACTGATGACTTTACAACTGGAAATGACGTCCAAAGTATTCTAGTCACTATAACGTGTTTTACCATTGATTAACGTATCATAATAATATGTTAAACAACGGTTTTACTGTTTGTGCAGCATCAACGAGTACTGCATAGATGTGAGGAACGGAACTATGAGTTCGTTTTTGTGCTTCCAGAAAGCGGAGGAACCGATACCTCAAGGTTACAGCATCGGTAGGTACCCAGACTTCATTATAATTTATTAGAATGATAACTATAAACTATTAGACGAAGAGTCCCATAGTAATATAGGGACAGGCAAATAGAGACCCACAGACCACAACTATTATCGTTTTTATTCTGCTGGATCATGTGATAGTGACGTCAATTAGGGTCATTTTTTTCCCTTCCTCTCATGCCATCGTATCATTACAGACTAAGAGCTGATAACACGTTTTTATGTGTTTATATAAGACTTTGAACTTTTTTTAAAATATGACTTTTATATATCTCCATAAGGGGTAAATAGTCTGTCATTCCAAACGCGGAGCATAACCACCCCATATTTGTTTTGTTCATTCTTGCGAAAAAAATAGACATGTGTGTTTATAAGACTTGAAATTTGGACAGCTTTTTCTTTATCATTAGCAGGCGCGGATCCAGCCCTTAAAAAAGGTTATAGGCACGGCCACCCGAAAATCGCCCAAATGCTCACGAAACGTCAAACAGTACAAACTACTAGACTAGTAGTCAAAATAAAAAAGTTACTCGCGTTCTTACCCGCACGGTTCATTTTTTTTAAAATTTTATTAAGGCATTACAGATATAACATCAACCTCAATTAGGGTTGTGGGCATGCCCACCGTGCCCACAACGGTGGATCCGCGCTTGATCATTAGCACAGATAACATATAATATCAATTATCATTAGTAAAATTTAGAAAAAAACTGACAGACTGTTTGGACGGGGCTAACTCCCTGACAGACGAACATTGTCTGCTGGGGAGTTAGCCCCGTCCAAACAGTATGTCAGTTTCTTTCTACACTTTACTAATGATGAAGAAAAAAGCTGTCCAAATTTCAAGTTTATAAACAACCATAAATCTATTTTTTCGCAACAGTGAACAGTTCTGAGTTAATCCTACCGCAGTCCCTTGGCAGCCCCAATTTTTGTAACATTACAGTGGTGCATATTTAGTTGCCTACAACACAGGGAATTAATTTGAAGATCCTACTGACTTATTTAATAGTATTTGTTATTCGTTATGTTATTTTATTATGAATGGATTATACAGGCTATAGCCTATAATTATACCGTGCGAGTTTTTTCAAAGCGTACATAGACTGTTTCACAATTTAAAATCGTGGTATAGACATTGTTGGTATCTATCTGATCTGCCTGGAAACTGCACACTAAATAACGCAGAGACTTGCCGACAATCATTTACGCCAGAATACAAATTGTACATAAGAACCTTTTCTTCCACGGTGTAAATTTTTTATAGAAAAAATATTAAATAAATCTCTGAACTTATAAAATTTATTATCACAACTCAATTATTGGTGCGTTTGGTATCAAGGTGTAGTGTAGTGTAGTGTAGATAACTTTTCACTGAAAAGTGTAAAAAGTTCAGCAAAAGTGTAAACTAAATGTACACTTGTAACAAACGGGCTAGTGTACATTCTGAGTAGATTGTACATGCGCATTACAAAATAAATAAATGACAGATTGACTGAGTTCATTATTTCTAGTTTTTACAGTTTTTTTTGATCGTAAAAATGTTAAACTCACTGGCATATTTATCTTGTACCATTACATTTTGAAGCTCATTCATTTTTAAGAGACAAAAATTGTAAAAAACAGAGTACGAAAAAGGTATCAAATCTGTCAAAGCGATTGTCAATTCAGACATATATCACGTGACCTCTACTACACTACGTGCACTTGCTCAAAAGCCGGGACTGATAGTTGTTACACCTTTAGTCCCACACTGAAATAACAAACAGGTCAGTTGTTTTACACTTTTGTATAACAAACGTAATAGTGTCAAAAGTGTTTACACTTTTTACACTACACCTTGATACCAAACGCACCAATAATAAATTGTAAATAAAAACTTTCGTTTCCATAGTTTCTAACAATATCTATAGCACGATTTCAAATTGGGAAACAGCCTATGTACGTTTTGAAAAAAATCGCACGGTATAATAGTATAGTTGCGTGAGATAAATTAATGAATCAATCAATAAATAATTGCGAAACAGTTGCGTTTACATTATTTATCATGTCAGCGACATATAAAATACGTACAAAAAGTGTCACCTGATACACTATGACGCCTCTTCACATCCCTCTAGAATTACGTGTTTTGCCAAAGTTATGGGATTATCGAAATGAATAAATTTAATACACTTCCCGAGCAAATTTTCACTGACATAATTGTGATGTAAAATGTCGGCGAGTTCTTCCGCGAAAGAAAAATATTTTTAAGTACACACAAAAACAGAATTATTAAAAAAAAAACAAAAAATCCTACTGCGTGAAAATCGAACTTAAAAGATGTAAATAAGATCAAATGATAACATGCAGTCGGAGGCATCAAATATTTCTGTTCAACTTGTTACTACTAAGTACCTACTATGCCTTCGATTGTATGTTATCATTTGATCTTGTTTCCATCTTTAAGTTCGATTTTCACGCAGTTGGGTTTTTTGATTTTTTCAAATTTATATCTATTTCCTCTCTTTTAGTTGAATCTACTCATCAAGCCGTTTCATTTCATACCCCACACAGGTTTTACCGATATTTTGCGTATTGATAAAATGGCGTCTAGCGTCTGCCATATTGAATTTTCAGTGACGTCATATATTCAGTACAACTCCTGACTATGACGAACCTATAAACACCTCATTTTTCAAAATCCGTGAAGTCGTTTAGGCTACAGAAGGCGCCGACCAAAATGCAAAGATACGTATGCACAATGCACATACATACATACACACACCCGAAAAACATTACCCTCCTGTGCTAGATGATTGGAAACTCAACGCATATTTTTTTATTTAACACTCAACAGGACAAGGTCCCAATAGGAGAGTGTAAAATAATTTGTGTTCCATTTCTCTATTTTGGCAATGATAGCATAGCTATATGTATAACTAGCCGTAATTACCCGGCGTTGCGCGGGAATAACAGCCCTCTGTATATATAGCCTAAAATCTCATCCTGATATTCGCGAAAACCTCATGAAAATCGTGTTTAGCAAACAGCAGACAAACGTTGCCTTTTATAGGTATGATAGCTTTTGCGTTCTTTAGCCCACAACTAAAAGTGAAAGTCCAATCTAAAAATATTATTAGTAAGTAAAAAGCAGTGTGTTAACTCTTAAGGAGCCTTACAAAAAAATTTCTCTAGAGTATAACACAGCCAGAAATCATATATGAATTGCTACAATTTAATGTAGACAGGTAGAGATCCTGGAGGTAATAAAGATGTGAAATTTCGAAGAGGAAATCTTCTTGGCAGAAGGATCAAGAAAATACGGCGATACTGAAATTTGCCTTTATTGCTTACGTTTCAGGAGATTTTCTCCCATCTTCAGAGGATAGAATTTGAGCTCTGAAAGATGATAAAAAATCTCCCGAAACGTAAGCAATAAATCAGTTTCGACGTGTTTTCTTGATCTTTATGCCAAGAAGATTTCCACTTCGAAATTTCACATCTGCACAGCCAGAAATGTTTTTGCTAAATCATGATTCATACATAAGCATTTACAGACGTTGAGGGAGAGGAGGGGCATCCCCAGCTCCCATTTAAAATACGTTCAAGTTTGAGTGAGATAGCTATAAGTAGTGTCGGACTCGGTCACTAACACAAAATTCTAATGAATTGATTAAAATTAATAACGCCAGAAATCATTTATAACGGCATGTACGCGCATATACTTAATTAATGATATGCCGTTTCCTTCAGATTGGATAATCACGGGCGTCCTTGGATACTCGTGTATAATCGCCGACCACAAAATACCGAACATTTCTTCAAAAGTAGTCCAGATCCTAGAGATCCACTGACTACAGTTACAGTCGCAGTTGTGAGTTTACACGGTAACAGATTTATACATAATATTATGTAATGATACTGATCACGTGATCATTTTCAGATTGATAGATAATGTAGGACATGTAGGTTGACTGTTATCATGTATGATTACTTATACGAATGACAATAAACTTATTAATATTTATGCTAAGACTTGATCATTTTCAGAATTACCGTTGACAGTTGCGTTATTTGGTTTGTGGCGATTATTTTGAAAATTACCAATTATTCCTTCAAAATAACTACAAAACACTAAACCATTATTTGATTGGTGTTTTGTGCTTATCATTTGTGTTTATCATCACTCTTCATGATATTCCTTCATCTAAAGCTGACTCCAGACGACATGGTAAATTTTGACCAATGTTGACATTCGGGCAATTTGCCATGTCGTGTGGATGTTTTTCATATGGCCAATATTTAACAAACAGTAACCAACGTTGGCAAAGAAAGACATTTGCATTGAGGGCGGTTTTTTGAATACACATCAAAGGGATTGACCAACACTGGTCTCGACTTGCAAATACGACTTTGTTTTCATCCAGATGACTGGACTGTTTTCATCACATGGTGTTTGTCAGTTTGTGTTATTATTATTATTGTAGATTATAGACGCATCGACAACTCAGGTCATTAGCGTCTTCAACACAATTAATAATCCGTTTGTGTATTAGAATCTGCCAGCCGGCATACACAAACCGACTAGTGCGAGCTCAGGCTCCTGGAATCGCCAATTCCCAAAAAACATTGGAATGCAATTGCGAGAACAACTACATTCCAATGTTGCCCTGGGGGAATCAGTGTGTGTATATTATTGTGATTTATGAGTTGCATATATGAAACATGTATTAAGAGCCGGGTACAAGAAATTAATACCGCTGAATCACTTGCAATAACTGCTTTATTTGTGCTATCCATTTTGTTTAATGTTGGTTATATTTGCTAAACATTGAATGTACTAAGCTTGGCCAACGCTAGCCAAACAGAATCCTGTCGCGTGGATGCTGGACATATTCAAATGATCATACATGCTCAACATTGATCGCCAATACATACGGCAACATTGGCCATGTCGCCTGGAGTCGGCTTTAGAATTGAGGCAGCCAAATAAAGATCCACAATAAATTATCGTTTTTATTCTGCCGGATCAAGCGATACTAACGTCATTTAGGGTCTTTTTTTAATGTCTTTTTATGTAAATATATCATCATGGGATGCTGCTATCTTAAAAAAAAAATTGTCGAATAGATTGAAATAATCTCGAATTTTTGGAAGGCGAGTTAATAGTTAACCACAAAACACCAAAGCGCTTAACAAATTCTCGACGTACTTTTCGCCAACCATCAGGAGATGTTTAAAACTTTTATAAATAAGAACTAAAAGATGTAACTATCCAGAGATTTTAAAACGAACAATAAAATCTTACCGCAATTTGCTTTGAAATATTTTGTCTGGTTCGTTCGATGCCCAGCTCGCGCCGTGACATCTGCATCGTGGATTATGTCCCAGCCATTTCGTCCGCTGGTTGTACATTGTAGACAGAGAGAACATATGTCGAGGCCCAGCCTGAAATGATAAAAAAAACTAATTGTGAGAAGTGACATGTAATCCTGGCGCATTGCACATTTTTTCATGGTAATATTAACGTAATTGGTGCCTTTATATTTATTTTAAGAGGCTTGGCAAAGACAGTTGCGAATCAACGATCGGACGATAACATTGGCATTCAGTGGTTTGTCCTGTTGTGCGGATAATATAAAATGTTGTTTATTTTCGTGTGGTGGGTTAAGGTTACGACTAAATACGACTATTTAACTTGACGTTCGAATTATGTTCTTTTAGAAAAGATATATCTTCCCTAAATTGTGGTGAATTTTAGAATATGGCAACTCGCCAATCTCGCCATACATTTACATAAAAGAAAAGAACAGTCTAGAAGTTTGATTGCTGTCTGAATAAAATAAATTTTATGGTAACTTTTATGAAGAACATTGCGTCTTAAAACGTAGGTCAATGTGCATGATCTGGATCAGCAAAAAGATCTGTCAATATAAAAGCTGTGAATTTAAGTAAAACACGCTTTCAATTCGATCAAAATGATATCTACAGATATTGAAAGACCTATACGAAGGAAATAAATCATGAATTAAAAACTGCTCTTTCCTTTCTGCTGAAAAGTAATCGATCAAAAACCGCCAGCAGATATGCGTATGACACATTAAACGCATTCTCATATTGTGGTTAGCATACAGATATTACGATGCATAGAAAAACTGGCTGCAATTAGAAGTTGAATTCAAAGTTTAAAGTAGGTACTATAACTAAAAATAATTTATCATTCATTTCATCTTCATTGGAGTACCAAAGGTTAAAAGTGTTTTTGGAGGACAATCACCAGGTCACTTGTAGCTTGACAACGCATCCCCAGGTCATCTGTAGTCTAACAGTGCATCACCAGGTCACCTGTAGATTGACAACGCATCCCCAGGTCACCTGTAGTTTAACAGTGCATCACCAGGTCACCTGTAGATTGACAACGCATCACCAGGTTACCTGTAGCTTAACAAAATACGAACAGAAGAATGTGGAAGTGGTGGAACAGTAAAACACGATCGCTCGCACTAATAACCGGCATCGTAGTGTTCGCCGTCGTTCTGAACTTATTGTATTGTAGTCGTGACGCTTGCAATCAGCACACGTCCATAGCTCTGACGCCGAACCGCTGGTTCGACAACGGAAGTGTCGAGGCTGTCGATGGTACGATTTACGCACGCGGACAATACATATCGGATGGCGACGGTCACTTCAGGGCGTGCGTTTGCACAGTCAAGCCATGTGTTAGGAAGTGCTGTCCCATTGGCGACCTCCTGATGCGAACCGACATACCAGGTATTAGTTATGTTTTGTGTCTTAGGACTAGGGTTGCCAAATCGAAACCGCAAGATTTTAGGGACATTTATGAGGCGATTTATTACAGAATTTGAGTTAAATCTCGTATTAAAGCATGGTTTCAGGGGAAAAGGTAAAATAAAAGTTAACTATTTTTTGTATTTATCATTAGACTTTAATTTTACAAATTTATATCGCCATCAGGACTATATAGTTAAAAGAGATAAAATGTCTGATCACGAATTCTAGGATTTTGTTAAAATTATGAATTTCCGGGACAGAAGAAATAAATTCAGGGATTTTTCCGGAAATCCGGACCTTCTAGCAATCTTAAAACTGCTGCCCCTGCGTAGAAAATGGCTTGATACCTTAATGACAACAATAACGTAATAATGTCCAGATCTTGGCCTATTTTTTCCACTGACCGTTCAAGAGCAAGTATACCAAATGTTTGGTATATATACCTATACTGGCAATGCAAGAAATTGATCAGTGAGTTAGAATTTTGTCAAGATATTACTCACGACATCATATTTTTTACGTGCGGGTAGTCCTGGAAGACGACACAAAACAGAGCTATACGTGTAATATGGCCGTTTGGAGAACTTGTCGAAAAAATTGTTCGTTAGAAAAAATACGGTTTGATTATCTTGAACAGTTTTTGGCATACATAATATATGCAAACTAGCGGTCCCGTCCGGCTTCGCCCGGGTGCTAAGAATTTATGATTTATAATCCCCTCCCCGCGAGAAATTCTCCCCCTGCGAAGCGAAGTCGCCTGTCGTTGTTCTAGCTTCACGTACTTGCCTACAGTTTATAATATTAGTATATAGTCAAAAAATCCTACACCCCCGTTTTACCTCCTTTAGGGTTGAATTTAAAAAAAAATCGAATAGCCTATAACCTTCCTCAATAAACGGGCTATCTAACAAAACAAATTTTCAAATCGGACTTGTAGTTCCTGAGATTAGCGCGTTCAAACATACAAACTCTTCAGCTTTATTATATTAGTATAGATAACATTTCTAAATACATCTGGGGCCACGGCAGTGGCCCCCGCCAAGTCGAGCAAACAACAGACGGCCGCTACCGTGTATACCTTTTCTCGAAGCAACTCAAGGCACTTTTCAACTTTCTATATCTCTGTTACAAATGCAAGCAGAAGGCTGAAAATTTCGCTAGAGATTGTACCTAACGGTCTTAACTAATTCCCCAAATTACAAGTTTCTAATAAATATAGTTCAGAAAATTTCAACCCTCAAAATTGTCTATTTTGTCATCACTCACTCACTCACTGACATAGCGATCATCAAAAAGCTAGGGCACTTCCAGTAATCCTAGAAAGCTGAAATTTGGTATGCAGGCTGGGTTTCACGTACAAGTAACGAGAAAATTCCAATATCTGTATTTTTCCCCCTCCAACCCTTAAAAGGGGGTGGTGCATATTTCTATTATTATAAGCTAAGTCCGTAGTCAGAGAAAGCTGAAATTTGGTATGCAGGCTAGGTTTCGCGTACAATTAACGAGGAAATTCAAACATGTGTGATCTTCCCCCTCCAACCCCTAAAAAGGGGTGTTGCAGATTTCTATAGGTCCTTAGTCAGAGAAAGCTGAAATTTGGTATGCAGGCTGAGCTTCGCGTACAAGTAACGAGAAAATTAACAAATCTATGTTTTTCCCCCTCCAACCCCTAAAAGGGGGTGGTGCATATTTCTATTATTATAAGCTAAGTCCGTTGTCAGAGAAAGCTGAAATTTGGTATGTAGGCTAGGTTTCGCGTACAATTAACGAGGAAATTCAAACATGTGTGATCTTCCCCCTCCAACCCCTAAAAGGGGGTGTTGCAGATTTCTATAGGTCCTTAGTCAGAGAAAGCTGAAATTTGGTATGCATGCTGGGTTTCACGTACAAGTAACGAGAAAATTCAAATATTTGTGATTTTCCCTTTCCAACCTTACAAAAAGAACTGAGATCCCATCAAAAATATTCTTGTAAAGAAAAAAAATGCCAAGTCTCGCAACACTTCCGCCGTAAAAAGTTTTGAGATCCCGAAAAGTACCAAGTCAGCCATTCTATTACCTTTGACTATGAAGTTAGCAAATTACTCGATAGTTGTCTTAAAACTACACAGGTAAAATAAAGAATAATTTATAAATAATATTTTATGACTGTAAACTTGTAGTGCCTTTTGAACTTGGCAATCACATAGTATCAGGATATATGACACCGTGCGATAAAGTTTTAATAAAAACAATATCTCATCACAGTGCACCTATGCCACGTGATTGCCAAGTTCAAAAGGTACTACAAGTTTACAGTCATAAAATATTATTTATAAATTATTCTTTATTTTACCTGTGTAGTTTTAAGACAACTATCGAGTAATTTGCTAACTTCATAGTCAAAGGTAATAGAATGGCTGACTTGGTACTTTTCGGGATCTCAAAACTTTTTACGGCGAAAGTGTTGCGAGACTTGGCATTTTTTTTCTTTACAAGAATATTTTTGATGGGATATAGCTTTCCTAACCAGTTTATGATAAAAAATTATCAATTTAATGTTCTTTACGTACAATAAAATATTAGTAAAAATAACTTTTTAGAGACAAGCTTTTATTGAAATGTACTAAAAAGGAAAAATAAAAATTTAATAATTTTGGTTCATAATGATTATAAAAGCGGGGGTTGTAATCTCTATGATAGTTTATTAGTCGCAACCCACGCTTTTAAAATAATTATGAACCAAAATTATTAAATATTATTTTTTTCTTTTTAGTACATTTCAATAAAAGCTTGTCTCTAAAAAGTTTTTTTTAGTATTATTTTATTTTGTTCATTTTAGTCTTTCAAAATTTTACCCTCTTTTGATCCCCCTCGGGGCTGAATTTCGAGAAATCCCTTCTTAGTGGATACTTACGTCAGAAAAGGAATCTACTGTCCAAATTTAAAGTTTCTAGCTTCAGCGATTTGGCCTGGGCGTTGACTAGTTAAAAAAACCCTACACCCCGTTTGAATCCCTTAGGGGTTCAATTTAATTCTAAAAACGATTTATTCTATTGTCATCGGAAATAAATATGTGTACAAAATTTCAAATCGATCGGATACGTGGAAGTCGTTCAAAATTGACTTGCAAGATTTGACCTAAACAAACACACAAACAAACTAACATACATTGCAAGTTAAATAAAAGCTTGTAAAAATGACCAATGAAATACGCGTTCCTGTCTATTTTACCTGCATAAATTATACAGTAATTGTGTAATAAAAAAATGGCATTAAATTGACCTAGAAATCTGGATGCGTACATTAAAAATACTGCAACGTTTCGAATCATCCACAAAAAAAAGGCATGGACTTAAATAACTATCATAAATTATCAGGTTGGCGACCTTATGACGTCAAACGCTACTCTTAAGTGCGTCATCTTTTACAAAGCCGGTTAGTCAAGTTACGTCACAACAGTTGTTATTATTTATTATCTCAAATGCAATAATCTTCTGAACGCGTGCGTTTATTTATTTATTTATTAAATTACAAAACTGCTTGTGGGTTTTTACAGTAATTATGTTTTTATTCCTTCACATTTTTGCATTTAAAAGTTAGAATCTAACGTGAAAAGTAAACAGTAAAAGACAGCTGACGATTGGAAAGTGCTGAACGGCGTCACAAAAGAAAACATGTTATATTTTATACTTACATGTTCATACGATCAAAGTATTTGCAACTTATTAAATACAATTAAATGCTTAACTTAGCATAGGAATGACGTAACGTTACAATGCAACACTAGAAAAATTCATTTTAAATCTATGTCACCGTCGGGACTCAAACCCGAATCAGTGCCGGATTTATATTTTTTATGAGTGTAGGCCACTTTATTTCCGCCGCCCCATGTACATACCTTTCTAAAATAATAATTTTCCATTTGTAGTAAAGTGACCGTCCTTTGAAATCTGCCGCCCCTAGGACGCTGCCGCCCCTAGGCCGCGGCCTATACGGCCTATTTATAAATCCAGGACTGACCCGAATCAGTAATCACCACTATCGCGGCGACTGAGATATCATTTACTCTATACGGCGACACGATTAATTTTATAATTGACCGAGCTTGACTGTTTTTGAACTTCTGTGCAATTTTCAAAACGAAGTTTCGCCACATTAGGTGCGTTTGGTATCAAGGTGTAGTGTAGTGTAGTGTAGATAATTTTTCACTGAAAAGTGTAAAAAGTTCACCAAAAGTGTAAACTAAATGTACACTTGTAACAAACGGGCTAGTGTACATTCTGAGTAGATTGTACATGCGCATTACAAAATAAATAAATGATAGATTGACTGAGTTCATTATTTCTAGTTTTTACAGTTTTTTTGGTCGTAAAAATGTTAAACTCACTGCCATATTTATCTTGTACCATTACATTTTGAAGCTCATTCATTTTTAAGAGACAAAAAATGTAAAAAACTGAGTACGAAAAAAGTATCAAATCTGTCAAAGCGATTGTTAATTCAGACATATATCACGTGACCTACACTACACTACGTGCACTTGCTCAAAAGTCAGGACTAATAGTTGTTACACTTTTAGTCCCACACTGAAATAACAAACAGGTCAGTTATTTTACACTTTTGTATAACAAACGTAATAGTGTCAAAAGTGTTTACACTTTTTACACTACACCTTGATACCAAACGCACCTTATAAGTACTTGGTAAAGTCGCAATAAAGGGACGAAACGTCGTAAGTAAATGGAACATCATTTAATGTTTTATTAACCGATTTAAAAAATGGGGTTATCAATTCGACCCGTATATTTATTTTCGTCGAAGTCCCTGTAATATTAGCAATAATTTTTGAAAACAGACACAATTCACAATTAATATAATGAAAAATATTTCGAAAACTTCGCGATCGACAAACTATAAAATACAGAACAAAACATATCGACAAGTTATCATCAAACGGTCATCCTGCGATCCTATGGTCAGTGGCAAACACGTGATCACTCTGTATGTTTGTACAGGATTGAATTGCAACAATAGCCCAGAGACTCAACAGTACAACGATATGTTTACGGTGCAATTCTACGAAGGCACCATCCCTCTGGAGTCCGTAGAATCTTACGGCATCATCTCCGAGCACAACCAAATATGTCCAAATCCAGCCGGGAAGATTCTGCTCCACAAGGAGAATATTTATTTGCAGGTACAGTAGTTTTCAGCTGATTTGGCAGCGAAAGATTGAAAATATGAGAGAGAAAAAATATACAGAATGAGTAAAAATTTGTGCCATCATTGGACGCTCCAAGGAGCGTTGCGGTTTTAAATGATGGTAACGGATATATCACAAGAGTTTGACGTTTTACATTTTATTTTTCGAGAATGTTACAACTGCCATCTACTATATCTTCTTAAGCTGGGGTCCGACGGCGTATGGCTTGACGATCCTGGTCGCGCCGTGGGAATGTAAAAACTCGTTATTGCTCGAGGTGACTTGGAACTGTGGCTCGACCTTTTCCGTGAAATGTCGATAAATGCTCAGAGATCAAAGGCTTATGGATGGATGGATGACAAGCCTCTGTATAGAGCTCGGATGCACTGTTCCCACAGTCTGTTGTAATCTGTTGTAGATTGTGAAGTGTAGTTTTGCAGTTTTCATCGATCTGACAACGAGGCGCTGTAGTTAACTGGATAGAACGTCTGGAAATGTTCGAGTCCACACTCCACTTAAGATTTGCCAAGCCAAGCATCGTAGGAATGATGCGAGGTCGGAATTCAACCGACCGCAAGTTCACAAGTACAAACCTTTACCTTTGCCAAGTCACACGCCGTGAAACCCCGGCTTTAAAGTATAGTTTCAAATAAAAGTACACCGTATCGCTGTTGTTTCGATAATATATCGTGCATTCGATATGCCGCTTCTATTGACAAGTGGCTTGAATTTTCAGACGGACGGTATCTTGTATATACCCGAGTATCCGCAAGAAAAACGAATGATTAAGATGCCGAACTACTGCGTCGATTTGGTGCTCGAAAACAACGACACAGCTCCCACAATGAAAATGTTTAGTTGCGTCCATCCGATTGATGTTTCCGAGAACCAATGTGCGTTGAAAATTGGAGTCACAGGTAATTTTAAAAACATTGCCAACCAAATACAAAAACGCTTACTTAAGATATTTCGTTTTTTTTTTTTGGCTATATCTTTAAAAGAGGCCTGCACTTCACCCATTTCAAGAGATGGCGTCACCATATGTAATGTACCTAACCCAATTTTTCTCACATCATAGCAGCTTTTATATTGAAAGTACAGTCAATTTGTGTGATCAGTAAGATTCTATAGATGGTATTCTTGGTATTAAACATTTTTGGGTTCATGTATTAAAATTAATAAAGGTAGGAATTGAGATCGAATTTGAATTATTTTTTTAATGAAGAGGCATTTTGAGGCATTTAATACCTAAACTGGAAGACAACAAATGGATATGCTGAAGTTCAAGACGAAATTTTTAATAATAACAGCATAATGTTTAATAATAAGTCACGCATCACACATACTGCTATCAATCACTAAAAAGGTGTAGCTATTGTCTAAGAGAGGCCGCTACTCTCGTTTTGTTTACATCGTTATAAATGTCAGTTTTGAATTTCGTATTCAGTTCGTGTTTTTCAAAGTTTTTGTGATGTGTTTCAAGCATCGATGCTGTAAAGTCGATGCGGTAAAGTGTAAGCGTGGGGTGACGTCAGACGTGCAAATTGGCTTATTGCTCGTTCAGAGTTCTCTATATGCTAGTAGTCGAACTACTCAAAATATTTCAAAAAAATAAGCTGATAAAAATAATATTACATTTATAACGACGACAACGCCTCTAAAGGTTTTTAAAGGCAACTTGAAGTGCAGGCTTCTTTTAAGTGGAGTTTACACAGTGCGAATTCCTGGGCTGGTCAGTAGACAAGCAGCCGTACGTGTAAAGTTGGGAAATAAAATAGTAAGCTTCTCGGCTATTTACACGTCTAGGTCAGAAGCTGGTACTCTCATCGACCAGTTTCCGGCTTGCAGGGCTTCAAAAGCCTATCGTGATGTGATAAATCAATCCAACTTAACTGTCTAGCGGCACAAGCGTCTACAGACAGACACGTTCAGCTCGCATAATGTTGCACAGCGCTGTTATTCTTTTACATGTATTGTCTGCGAGGTGGAGAGGGGGGGTGTGTTTGTGCGACGGTTTTGTCTGCGGGGTGAAGAGGGGGGTGGAGGCGGTGCGCGCCGCCTCCACCCCCCTTCTTCACCCCTCAGACAAAACCGTCGCACAAACACCCCCCCCCTCTTCACCTTGCAGACAAAACCGTCGCACGAACACCCCCCTCGCGGGAAACTCTGCCCCCGCAAGAATTGCACGGTCCTGATATTCAATTAATGTTCCTATGTGAAAGAATAATTTGGTAATTTTTTCTGCGCCGCTTCCACCCCCCCCCCCTCTTCACCCCTCAGACAAAACCATCGCACAAACACCCCCCCCCCTCTTCACCTCGCAGACAATACATGTAAAGGAATAACAGCGCTGTGCAACATTATGCGAGCTGAACGTGTCTGTCTGTAGACGCTTGTTCTAGCGGCTAGACTCTGGCCAGTTACTATCTCTTATCTATGGTTACTATTCCGCGTTCAAACTGAGCGAGTAGGATGTGAACTACTGGCCTAATATGCGGTGAGAAAAGGCGAGAGGCCAGTAAAATAAAAATATCAAAGTAACTAGCATCGCCTTGTAGAGACAGTAACTCGAAACGATCTGTTTAAACCATGACAGTAGGCATACACTGACCTCAACTCACAAGCTAGTTCGCACTGTGTAAACTCGCAGCTTTAACTATAGATTTTTATAATTCAATTAAAAATGTTTCATCTATACATAAACTCTAAATTTAAACTGTAATTCGAACGGTTTATATTAACCCTTCAGATGGGGTAACATTACCAAAATAACCTTCTATAATTTTTGTAAATCTCAATTTATGATTAATAGATAATATCTACTTGATAAATTGAAAATATGAATTCGTAATAGGCCCGAATAACCTTGGCACTTACTTAAGGAAATGTTTTCCAGACATTTTTTTTTGTTCAATTAAGCACGATACATAAAATATTTCACTTCGTGATAAAAATTATGCTACACGCAAACACGACGACTGCAAATATTTACAAATTATAATAAAACTTGTGAATTAATGTATAAATAGACAATGTGTAAACTCACAGCTTTGATTGTTTTATAATATACATAAAATTCAAAACCATCAGTGTACGTCAGGATTGTGCGCAGTGAACTTTTTTTGGTCCAACATAACCAAATTCCTGATTAATATTATAATCCATAGTTGGTAGCTCCAACAAATTTGCAAACTGTTTGCTGACAATCAGAAAACTTTGCGGATAGGACTTTTAGTCACAGACATGCGTATTAGGTGATTCCTGCAATCGTATCAAACCGCGTGTTGCAGTAAAAGTACCTACAGGTTTTTGAGGTTACCTGTTTTGTTTTTTGACGTATTGTAAACATCGCGTCAGCTGTTTCAACAAAGAAGGATGAGATTAGTTTTCAATAAATTATATTTTGCGCATGCGTAATTAAAAAGCCTGAAACTTGTCATAAGAACAAATCTGTGATTGTTTGTACAACTAGAAAAATCTACTTTTAAATAAAAAGATAGAAGTTAGCAATTGAAGATAGGGAATTAAAAAACAAAATGATTGAGTATAAGGACGTCTCAATGGGCACTTTGTAGACCCGCCCTTTTTTGTTCAAGAGAAAGTGTATAAAATAAAGTTACCTGTACAAACAAATAGTTGATTGATTGATGATACTCTGATATACCAGTCGTTATGTCATCAATGGTCCCAATCGTATCTATCTAACCCTGTAAGTCGAGTGTTGCATTACGATCATAAACAACACCCTTCTTAGCTTTTACCTAGTTGGGTAAACATCGTGTAATTTTCGCGTCACAAGATGTCAAAAGTATAATTTACAATCAAATTTTGCAACAAACTTACCATTAAATAAAATAGGTCACCACTCACCACTGTAAACATTACAAAATTCCAAACACAAATTTAATTATTAAATATTTTTCCTTTCAAACTATTTCACTGCAGTATTAAAATTATATTAAAACATAAAAATGTTGGGCAAATAAGTGGATAATTTGAGTTTATTAAAAAAATGAAAATGCCACTTTTATGACACTTCGTATGCTTGTAGCATTCTGATTTTTATTTCGACGTTGCGTCATCTATCTCGTCCGGTTACATAATTCTTTTTGACACGCAAAATTTAAGGAATAAGCCCGAAATAAACATAAACTATGAAGAATTTTACATTATAAGTTTGCGCCTTTTTGTTTTTAGCTTTCATCTAAAATTTTCCTACTTAGCATACATTGGTAAATTCGCCCCTGGGGACTGAACTCGTTTCGTGTTAGCCAGATAATATAAATGCACCTTTACTACATATTTTACAAGCATGCACCTTCACCATAAAATGTCAACTTCTGCAAAGTATACATACAGTGTTTCTAAGTTTATCACGTTTTAATATTAATATTAGTGTAGAAATTGTCGGAAGTGAGCACTTCCGCGGCACGTAGGATCAATAAAAAGCGATACTGATTAATTCAAAATTTGCATTTAATACTAACGTTTCGGTATTCTTCATACCGAAACGTTAGTATTAAATGCAAATTTTGAATTAATCAGTATTGCTTTTTATTGATCCTACGTGCCATGGAAGTGCTCACTTCCGACAATTTCTACACTGTTTTCAAAGATCAAATTGCTCTATTTAATTATAGCAACTTCGAATTAATATTAGTAAACATATCAGTGGCGTAACTACATGGTGGCAGGACTGGCAAAAAGCCAGGGGCCCCGGCTTCAGGGAGCCCCGCAGCTGCTAACAATAAGTGGGTGTGCAGTATACTAGTTTCGTTCCTTTCATATTACACTTCCTGTTCTTATTATACATATCTGGGAATTTTTGCAAATTTTTCTTTTCATTAATCATGAAGATAGGAGGTTCATTTTTAAGTTTTAACGGCGAACTCAAACTAATGTTCAATATGCCAGAGGGCGCACCATAAAATGTGCTGGGGGCCCCAAATTTATAGTTACGCCACTGGTAAACATCATTTTATATCTATACTAAATTCTAAACAATTAAATGTTATATATTATATTATATGCTTCACAATTAACCTACCCTAGCACTGGCCTTGCCAAGTTGGGTAGGTTAATTCCAAAGAATTTGTATTTTGTTGTAAAATTGTGCATTGTTTTTGTTGTTGGAATAAATTCCTATTTATTTATATTATATTAAAAAACAGGCTCGAACTATGACAAATTTTCATCAAAAATATTCTTTGTGAATTATAGTAATCATTCATTAGTTAACTAATTAATTAAACATTATTAAAAATCGAGTACCAACTCCGTTTGTACACAGAGGGTTCCGTACTTGCAGCTAATATATCACGAATTTCTGAGACGTTTATCTCAGAAACTATACTGAACCGATTTTGATGAAACTTATTTATCGTTAGGTGTAATGGTGAACATTTCATGTTTCTATGTCAAGTAGTTTCAAAATGCGTGCGGGGGACAATATTGCCCCCCATGTCGCAATTTTGGGTTAAAACAAATTAAAAAATACTGACGCCTCTGAAGTGACATTTCATGGGTAAACATTTGTAACTAATTAAACACTAAACAGAAAGGGGCGTGTCGCATTCGTACCTACACTACCCGTCAGCCAATCGGTTCCGGTTCCCCACTAGCAGCTCACTCCTGACGATGTCAAACAAAATTACTCCTAACGCGGCTAAAGAAGTTTTTTGTTGCAGGGCCCGCTGTGGCCCTTGATGGGTCTGCTTGTAATTCCATTGTTGATAGACGAATTGTTTATCAATTTTTTTCATAGATACAGTGGACTTATAGTTAACCACAGGGTATTCTATGACATCCCTGAATATTTAAATATGTAACCAATTATATTTTTCCAATGACTGTTCATATCTGTATTTTTTCAGTTTTTATGCATTAATAAAAATTTATTATTATTTATTAACTTCCCATTGAAAGTTATTGTAATGGTTCCGAAAATCGAAATCAAAATGTATAACAAATTTTTGTTTCAAGGTCACTACACTATTTTTAGAAAGATGTCTGTGTGTGTGTGTGTATGTGTGTATGTGTACGTACGTATATGTGTCCATTTATTTCTAAGACGAAATCTCGAGAATGAAAAATGATATCGACTACGTTAGGGTGCCAATCGACGCGTATTAACGTAAATATGATCTGAAAGAAATTTTTTCAAAATCGGTTCAGCAGTTCTTTTTTCTTAACCAAATAGACTCCAAAAAAGTAGATTTTACACAATATCTCGAGAAAAAAAAATTATATCGACTTCGTAAGGGTGTCAATCGAGGCGTGTTAACGTCATTTTGATCCGATATAAATTTTATAAAAATCGGTTCAGCCGTTTTTTTTTTTTAATTATTGTTAAAAATAAATAAAAATTATGTTTTAATGATTAAAATGATTAGTTTTCTGTGTAATATCTTATTTAATTCTTATTATTAAATATTTATCAAACTGGGAAGTTCGTCGTGTGGACCTCAAAGGTCGCACTTTAGTCCTATAATAAACGACCCACCTCACGGCTTGTTATTTATTATATTTATTTGTTTGCTCCGTCCGGCCCCTACGTACCCGGTATAACATAGTATAGTATACGATATCATAATATATTGTATATTATCTAGTATTTTATAAAATAATGAAAAAATCTATCAGATAAATGATGACGACCGGAAACTGTAACCTGTGGTCGTGTAATAATATTTATTCCGGTTAACGCTTTAGTTGCCAACATTTTTTTAATCGAAATTATTGAACTGCTTATTGAAATAGTTCAAATTTTATTTGGATGCTATATAGTTTTTCTTAGAGTTACTATAATCTTTTCAGTGTTTTAGTTAAATCTACTTATCAAGCCTTTTAATTTGATACCCCACACACAAGGTTTTACCGATTTTTTGCATACTGACAAAATGGCGTTTAGCGTCCGCCATATTGAATTTTCCGTGACGTCATGTACTCTATGTCACTCTCGGGATTCAGACGAATCTAATGACACCTCATTTTTTAAAATCCGTCAAGCCGTTTAGGCTACAGAGCGTGACAAAGAAATATACATACATACATTCGAAAAACAATACCCTCCTTCTGGCGCAGTCGGGTAAAAATCCAAAAGTCATTAATTTTTAATTTTAGGTGGAAATATTACGTGACAAACTTAATTTTTATTAAGTTTGTCTCGACAAAGTAATTTTCAAATTGTCCTACTCGCATGTATTATTATTAAGTTAGGACGACATTAATGTTCCGTGAATTTTATTCCATTAGAGTTAGACATATTTTTGCAATCAGTAAACATTCATTTTATGTCAGGATTCATATCAGTATCGCTTGCGGGGGTTGGGTTCGAAATCCGTAATGCATTTTCAAGACAAGGACAACCAAAAAAAGATATTAATCTCTTTCCGATGCACTTTTAGTAATGGCCACATATTTTTGTAATAACTGTCTATTTTCTTCATACCGACCATTCGGTAACAAGGATAGCTCCGAGAAAGTTTTAAATCTGACTATAGTCGTGTCTTTATCTACAACACATCTGCTTACACGCACGGGGTTTTAGGCACCCCTCAACAATAACATATCCCCCAAATGTCTCCGTGTGCTGCCAGCAGTCTCAAACACTCGACACACATTTTATAGTGTATACTTATAATTAAAACTTACTTGGAAACGTTGCACTTGGAAGGTTTCATATTTATCTCAATTGATAGGTGAATTTCTTCAAAGTAGCGTAAGATCAAAGTAAAGCAATTTTTATTGTGTTACATTCGTATTTATTGTACTGACGTTTCGACGGGATTTTACACTATTCAGATACTCTGAAGATGACGAAAAATCCCGTCGAAACGTCAGGACAATAAATGCGAATGTAACACAATAAAATTTGCTTTATTTTGATCCTAGACTACTTCAAAGAAATTCACTTGCTAATTGAAATACTTTCAAGGATCACAAATCTCTCCTCTCAGAGAAATAAAAAAGTTTCATTTATCTTTTTAAGTCAGCACGTGGATCACCTCAGCTTCAGTCAGCACTGAAGCATTTGGAAAAAAACGTTTCTTACACGTTAAGAAATAATCAGCAGAATATTATGTATTTCAGGGCGGATCTAAGCTTAGGCCTATGAGACTGGGACCTAGGGCGACACATTTAAAGGGGCGGCAAACATAACCTACAAAAAAAATCTTTTTTGCTCGTAAGTGCCCAGTACATTGTTAGTCAGAGAGATGGAAGCAAAAAGGGGCCTAGGCCCTCGCCCTCGGATGGAATCAGAAGCCAATCAAAATTTGATTTAATCAAAACACAGATTATTTGTGACTGAAAAATTACTGTATTATTATAATATACTAACAATGAAAATTATTAATAATTAATATGATTAGATTCTTAACCGCAAATAAATTTATATTACTGATTTTATTTGAGGTAAGGAATCAAATCATTTATTAATAATTTTCATTGTTAAAATTTGATTTGATTAGTGAGGGCGCCAAATTTATGCTATGCCCCGGCCCCCGAGCGCAATTTCCTCTTCGCACGGTTAAGGGCTCTGTCTATATTTATAGATGGAAAGGTACTAAAAACAAAAGGCAGTGGAGTGACTTTGTGTCTCACTTGGACCTGGAAAGAAAATTATGATGATGTAGATTTTTGTGACAAACAATTAATTTTTTATATTTCGGAAGAAAGTTCGTCGGTTTGGGTGCCACCGTTCAGCCAATGATGGGGTGGCCGCCAGTAAAGCGTTGGAAAAATGTATAAGCAACACGTAATATGCCGATGACAAATATAGTACAGCCGCCCATAGTGTTTCGATGATAAAAGACACACACATACACACAGACATGCCATGATATATTTCGTCGACCTCAACATTTCTGTAAACGCACAATATTATACAATAGAGAAGTGACAAGCAGAGTGCCTCAGTGCAGACTAGCAGTGCAGTTTGAGTGCGGTGCTTCGGAAAGCACGTCTTCCAGAGATTTTCTTCAGTTAGATCATTCATCGCGATCGGACCGGGACACCGTGATCGGATGCTTATCGTGTTTACGGATATCGTTTCGTGTGTGTTGAACCGCAGAATATCGATTGATTATTTATGGTTGAACTAAAATCCGAAAGGAGTTTTTTAATACTTATTTAAAAGCTGCATGTTCTTTAAGGAATTTCTTTTTGTATTTTTTTTTTAATTAAGAACCTGTACCAACCCTGGTGAATTGTCAAAATTTATTTGTTTTTTATTATTTATTGTGCCAACATTTTATTTTTATTTATTTTGTGGTTATTCTCTATACGTCGATTAAAGTTTTGGATTTTAATTTTAATGTTGCAGAAAAAATTTCTAAAAGTTTTTCTTTTTATGTTAATTTTTCAATTAGGATTAGTAAAATACGAAAAAATATTTTTGGCACAATTTACTGTATCCTCCAATAAGGTACATCTAAACAGTTTTTTGATGACATATTATGGTGATAATTGGCGTTTAGTTATTTAGATATTTGTAAAAACAAAAATAACGTATATATATATCTATTTTATTCCTTTCGCTTTTTTCAAAAAAGCATTGTCAAAAAATTTGATTTGACAAAGACCTTACATTGTGATCATAAATTACAGTTTTGATACATGCAGGAGCAGTCTAATGTCGTTGTGAAACTCCCTGTCATGTAGAACATTAGATTGTACTCACACAAAATCAAATGATTGATCTACATAGAAAAAGATGGCTTTTCAAGTTAAATTTTGATCAATATGAGTAGAAAAATGTTATTCCGAACTGGAAATTGTACAAAAAAACTATGTTAAATACATGTACACACAGTTTAAAAAAAATATCAATCATTTTTTGAGCAACATCGATTTGGAATTCTACAACGCTTTTCTTATGGAGAAATATGTGTCCAGGTCACAATCTTAGGTCATTGTCAAATCAGATTTGAATGCTTTCTGTGTATGTTATAACACAAGCGACTAGGCCCTGCAGTCAGGTTCCATTCTGATTGGTTGAATACCACATCTTGATGTCGTTTGACACACACACACACACCTAAATGAACGTAACAACGAACTAGTGAACTCTGTATACTAAATATGGATAGTTGATAGCGATTAAAAAATGGGTTTTGCATGTGGAGAATGTTCAAACACATATTCTTCAAGACAGGCAGTAATGTTCACAAAATTAGAATGAAAACTTCAGATAAGGCTTGTATTTTGTAATCTAATTCTTTCTATAAAAGTCGATCAATTTTTTGACATTCCAAAATAAAACCTAATTTAATATTATTATTTGAGATATTTAGGATGTCCAAAATTTATACAATAACAGTGTTCTTGAGAAATTGGAATAGAAAAATAAATTTTAATTAAGTTTTATTTTGAAATGTCAGAAAATTGATCGACTTTTATAGAAACAATTAAATTACAAGCCTTACCTGAAGTTTTGATTCTAATTTTGTGAACATTAATGTTGAAGAATATGTGTTTGAACATTGTCCACATACAAAACCCATTTTTTAATCGCTATCAAATATCCATATTAGTATACAGAGGTCACTAGTTAGTTGTTACGTTCGTTTAGGTGTGTGTGTGTGTCTCTAACGACATCAAGATGGGATATTCGACCAATCAGAATGGACCCTGACTGCAGGGCCTAGTCGCTTATTATAACTGCCAAATTGTAAAATTCTATAGTTCTAAAGGAGAACCAATACAAAATATCTTGTCACTATCTTATACAATGCCCTTTAGATAATGATTAATCTTATTTGTTTATTAGTTATCGGTAATATTAGAACTTAGAACTTCTGTGGAGGATTAGTTGAATTGCTATTTCGATCGCTCTATACATTATGGTGTTTAATGATATTGTATAACACGGAGTCAGTGTAAAATTACTTTATACAGTGTGTACACGGTAGATCCGAACATAGGGAAAATAACATTTACAACATTGTAGTAGGCTATGGGCCATAAGATCCAATGTAGTAGATGCTTTGTTTTTTATTTGGCAGGTTCCGAGTAATCTTAATAGTCAACTGTTGCTATGGAAAATTGTTTCAAAAATTCACTGTACTATTTTCTCTATACATATTTACATTAGATCTTATGGCACATAGCCTACTCCAAAATTGTAAATGTTCTCAATGTTATTTTCCCTATGTTCGCGTCTAGCGTTTACACACTATACGTACAACAAACAAAGTGTTCAAATTGACATTAAACAGTTAAAGCAGTTGTAAACAATTGCCTTGATCGCGTTAAAGCATCAGTTTTATTATCATAATTGAAGGTCATTAAAAAAAAGTTCAAAACTTGGCATCATCTGAAAATTATTCTTTTATTCTATTTTATACGTTGATAAAGTGAGTGAATGATATTAAATAAAATGCTTTAAGAAACATTTAACCACCGAATGATCCACACACAGGATTGAAGCACACTCCAAAGACATTGGGAGTTAATAATACTGTTTCATCTAGTTCGCGAATTGTGCTTATATATAAAAGTTCTTAAAAGTAAATCTATTTCATACGTTGATAAAGTGATTGAATTATATTAAATACAGTGCTTTTAGAAACATTTAACTACTGAATGAGCCACACGGAGGATTGAAGAACATTTCAAAAACATTGGAGTTGTTTTATCGAGTTCGCGAATTGTGCATAGAAACGTTCTAAAATCTAAAAATCGTTACCAAAGTAAAGACAATAAGATGAATCTCTTCAAAAGTATAACTGCGATGTTCTTGCTGGTGTGTGCGAACTATGGAATCGCTGAAACCACTGAAAGAACACCCTTAACGTACGTAAATCTGACCAGTCCTTGGACTGGAAACGGTAAACTGACCGCTCCAATTTTAGTGAACTCGTCGACGCCACAAACCACAATGGCTTCTTTTAACACTTCTTCTTGCAAATGGTGTGTCCGATCTTGCTGCATGTCCGGCTACGGTCTCAACGACACCAACCACTGCGAGCCACTTGAAATACCTGTCTCGATCGTCGATTGGGAACGGGGTCTTGTCTTCCACAAGGACAATGTTTCGGTTGCGAGAACGAAAAATGCGCCGCCCATTACCGTGCATCCGCCGCCCCAATGTAGTCCGAAAATGTTGCTGACGCCAGATAAATATGGTGAAGACGAATATTATCTTCAGATGGATGGAACTTTGTACATGCCTTACGAAGAAAATGACGGTGCTTACGTGCCGCTAGATGGTTTCTGCGTCGGTCTCAAGAGTAACGCCTCGCCGGTTGTGTTAAAGTGCGTTGAAGTGACAGAAGATGATCTGGCCATGACATTCATCGGTAATATATTTTTATCCACTTTTTCTAACACATATTTTTAAATATATATCGTAATCTATTTTCGATTAGATTAGAATGAGATTTTAGATTATACGAATAAAAATAGCTGATTGCTAAAAAAGAAGCCATTGGATCAGATTCAATCATAGGATTGGTCTTCCATCTGTCCTTATAAAATAATGAATTATAGACGCTTGACAACTCAGTTCATTAGCGTCATAATTCCTTTTCAAACCGAGAATTTACAAATCGCAAATTTGTATATAACGTTTTCTTTTTCAGTATCATTTTTTTTTTTTGGTACGGAACTGTTTTTGATGTGTTAACGTCTTCTGCGATTTCAGGTTAAAAGATTGCGTTAAATATTTAACGCTACAAAATAAACACTAGTTGAACTTGGTTGGTTTTCCATAAGAACCAATACTAACTCCTTATAACGAAAACTCTATATAACGAAAGAAATAAAATTGTGCGAAACATGTCTGTGCGGGCATCGCGAAAATTGCTGGACCGATTTTAATACAGCTTCGAACTACGTTCATAATATCCGTAATTTCATTTGAGTGTAGGACTGAGGACTTTCTCTCTTCGCGCGAAGAACGGATATATTTCAAATCCTAACTACCTAAAATTATAAACGCGAAAGTGAGTTAGTTTGTTTTGTTCCGCTTTCACGCCTCGGCTACTCAACCAATCTCTGTGAAATTTTGCGCACGGGTAGCTTCCGCAATGGAGATGAACATAGGTTATAATAACTAGCCGGCCCCGCTACGCCCAGGTGAAAATCGAGGGTATAATCTCAGAAGACCGATTTCAAAAATGTTTTCACTGTTCGATAAGTTATAATAACTGGTCGGCCCGACTTCGCCCGGGTGAAAATCGGAGGTAATCTCAGAAAATACTGAAGCGTTTTCAAATTTTTTTTCAATGTTCGATAGGTGATACTTTGCTTTAATACATAGGCTATAATAATTGGAGGGCTTGAGAATAGCCGAGAGTGTAGCGGCGCTGTTGTTTACATGGCGTTGCTATGGTTCCTCTATTACAAGTAGGGCATGCAAATATTCGGATGTTTCAGGTATTCGAATATTCGCTCAAATTTTAGCCAATATTCGAATATATTCGAATATATTCGAATAATTGGTAGAAATAATAAAAACACTGGAACTTCAATAAATGACTTTTAATTATTTAAAATCAACACGCCTACTGCACGTCCATAAATCCAATCAATATTTTAACAACAAAAGCAGCTTACTTCTAATTAAAAAGAGATCAAATAATCATTTTACTTTACTTAGTTACGTAAAAATTCAGATCAAATCAACTAAATATTAGAGCGCACATAGCTTCCGAGAACCATAGATCAAATGAACATATTTAAGTAATCAAAAAAATTCAAAATTCTTTCTTTCTGTTTTTCCTATTCAAACAAAAATATTAAATGAGCATCTAAGACGCATTTTTATTAATTAGTACCACACAAGTATGGGGTATTGCTCCCCTATAAAAAAAATACTTCACAAATAAATAATACGTCTATTAGCACGTGCGAAGAGCAAATCAAGCAATTAAGTACACGTACGTAACGTAACGTAAGTAAATAGTTATATCAAATAAACATGCAATAATTAACAAAAAACAACTTTTCTCGCCCCGTTTCGATTCCCCTCCCACGCCCTAGCGCGAACTTAGAGCTAGTGTAGCGTTTGTAAGATGTTTTAGCGCCGCCGTAAACCGTTTTTAAACAATTTTAATTCTTAACAAATAATTCGAATATATTCGAATAATAGGAATTACTATTCGAATAATAAATGCAGCCGAATATTCGCTTTATTCGAATATTCGAATATTCGAATTGCATGCCCTAATTACAAGTCCCCAGTTCCCGAGTTCTAGCCCGAGAGCTGGTAAAAGTGTCAATTGGATTTTCAATTTATTATTAAAAAATAATGAATTGAAAATATGAATTGGTGCTAGGCCCAAATAACCTTAGCTGTTGGTGGTCTTTAAAACACAATTAATTATAATAATTGGAGCGAGCGAAACGAGTGGTAATATAGCACCCTGGAGCGAACGAAAGAATTGAGTGAATAATGTATTAAATCATAAATTCATAGCACCGGGCGAAGCCTTACCGGTCCGCTATAGTAAATAATAATACCACAAAGTGTGGTGAACTTTAATTTCCATTTTCGTTTCAAATGAAATAATCGCAATCTGTTTCACAGAACGGAAAAATACAATGACTGCGGTATTATTTTTAGTGTTCTTTTTTATAAAACCGTGATAAATAATTCATAATTGTGTCAATGATAATATTGTAAAAGGAACGACTTACCTCAAATAGGAATAATGGCGTTACCTAGTCACACCGGTTATTATAAATTAACTTAAGATTTATAATGTTTATCTTGAAACCACATTAGATATCAGTTTCCTTCAACCAATACATGGTGTTAAAAAAAGTGGTCGAAAATATTGAGAGCATCTAGTACTGACCAAAATGAGTGGAACAAGCTTAATCAACATGGGTCCAACCGTTTCAAAGATATGACATATTTTCAACGTCCTAACACTCCTAATGTAAAAAGCAGTAGGTATCTCAATTTTCCTCCATTTGTAGTTAATTCACTTTCTAGCTTTATTATGAGAGTATCTGTTATTCTACAAAGCTATAAAGCAGTAAGAGCAAAAATAACTTATGCACTTTGCAAGCATCTGACATTATCGAATCATCCTAATATTATAAATCTGAAAGTGAGTGTGTTTGTTCGTTCCGTTTTCACGCCTCAACGACTCAACTAATCTCTGTGAAATTTTGCACACGGGTAGCTTTATATAGGTTATAATAACTAGTCGGTCCGGCTTCGCCCGGGTGAAAATCGGGAGTAATCTCAGAATACCGATGTCTCCGTAACTACTGAACGAATTTTGTTCCGATTTTCACGATTAGATAGATTGAGTCACGAGGAAGGTTTTGATGTATAATTGAAACTGGCCCGCCTGGGTGAAAATCGGAGGTAATCTCAGAAAACAGATTTAAAAAAAAACACTGTTCGATTGTGACGATAGGTGATACTTTAGGACATATGCTATAATAACCGATCGGCCCAGCTTCGCCCGGGTGAAAATCGGGAGTTATCTCAGAAATTACTGAACCAATTTCAAATTTTTTTCAAAGTTCGATAAATGATATTTTGCTTTAAGACAAAGGCTACAATAACTGGAGCGAACGAGCGAAGCAAATTAGAAATGTATTAATAAATCATAAATTCATAGCACCCGGCCGAAGCCTGACCGGGCCACTAGTAGTAAACTATAAGAAATTAAATGTGCATTTTTGTCGAAACTAACAATTTGGAGATACTGCTATTTTATAGGTAAGGTTAGGGGAACCAAGGTTAGGACGCCAGTATAATGCGTTCGCAAGTTGGGGATTGCGTTTTCCATGTATCTATTTTTTCTTAATGCTCTGTTATTGAGTTTTGTTGGTTGCATAAAATAAATAAATAACACAAAAAATAATTGTTGTTTGTTAAATGCATGACTGCGCAGCGTGTGAAACAGGACGATCATAAATATTATGTTAGCAGTTACTCACATGTTAGTATCTTTTGTAAAACGTGATCCTGTTTCTTCCAGAGGAGCACAGAGCAGTATCTCTTACTACCTTAGTGTTCCATGTCAATCCCACTTTCGTATACAAACAGACGTGCTCCACCGAAACACTAGTGAAACATTAATTTTAAATTAGAATACTGCGTATATGATATAATAATTGTAGTTTATGAAATTTTAAGTATTATAATAGTAATTAACAATACTCATCCTTTACGGTAGGACTGAAATGCGATGATGTTTGTTGATACTACAACAATTATTATATATCTGAGCGGCGTTTACACTAATTCAGTTACTGCATTTTTAAATAAACGTGTTTTGTAAAAAAATTGATAATTTTCATCAAAGTTTAATTAACTTTAAAGGATTGGTATATGATAAAATCAATCGATTTAAAACCCCTTATATCCACACCATATTATTCACATAACAATTAGAGGTGAAAATAATAAATATCTCAGACAGCTAGGCTGCCATGATTTTTGAGCTATATCTAAGAAAAAATCAAATGACCACTGTCGGAACTCGAACCCGAAACCCCCAGTTTCCGGCTAGGTGAGTTACCGATTTCTCCACAGTGTCCGAGAGTGGAAACCGATCTCTTCTTATATATAGCAATTTTGCTATATATAAGAAGAGATCGGTTTCCACTCGAACCCGGAAACTGGGGGTTTCGGGTTCGAGTCCCGACAGTGGTCATTTGATTTTTTCTTAGATATAGCTCAAAAATCATGGCAGCCTAGCTGTCTGAGATATTTATTATTTTCACCTCTAATTGTTATGTGAATAATATGGTGTGGATATAAGGGGTTTTAAATCGATTGATTTTATCATATACCAATTAATTACTGTCCACAGAAACTCAAAACGTTGTTTATCTATAGGTAAAACTTTAAAGGACTTTATACTAAGGAAATTATCTGATCAACTCGTCATTGGTCTTTTGGTAAATTTATTCATGTGACCAAAATAGGATACCTGTGAGTGTGACATGTTGATGAGTAGGTCCAGGGCCCTCGTAAGGCCTCGCGCCGCCCGCGTGCGGATTCATAATTGACGCCCCTTATTGGGGATAAACTCACTAGACGATATGTCAAAATCAAATTGAAAAACATTAAAAATCCCAAATAACTAATACTGTAAGTGCAATTAATAGAAACTTTATTCTCTCGATAGGGGCGCCCTGTCTACGCGCTGATGTGAATCAACGATCGAATCGAAAACTGCGTGCGAAATATTTCGAATTCGAATTTTATTAAAAAAGAAATAACTACTCGTAAGAGTTTTCACGTAGGCTTGAGTATACAAATAAAATTGATATAATATCAGTTGTATATTTTTTCTATACAGTACTAAAAACATAACTCAACTAGGCCATTTGCCGCCCCTTGGATGTGCCACCCGCGTGCATCGCACACATCGCACTCAGGGGCGCGAGGGCCCTGAGTAGGTCTACAAAATTCCGTTACGTTAAAATTCCTTCAAAACATGTATGTAGCGAGGTCTATGTAACTGTTCACTGAACTTCTAATAATATTCCTGAAACAGTGTAGACTGTAGAGAATTGGGTTTTTAAATGAATTTTTTTTTTACTTAAATGGAAGGACCACATACAAGTTTTATAGCAAAACTGTTTTTATTTAATTTTTTTGCTTACTAATTAAAAAGTTATATTTAAATAAAAATTAATTTTTAAACTCAGTTTCGATAACGCGCCGAAAGAATCCGAACGCGTGTGACGTCATTATGTTATCTATGGTCTTTGTATCCATGGTTACCAAGTTAAAAATTTATTATTTTTGATAGTACCTATGTGTAATACATATACACAAATACCAACAAATGCAGATACATTTTAACATAACGACGTCACAAACATTCCTGGCGCGTTTTGAAGTCACGTGATATTTTTTAAATTTTTATACATTTTAATTAATTTTTAGTAATTTATCTATAGATTTAAAAAAAAATTTCTTTTCGATTTTCAATATTATTTATGTTAAATTATTAGAAAAAATTAAAAAATTAATATTTTTTTTTAAACTTAAATACCTAATTAAATCATCGTTTTTGACCACATTTCAATGGCACCATAGAGTAGGTATCTACCTATAGCCTCCTTTTAAATCGTTCTCAAATACAGGTAAAGACTTAATAACCAATTAAGTTCAAAACTATTCTGAACGTTCTCTATTTATTACAACTAGTATCGCCTGTGCTCGAAATTCGACCAATTGTGTCTGTAAAGTAACGAAATTCTAATTGGAATTAACATCAACATAACTGTACCGACAACGAAGAAATCCGACAAAACGATATCTACCCTCTACATATTGATAGTTCATAGAATTCTCCGTGGTGTGTCACCAGAGGTCTCAAATTACACCAAACAGCGAGAGAAACAACGCTATGTATTTGTTTGCATGTAATATTCTCCCGTGCACAAAAAATCCTGTGTGTGTTGCCGTTCAGGTAGGTAAATTCTCCCGTGCACAAAAAATCCTGTGTGTGTTGCCGTTCAGGTAGGTAAAAACCTACCTGAACGGCAACACACACAGGATTTTTTGTGTACATCTATGGCACAGTATCTTTCGAATGAATAAGTTTCAATTCCTTCCTTTCATAATAATAGTAAAAAAGGGTACACAATGTTCGGTGTTCACGTATTAATATATAGATTTATAACAATATATATGTCAAATATAATCAGAACAGTCTTAAAGTTTATCTGTATTTGGGAACCTACTCTATGAAAACAATGATTTATTACTCGACACAATTTCAGGATGGACTATAATAACAACTGCATCGAAGTGACTTACATGCAAGTATTCTCGGTAATTAGGAAGTTTCCCTTTTTTATTTTTTTGGTCTAAATCATAGTTCTAAAAATTATAAAATTAATGGCGGAACAATTTTTGAAATATCTTTAAAAACAACAAAGTTATGCTACTTCAAAGTTTGAATTGACAATTCTCCAAGAAATTCCGTTTTCACTCCGGGTGACGTCACGCGGCACGATATTTTTAAAAGTTATTTTCAGTTTGTATGTGTGGTAATTTAACATGGTAACTTCCGATAAATCTCTTTCTATAAACTCGTAAATTGTTATGGAAACACAAAAAACAAACCAGCTGATGACGAAAAATATTGACATATTTAAATTTTTGACAGTTAATTTTAATTTAATATAAATAGAAAAGTCTGTATTACAACAAAATAGTTACTAAGTAACTTAGGTTCTAATTACTCACAAAGCTAAAAAACAGCAAACTTGTACCGCGTGACGTCATATTCAAAAATCAGTTTCGTTTGCAACCCCACGTACAAGAAATTGAATATCTCCGTTGAAATTAAAGATATCAAAATAATTCTTTCAGAATTTTTAAAGTTATCTTTATTATAATGATGTGACAGTATCATAATTAGTATTTTCGTCCAATGGAAACTTCCTAAATTAGGAAGTTTCCATTGGACGAAAATTTCAGCAAATCAAGATAATTTTGCGCGGCTAGCGGATAGTGAGACGGCCGCTTTACACAAACTTTAAGGCATTAGTATTCATTTATACCTTATATATATGTAATGTAAGTATTTAATACTGACTTGTTTACTGTTTATATCTAGTTGTAGCCAAGACGTGATACAGTCGACGCGGACGTGTGGTGTCTTAATAATTGTGTGCAAGTGAAGAAACCGGTTGAAGATACGACCGCGGTAGCTAATAAATTGGGGATATCCCCGGACCCAGTTTCTGTGGACATTCGTTTTAACACAAACGTGCAAATAAACGGTGCAGTCAGGTTGATGATAACATAATTATTAATAATATATTGGTGATAAAAATTACAATAACAGTTCCTTTTTGTACAACTTTTTATCAATTAATACATTTCGATAGGAAATACCAACAAACGAGACGTTTTTTACATATTAGCATCGAATAAAACAAAACAGTCATCATTTCGCGCCAGATATTGGTTTATGATGGAAAATATTGTGAATCTAAAATCTTCTAATGTAAACTGATCTTTGAGTACATCACTTACATCGTTTGAATTTTATGCATTAATGCACTAAAGTTATACAACATCGAGGTCTACCATTACTGCATCGTTAATTTTCGGACAGTCTGTAAAAATTGTGTGTGTGATTGCAGCGTGTATTAGCATGGATGCGAACAAGTTCATCTGATTGACGAACCACATAAATAAATTCATTGTAAAGTGGACAGTGCTCTGTGTTGGTGGTGATAAAAGTGTAAATAAAAATTAAAAAAATACATAGCTTCTCTGTGAAAGTGTGAATTCAATAAATCTGCCTGGTTTGATGCAAGCGCCAATCAAGGGTCAATAAATGATTGATGAATAGTCTTTTTGTTACAACTGCAAACACATATCGACAATAATTCATTCAACGTCCATCACTTGATGACAAGTAAATAATGATTTGTGTTCTGTCGTATTGGTAATCTTTCGGTAATAATGGGGTGCAAGTTGGCATTAATACTGCAAGAGACGTTAGTGTTTTATTTATTGATAAACAAAACGGCAGCGGTATTCACGTGTAATCGGACAGAGTTCGTGGATCATGGTAGCGGAAAAGGTCTTCCAATTGACGGAACGAAATATTACGTCAAAGGAGGTGCGGGTTCCGAATGTTGTGACGGCAAGATATGTGTGCGGAAGTGTTGTCCGTTCGGGCAAGCATTCAACGTATCAAGAATATGCAGTGTCATTCCAAAAGAGGATTTCCAGTCTTCGCTTTACACCATTGACGTGTGCGATTTAAATATATCGCTTGCTCGCAATGCGAATCTAATAGCTGATTTTGGAATACTTGAAGAACCACCACCGTGTCTTCACGGACAATATATGCTCGAGCCTGAATATGACGAGTATTATCTTCAGGCGGATGGCACCCTGTATGTAGCCGCTGAAGAAACCATTTACGGAACAAACGAATTTTGTTTGGAATTGTATATGGATAAAGAAGTTAGAGAAGTCAGAGGCAAGGTGTGCTTTCCACCGCCGTTGACCAAGAAGCAATTGCAAGTTTTTGCTGGAGGTACGCTGCGTTCCTCAAATTTGTATCTTAATAGATTGAATGGTCGGTTACATTAACAGCTGCCTTGATCAGAGTTTTGGAATTGTGAATATTTAACGATATCTCAATAAACTACATGCATGATTAATTTTTATTTTAACATCTGAACCTATAGACATTTCAACATATTTTATATACCTTAATTTTTGCGATTGAAACATTTTTGGGTTAGAGAAGATTGTGGTTAAAAAATGTTAGATCGACGGTTTTTTGGGGGCCCCGCTTTGTAATTACGCCATTGATTAAAATAGTAGCTTGAAATATGTTCAATCTCCTGATGGTGCCAAGATGGTTGGCGAAACGCACGTCGAGAATTGTTAAACGTTTTGGTATTTTGTGGTTATTTTTAATATTTTGTACCTACGGTACACAATCTGGACAATATATTATGTAATTATAAATGAACTTTTCCCCGGAAAGTACACAATTATTGAAATAAACACCGGATAAAGCTGTAACTTTGCCAAATCGCTTAGGGAAATTGGGATGTTATGTTTGAAAAACACCCGGAATAAAATACATAGACTGTATATCTATTGGCGTAATGACATATATTACTGACGAGTAGTGACAGCATGTTAAAACGAGAGCGAGCGAGTTTTAACAGTGACACGAGTCATAATATCATTAAGTACGCGAAATATATGGTATTTTTCGCCATACCCACTATAAAATAGCTACTTTTCCCTTCATTTTTAGTATTTTCAAAAAATTTTGACAGTTCATTTGCGTCGCCAATTTCACATTTATAGTAGGCCATGACTAGGTAATAGCGGACGGATCAGAGCGAATAAACATAAATCACTATATGAAAAGTGTTTATTTTCCACACTAGTGTGTTTTGTAAACACTTTCAGCACACCTGCCTGTTAACTGACCCATTCCATGCATACATACACTCATGTGAAGTAGCTATTTTATAGTGGGTATGGCAAAACATAAATAAATTTTACATTGAGCAGCACTATGATGCTATTAAATTTCCGTGTACAGTTATATGATCTCCTTTTTTATATTGACTAACAAGAACTTACAAGAATTTACCTGACATCAAACTGTCACTGTAAAAAATAAACTAAAAACTAAAGTAGTAAAGCCGTTTTAGCATCTCTATGGGCCTCAGATTGTTAGATATAACCGATATCAAAGGCTCTTTATTTGGTAATCCCACATTGCGCTTGCGCACATTGACATCCGGTTACCATACTACAATAGGGTCGACCCGCGTATCAAAATTTGATAATTTTGAACAGTGTATGTTATTTCTCATATACATAGACAAATAATGTGACCCAACTTTTTTTTGTTCTTATATCCTTCTTCTTAATTGCAAGATGAGCTTAGCCGCCATAAATGATGACGTAAAAGCCAGACATTACATCCACGCATAGATAAAGAGAGGTATGTCTATGGAAGAGAGGAATACTTCCTCGTCAGTTGTAACGGCCTGTCAACTGTACATTAACAAATCAGTGTACTATATTCTCTCCATATTCTTTCTTTATCTATGGATCAATGGGCATGATTTAACTACAGCAGCCAATTAGAGAAGGCTGTGTGAATTTCCGTGGCGGTGTAATTCTATATTTAAAATTACATTGAAAAATACGCACTTTTAGGATTTTTTTCTTGTAGGAAAATCTTCCGAAAAATTCTCCAAAAAATGGTTTTATTATCTATTTGTAACGTAGATTCGAACCCTAAAAAATGTGGGACAATCCTATTAGGTCATAAACGATATAGTCCAAAGTCAAACGTACCAAGTGCAAGGAATTCCCAGGCGTCGAAGTTCAATAACCGGAAATAAAAGGGATTAGTATGAATTTTCACATTTTATTCCATTTTTCCAGATCACATGGGGGGAGCAACTGATCCCCCCCCCCTTGCGTACGCCCATGTCAAACCATTTAAACTGTATCTGAATTTATTGAAAATCATTCCATTCAACTAGAAAACACGTTGATTTGTATTTATGAATTGTGTTGCAGGAATGCTGATCAGCGTGCCGTTCCTGTTTGCCACCTTCCTGGTATACGCAATAATCCCAGAACTGCGCAACCTGCACGGCAAGTCGCTCATGTGTCACGTGTTCAGTATGATGGTTGCGTACGTGTTCCTGGCCGTCGTACAGATTGCTAGCTCGAGTTTGTCGTCTGCTGCCTGCGTCTCGTTCGGTGAGTACCAGTTTATGCTACATGTATTAAAATTGAAAGATGTTTGGGCGTGACTTCCTATTTAAAACGCGAAAATTAAGAGTATTCAATACCGGAAATTTCCTCCTACACTCTTCATCTCAAATTTTTCCACTCACCTAAAAATGGTTCTGGCTCTCCCGACGCTATTTTTGAAGCTAAAGGGTTGGGGTAAACGCCAAATGAAGAACCATGAATCACACTACGCAGATCCCTCAGGCGAAAAATTGAAAAAACATTTTCGTGTAAAAACTTTGGTACAACTTAAAAAAAGTAACAAATTATGTACAGTCGCGGACTTAAAAAAGTTTACACCTGTATCATCTAGTTACCGGTTTTTTTATTTTTTGCATATTGTAATTTGGCTTTTGATAGTAATGTATCAATTACTAAGGTTACATCCTAAAAAATCAATAAAAAATTATTATCAAAACACCTCAGTTGTTTATTATACAATCCAAATTACTCAATATTATTCAATTAAAACAAAAAGATTTGATAATATTTGATACTAACAAATTCCTTCCCCCAATCTTGCAATAATTCTTCTTTTTTGTTCATCGTTTTAACAATTTCGAGGCATTTAAACGACAATTATTTCTTTTCATTTTTGACATTTACATTTACCTATTAAAAACTAAATTTGTTGCTAAGCTACTGACTTTTTGTAAACTTACACTGAAAAACTCAAGTGTAAACTTTATTAAGTCCGCGACTGTACCTAATATTTTACACGTAGGTTAAACGTTTTTTTTTTAAATCGCCTGAAGAATCTGTATTCTGTAGTCTGATTTTTTGTTTTCCATTTGGCGTTTACCCTCACAATATTCGTTTGTTTTCATTAAGCAGACGGCATGTGAAGAATCTCAAATAAACTCTCAGCTGACAAGTGGAATGTTTCTTTTTTGCGTCAGAAGTTTATTTTGTTTTTGTGAGTTCTCTTATTTTTTTCTGCTGCTGTATATTGTTATAATTGTAATATACACAGCTTAATTGAGAATTAGAAATGCAATAATTATATAATAAATTCGGTCGTTACTTGATGTAATTTTATTCTATGCATACAGCGTGTCCACGAAAGTTCTATACAAATAGATTTTTTTTATTAATTATTGAACCAAACATTTTTTTCTGTGGAAAAGTTCTGCTTCGTCCAAAGAAAATTTTTTTCGGCCTAAAGTTATACGAGGGAAATCAAAAAGTTTTATTTTACTAAAAATAAAAATTATGTGATATTCAAGATTTTCGCTAAATTAGTTACATAATCAAATTTAATTCAAAATTATAACATAACTAACTTCTAAGTAATTATTTATTCAGAATTATAAATCAGAATTCAACATGTCCTCCATCTCTCTCCATACAAAGAACAATATAACTTTAGGCTGAAAAAAATTTTCTTTGGTGTTTTAGAGGTTTTGGACGAAGCAGAACTTTTCCACAGAAAAACATTTTTGCTCCAATAATTAATAAAAAAAAATTCCATTTGTAAAGAACTTTCGTGGACACGCTGTATAAACACAGCGTTTTTATTTCTTTATAGTTTATACTAAACTTTATTTTATTACAATGAGCAATTTTCCTGAGAGTAGTTCCTTCAATTATCCACGAGAGGCAGCACTAGTGGTAGGTACAAACATTATTTATTCCCCATAGTGTCGTGTCATTTTAGTGGTTCAACTTAATTATTATTTAATTAATTTAATGATAATAATAATAATTAAGTTATACCACTAAAATGACACGACACTATGGGGAATAAATAATGTTTGTACCTACCACTGAAGTGCTGCCTCTCGTGGATAACTGATAGAACCACTCTCACGAAAATTACTCATTCGCACAACGCAGTGGCTTCGTCAGACAAACTGGTTTAGTTTAAGATCTTTGTCTGACGAAGTCACTGTGTTGTGTGAAACAATTATAGTTACAAAATAAAGTCTGTGTAAATAAATTATATCGCTGTGCTTTATTTAATTTTATCTACGTCAAGCAAACGGTCGAATCTATTATATATTTTGACAGATAAAAATGCAATAATCTGTTTTCCAAAATACACAAATACATGATGCGTAACTATGGAAACGTAGAACGCATCATTAATTCATGACTCTCCTGTGTCCCTCGGGAATAGTTTTGTCGGGCTTCAAGAAATCCCTTTGCCAATTTTCGTCGAAATCGGTTCAGTGGTTAAGCCATGTATACAGATTAAGTTTATTGCCTGAGTTCTAAGTTTATCTGGGATCCTAAAGCTGCGAGGGCCTGTGGGGAGACCGAGAACAGATGTTAAAATAGTTTTGTGTTTGGTACATGAGGGATTCCCCTAAAGCCATTTGGGTGTATCTCAATTTTCATTGAGATGGGTTAAATTCGGCCTTCAAAGCTCTCCGCAGGGCCAGAAGCGAGAACAATCTATATGTCGGTCTATCACAGGTGTATTTTCTTTCTCCTTCCGTATTAGGGTAAAAAGGTATAAATAGGGCTTAACAAATTGCTTATGGTCCGCGAAATTCTTTGATGCGGCCCATCAACAAAATTAGTTATCGATTGCTGCGTTAGGTAAATAAATATTTATATTCGATACACCGAATATATCGATATATAATATTTTGGCTTATCGATACGTCGAGTCATAATTTCGCCCACCCCTAGACAAGTGTTCTCATCACTACTATACGTTACTCGGTCATTTTTTGTTATTATGAGTTGATGCTATTGTCTTTTGTTCTCAATGACTTGAGTAATCCGTAACATGATTCAAGATCATTATTACACAAATGGAAACATCAGTGTTTCCTCGAATAACAGATAATATCATAATACATATTATGTTCCGTGATTTGAATGCTGAAGAAACTCTATAACGACCTTGGATTTGTTAATAATTACAAAGAAAGCAATGAAGCATGGTATTTATGCCGATAAATCATCAGTAAATTAGATCTGTCGAGAAGCTGGCAGATGTAGAAAATAAAGTTTCGATATTAAATTTATTATCCAAAATATTATATACTTGAACGATCCGTTAATTTTATAGGGAGTTCAGCGAATGGATAAGTTTTTATTATTATTGCTATGCGTCATATTAATGAAATAATTACCTACAATCAACTTTTTCTACGTCAAATAATTGTCGTCTTTTGTATAGAATTGTTGGTGGTTTTATTTTTTTTTACCATACCCACTATAAAATATCTACTTTACATGCGTGTATGCATGCATGGAATTCAGGTGTGTTGAAAGTGTTTTCAAAACACACTAGTGTGGTAATTAAACAGTTTCCATAGTGATTTATGTTTATTCGCTATTACCTACTCACTGCTATGAATGTGAAGTTGGCAACGCAAATGAACTGTCAAAATTCTTTGAAAATACTGAAAATGAAGTGAAAAGTAGCTTTTTTATAGTGGGTATGGCACAAAATACCATATATTTCGCGTGCGTAATGATATTATGACTAGTGTGTCCGTTAAAACTCGCTGGCGCTCGTTTTAACATACTGTCACTACTCGTCAGTAATATACTTCATTACGCATCTAGAAATACACTCTACAGTTATTTGACTGTAATAAAGACATAGACAAGTGCGAGCATAGTCCTGAGACGCGTTTCGTAACGTTATATAACATTTTGACACTTTGTTGAGGTTGACAATAAATGACAAACATAAAAATTGAGTTTGTCACGTAATATTTATATATATAACTAGCCGTTACCCGTGGCTTTCCCACGTATATTTCGATTTATGTTTTATTGTCCCCCCCGCGAGAAATTCTTCTCCTGCGAAGCTGGTGGTGTTTACACGCTCAAATTTTATTAATACATTACTCACTCGCTTCAAAAATGACTTCCATACAAACTTTCATCCCCTATTTAACCCCCTTAGGGGATGCATTTTTAAAAATCCTTTCTTATTGCTCACCTACGTTATATAAGGAACTCCTGTGCAAAATTTCATTCTTCTAACTTCAAAAATGACGAATTTCCATACCAACTTCCATCCCCTATTTAACCCCTTTAGGGATTGAATTTCGAAAAATCCTTTCTTAGTGGGTGCTTACGTCACAAAGGAAACCTACTGTCCAAATTTCAAGTTTATATCTTTAGCGGTTTGACCTAGGCGTTGTCTGTCAGTCAGTTAATCAGTCAGTCAGTAACGGAACTGTTTTATATATATAGATTAGAAATTAATGGTTTTCGCATTTTTCCCTTACTTGTGCTGTTAGACCTCCCTTCTTGCCAAATTCCAAAATCTTAGGTCAACGGGATGTACCCTATAGGTTTTTATTACTGTCGTAGTTTTGATAAAACACGTGATTTTTTTTAAATCTTTTTATTGCACTGAGTTAGACGGTCGAATTTTTACAGGACGAATGGAGTTGTAGAGCTTATTTATTTTATATTAATTTCAACTTGATACATCTAGGCCTAGCCTTTCCTGAGAAAAAGAGTCTTGACAAACAGACAGGCGGACAACAAAGTGATCCTATATGGATTCCATTTTTTTCATTCCGAGGTACGGAACCCTAAAAAAGGAGGAAGTTCTTAATACCATCCGCATGTATTTTTGTTTGTTCACTTTAGATTGACTTCACCAAACTACGGTATAGGGCTGAAAACCCCATCCCTATAATGTTGAAGATCTTCGTTATTTATTTGTACCATGTGTGATGCATATTGGATTTAGTAAGTTTTTATGACCACTCAACGTTTATGTCTGCTGGATCGTTAAACAGTAAAATACTCTATAAACGTATTTTTATTAAACAAAACGCTTGGTAATTACCTATATAGGTAACTATAAAGTTTACATCAAACAAAAAACTTTTTAACAAAAAAAAAACCTCCTTCAAAAAACCACTAAAAAGAGGAAAATAATGAAATTTTGAGTTATGCGTCAATATGAAGTCGAAAGTATAGTGATTAACATCTTCTTTTTAACCGACTAAATTTTATTAAATTGGCGCAGTCCTCAAAATTTCATTATTTTCCTCTTTTTAGTGGCTTTTTGAAAGTTTTTTATTTTTTACTTTTTAGTGTCAAAAAGTGACATTTACCTTAAAGGAATCACACGTCGTTACTCAGTTTTATTAAACCGACTTTCTTACGCTGTCTGATGTGTCAAAAAGTGACATTTACCTTAAGGAATCACACGCCGTTACTCACTTTTATTAAAATCAGCCGAACTGCTGAACCGATTTTGATGAAATTTCTATGGGACCAATCTGAAAGTATATCCTTTCAAATAAAAAAAGAATTTTTCAAATCGGTTTATAAATGATGGAGTTCTGAGGTAACAAACATAAAAAAAAATACAACTGAATTGAGAACCACCTCCTTTTTTTGAAGTCGGTTAAAAAACTATAATATGTCGTTTCGTTATCGGCTCGGTAAATGCGACATTTAATTAAGAATTGTAACCTTAGGCTGCTGAACTACGATGAATGACTAAATAATATAAGTTTTATACTTGTTGTCAGCTCGAAAATATGCATTTATTATTTACAAAAATATACAAAATTTGCATAATATATAAAGTAGGTAGCTAGTAGACTGCTTTTTACAACAAAATTAAAACAGCTAAAACAGCATATTTTTTGTGAGTCTATCAAGTTTACCGGGTGTTCGTTAATAAGCGTGAAACGCTTAACGAATGTCTACTTATACGGTATTTACATACACTATACAGTATGTAAACAGGTAAGCTTCACATATGGAAATTAGCATTGGGAAAAAATGAATGGATCAGAGTGAGCCATGACTCATAATGCACGTATTTATATAGAGTTGCTATGGTTATTTTAGTGTTATTATTTTAATTTCAATTATTTTTATTTTATTTGCCGTTTAAATGTCAAGTAAAATAAAAATTATTGAAACTAAAATAAAAACACTGACAAAACCATAGTAACTCTATATAAATACGTGCATTATGAGTCATGGCTCACTTCGATCCATTTATTTTTTCCCAATGCTAATTTCCCTATGTGCAGCTTACCTGTTTACATACTGTATAAACACTTACAAATCGCATAGTGTAATTATTGTACAGCTCTAAAGCCTACTATATGTGTAATCTAACAGCTACGTTTGTGTGACGGTAACGTTTCCATAATTATTGTATTATATAAATTCGTTGAACAGGTTGTATGGACATTCCTGTTATAAACCCCTCAAGGATATCAACTTTTTTATCGCACAATTAAGTCGCTTTATTGCTGTAATTAAGAATAATCAATAATTTGAGCAATTTCCCATAGTTACATAGTGTTAACAGTTTTCTTTTGTATTTATTATAATTATTAGTCAATCAACTGTTTACACGTGCGCAGGGAGAGACAATACTATATTAATTCATAATCACTACTGAGTTATGTCATGGATCAGAGGAGTCGACTATTTTTTAATTGTTGGCACCATCATAAATTAGTTTCAGTTCATGCGCAAATTGTTTAAATTTCGCGTTTGGGTTCTTCCCAAAAAATAAGCGTCGTGCTTAACTGGAAAAAATCATTTTTGCCACACCCACTATAAAATAACTACTTTACATGCATGTATAGTGACATTTAACAGGCCGGTGTGCGGAACACTATCTTTCCCACACTAGTGTGCGAAAGTAAACCATTTCCATGGTGATTTATGTTTATTCGCCCTGATCCGACAGGCATATTACATACTGACAGCTATATTTTCGGCCTACTATAGAGTGAAGTTGGCGACACAAAATGAACTGTCAATTTTTTTTAGAAAATACTGAAAATGAAGTGAAATGCAGCTATTTAATAGTGGGTATGGCAAAAAATACCATATATATCTCGTGTGTTTTATGACACGTGTGACTGTTCGTTTTGACATAATGCCACTTTAGACTCGTCAGTAATATATACGTCATTACGCAACTAGATATAAGTATATTCTACTATTACTAAATCGACGTCATGGCTGCTTTCTCGTAAAAAATGTCAAGTAGATCCAAAGATATCAGACACATTTACAGATTTTCGGTTTGAATTTGATTTTTTCAAGGACACTAACAGCTAGGGTTATTGGTTCCGTCTTTCTAGTACCAAAAAAAAAATGGAAAATCGAATTGATACTTTTTGCTATGTTCTCGGATTAAAACCTGGGAACTGGGGGTTTGTAATAGAACTACACGCTCGGCTATTCCTAAGCCCGCTGAGCATAGCGATGCCGTTGTTTACATGAAATTTCCATGGCTTCTCTATTACAAAATCCCCCAGTTCCCAGGTTCTGATTTGAGAACTGGTAAAATAGACCGAGAGCTAGTGACAATTTTTTGGTGTTATTCAAGGCCTTATTTTTGTGAAGATGTTGAGGGAAGCATATTAAAGTGCCCTGAGTAAGGGATTTTGTCAGATAGCGGTATGGGAGGGATGCAGACCGCCCCCAACATGTAACAAAAAAAATGGTCACAATTATTATTGCTTCAAGGCTGAAATTGTTTGTATAGCTTGTTGGTGACCCAATATTGTCATTATAATATTTGCAGATCGATTGGTCAGTATTAAAGGGGTGGCAGATCACCCTAAACGTGTCATGTACTCGACGAAATTTATATTATTACTTCAAGGTTCAAATTTTAATATGTTGTTACGGCGACTGTTCTAAGCATATATTTCAATTTGCAAAACAAAATGTCGGTATTAACCCCCTTGTAGAACGATATAAACGCCTAGACGAGCAAGTTTCTCTCTAAGAGAGGGGGTTAATACGGACATTTTGTTCTGCAAATTGAAATATATGCTTAAAACAGTCGCCGTGACAACATATTAAAATTTGAACCCTGAACTAATAATATAAATTTCGTACCTATCAATTGGATTTTCAATTATTAAAAAATAAATAAAGCTGTTGATGGCGTTAAAAAAACGTGAATTAAGAAAAACAAAAAAAAATTATTATGGACTTTGAGTTAACCACAAGAGTTAAAGTAGGTATATGGAAAATTACACGTACTTACAGAAACCAACCAAATATCACAACTAGCAACGGTTAATGTAATAAACAAACTGCGACCTTCAAAAATTTCCATACATGTTTAAATATTGCTATACATTACAGAAGAATTGTTAAAGTCCTTGATTTTGGACACTACTGGTTTTTGTGAAAATATTAAAATAATCACCGAAACACAAATACACTCGGGTCAAAACTTCCGCAGCACTCGGTTTTTCTGTTGTATTTTTAGTGTTCAAAGAATAATTGTACTGGAAAATGTTTTGTTCTCTGATGAAACCCGGGTAAGCTTTGAAACCGTCAAAAATGGTCGTGAACGAGTATGGCGAAGGTCAGGAGAAAAATTTGCTGCCTTCAATATTTCTGCAACTCTGTGAGGGCGTCGAAGCAAATTCTTACCCAGGACACCAAATGGTTCCCTTGCAGAAATATTACAGGTATACAGATGCGGATTTACGTAGGGACTAATAGGGCTTAAGCCCTGGGTCCCGAAGTGTTAAGAGCCCACAAAATAATAATAATAATAATAAATTCTTTATTTGGGAACAGAGTGCAGCCACAGCTGATTTCTACTCTGCCTCATCAAAATATTTGTACAGACATAATTGAATTATTATGATAAATTGAAAATTTTTGTCGGAAAGCAGTCAATTATATAATTGATTCCAATTTTATTTATTGTGGATTATAGACACGTCGACAACTTAGGTCATTAGCGTCTTAAATATACAACAAATATCATAACATATCACTTAAAACTAAATAACATCACAAAACATCCATGAGCAGAGGTGGGATTCGAACCCACGACAGTCTGATTCAGAGGCTGCGACGCTACCAACTGAGCCATACTGTCCTCTAATTGATTCCAAACATATCGGAAAAAATCATTATACCAACCATAGCCACAGTCAGGATTCTAACCTGAACTTTTCCACTTTCGCAGCGGAATGAGCTTACATTACTTTGTAAGGTTAAGGTTAGAATCCTGACTGTTGGCTATGGTTGGTAAAATGATTTTTTCCGATATGTTTGGAATCAATTATATAATTGGCTGCTTTCCAACAAAAATTTTTAATTGCAAATTGTAATTCAGCCGTATAAATCTATTAATTTATTTTAATTATGATACATTTTTAGTACTTTTTCATTAACGATGTATTTTAAACCCCAATTTAAAGATTCTTAATCTAACAAAAAATGGGGCCTCATTGGACTTCAATAAGCCCAATAGGCCCCGAAAAACCTAGATCCGCCCCTGTGCAGGTAGCAAATGTATCTTTAATTAAAGCTTCCTCACATTCGTTCTCGATATTTCAAAACTTAACCGCTTCATCAGAAAATAAAATGCTTCCAGTCCATTAATTCAATATCAATACTTACTTATTATAAAACAAAGTCCCCCGCGGCGTCTGTTTGCCTGTGCTCGACTTTCTTCGTAACTACTGAACGGATTTTGTTCCGGTTTTCACGATTAGATATATTGAATCACGAGGAAGGTTTAGATGCATAACTGAAATTGGCCAGTCCGGATTCGTTCGGGTGAAAATCGGTGTTATCTCAGCAATAATTATTACTGAACCGATTTCAATTTTTTTTTCACTGTTCGATAGCTGATACTTTGCTTTAGGACATATAGGATATAATAACTCACCGGTCCGGCTTCGTCCGAGTGTAAATCGGGGGTAATCTCAATAATTACTGAACCGATTTCAATTTTTTTTCACTGTTCGATAGGTGATACTTTGCTTTAGGACATAAGATATAACTCACCGGTCCGGCTTCGTCCGAGTGTAAATCGGGGGTAATCTCAGAAATTACTGAACCGATTTCAATATTTTTTCACAGATCGATAAGTGATACTTTGGTTTAGGACATAAATTTTAATAACTGGAGCTAGCGAATAAATCATAAATTCATGGCACCCGGGCGAAGCCGGACCAGGCCGCTAGTTAAAAATATAACAGGAAAACTGAGCGGTGCGTTAATTTTGGCCAGGAGTGTATATTATAAACATTATAAAAACTTGACACAAAATGAGTTTTTGTAATTATGAACTTTGTAATTTAGATGACAACACCCTGTATATCCAACAAATGAATTCCAAATTATAAATAATTCATAAAATATGTAATAGGCGTTATATCAGTCCTTGAGTGACTTTACTTGTTTTTTGTAAGTATGTATACAATAATAAAGAACTGGCCAGTGTCCAAATTGATCTGACTGTAATTATTATTACACGTGTTTATGATCGTATGGTATGCAGCTTCCCCGCCGTCGCGTCGTTTATTTAACCCTCCATCGGACGCATGAACCATCCAGTAGACCATTTTTCGCTGAGATAAAAAAGTCTAGGTAGGAGACCACGATAGCAAAGCGTATGGATACCCTATTTAGATTATCATGATGTTTTCGACGAGAATCCCATGGATTAGACAGATTATATCCTTCCTTGGTCAGCTGTTAGCATTTTTTGAGGTTATGTGAGGCTGTCTTCGAATCTAAATATTTACATAATACACATCTTTTGGGAGTACGATTCGATGTGAGCATGACCGGTCCTGCCGTCTGGTGAGTGATCTGTGATATAGCTTAAATCGGGAGTACCAAAGTTAAAATATAATCATTCAATAATTCTGTTGAATTCAAAAATTATATAGCAACGTGAAAAGTGTGTTTTGTGATATTCTGTTAACAATATAAATCATAAATATTCTTTTCCATGATTTGGTTAGATTAGATATTATTGTAGATTATGATTCGCAAAGTAATTTCATTAAGTGTACTTCATCCGATCTACGCGCAAAACCGAAATCTCAGCTGTTTAAATTACACCCAAAAATTATTATATGATTATTAATTATTAAATATTTAAAAAAATAATAATAAGTTATGTTATATTAAATTTAAATGCAAATGAACATTTTGCGTAATAATTATATTTTTTCTATGACGGATTTATGCTTAGCAGTTACCACAGAGAAGGGAGTTAGGTAGAGTGCCCGCGGTGAGAGATGAAGCCAGGCACGTCATCAATAATATGCTAGTGAACGCCTGCTTGCCCGCAGACAGTGCCGTGTACACAAAACTGCACATTGGGTTTTATGACGTTAGGTACAATTTTGGCAAACTGCTATTGGATCTCCAAAACAGCAAATAGCAAGCTAGAAGGCGGGCGCAATGCATTCACGTTACTATGACGCGGTAGCTTCATCTTTCGCTGCGCGAGGTCTACTACCGCATGTTTCTCTATTTATCCGCTGTTGCATGCTAACAGTCACTCTGAAAAGAAGGGCTTGAGAATAGCCGAGAGTGTAGCGGCGCTGTTGTTTACATGGCGTTGCTATGGTTCCTCTATTACAAGTCCCCAGTTCCCGAGTTCTAGCTCGAGAGCTGGTAAAAGTGTCAATTGGATTTTCAATTTATTATTAAAAAAAAAAAAAAAATTATGAATTGAAAATATGAATTGGTGCTAGGCCCAAATAACCTTAGCTGTCGGTGGTCTTTAAAATACAATTCACTCTGAAAAGACAGAAGGGACACCCCGTTTTTCATTTAACGGTAAAATATTTACCATGAACTAAAAGCTTCTATACAAAGTTCAGGCCTGACTTTTATCTTCTCATTAATTGGCAATCCACTTAAACAGTTTTAATGGGTAATCGATACAGTCATAATCGCTTCAAACTTTAAGTACAACGGTACTTAATTTAGTTACATATTTTTTTAGCACGCCACCCTTTGTTTGCGATGTTTTTAAAGCCCCAATTTGCATAGAAACGGTCGCAGTTTGCATAATTTACGCTACCTGTGGATTAGCATCTGTTCTGTATTGAATGCATGGTTCACAGTATTCGAAAGTTCATACGTGACAGAAATATAAAAAACAACAATTTAACCACAACAATGTTATTATTGCAATGCTCTCATCCAGTGTTGCCAACGATCAAAAGTGGATCCCACCAGATGACAGATTGAAAACCACTAGAAAAACACTAAAACTGACAAATTAAAAATTTCTAAATAATTATTAACATTTCTTGAACATAATGTTTGAAGTCCCAATTTCTATATAAAAATACATTATTTTTCTTTCCAGATCCATAATGATGGTAAATTTGTTATACAATATGTATTGAAATTCCTTGAAGGTGACTAATTTTTGATTTATAAAAAATCAGAAAAAAAATTGCTTAAACAATTACATTATTTCTTGATTGAAATTCAAGTTGTCAGTACTCAATTATCGCGTCTCTTTAATGGTCATTCAAATATTCTAAAAATTTTTAACACCAATTTTAATTACGAATAATTGAAAATACTCCAATATCACCAGATCTCACCAGAAAATTTCACAATACCACCAGAAATCCCACTGCCACTAGATGACAAATTTTAGTCACTAAGTAGGTAGCTGATTCCACCAGATCTAGTGGGAATCCCACTAAGTTGGCAACGCTGCTCTCATCTTCAACACAAACTAAAAAAAAAATGGGTATGTCTGTATCACGGGTATACAGACAGATGACGTTAATACCGTTAACACAAATAATTGTATTCGTTGTCGCGGAAAGGAATAAATCCACTTTAATTTATATTATAAAATCAAATGTTCATAAAATATAATAGATAATAATATTTTTTTATATTTTAAATTATCTAATACCTATATATTTTCATTATTAAAAAAAATAAATTAAAATATTAAAAGCCTTCAGGATTCGAACCTGAGCTTGGCGTTTGTACCTGTCGGCAGACATCTGGCTTACTGTGTTTGAGACCTTGACATAGATATAAATGCTGTGTTTTGTTTCACATGTCAACTACTTCCGACAATTTCCGTTACATCTAATATTTCTAAAATGTCACCCCAGTATGAGACATTAGACGTTATTCACGTCAAAAATCATACTTTCTTAATTAATATAGATCGCACAAAAATAGCGAGTTCATTTCGACCGGAAAGTAATTTTTGTGCTGTAATTGACGTGCTTTCTGACCTCGACTAACGCCTCAGTCAAAAATATGTACGCAGCACGTCTCGTAGAAGTCGTAGAGCAAAGTATCACTTTTTATTATAGATGCACAATTTTCCATTCAAGTACGTCATGAGAAAAAAATGTCTCTGTCTACAACAGTTGAGATTTTTTCCAGATGATTGAATCAGTGATTATTAATTTTAATCAAATCGTAATTTATTAGATCAACAGGTTTATTGATTTGAAACGTCATCCTAATTAGTAGATTATTTCTAGAGTTTTAATGGGGTTTATTACTGACGAGTTGTGATAGTCACACGAGTCATAATACCATCACGCACGAGAAATATATGGTATTTTTTGGCATACCTACTACAAAATACCTATTTTTCACTTCATTTTCAATATTTTCAAAACATTTTGAGTTCATTTGCGTCGCCATCTTTACATTTACAGCATGCCGGGAGTATGTAATAGCAGGCGGACAGAGCGAATAAACATAAGTTACACTGTAAAAAATGGATGTAAAAATACTTCGAAAGTTAAGGTAGAATTCGTTCGATTTTCTAAGTGATTTTACATTATTATTTATTTTTACACATAGAAAACTTCATAAAAACTTGGACTTTTACTGTAAAGTTAAACAAATTTGTGATTTTTACATAAAGTAAATTAAAATTACATAATTTGTGTAATATTCCAATAAAGTGTGTAAAAATTACAAAATAAAATGTATAGTTACATATATAAAATGGATGAATACAAAACAGATTAATGTAAAATTAGTAACCGTACGCATGTGTTTTTATGGAATCTACGCGATGTGGCGATACCTTGTTTGCGACGTCATTATCGCTTTGTGTGCCTATTACCAGATTAATCGCTGGCTACAAATGGACCATCGATAATCTGTGTGATCGGCCTTCTCATTTCTTACAGTGTACTATGGCAACTGTTTACTTCCTGCACAAGTTATGTTATGAAAACACTTTCGCCACGCATGCCTGCAGTTAAATGATCCAATACAGGCCGGTATACATGCATGGAAAGTAGCTATTTCGTAGTGGGCATGGCAAAAAATAATTTTATCAATTAATTTAACTTCTTTGTAATTGTAACCTGTCAAGTTAAAAAAAGTGAATCAATAAGAAAATGAATTGACAGTGATATTTGGAAAACCCGACTACCTACTAAAATCTGCATTTTATGTATGCCGTGTGCGTTGTGGATCGGCCTTTATTATTATTGGGATGTCGTGCAGTTCAGTACGCTGCGCACACAGTAAAGAGTGTGACACATTAATTTCATGGGTCTGTGATTTCTTCTAACATTAGGAGTATTCTTTGAACGAAGGTCATTTGTTACGGAAGTCTCGAGGCTTAACAAGGAACATTGATATGAAAATATTACATAACAGCTCTATGTTTCCATTATATAGTCCAAGAGGTCACGACCAAAAATTGCACAAATTTTATAAAGGCTAATATTGTGAGAATAGCTCGTATTTTGGGTGTAAATAAAATACTAGTCAGAAAGTCAGCGGTTGGGACATGGCATCGGGGTGCGTTAAAAGATGTAAAAAATAAAATATTAGTAAAAAAAAGGTTTGAAGACAAGCTTTTATTGAAAGGAAAAAATAATTTTTAATAATTTAGGTATATAATTATAAAAGCGTAGGTCGTACTAATACATTATCATAGAGTTTACGACCCACGCTTTTATAATTATAAACCTAAATTATTAAAAATAATTTTTCCTTTTTAGTGCATTTCAATAAAAACTTGTCTTTAAAGACATTTTTTTTACAAATATTTTTTTTAGGTCTCAAGTACTAAATTCTTAAGAATAACAATCAATATGATTAGACACCTATACCGTAACTAAATTCACTAAATTAGTGAAATTAACATAAGAATATCAGACGATATTCGTCTGATATTCTTATGTTAATTTTACTACATAAGAATATCAGACGATATTCGTCTGATCATCTTATGTTAATTTCACTAATTTAGTGAATTTAGTTACGGTATAGGTGTCTAATCATATTAATTGTTATTCTTATGTTTATATTAAAAACCGTATATAGATTTCTTGTTATAATTTAATTACTAAATTCTTGTTGAACACGACTGGTTAGACCGTTAGAGGCTATTATACCGAGTTACTACCGAGACGTTATCTATTCATCCGAATGGTTTCTGTAAATCCCCGAGCTTTGCACGCGAAACAAACGACCATCTGATGCTGTCCACCTGTAAAGTGTGTTTACTTGTATTGAACCTGTGGCGCCCGTTTAAAGCCTGAATTACGGCCCCGGTAAAATGAATGTCCGAACGTGGAGTATAGAAGACAGACAGATAGATATATTTTTTTACTTCCCACCTCTACTATGGTAGGGAAGTAATGGATTCAGTCCGAAAACAATATTTCGAGATTTTAACAGATTTTCACGTTTTGAGACCCTAGCAATCGTTTAAGATCATTTTCTGACTGATGTCTGTATGTGTGTGTGTATGTGTGTATGTGTGTATGTGTGTGTGTGTGTATGTGGTCAATTTTTCGCCTTCGATATCTTAAGAACGGAACAACATACGGGCATGCCGATTGTTCTATTGTGTTTATCAGCCTTTAACTTAGATCTGATTAGATTTTGAGTCAAATCGGTTCAGTGGATCCTGAGATATTCAAAAAAACGTCCTCAATGTCACGTATTAACATAGGTAAAAAAAAATATAAATGAATTCTAGATGTTATAATATGAAAAAAATGTAAATATTTTTTTTCTCTAAAATGTATAGTTTTCGAGAAAAAAAATATTTTACTAAAAAAAATAAAAATTGTACGTAAATCAAGGTAACCATGATTTTTGCTATATTAAGCTAGCCATCAATAGATCACCAAACAAAAAAGAGGGCCATGCTTTTTTCAAAGAATAAAAATTAAATTGTGTTTTAAAGACCACCAACAGCTAAGGTTATTTGGGCCTAGTCAAAGAATAAAAAAAAGAGTGTTTATTTTTTGCAAATATTTACTAGGTGGGAAGTATAGGACTGGTCATCAGTCGAATTTTTTTCAATGCGACCGAATGTGGTTATATAAACGTAAAAAAAGTTAATTAAATAGATCACGTGTATCGTGGTCATTCAGTAGAAGTGAAACTTAAATATAAACTTATTGTAAAAATATAATATGCAAGTGTTTTAATAGATTCTATCAATACATTTTTCGTAAGATTTAATAACTGCCCTTTTATAATTCATATATTTCTTAAATTGGGAGCGTTTATAGAAAACAAAACGCTGATTTCAATGACTACATGCAAATGTCTGTATCTCTAGTGTTATATTAGACCGAGAGCTAGTGACAATTTTTAGGTGTTATTTAGTCAAGGCCTTAATTTTGTGAAGATGTTGAGGGAGGCATATTAATGTGTCCTGAGTAAGGAATTTTGCTAGATAGCGGTATGGAAGGGATGCAGACCGCCTCTAATATGTAACAAAAAAAATTGTAACAATTATTATTGCTTCAAGGCTGAAATTGTTTGTATAGCTTGTCGGTGACCAATAATATGCTATTATAATATTTGCAGGTCGATTGGTCAGTTTTAAAAGGTTGGCAGATCACCCTAAACGTGTCATGTACCCGACGAAATTATTAGTTCAAGGCTTGAACTAATAATATAAATTTCGTCGGGTACATGACACGTTTAGGGTGATCTGCTACCCCTTTAATACTGACCAATCGATCTGCAAATATTATAACGGCATTATTGGGTCACCGACAAGCTATACAAACAATTTCAGCCTTGAAGCAATAATAATTGTGACAATTTTTTTTTGTTACATGTTGGGGGCGGTCTGCATTCCTCCCATACCGCTATTTAGCAAAATCCCTTACTCAGGACACTTTAATATGCCTCCCTCAACATCTTCACAAAAATAAGGCCTTGAATAAATAACACCAAAATATTGTCACTAGCTCTCGGTCTATAATTGTGTGGGATAATTTTTATTGTAAACTTTAGTAACATTCAACATTTTCTGGTAAAAAAAACTTTGTATAGTACCTATGTAATATTGTGGGTCAACATATTATATTATAAAGAGTAAACAACTAAATTTCCATTCAAAATAGGTTATGAGGTTAGTTTATTTTAGCTGCTTAAACTTGACATCAAACTGATGTAAAATTGAATGATGTGAAAAGTTTCAGCAAACTTTATGCATTTCCCGCAAACGGTTTGGCTTTGTAATATTTATACAGCGGCAACAGTCACTGACTTGAGCTTTTATGATAATATTAGCATATTTTATACAAAAAGAAAATAAAAGCACGAATCGAGATTATAGTTATTTGATCCGATCTTTGATTTATTTATTACATGTGAGCGCTACATGTTATTCAGAGAAATTAAAATTTTAATAATCGGTATTTGTTTGTTTTCAGCGTTCATAGTTCTGTTTTCATTCCTGGTAACGTTTTTCTGGCTGAACGTTATGTGTTTCGACATCTGGTGGACGTTCAGGTAAGATTAAAAACTATTTTTATTGTTAAATTGAATAAACATAGTACTTATAATGAGACAGTCAACGATTCCATTTCGGAAATTGAAGTCAGTGACTATTACTTAGTTAATAACAAAGGAGCGAAAAAACAATAAAACAAATTAAAGCATGCCCGTTTTTAAATTTCCCCGCACGCATAAAAACTGTGCCGCTTATATTGCATTGTAAAACTATTAGTCACTGACTACAATTTCCGAACTGAACTACAAGCCAAAACATCTTGTTCTATTTTCGATTATATTCAAAATTCTATTCCGTAAGTCGAACTAAACTACAAGCCAAAACATCTTGTTCTATTTTCGATTTTATTCAAAAGTGTATTCCGTAAGCCGAACATCGTGAATATATTACTTAATATGTATTTTTTACTCCACAACTCGAATTTTCCGTAACTCGATTATGTTCCTTGAGAATCGACTCAGAGAAGTTTACCTGTATTTGTTTTCCTTATATTTAAGTCGAACATTGAGAACCCTTGTCGTTTTAAATACAAAGATTAGTTATACCCTTAAATAATTCATGCCGCTGCAACTATGTAATATTATAAATATAGATTATGTTCGAGCTTCGACCTTCGGTTTCTGGTGAAAATTGTATATAAATTTTGATAATTCATTCATGAATAACAGCAGTTATGGGGTATACCGTATACACCCAATATAATATCGTTCTCTGCAGAAAATCGACAGCAATGGGGCCGTTTCGCAGTTTTTTTTTGTCTGAGGATGGGAAACCTTTTATAGGCACCAGCCGAAACTGGTAATGTGGGAATCCCTGCAATAAGTAAACTCACTAAAACCCCTCCTCGTTACCCATCGTCCCGCTAAATTAAAAATTACCGGATACTTATTTCACTAAAGCCGGCTCCAGACAAGATGGCCAACGTATGCCAATGTATTGGCGTCCAATGTTGGGTATGGTTGGGCAAGTGTGATCATTTGAATATGTTGAGTATTTTCGCTCGGCAGGATTCTGTTTGGCCAGCGTTGACCAAGCTTAGTACACCCAATGTTTACCGAAATATACACCAACATTAAACAAAATGGGTAGCGAAGATGACGCAATTATTGCAAGTGCTCCAGCTCTTAATATATGTTTCATGCAACTCATAATTCACAATAATATACACATTACACACATTGACAAACACCGCGTAGTGAAAACTGTGCAATCGTTTGGATGAAAATAAAAAAAAAAAGTCATATATATTTGTAACTCGAGGCTAGCGTTAGCCAGTCCCTTTGATGCAAAAAACCGCCCTCAAAGCGAATGTCTTCCAATGCCAACGTTGGCCATATGAAAACCATCCACACGGCATATGGCAATTGCCCGAATAAAAACATTGGTCGACATTTGTAATTTCCTCTGGAGCCGGCTTAAGCCCTTATTTATAGCAAGCGGTCGTATCTTTATATAAATTTTATTTTATTTTTTTTAAATTTTATTTCAACAACAAGGTAGAGACCCCAATGTATAATGTCATTCCCTTTGATGCAAAAAACCGCCCTCAAAGCGAATGTCTTCCAATGCCAACGTTGGCCATATGAAAACCATCCACACGGCATATGGCAATTGCCCGAATAAAAACATTGGTCGACATTTGTAATTTCCTCTGGAGCCGGCTTAAGCCCTTATTTATAGCAAGCGGTCGTATCTTTATATAAATTTTATTTTATTTTTTTTAAATTTTATTTCAACAACAAGGTAGAGACCCCAATGTATAATGTCATTCCCTTTGATGCAAAAAACCGCCCTCAAAGCGAATGTCTTCCAATGCCAACGTTGGCCATATGAAAACCATCCACACGGCATATGGCAATTGCCCGAATAAAAACATTGGTCGACATTTGTAATTTCCTCTGGAGCCGGCTTAAGCCCTTATTTATAGCAAGCGGTCGTATCTTTATATAAATTTTATTTTATTTTTTTTAAATTTTATTTCAACAACAAGGTAGAGACCCCAATGTATAATGTCATTCCCTTTGATGCAAAAAACCGCCCTCAAAGCGAATGTCTTCCAATGCCAACGTTGGCCATATGAAAACCACCCACACGGCATATGGCAATTTCCCGAATAAAAACATTGGTCGACATTTGTCATTTCCTCTGGAGGCGGCTTAAGCCCTTATTTATAGCGAGCGGTCGTATCTTTATATAAATTTTGGTTTATTTTTTTTAAAATTTTATTTCAACAACAGGGTAAAGGCCCCAATGTAATGTCATTTGATACGAAACAGCTTGACGAAAACTTTTTGTACGTTACAAGTTCATTAACGATAACATTTATTGTGATTTGATTAATTACTTTAGTCGAAATGATAAGAACCTGCCGTTTGCGTTTTTCATTCAATTGCGATAACTCACACAATACACACCCACGTACAGGCGCGCAAGGTGTTTTGTGGAAAAACCACGCTAAAAAGAAATCAGCATTTATCAATGCCACGTTATATAATAAATAATATATAAATTGGACCCGCTTCACACTTACATACCGCTTCGTTAACGCGCTAGATGACTTTAAAAAACATTTGAACGGAAAAAATGGGTGTGTGCTTATGACCACACGACAGAAGTGAAAACTTCAAATTTTCTAATTTTTGGTGTCATCTATTATAGCGTATTTATGAACTAAAAATAATTTATTACTAAAATACTAAAATTGTATTTTTAATTAATTCCAACTTGGTTTCAAAAAAATTAAAATTATTGTCAAAGAAAGAATATAACAAAAATAAAAAAAATATATTTAGATTTAGATTTAGAAGAAAAAAAAACGCCAAAAATTCTACGCTGTCATCAGGTCTCGAATCCAGGTTCCTATGCATAGAACGCAAAGACGTAACCAACTGCGCTATGAGTGGAAGTGTGTAGACGGCCGTTTTTATGATATAAGTATGTTGCGAATTCTTACGGTTATTTGCGAACTCTTCACGTTATTTCAGTACCCAGGCAAAAAGTGCCTAACGCGCCTAAGGAAGTTTTCGCTTCAATAAAATAATATTTTGAGGCTGACAAAAAATATACAATTTACTGCACGACATCTGTTAAAGCGTTTTTTTTAATTTTCACTCTTGGTCGTTTACATTTTTCCGACCGCGCCACACCAAATCCACAATATTATTTCATAATTTATGAACGTGACCCATGCATGTCTGTGTTTGGATAATGACTTTTTCATACTTCTAACTTTTACAAACGTGATATTCAACAACAGATTGACCCGAGAGCTGGTAAAAGTGTCAATTGGATTTTCAATTTAATATTAAAAAAAAAAAAATAATGAATTGAAAATATGAATTGGTGCTAGGCCCAAATAACCTTAGCTGTTGGTGGTCTTTAAAACACAATTACCAATTAACAACAGATTGCATGTCATGTTTAAGGGGACTATGCACCGTTTAAGGTCCATGTTGACACTTTTTGCTTTAGACCAGCGAAGTACCTTCTAAAAATAGTACCTATTTATAATTCTTAAAGAATAAGTATAGGTACGTGATAGTACAAAGGGAGAAAATTGGCGATTGCGAACGAGGGTGGCGTTTGCTCGCCAGAGTAGGTACAGCAATCACCCGAGGCGCAATCGCCAATTTCGACCGAGTAACATAATATAGTACTTTTTCTAATAAATGCATTGAAAGAACAACATATATTAATAAATACTTACAAAAACACCGTAAATGGAATATGGATACTGTAGGTTAGACGAACTGTAAGATTTTACAACGAAAAGTATTTCCTAAGGGACGAAACCACTTTACTTTTGATCTGCGCATGCGTCCTTTTATATTACGTCATTGGCATGAAAACAAGTATCTACTTAAAAGGGCACTGCACAAAAAGTTGCCGATAATAAACCGTTAGAGGCGCTGTCGTCGCTGTAATTGTAATATTTTTCAAAATATTGTGAGTATTTCGTCTACTAGCGTATAGAGGACACTAATATAACAATAATTTTTATAATTGATCTATGATGACAGCAAAGTTAGTAATGATATAATATTTCTGAAATTGCCATGGAAACAATGTGAATAAAAAATTTAAATATTTGAGAAATGTTGACACAAGTGGACACAAGTCGTGTCATAAATAGTTAATAATGTTGAGTTGAAAGTTGAAAAATTATAATTTCAGAGCAGAAAATTAATAAATAAGGACATTTATGAAATCTTATAGAACATGTGCGAAAAAATGTATAAATAAAATCTATTAAAACGCTTGAATCAATCAAAAAGAAATAAAATCTGAGTCAAGAAGAAAGCATTTATGAAATTTCTCCTATTAGAAAAAAATAACTCTATGACAGATCTTGGAATTAGGCAATACGTCTGAAAAGCCCAAAAGAAGAATAATTGAAGTGTAATAAAGATTTAAAAGTGCCAAGTGAATTTATAATTTTTTATAATAATGTGAATGTAATGTCACTTTTTATTACCTATAAAAATTTACTTTGTGCTTTTTTATTTTACATAAAATTTCTGTGGTGTCATTTTTGTAATAAGCGATATGAAAAGTTTCATTAGTTAATTAGTTCATTTCACTATTCTTACTTGTAAAATGAATAAAATAAATAACAAATCGAAGAAAATTCATGCATAACAGTCTATAAAATGATACTAATATTTTTTAAAATTTACGTCGTTTTGGATTTCGATTATTTCTTCCCATTTCCCTGGTTACTGAACTATTTTTTTTCAGAAAAACCTGGAAAATATAAAAAAATCTAATCTCAATTTGAAAATTGTGTACGTGGTACCAACTTTACACAATCAAATAAATTTCTCAAGAGGAAAATTTGATAATTTAAGTTGTCATATTTAGAACATCTTTGAATTCGATACTTTTTATGTTTTCATGTTAATTGAAAATTGATTATTCATATTCATAGCAACCCGTTGCCTTGAAGAAAAAATCTATTTAGAAAACAAAATCAATCTCAAAATCTTTGAAAAACACGAACTGAACAAGAAATCGAAAACTGACATTTATACCATAAATCAAGATGTAAACAAAACGTACGTAGCGTCATTTCTTAGACAATAGCTACACTTTTTTAGTTATTGATAACACCGCGGTTGCATTATCTGTCATTAGTGACTTTTTACTAAACGTTTTGCTGTTATTATTAACAGTTTCGTATTGAAATTTAGCATATCCATTTTTTGTCCTTCAAAGTATGTTTTAAATGTCTAAAAATCCTTTTTCATTGAAAAAAATATTTCAAGTTCAATCTGAATTCCTACTTTTATTAATTTCAATACATGACCCCAAATATGTTTAATACAAAGAATATCATCTATAGAATCTTACAGATCTCACAAATTGACTGTATTGTTTATATAAAAGCTGATTCTTTGAGTAAAAAATTGGGAAAAATGACATATGGTAGCGCTATCTTTTGAAATTGGTGCCAGGCAGATTCCTATTAATATGTAATGATGCACTGTCGATGGACGTATTAAAATTTTTTTTTAATATTTACTGCGTCAAGTGGTGGTTAACGTTACGATTATAGATTATAGACGCTTAACAGCTGAGGTCATCAGGTGTGTATATTAGAATCTACCAGCCGGCATATACAAACCGACTGGTATGAGCTCGGGTACCTGGGATCGCTAATCCCATATAACATTGGAATCTAGTTTGCAGTCCAGTGTTTCCCGTTGGGGGAGGATTATATAGATATGAATATAATTGGGCGATATTAACTCAAAGTGGACCATAGAGATATCTGAGATAGAGGAGGGAAGCCACGCAAAAAAGTGTCAGTGCAAAAGATAGAGTTGGAGAATAGAAGTGTTCTTCTATCTTTTTCTATCACAAATACATAACCATAGTTACAGATGTAAATTAACAATACCTATACTATAAATTTTCAATTCACAAATGCGTCAGAAGACAATTAGGAAAAGAGAACCTATTCGTTGTTTATCTCTCTTTTCCAACCTGACACTGCCACCTACAGTTGTGCCTATGACTCCCCTACTCTATGATATCTCTATAGTCTATACTCTATACCATTACCTTCCTCAGGAGATATTTTCTATCCTCGTTCTCTAATTACATTCTAAGATTATTTTTGTATCCTGCTACACACCTATAGAATTAGGACGAAGTTTCGAGAGGTAGGAAAAGAACAACGTGGATATCAAATATCAAAAAGTAAACGAATTTTGATGCGTCTGGTTTAATGAAGAACGCAGCTATAAATAAAGAACATTGGAAATACGTGGTCGCCAACATTCTGTAAAGGATATACGGCACGTCGTCATCATCTTCACACACAGGATTAACAATGACCTTAGATTGGGACCGTAGTGTTAAGAACTCTAGTATTACCACGATTGGGACTATTGAGTATAATATAGTTTTCTCCCGAAAAAAAATCAAAACGACTGACGTACCAAACATTAAAGAATTAGGAAATTGCGAATTTTTTTAAGTTATACTTCTTTAGCGAGGCTGGTGAATTGGAATAACCTCGAGTCAAAAAATACCGATGTAAAAATTATCGACTCAAAAATTAATGAAACGCTGACAGGGATAAAAAAGCTCTAACGATTTGGATGAAAATTACTGAAAAGAGATTTTGGGGGGCGAAAAATTGATCTAGCCTAGGTCTCATCCCAGGAAAAATTCGTTTTCTTATAGATTTTATAATTTTAATAATCAATTTTTTGAAGTTTCAAAATCGTGTAAGCAGACTTTGGATAGGCATATTTCCATGATTTAAGAAAATAATTTGATATGTTATAAATAAAAAAAAACTCGGGTCGCAGTGCCAAAACCGTGCCGACAATATAGTGTATTTGCTAATACTGGCATTGTGGCTTTATTATATTTGTTTTTGGACAAAATAAAAAATTTAACCCCTTAATACATCCCTTAAAATAATATTTTTTTTCTTAATTTCAATATTTTTATCAATGCAACCTCGGTACCAAATTAAATACACCTTTCAGTAAGTAAAGCACTATCCGCAAACTAGTGTTTTCATAAAATTTGTAAGTTTGGTCCTGTCGGGCCGATTTTATTAAAATTTTATCAGTACATTTTAATCGCTACTAAAGGGTTAAATTTCAGTTTTGAAACGATTCTGAGAACTTTTTCGGCATTTTTTGGCCCAAAAAAATTTTTTAACCCCTAAAAACCACCCTTAAAATGGTCCGATTGGGCCCATTTTAAATAGGCTTCGTGCGGTGATGAATTTCAACGTGCCTACCAAATTTCGTCAAAATCAATTAATTCTTTCGAAAGTTATTGCCCGCGCACACACACACACACACACACACACACACACACATATATATATATATAAATAGACATTTCTAAAAATGGTGCCAAAGTGTTCAGGAGGCTATGAAACGTCAAGAAATTTTGGTCCGACCCCTAGGTTCCGCCATCCGACCGACGCCAATAGTGTATGTGCCATATGGCAAATACACTAATAAGTAAATTACATAGTTAAAATTAAAAATTCCAAAAACTTCAACGGAAAGTGTTCTAATGAAAAATGTATGCAGTATGTGGGTGAGGCATACAGTCCATTTTTTTATCTATGCAGCTGGACGCTAATAGGTACCCCGAGGAATATGATGTGACGACATTCAAAAAGAATCCCCATTTAATTTAAAAATTTTTATTTATACAGCCAAATCATTTTTGTAAGTAATGTAATATAGATTTTAATTAGTTTGACTTGGTGTGCTAACAGGGCTAGCGCTACGTGATTTATCAAATTCTACAAATCAATTTTGTTATCATACTATAGATAAATAAATTACTGATGAATCTATAAATGCAGGGTGTTGTACATCCTACTGTTGTGTAATCAGCAGACGATGAGTGTACACTCTGATGACTGTTAAATAATGACCTTTGATTCGAATGCCATCTACATATTTTGTTGTATGAACGTTTACAGTTAACGCTCGACTTAGCAACCTCAAAAATTAATTATTTTTGTCTCATTCTAGCGGTTTTTTTTAAAGTGGTTCAATTTTTTTATAAAACGTTTTAGTTAATTTTTGGTTACTCATTATAAAAAAGTAAGCAATCAATTTATTTTTTTGTTTAATTTGATTACTAGAAAAAAGAACTACTAAACCGGTTTCAGTTATTATTTGTTTAATTTGATTACTAGAAAAAAGAACTACTGAACCGATTTCAGTAAACATATAATATGGGACCACTCCGTCATCTTCCTGAACACAACGGAGTCAAATCGGTTCAGCTATTCCTGAGTATTCGGTATACCTACCTACACACATTAAAAAGCATGTACTTATGTACGCGCTTTAGAAGTTATAGGTACTTCTTTGGCGTGTTTAAAAACTAATTTTTAATTTGCGCATGCAAATAATTTATTGAAATATATGGTAACTATGGAAATCAATTCTGTTAATTTTGATGTCATAGTTTTTGAAAAATTCACTCTCATCATTTTTTCATAACGCGTCTAAAGAAATATAACTTCAAAAATATGTATATAAAACTAATTTAAAAAAACCTACGCGTTGAATTGAGAACCTCCTCTTTTTTGAAGTCGGTTAAAAATAATCGGATAATCGTTGCTTAACAATACAGAGCAGTTGCTGCGTCAACAGCCTACCGTGATAATCCATTAGCACAAATGTTTGATGCCATAAAATTAACTGATAACGGCCAATTTAGTGCAAATATTTGGAAAATCATTAAATGTTATTATACAGTGTGTCCACAGACTCATCCTCAACATGGGGATCTCCGTTGTTATGGGAGATAGAGATTTGGTTAAATGAGACAAAATGTGCAGAATCTCCAGTACTTCTACCCTGCGTAGTCAAACTTTCCATATTTTGCTTGGTTCGCGACCGACAGTTGAAAAACGAGATTTACCCAATTTCGTTTTTTGTTTATAACTCGCTTATTAAGTAAGTTAGAAAAAAAATATTTTCACTTCCTTAAGGCCCTTTTTTATGAAGATTTCAAATCTCTTTTCATATTTTTATTTACTTTTATAGTTTTAGAGATACTTGTATGAACTTTGTTTTTTTAAATACACGTCAAAGATGGCCATGACACCATTCGAAAGAGATTTTTTTTCTCTTTAATTTGATATGAGGGTTGATGGATTTATTTTCAAAAATAACAGAGTTATACGTAAAACACTGATTTTTAATAGTAGGCTATGCAAAATTAATTGATAAAACAACAGAAGGCTTAGCAAACAGTTGAAATTCGCGTTGGCTTAGTAAACGGTTGTTTTGTTTTAGCTGTCAAAGTGTAGTTTATTGCTAATTTGTCAGTTTAAGTGATTTATTAAATTTACTTTTGTTATCATGGAACCACTTTGTAACAAAGAAAAATAAACGATTTTCAACAATTGATCGTAAAACAGTAGTTTTGTCTTCTTCACTTATTCGCGTTGACTTAGTAAACGGCTTTTTAAATGATCCATAGTTTATAAAATTTACTCGTAAGTTTCTGTAAATAGAGTAATAGACGAATGAGGTTGTCTTCGTTCTGGATACTGATCGAAGTACATTTCTGCAGCTCTGGTCGAATTTTTGTGACATAGAATGTAACAAGACAACATATCAAATGTTTCATTGTTACAAAATGGTTCCATGATAACAAAAACAAATTTAATAAATCACTTAGTAAACTGACAAATTAGCAACAAACTACACTTTGACAGCTAAAACAAAACAGCCGTTTACTAAGCCAACGCGAATCTCAACTGTTTGCAAAGCCTTCTTTTGTTTTATCAGTTAATTTAGCATAGCCTACTATTAAAAATCAGTGTTTTACGTATAACTCTGTTATTTTTGAAAATAAATCCATCAACCCTCATATCAAATTAAAGAGAAAAAAAATCTCTTTCGAATGGTGTCATGGCCATCTTTGACGTGTATTTAAAAAAACAAAGTTTATACAAGTATCTCTAAAACTATAAAAGTAAATAAAAATATGAAAAGAGATTTGAAATCTTCATAAAAAAGGGCCTTAAGGAAGTGAAAATATTTTTTTTCTAACTTACTTAATAAGCGAGTTATAAACAAAAAACAAAATTGGGTAAATCTCGTTTTTCAACTGTCGGTCGCGAACCAAGCAAAATATGGAAAGTTTGACTACGCAGGGTAGAAGTACTGGAGATTCTGCACATTTTGTCTCATTTAACCAAATCTCTATCTCCCATAACAACGGAGATCCCCATGTTGAGGATGAGTTTGTGGACACACTGTATAACAAATAATTACTAATTTATAACAGCAATAATAATTTAAATATAGTAAATTAATAAGTGCAAGAAGGAAAATACAAACAAAATGAGTAGCGCGACAAAGATAGAATGCAATCATATGGCTAAATAAATTTTCAAACTAAATATACTTATATTTCATAATTTTTGTGTTGTCGTAATTTGAAAATTGAATAATCATATTCATAGCAACTCTACACGTTAGGGCGAAGAACCAATCACAATTCTAGAAAGAGAGAATGATAGTCGTCTAAAATAGCTATCTCTTTCTCTCATTTCTGTGCCAAAATTATAGGGGAATGCTCTGATCACCCTCCATATCTATGATTTAAATATTATGACCTCTTTGTTGTGTGTGTTTTAAAGACCACCAACAGCTAAGTTTATTTGGGCCTAGCACCAATTAATATTTTCAATTAATTATTTTTTTTTTAATAAATTGAAAATCCTATTGATACTTTTACCAGCTCTCGGGCTAGAACTCGGGAACTGGGGACTTGTAATAGAGGAATCATAGCAACGCCATTTAAACAACAGCATTGCTACACGCTATTCTCAAGCCCAATCTCTTTGTTGAACTCAATAAATAAGATTTATACGGCTGAATTGCAATTGAAAATTTTTCGAATGAATGAATTGTGAATTATAGACGCTCGACAACAGAGGTCATTTGCGTCTGTTGAAAATTTTTCGTTGGAAAGCAGTCAATTATATAATTGATTCGAAACATATTGGAAAAAATCATTTTACCAACCATAGTCACAGTCAGGATTCTAACCTGAACCTTTCCACTTTCGCGGCGGAATGAGCTTACAGTACTCAACCGTGACATGATTACCAAACTAATATTTTCCTTATATGCTTTGGAATCAATAGATTTTCACTACATGCGAGTGTTAATTCAATATAGCTAGGTTGTAGAAGTGAATGTTCGTACTAGCGAGAGCTCATCATGAAAGTGAAAATTATTTCAAATACCCTTAAATAGGAAAACACTAATAGTACCTAGATATATCAATGTTATAGAATAGAATAGAATTTTATTCTGTAAGTTGTACAACAACATAGAACAAGTCAAAAAAATAACACAAAAAATATACATAAAAATGAAAAATAGTGTACATGTTATGATTTACGAGTAGATGTAAATAAGTATTCACTCATATTATAAAAATTTTGAGAATTTAAAAATGTCACAAGCTTTTTTTTTAAATTTTTAGCGGAAGGTTTTTTATATCATATGGTAGTTTGTTAAATATTTTTATAATGGAGTTCTATGGGCTCTTGAGGACACTGGATATGTGTGTTAATGATAATACAAGGTTTTCTTTTCTTCTTGTGTCATAAATATGTCTAATTGTATTATCAGCGAAAAGTTGCGGGTATTTCACCGCGAATAAAGCACAATCCAGAGATAACCAATGATTGGTATTACTACATATAATATTCTAGAAATATTTTATTATATCCTGTAGACATCGTAAGATAATCTACATGTTAGATACATACATAACACACAGTATAGAAATCAACCAACGCGTTTGATTTTTTTTAAGATAAATTAATAAGATTTATACGACTGAATCGCAATTGAAAATTTTTCGTTGGAAATGTTTCGAATCAATTATATAATTGGCTGCTTTCCAACGAAAAATAATCATAAATATCTATATCTCTTTGTTGCACTCATTATTTTACTATGTTTGTTCAGATTTGATTTCGGACAACCCTGTACAGTAGGAAAGCACGAATATATCCCCCTATATCCCTATATTATTAAACGAGTAAATCTTGTATATATGTTTCTATGTATCTATATAAATATTTTCTCGAAAACGGCTCTAACGATTTTGATCAAATTTACCGAAAAGGGGTTTCGGGGGGCAAAAAATCGATTTAGCTAGGTCTCATCCCTGGAAAAATTTGTTTTCTTATCGATTTTATCATTTTAAAAAACAGTTTTTTTAACGTCATAAAACAGTGTCGTATTGTGAGTAGGCTTTGGAAAAAACAAACTATTTTCATTATTTATGTCAAATCTGACAGTCAATCTTTAACTTATTAAAATAATCAGTAATTATTTGAAAAGTAAAAAAATAGCAACAATAAAATCTAAACATAATTATGTAAGTAGTTTTAGATAAAATTCAAATAAATAGGTATGTTATTTTTATATTACCTATATAAAATATGTATAGGTAAGTACGTTAAATGTAGGTATGACGTATAATCTTACCTAGACCTTTTTTTCTCAAAAACGACTAACGATTCTGATGAAATTTACAGAATGGGGATTTTTCGGGGCGAGAAATCGATCTAGGTAGGAATTTTGATTCCAGAGGGGAGCAATTAAAAAAAAGGTGTTTTTTATTTATTATAACTCGCTCAATTAAAGTCAGATTGATTCGAAGTCCATTTCTACATAGATTTTATATAATATATCACAAGTGTTAAAATTGTAATTGAACACTAATATAAGAAGTGTCTTGCACAATATGTAAATAATAACAAAACGGCGCACTTCTGGCGCCGCGGATCTGTGTAAAAACACATCGATTTTTAAAAACTATGGTGAAGATACATGCAAAAAAAGTTTTGCGCAGGTTATAGTCTGACGTTTGTTATTAAAAGAATCGATTTTTGTGAGTTTTTTAGTAGGTACCTATGCAAAAAAATATTTGAAATTTACTGGAAGTTGTTAAGATGACATCACAGAGAAAAAGTACTTCGATAAAGTTGATATTTGGTATCAATGCTTAAAATTGGATTGTTAAAATGGCAACGGGCGAGCAAAATTTCATCTGATTCGAACATTTTTACAAGATATTCAATCTATGAAAATCGGTTTTTGCGAGTTCTTCAGTCAACAAAACAATAACGGCGGTAGATTTGAAAATGGCGACCTAAATAATATTTACAGGAAAAAATGCTTGATTCAAGTTGATACTTAGTTTTTACGCTTAAAAATACACATAGGTAGTTAAAATATTTAACAGAAACAATTATTTTAAATTACGTTTCAGAAATAAATTCGTTTCGGAATAATATTCTGAGAAAATAATATCTCACAGCATACAAGTACCTACTATTTTTATTGAACTCATCCGAGCAAAGCTCGGCAGCCAGATATTTATTAATTAAACGAGTAAATCTTGTATATACCTACCTATCTATGTTTCTATGTATCTATATAAATATTTTCTCGAAAACGGCTCTAACGATTTTGATCAAATTTACCAAAAAGGGGTTTCGGGGGGCAAAAAATCGATTTAGCTAGGTCTCATCCCTGGAAAAATTCGTTTTCCTATCGATTTTATCATTTTTAAAAACGGTTTTTTGACCTGTCAAAACATTGTAATATCGTGAGTAGGCTTTGGAGAAAACAAACTACTTTCATTATTTATATGTCAAAATTATCTGACAGAATTTTTAACTTATTAAAATAATCCGTGAACTATTTGTATAGTAAAAAATAACAGAAATAAAAACTAAACATTATTATGTAAGTAGTTTTAACTAATATTTAAATAAATAGGTACCTAAGTATGTTATTTTTATATTACCTATATAAAATATGTATATTATGTACGTTAAATATAGTATGACGTATAATCTTACCTAGACTTTTTTTTCTCAAAAACGAATAACGATTTTGATGAAATTTACAGAATGGGGATTTTTCGGGGCGAGAAATCGATCTAGGTAGAAATCTTGGTCCCAGAGGGGAGCAATTAAAAAAAAGGGTTTTTTTATTTATAACTCGGTCAATTGTCAGATCGATTCGAAGCCTATTTCTACATAGATTTTGTATAATATATCACAAGGGTTAAAACTGTAAATGAACACTAATATAAGAACTGTCTTGCACAATATGTAAACAATGACAAACAGGCGGCCCGAAGGGCCGCACTTCTGGCACCGCGAGTCTGTGTAAAAACACATCGATTTTTGAAAACTATTGTTAAGATACATACAAAAAAGTTTTGTTTAAAAATTTGCACGGCGGCCCGAAGGGCCGCACTTCTAGCGACGCAGGCATGCAGTATATCAAAACACATCGATTTTTAAAAACTATGGTGAAGATGCATGTAAAAATGTTTTTCGCTGCAGGTTTATAGTCTGACGTTTGTTATTAAAAGATATAATATGAATTCTATTTCTTCGAAAATCGATTTTTGTGAGTTTTTCAGTAGGTACCTTCTATGCAAAAAAAATATTTGAAATTTACTGGAAGTTGCTAAGATGATATCACAGAGAAAAAGTACTTCGATAAAGTTGATATTTGGCATCAATGTTTAAAAACGGATTATTGAAACGGCAACGGGCAAGCAGAATTTCATCTGATTCGAACATTTTTACAAGATCTATGAAAATCGGTTTTTGCGAGTTCTTCAGTCAACAAAACAATAACGGCGGTAGATTTGAAAATGGCGACCTAAGTAATATTTACAGGAAAAAATGCTTAATTCAAGTTGATACTTAGTTTTTACGCTTAAAAATACACATAGGTATTTAAAATATTTAACAGAAACAATTATTTAAATTATGTTTCAGAAATAAATTCGTTTCGGAATAATATTCTGAGAAAATAATATCTCACAGCATACAAGTACCTACTATTTTTATTGAACTCATCCGAGCAAAGCTCGGCAGCCAGATATTTATTATATTATTTCAGTTATTTCAGTCGATGGCCTTAAAACATTACGCAAAATAACTTCGCCTTGAAAAACAACGGCGACAGTTATTGATATAATATTTTCTCAATGAAAGTGGATAAAATCGTGATAAAGAAAAAAATAAATTTCAAAGGCACAGCCTCAGGTTTTCGCCAGCATTATTAAATTTGAACACGTCTTTCTTATTTTTATGCGAGCAAATCAAGAAGAAAAATCGTTTACGAAAAGAATACTTGCTTCTGACACTAAAAAGAGATGTCTCGAGGAGACGGTTTTTGTGTTCAGACTAGAATAGTGGTGGAATTTTTATTAGTTTGATAAATTGAAATACATTCTCGGACGCTGTAGGGGATCGGGGATAGTTCGAAGCGACACTCCTTCTAGCCCCAAGGGGGAAAACCGTCCAATTATTCACAATTTACTGAGGAATATGATTGGTGTCAAATCTCTTAACTTTCTCTAAAACTGACGTTGGAAAAACAATAAAATTGTATTTTTTATGATTATTCGTAGACGATTTAAGCCTGTATTCACCGAGCCTAGTTAGTTATTTATTCCGTTGATTTATTCCCCTGGTACCTAACTGTTACTCGGAATAAATAGCGATAATTCAATTCACCAAACGTAGTTAAGTTTACTGCAGGTATAAATCGTAAGAATAACTATTCTGTCCAATTTCAAGGGTATAAATATTTATTCGCCAAGTAAAATATGATGGGCACGAAATACACAAATTACTTTATGACCTGTCGACCTTTTCAGGTAAATATTAATTCCATATCTTTAAAGAAATGTATAAATGTTATTAAAATAACAAGGGTTTAGGAATCGTTGAGATCATTGGGACGTGGTTCACGGTCGTTGTTTAAATATATTGTACATTTATATATCTATACTCTGACTTTTTGTCTATAATACTGACTCATTCATTACGAAATCTCGGAAACTATAAAGCCTACAAACATGAAATTTGGCAGGTAGACTCCTTATATAGGACGTAGGCATCCGCTAAGAAAGGATTTTTCGAAACTCAACCCCTAAGAGGGTCAAAAAGGAGTACTTATAAAATTTTTTGACAAAATGTTCATATCTCACAAATCGTTAAGGTGAGAGGTATTGAATTCATTATAGTCACTCTTTTTAAAAATAAGCAAACCAATATTCGAGTATTTTTTTTAATTCAACCTCTAAAGGGGTAAAACGGAGGTGTAGGATTTTTTGACTAATCAATGCTCAGGCCAAACCGTAGGTAGGTTCCTTTTGTGACTTCGAATGAGCGAAGTGATGAGTAAAGTATTTAATAAACCATGAATTCGAGCGAACGAGCGAATCCAGATCGGGCTGCTAGTAATAAATAAACCTTTATTTAGACATAAGTATATACCCTAGTCATTTCCAGGAACTGGTAAAAATATAATTTGGATTTTTAGTTTATAATTCAAAAAATATACAAAATACATAACTTGACAGTTGATATTGATAAGAAAGGCAGACGACAGATGTTAGAGGCAACTTTCTCACAAAAAATGTGTACATATTCATATAAAAAACTTTTGCAAAAAAAATTGTTTGCGTGGCGACGGCAAGAAAGAAGATAACATTGTTAACGGGGGAAAAGTTATGTTAGTAGCGTCTTTCGCGTCGGAATTCGAAATTGTTATTTAAAACCAGTCATGCGGAAAGTTTGTTGCTTTTCTCGCTCTGACAATTGATAGTTAATTAAGTCATTTAATATTTATTCGCACGCGACTGAGTGTCGGGCATTGCGTGGGTTGCTGTTTTTTTATCACTGTCGACTCGTCTTGGCTACAGTGATGCGTCGCGTATTTCGGCACGATAAATTTTGCAACCGTTATCGCTTTACTTTCCCGAGGGTGCCTTTCGTCTCAACAGCGAAAAGTCTTGAAAAATTTGCGTCTCAACAAGCCTATCTACCATCTCAGCTTCTATTTGCACCAATTTGAATTTCAATGTCCTGATGATGACCTTGGATTTTTTGAAGTGAAAACTTCCTTAGGCGCGTTAGGCACTCTTTGCCTAGGTACTGAACAAATGTGAAGCGTTCGCAATATTGCGTAAGAATTCGCACCGTAAGAATATCATAAAAACAGCGAGGTATACTGTTGAGTCAATAGCTCAGTTAGCAGCGTGTTTGCGTTCTATGCATAGGAGCCTGGGTTCGGAAAATGATGACATCGTAGAATTTTTGACATATTTTTTTCTAAATTCTACATGATATTTATTTATATATTTTTTAATTTTCGTTATAACTTATATTCTTTTTTTGACAATAATTATAATTTTTTTGAAACCAAGGTGCAATTATTAAAAATACAATTTTAGTATTTTAGTACCTAATAAATTATTTTTAGGTCATAAATGCGCTATAATAGATGACACCAAAAATTAGAAAATCTGAAGTTTTCACTTCTGTCGTGTGGTCATAAGCACACACCCATTTTTTTAAGTTTTATATATGTATAACGTAGTTTTTCTTTGATTGCCTGAAATCCGTGAGAATACCTTTGTAAGGAGAAAGCGAGGTATAATCTAAAATAGTGAGCCCCACAAGCAAAACACGCCACTGCATCTTAGCACCCTTGTGTAGTTTGCGGAACACACATTAATAATTAACGCCCCTTTAATGGTATGTCCGTGTTTAGTTTACTGTTAACACTCAAGCATAACTTGCTTTCACCTGAACCATGGATTGGAACGACCTTGAGTCTTGTCCGGGTTGATTGATTATTATCGACGCCGGCTTCCCAATTTCACTAATTAACGGACTACCTTACCTCTTCATATTGATTCTGTATGGTCATTGTTAGAATTCATAGCTTCTTGTCTCACTTTAACTTATGTAATGTTAAACTTGTTAGAAAGGGACAAAAATTAACAGCACTATAAATTCTTAACATTAGGTCAGACGGGAGACGCATACACACAATTGTTTCCACGACTAAACAGTTTAGTCGAGTTGTGTACGTGTCGAGATTTCAACTCGACTAAACTGTTCAGTTGTTAAAGGTGCGCATACAATCGACCAGTTGTGCCATAATTTCACTATTAAACTAATGGGTCGCCGAACAACTATTTAGTCGAGCGTATGCTAGCGTCAATACACAGCTGTGGACATAAGCTGCCGACGATAGTTGTTCAACAGAAAAGTCAAAAGACGATCGATGCTGTCTTTTGATTTTAACATTGGAAATGTTTATGTTCGTATATGGGGGCAGAGTTACGAGTTTTCGTTCAAGGCCAAAAGACAACGGTGTCGCGATCAAGTGAGGAGCAATCATGCAAAATTGAACAAGTGCAATTTTTTCGAAATGTGTTTTATATCATGTCTAGTTAATTGAGAGGTATTTGCGACGATCTGCGGTGTTATGTTTGAGCAAATGTTAATAAATACTGTAGAAAAATCCATTTAAAAGTTAAGTAATCAAGCAAAAGTGAACGCGTATATAATAGAAGAATAATAGGGTTATTCCTGACAAACGAGAGCTGGTAACAGTGTCAATTGAATTTTCAATTTATTATTAAAAAAAAAAAAATGAATTGAAAATATGAATTGGTGCTAGGCCCAAATAACCTTAGCTGTTGGTGGTCTTTAAAATACAATACAATACAATACAATTCCTGACAAAACTAAACAGTGCATTGATAAATATTGTGTGTATAATAAACAGTTAATTATGTTTCATATATGCTGTTATCATTTCCAATGTCCTCGATGGTTGCAAGGATTGCGAAATCTGTGAATTTTTTTACAGTGTCGATAGTATGCGCAGTCCCTTACTGATCCCATAGCGTTTTGACAAACAACTAAACAGTTGAGCGATTAAAAATTATTTGTATGCACCAGGCCTTAGTCTGATGTAATGATTAGTTCAAGAATGTCACTAAAATATGTACCTCCAGTACTGTCCAACCAAGGAAAGAACGTCGGTGCGGAAGGGGATAGACGGAGAAGGTGTTCACAATCTGACACGAGCGTTTTAACACAATATATTGTTTGAATTAGCTACAAGTCATTCCGCGTTCGTTTGTTTTTATGCCGCTTATCGTAAATAAGAGCCCTTATGCTGCTATGAACATTCTTTAGTTCTTTCGCTGGTCAAACAGTAACTAAAGTAGGTACCATTATTTTCCTGATGATTTCTTTAACGATCTACCACACCCTTTCATACTTTAATATGTATGGTATATGTAATGACTTCGTTTAATTAAAACATCTTTAAAACCCATATTTTTGTAATATTTCTTTGAAGAATTTCGTAGCTATAACCGATTTTTTATTTTTTTATTTTCTTAAAGACTTTTTTAGGAATTGGATGTCCCGAAGTTTTTTGCTTATATTTTTTAATAGGCAGGAATAAAAGTATTTACCTCCTATACAGTAGTGTTTCCCAAACGTCGACCTTTTTGCGTTCCACGTGTGAACCTTGACCTTGCCGACGTACCATCGAAATAAAAAATCCCTATCAATTTTGATTTAACTTTCGTTACAAGTGCAAATAAATAATAATTCATACGTAAACGGAAAAAATAAATTCCAGTTGAATTCATTGATTTTTTTTTCAGAAACAAGAGCTATGAAATCCTTTATTTTGAAACCTCTTTTTCTTTTCTGCCGCGTACCGCCTAAAATCTTTCTTGCACCACTAGTAGTTTGGAAATACATTCCTCTACAACATTTTGGGTTGCAGAAAGCATTGTCAAAAAATTTGATTTGTCAGTGACCTTAGATTGTGACCACATATATTTCTCCATAAGAAAAGCATTGTACAATTTTGATTTACAATTTATGATCGATCGAAACGATGTTTTTTACTTCCCACCTCTACTATGGTAGGGAAGTATGGATTTAGTCCGAAAAAAATATTTCGAGATTTTAACAGATTTCACGTTTTGAGACCCTAGCAATCGTTTAAGATCATTTTCTGACTGATGTCTGTATGTGTGTGTGTGCAGTATGTGGTCAATTTTTCGCCTTCGATATCGTAAAAACGGACAACATACGGGCATGCCGATTGTTCTATTGTGTTTATCAGCCTTTAACTTACATCTGGTTAGATTTTGAGTCAAATCGGTTCAGTGGATCCTGAGATATTCAAAAAAACGTTCTCAATGTCACGTATTAACATAGGTAAAAAAAAATATAAATGAATTCTAGATGTTATAATATGAAAAAAATGTGAATATTTTTTTTCTCTAAAATGTATAGTTTTCGAGAAAAAAATATTTTACTAAAAAAAATAAAAATTGTACGTAAATTTATATTAGAAATCGTGTCCATCGTGATTATAATAAAATTAAGCAAAATCGCAGGATAGTGGACAAAATAATTTGATTTATTAAATTAAATGTACGACGTTTCGTCTATAGATTTAGACTTTTTCAAGTACAATATTAAAAATAACAATATTTATAAATATTGTTATTTTTAATATTGTACTTGAAAAAGTCTAAATCTATAGACGAAACGTCGTACATTTAATTTAATAAATCAAATTATTTTGTCCACTATCCTGCGATTTTGCTTAATTTTATTGTACGTAAATCAAGGTAACCATGATTTTTGCTATATTAAGCTAGCCATCAGTAGATCACCAAACAAAAAAGAGGGCCATGCTTTTTTCAAAGAATAAAAATTAAATTGTGTTTTAAAGACCACCAACAGCTAAGGTTATTTGGGGCTAGTCAAAGAATAAAAAAAAAGAGTGTTTATTTTTTGCAAATATTTACTAGGTGGGAAGTATAGGACTGGTCATCAGTCGAATTTTTTTTTAAACTGTTTGCAGTGTCAGTTAAACAAAAATATTACTGCGTACTCGATAGAAAGAAGTTTTTTAATGAAACTAGTGTATTAAATGTAATCATTTCATCAGGACTGTATGCAGCTTTTAAGGGTTGATTAAATAGGCCATGAGGGGGAAAGGACACTAAAATATGCAATTAATAATTACAACCACGTTGGCCTCGCCTTGTTGCCTCTCCTATTATTAATCCTTGTAACAATTAGGCAATATCTTTGACTCAATTTGCATATCACGTCATCATAATTACCTACGTAACAAAACAGTTTCTGCGAAAAAAAATTCTTCTAATCGACCCGTTAATTATACTCGTTTGACCTTTCGACTTAACACATTTTTTTTAAATATATAATAAAACGATCGCTTCTTCAACATTCCAAAATATTTCGTAATTGAAATAATAAACACAAAACATTAAAGTAGCCAAATAAAAGTTAATTATAGTTGTTGAAAAATCTTTTTATTTTTAAAAAGAAACTACTGGACCGATTAAAAAAAAAATTATATGGGACCCTTCCGTAAACCCAACGGCGTTGAAAATATTCAGTCGGTCAACCCTTCAATAAGTTATGGCTGAACAAACATAAAATAAAAAATAAATTAAAAAATCAAAAAACCCGACTGTGTAAAAAAAACTAAAAAGAAAAAAACAAGTTCAGTACTAAAAAAATAAATTCTAATGTGGAACATAGCGATTTTAAACAGTCGGGACCCATAAGAAATCTAGATCGGCGCAAATTTTCTCAATAATGGGTCCCGACTGTTTAAAATCGCTATGTTCCACATTAGAATTTATTTTTTTAGTACTGAACTTGTTTTTTTCTTTTTAGTTTTTTTTACGCAGTAGGGTTTTTTGATTTTTTAATTTTTTCTTTTGTTTTTTTTACGCAGTCGGACTTTTTAATTTATTTTTTACATTTTATTCGAATTTTATTTTTCACAATATGGCCTCTCATTGTCGTCATATTAAGTTTTGATTACTGTCATGTCTTTAGTGACATTCGGACAGTTAAGACAAATCGATTGACGTAAAAATTATCAAAGTAGGCCCACGCGTTTGGTCTCTAGAGTGCTACAAAGGAACAAACAAACATACATACATACATACATACATAGACTGATAAACACAATACCCTCCTTTGCGTCGCGCAGTCGGATAAAAATATACATGTCGAATTGATAACTTCTGGTTTTTTGAAATTAGTCAAAAATAAAAGTCACCGAATTATTTATGCGACAGGAAATTGAAATAAGATAATAAATTTAGTGGTTTTTCTAAATTCTAAAATCTGCAGATAAAAAAAAATAAAATTATCAACAAGACAGAATAGTTTAGGTTTTGTTTTCCGCAACATCCTTTCATTTTTTTTCTGATAATGTGATGTTTTATCTGTCGATTTTAAAAACCACACAATTCACTAATTTTATAGAAATAGGTTCTTTCCCAACCGCTGTTATGAACTGTCATTGTTATAGAATCCAGATAATGTTGTTGCTAAAAGACTTGGAACCTGTATAGTTCCACGAACTATGTCCTCTTATCTTTCACCAGAAAGCACCTAATCATGTTCAATATAGTTCCGATTAACAATGAAAAAGTGCAAATATATACTGCATCGAGTGGCTGCTGCGTTCGATTAAACTCGGCGCTCTACAGTTTACGGACATAAATGTAAACCCGTCATTTAGAACTAAAGAAAGGTTAGGAAAGATTTCAATCCTTTCTTTCTATTTATTTTATTTATTGTAGATTATAGACGCTCGACAACTTAAGTCTTTAGCGTCTTAAATATATCAAATAGCATATTCGATTATTAAAAACTAAACGACATCACAAAACATCCATGAGCGAGGTGGGATTCGAACCCACGACAGTTCGATCCAAAGGCCATGAGCACGCTAACCATTACACCAAGCTGTCCTATAATCCTTTCTTTCCTCCGATACAAAAGTCTCATTGAAACTATAGATCGGGATGTTTCCGCGAAAGCCAAACTAGTTCTGCCCAACAAAGGAAACGTTCCATGTTCATTTGCAATGGGGAACTTTTTCTCCAGAACAAATTTCCCTGATTTTTCCCGGTTATCTAGGTGATCTTTTTTCCTGACTTTACGTATGAAACTAATGTACAAATATATAGTACACAATTTATGTGTACGTTTCAGAAAAATTTCCGGCCAACTTAACTAGGTATGCAGCTACATACAAAAATTTTGTGTGGCGCCAGGTACCAAAGCTAAGTTGGTCCACAACATTTGTTCAGTGTAGGTACGGAACCTTCGGTGTGCGACCCCGTCTCGCAATTGACCCGTCTTTTGAAAAAAATCCCCGACTTCTGCCAAAATTCCCTGACATTTCCCTGACCAGTAAAATTCTCTGACTTTTCTAAGTTTTCCAGAAAGTGGCCACCATTTTGTAACGGAAGCAATATTACATTTTTGTTACAAGGTACTCGTGCTATATATACATCGACATATTAAGAGTTACGCAATCTTCCCATCCGAAGTGTACGCCAATCGCGTAAGTCGAGACGAAACAAAATACTGCAGACAAACAAACGAATCAATTACAAAACGTAATCCTACTTCACTTGTTTTAAAAGATGAATGAGAGAGCCAATTAGTAATTAAACAAACTCGCTTAATTACTCTAATAATTAATTCGCAACGCATACTTGGAGATTCTATTGCAATTTTGATATTAAAAATTATTCAGCTGTTTTATCTGTGACATTTTGCTGAATCTGGCCAACTTAAAAATAGTAACGGGAAAGATACTGTCAAAATTGGCATTAATTCGAACGAAGTCGCGGGTATAAAGGCTAGTTTTTTACTACAAAATTGTACTTTTGCAAATAATAAAAACGTAAATAATTTGTAGTCTTTGAAAATGCTTGTATTTTGAAATTAAACCAACTGCCAAGAAACAAATCTCGAGAATGTATTATGCAGGGATTACACGAGCCCCATGACTAGACACAGTAACTCAATTTTCGGACCCAGTCACTGGGTTCGTGTAAACGCGAGGAAGTCACTGTGTCACGTAAATATATACCACGACAAGTGATCCCACGACAAATGATCCCAACGACATTTGATCCCACGACATTTGATCCCAAAAATTGTCTATAAAGTTATAAACTAACAGAGCGTAATTTTGTCAAATATTGTATTTTATGAATTAATAACAAATTATCACGCTGACTTTTCATAAACTTTAATGGCATAGGTATTTAACAATTCGTTATAATGTGAAAAGCACGAAAGACCAAATTGACTGCACACCTGATGTTTCGAAGTTTCTATGTACAATAATTTTTCAACAAAATTTATAAAATACAATATTTGACAAAATTACGACGTATCCCGGGCAATGATAAATAAAAGTGGATTATTCAACTTGATCTTTAGTCTTTACATAATCTTTAAAGGATTATTAACTCATAAACACATTATATTTACTATTACATTCGTTAGATTTCTAATAACAATGTAATTACAAATATATCATAACGTCTACAAATTTAATTCAAACAAATTTCCCTCGATTAAATTATTTCATTAAATTAATAAAATTTAAGAACTTTATTACTTATCAGACGCTATTAGTTTATAGACAATTTTTTGGGATCAAATGTCGTGGGATCAATTGTCGTTGGGATCAAATGTCGTTGGGATCAGTTGCCGTGGGATCACTTGTCGTGGTATAAAATTGCTGGGATCAAATGTCATGGAACCAATAGATAATATTTCAAATTAATAACATAATAGTGTAAAACACACACAGCTGTGCCGTTCGGTGCGTTTCGTTCGGCGATTTTGAAACAGCTGTGTGTGTTTTACACTATATTATGCTATATTAAACGGCCTATCGACTTGGAAACCGACTCGATAAACGCTTCGGTTAAAACCGCCGTGCGTCTTTGCCCTTACTGCAGGGCTTGTGTAATCCCTACATTAAAGCTGCCAATAACACCTAAAATTATAATTGATAATAAAAAGTAATAAAACAACGAACAAGTAATTAAAAAGATTAAAACGAATGACCGTTTTGCCCTTTTTTGTACGCTCTAATTATTTGAATGCGATAGGGCGTTATTTTAATGTGATTTAATGTCGTGAAGTTAGGGTCAAATGACCACTGCGCTCTGCAGTATAATTCCACAATCGGTTCATCCATCAGGAGCACAAATTGATATAGAAGATCGCTATAGAACTAGTAGTATAACATGTACCAGGAGCAGGCAATAACACGTCGTGGTGTCACAGGAGCGCAGAAGGTTGAGTTATATACGACATACCTATCTAGGCCGCTATATCAAACGTGAAACCGTTGATTTACTGCCAACCACACCGCCGCCGCCACCGCCCGTTTCATACCATTATCTTTTCGATATCACGAAAGTGCCATTTACACGCCGTTTATACAAATGCTCTTACTTTGTTTCTAATTCCACAATTAAATTACTCTCAGGGGAATTCATCTTGCAGACATATATTATTGTGCTCTCACTCCATATACTTACTCCATGTCTCACTTCGCTCGTGGTATGAATGAAACAGCAATTTTGTCGGAGTTTGGTTTTATTCTTCAGAGATTAAAATAAATGCTCGTTTCTCATTTTCAAAACCCGCTTTTGTTAAACTGAACTACATTAATTACTGTAGATTATAGACGCTCGGCAACACTGGTCATACGCGTTACATTAATTATTGATTTATTTAGGGTTGTTATGGTAATTCGCGTTACACCATTAATTTAGTCACCCATTTTCGTTTCATCTAGCCAACATTTTACCATTCAAATCGTCGCAATGGTGCGTCTTTTGCAGAAGTTATTATGAAGACATGAACGAAAGAAAATTAACATTGCGTAATGTTTGTGACTGCTGCAATAACAAATAACATTTTACTTCTAAAAAAAATGTATACTAGAACGCGCTCTAGTTAGGCGAATCCGTTGCGTCGCGACGTCGCCCCCACACGACGCAGGGGGCGTCCGACGGCGTGTGGGAGCGACATTAAGTACACGAGTTTGTTATGTAATTAATGATATGTCAGAAGTTCACATCGAACAAAACAAAGTTAACTACCTAACAATAGACTCCTGTAGGGCTATAAATCAGCACATCATGATCTAGACTCTAAAACTGGACATTTAATTTCCAAGCTCCAGCGCAGTTTTTTATAGCAATGAATAGAACTAGAAACGTCCGTAATGGGTTTTTAGGCGCCACTGTTTTTATGGGATTACGCCAACTACTACTATATTATTACCCAACTATGGCAAAAGTCAAAAGGAAGGGTTATGAAACTCACAGGCTATGAATGTAAGCAGTGAAAAGTTTGCTACCTCGTACAGCCTAAACTACTGAACCGATTTCAACAAATGAGGTGTCGTTGGATTAGTCTTGTTCTAGAGTGTGTCCTAGGCTATATGACGCCACAGTAAATTCAATATGGCGGACGCTAGACGTCAAGATATGAAATCGTGGGTCGATTTGGTCATGTTAAAGCCATCTAGATGACAAGTGCAAAACAAACTACGGACGCAAACCATTAACCAATCCCAATGAAACAAACCTACAGGCGCCACAGGCTAAACATAGTGATAATTAAGAAATTATTGTAATAATTAGGTTGTAGAAAAACACTGAAAAAGACTGAAATAAAAATAAAAGTTAAAAAGAATTAAAGCCCGACTACGTAAAAAAAGAAAACAAGCAAATCAGAACGTAAGATAGTATTTTTTTGTTATCAGTAGTGGGGGCTCGAATACCGAAATTTATTCTTCAGCTCTCGACTACTGATAACAAAAAAGGGTGTGGGTCTCGGGACCCCCGACAGATATGAAACATCAAAGAAAACGTTATTCAACTCGGTGGTATTCTCTATGTAGTAGTATATATTTTTTCAAAAGCAGCAACTAACTGTTATGCTGACGTAATGCTATATACTTCACTGTAACACACGCGGTTGCGGCGTTTGAGCACGCTTGAGCCAGAAACGCAACTAAATACACAGCGAAGTATCTATATTACATACCTAAACGTGTATACATATACTTTTGCTTTACAGTATGTTCGTATGTATACTCTCTCTCTCTCTCTTCCCGTGCCCAAGCGCGCGGAAGCCGAGAGAGAGAGAGAGAGAGAAAGCCGCAGTGGTGGGGAGAACAGCAGCGAAGGAGCGGACCATAAATTTCGTTGCATATTTTCCCTCACGCGGCTGTTCACAGCCCGACATAAGATGTTTCACATCAAAAATACAGTCTTCGTTTTGATTTGCTTGTTTTCTTCTTTTACGTAGTTGGGTTTTAGTTGTTTAATTTTAATTTTTTGTTGTTGTTTTTTGAATAAAAAGAATTGAAATACTCGTTCTTTGTATATGTATACGTTTCCTGAAAAGTCATTGGAACGTTTTTGTAGGACGTTCGAATGAAAATAATAATTACAATGTTATGTATTTTAGTCGTAGTTGATTTCGTGCTCAAGCAGTAATTCTAGAAGTTCGCATTATCTTAATTCTTAAGTATTGTTGACAAGTAATTTCAATGAACAATCAAATCGGAAACCGCTAAACTAACATCCGTCTGCGTTGTTTGCTTTAAATAAAACACAGTTCTCCGGTTGCACTGCAGCGAATGTCATTTAATTATTATTTTATATAACTTTTAATTAATTGTGGAAAGGTGTCGTGTATCTTAGTCCAAAAGCTCGTAGTCAAAAATTGCAAGATTTTTCTACAGGCTAATATTTTGAGATAAGCTAGTATTTATAGGGTGTAAATAAATCGAATCATTTTAAGAATTGTTTTTATAGGGGTTAAAGTCTTTTTGGGCCCAAGAACACCGAAAAAATTTTGGAACTGTTTAAAAATTGAAATTTAACCCTTTAGTAAAGATGGAAATGTGCTGCTAAAATTTTAATAAAATCGGCCCAACAGGACCGGACTTACAAATTTTATGAAAACACTAAAGTTTGCCAATAGTGAATATTACTTATATTATAGAGTGCCCGCGGTGAGAGAAGAAGCCAGGCACGTCATCAATAATATGCTAGTGAACGCCTTATTGTTTAAAATTCCACCTATCGACGCTCATGGATCTCCAAAACAGCCAATAGCAAGCTAGAAGGCGGGCGCTATGCATTCACGTTACTATGACGCGGTGGCTTCATCTTTCACCGCGCGAAGTCTATTACTGAAGGGTGTATACTGCATATAATTTGATGAATATTGAAATTAAGAAAACTGTGATTATTTTACGGGTTGTATTAAGGCTTTACATTTTTTATTTTATCCAAAAACAAATTTAAGTTTACAGAATAAAACCACAATGTTTGTATGAGCAATAATACATTATGTTGTCGGGTGCAGGGTTCTGCACTGCGACCCGAGTTTTTTATGTTATGTAATTACACAACAGTAAATATATAAAAGTGGATTTGAGTAAGTTAGTGTTGTTGTAGATTATAGACGTTCGATAACTAACGTCATTACCGTCTAATCGTAGAAGTGACGCAACTAATTTGTTGCATCATTACAGAATGACAAATGTATAAACACTGACTTTTAATGGCGGCACGCAATTGAGAGTGAAAGTCCAACACGTCTTGTGTGCATTCCAACGTTTCTATTTGATCCGTATTTTGAAAAGCTTCAGGGCGTTTGAAGGAAAAAGATCCGTTGATACTTTCACTGGACGTTAGTTCCTCATTTAATTTCGGTAATGAATGAACGAAGATATTTTTGTTTAGTTATGAACTTTGATACTAGCGTAAAGAAATTACTGTTGACATATTTGTTTCGGTGACAAAAGAGACGGGCCCAACCCATTCCACATGTTTGTTTGGTAAAGTAAACCCACCGAGCAAGGAGATAATAGAGACGCTGTATGTATACATTACTGATTATACAAAGGTGAAGCCAAGTCTGACGTCACAGGCCATAACAAACATGGCGGCGAAACAGGGGATGGATTAGACTCATAGAGAATATTATTCATAAGTACATATAAAATGAATTGGTTGATTAAATATGGCGACTGGCTTCACTTTTAAATGCTTGTAGCGCCTCTATTACATTTTAACTCGGTGTACAAAGGTGAAGCCAAGTCAGACGTCATAGGCCATAACAAACATGGCGGCCAAACAGGGGTTGGATTAGACTCTTAGAGAATATTATTCATAAGTACATATAAAATGAATGGCTTGACTAAATATGGCGACTGGTTTCACTTTCAAATGCTTGTAGCGTCTCTCAGGGTTGCCAGATTGGGGGATTTTTATACAGACCGGGGGAAATTTGGGGGACAACTTTTTCGTGAGGGGGGTATTTTTCGCTGAGCATAAATTGGGGTAAATTATTATCATGAAAACTTGATATTCCCTTGTAAGTATTTATCTTACGCGCCGCAACAGAAATTATGTTAATTTTGGGGGATTTTTTAAAATGAGGTGTATGTAATATTTAAATTTAAATTGCATGAAAAACCGTAGGAATGCTGTGATTAAGAAAAAAAAACTGGGAGATTTTTTTAATAAACATAGTGATGTTCGGGGATATTCGATATCGTTTGGGGGGATATTCAGCAAAGTTATCTGGCAACCCCGGCGTGTCTATATCTTCTTTGCTCAGTGAGTATAAAGCTAAAGCTAAAAACACAAGCGTTAATATCGATCTGCTTTTTTGGCTCACATCTTTAGTTCTCTGCCCGACAGGACGTCGCGTCGTCCTAATTAATGAAAGACAATATTTACAATAAGTATACAACGAAGCCTCAAATGATGCCATTGTTGGTGTTGATTAAACGCTGTTTAATGATTTTATGGGACCGGCTCTCGTGTAAATAAAATTTGTGGTTTCCTGCACGTTTCAGTTTTTGACATGTTTTCCCATCTCTGTATATACAATATTATACATTATACAATTAGTAATTACAGCCCACACTTTAGTTCTATGTATACAGGTCTCACAGATAGCTATAGAGCTGCGCAAAAGAAAACATGAGACATCCATTGTGCAAAAAGAGATGGGGCACGCTGTGTTCGGAAAAAGTACATCTTCACAAAAATAAGGCCTTGAATAAATAACACCAAAAAATTGTCACTAGCTCTCGGTCTATGAGCATCGAAAAAATCACCACCCTGTATAGTGACGCAGCCAGCTATTGTAAACGAGCGATTTTCATATCAGTTCAGGAAATAAATATGTATATTTTATGACATGTTTACGGAGACAGGCATTTCTGTATTGACAGTTTTCACGCTTCAATATTTTGATGTCGCGACTTATAAAAATGAAGCATTTATGACGATGCCGTGCGGTTTGCTTGACGTCGGCCATAACTTTTGTCGATGAATATTTTATAAGCACCGTTTTTAAGTTTCATACAGTGCCGTACACATTGTGAGAGCTCATGGAGGATAGAGAGGATGGAAAGTTGGAAACTGATCTCGACAGGTCGCAATGCTAAGCGCGTGTCCCGAAAATCGATGACGGTAATACTTTTGGCCTACTATAGAGTTAAGTTGGCGACACAAAATGAACTGTCAAAACATTTTTTTAAATACTAAAAATTAAGTGAAAAGAAGCTATTTTATAATAGTGGGTATGGCAAAAAATACCATATAACAAGGTGTTTCTATAATAGTTAATCAACGTTTGAGAGCGCATATAAAACAAGAAAAATAAAGACGAAAATCATCAATAATTTTTTTTGAAAAAGTGTATATACTAAGGGAGTAAATTAACCCTTCGCACTGCTCGCTAGAGACACCTCTGGAAAAGTTTTTTGAATTATTTAAATTTCATCTGATAAAATATGAGAAAGATATTATCTATACCGAATTTTATCATTTTATCACTTATGGTTTCCGAGATATTTAATTAAAATCATCTTTAGACGCTGACAGTTAAGGGGCTGTATCTCTCTTAGTATACACTTTTTCAAAAAATTGTATTGATCATTTTCGTCTTTATTTTTCTTGTTTTATATGCTCTCAAACGTCGATTAACTATTATAGAAACACCTTGTATATCTCGCTGTGCTCGTTTAAACATATCTATACCTATACTGTCACTAACTCGTCAGTAATAAACCCTATTACGACACTAGAAGTACAATCTACTATTATCGCCCTGTATGCACCAAAGGGCAAAATAATTTTAAAATAACCCCTTGAATTTTTGCACCCTGTCAGAATATTTACGGAATGGTCCCATATAATTTTTATTCAAATCGGTTCAGTTATAGTTTCTTTTTTTCTAGTAATCATTTTTAATATTTTTAATAATCAACAAAAATCTTCTATAATTTTTTTTAAAATTAATTAGGTATATAATTATCCGAAGTGAACCGTGTAGGTGTGTGCTGTTATTAACTATGGTACAATAAAGAACGTAATTAACACATAAATAATTAATTTCGACGCTAATCAGTTTAATTTCCAGTTAATTTATTAAAGTCGCGGCAAACGAAGCCGCGGTCACACCCCCGCGCATGGTGTGTATGAGTATGATGGATGCAGGATGAACTTTGTTTAATAGTTATTATCATGTCATACGGCCTATCCCTCGATTCAGATGATGAATGAAAAATGCATTTGCGTTTTTACAATGGGCAAAACTTTTTAATGTCACCGCCGGGACAATGACAGCTAAGTCTGAGGCTACACTAGATCCGTGTCAGACCAGATCCGATCAGATCAGACCAGACCAGACCAGACCAAATCAGACACTTCAGACGAAGTGGCTACTTAGGGAGTGGATAATATCCGACGGACAGTTTTTCTTTGTTGAACAATAATAATTTTTGATGTGCAAATTTTGAATATTTGGATATTGAAATATTTGTCATAGACTGTAGTTAGCTTCTTTCCGGATTCAAATGAAAATCAAAATGCACTGTTTTTATTATTTTTTATCGTTGTTCAACAATAACATTTATTATACATTTATACAACTGTTCTTTGTTTTTGGCGTCCCTGAGTCCTGACCCCTGTCATGAGTATCGGCTGTCGCCAATTATTACTCATTGCTGTGTTTACGTTTTGATTTCAATATGCGATTTATGATTTAGATTAGCGATAGAGATAACATTTTTTTCAGAAATATAATGTAATTTTTTTAATCATTTAACAGTTATGCTATCTGTTATGACTGCCCAGTATTGTTAGATTTAAATTTTATTGTTGGGAAACTTGTGAGGGCCGTGACTTGACAGACTTCAGGATCTTTGTCAAAAATCCAAAAAAAAGCTAAATTTTAATTAATTTTAACTATTCGAATAGAAGTTTAAATGAATATTCGAATACTTTAATTTGAAAAATACCGAGCCCTATTATAAACAACAAACAAAACAAACAAACTTCAACAATGCGTTGAAACCGATCAGAGTTAATTTACTTTCATTTTATGGACTACTCATAGATTAATTAATAAATAAATTATATTTTCAAATCATACCTGAAAGATTCATTTTTTCGCCAATATCTCTCCACAAAAGACCTTTCACGTCCCTGTTGTGGTATCTTTTGTCTCTTTTGTCCCAAATAGGAGGCTTTTCACGTACAAGATCAATTAAAAGTGATTTGTCCATACTCACAATTGATATTCAAACACGTTTTTAAATAATAATACAATACAATAAGACAATCTGGTAATAATAGCTAGCATACACAACACTGTTTGTTAAAAACTGTCAAATGTACGGCCGTAGTCTGACGAAAATTTCAAACATGTTTGATTTCGTCCGACGGTCGGAACGTGTCTGTTACAATCTGACATCTTCTGGCGCGGTCTGGAGTGATAAGTGTAGCCACTTCAACAAGGTTACTGGTGTTTGTTCACATCTGACATTACGGATCTGATCTGGTCTGATCTGATCTGATCGGAAACGGCGCCAATGTAGCCTCAGCCTAACTCTCTACTGCTCGGTTTCTGGTACGACTTTCAACGCTAATGCTGAGTTGGCAGAAAGCATTGTCAAAAAAATTTTTTTTTGATTTGCCAATGACCTTAGATTGTGATCATATAATTATAGCTTATACAGGGGTGGCACATCTTACACAATGCAGTGAAATATCTCGTAAACGATACAAACGATAAAAAAATGTTTTATACAAAAGTTACGGAGTGTCAAGGGGGGCAGAAGACTGTGATATCAGATTTAACATAGGTGGCGCTGTGAAGGTCAGGCGAAGGTCAGCTTCGATTTTTTAATTGTAACAGTGCATTTTTATTCCAGAATACGATACAGTATTTAATAGTGAACAGTAAATTATTAAGGTGCATATCAGCTAAAGTTAATAAATATTGAGATATTTAGAAATTAAATTATATTTATTAACTTTAGCTCATACCTATGTACCTTAATAATTTACTGCTCACTATTAAATACTGTATCGTATTCTGGAATAAAAAGGCATTGTTACAAAAATTTCTATGGAACCAATCTGAAAGTATATCCTTTCAAATAAAAAAAAATTTTCAAAATAGGTTAATAAATGACTGAGTTATGAGGTAACAAACATAAAAAAAATACAACTGAATTGAGAACCACCTCCTTTTTTTGAAGTCGGTTAATTAAAAATCGAAGCTGACCTTTGCCTTAACCTTCACAGCACCACCTTTGTTAAATCTGATATCACAGTCTTCTGTCCCCCTTGACACTCTGTAACTTTTGTATAAAACATTTTTTATGGTTTGTACTGTTTACGAGATATTTCACTGCATTATTTAAGATGTGCCACCCTGTATATACATTTTTGTGATTCTCTTGGACTAGGTGCGGGCATACAAGGATTACAAGCTATATAACTATGCCAAATATCAAGTCGACAAGAAAATCGACTGTAACAGACATACAGACAAACAACTGAGTCTCACCGGGTTCCTTTCGTACCTTTTACGGGATCTATAATCCATATAGAGATCAGTTTTCCGCTCAGACGCTTATGACCTCTGTTTTCGAGCGTCTAGAATTTGTGAGCGACAATGATGTAATGAATATTCGGAATGCACCGTCTGCAATTTATTATATTTTAACGGTTCTACATAATAAATAATAATTTATTCAACATTTTATTGCCGATCGCTATCTAAATAAGTAGCTTTAGATGACGCCCGACCCTGTAGGGATTACATGCAATGCGTGCAGCACGGCAAGGTGCGAATTTACAATTATTTCACTTGATCTATTGATTTGATATATCGTCTATAGCGCTATTCCCAGGTACCTACGTTTTGGTAAAATTCTACAGAATGGACACGCAATTTTTGATGATTTCTATACGAATCATCGCGGGGTGAAGAGTTTCTCGCAGGGGGGAAGTTTCTCGCGCGGGATGGAAAATGTTGGTGCAATGGCGTTTTTTTGTGGGGTGAAAAGGGGGTGGCAAACTTTAGCGGGATGACATTTTTGGCTTTGCCAACGATTTTGATCGGTTTTCAACGTAACATGTAGGTATAATTTCAGTTCAATGAACTCAAGTCAATCAAATGCAACCCATTTTTTCGACATTATAGATAATCGACTAATTCAAGTATTTATTAGATGTCTGATTGTCCGAAATCAAATCTGAATATACCAAATTAATGAGTGCAACAAGGAAGACATAAACAAAATGACTAGCGCGACTAAGATAGAATGCATTCATATAACTAGGTAAGTTTTCAAACTAAATTTCCAACTGTCCAAATTTCAAGTTTCTATCTTCAGCCATTTGGCCTGGGCGTTGATTAGTCAAAAAAATCCTACATCCCCCGTTTGAACCTTTTGGTTGAATTTATTTCTAAAAACGATTTATTCATGTATTGTCATCGGGAATACATATGTGTACAAAATTTCAAATCGATCGGATACGTGGAAGTCGTTCAAAATTGACTTGCAAGTTTTGACCTAAACAAACACACAAACTATATACATTGCATGTTAAATAAAAGCTTGTAAAAATGACCTCTTTGTTGCACTCATGATTTATCTATTATCTTTCGGACAATCTATAAGTAGTTAAACAATAGGAAATTGTTATAATTTTCCTGAAGCTATATGATCGTTAAAATTAATTTACTGTTTTTTTTTCTGTTACAGCGGATTCCGTGGATTTCGTGGTTCGGTCCGCGACGCTGAACACAAGAAATTCCTGGTGTATAGTCTGTACGCGTGGGGTGTTCCCACCGTTCTACTTATTGCTAGCCTCATCATGCAATTCCATCCTAGCATTCCCGAACAGTGGATACGGCCGCGATTTGGAATCGGAAAGTGCTGGTTCTCAGGTATATAATTCGTTTATAATTGAATTTTTTCCAGAAAACGCTTAATCATAATAATATTAATATCTAATACTAGCTGTCCAGTCCAGTTTCGCCCAGGTGCAAATCGCTATTTTCGCTTATTATCCCCCTTTTGTTGGAGCGTAATAATACATAGCCTACGTTACTCGTTAATTAAACAGTAAAAGAATTTTTCAAATCGGTTCAGAGGTTCTCTAGGTTTGAGGTAACAGTATATCTAAATCTTGGCAGTTATATTGTTTTATGATCTTAGTAATATAGCAGAAAATTAAGTATGTTCGGAAATTCTAAATTATTTCCAGCTGAACTGGATAGTTGATATAATTGGCATAAGTCTTTATAGATAGTATCTCACCGTACGTTCCATTAGGGTTGCCAGATGCCCCGTATTTTACGGGTTACCCCGTTTTTCAGGCTAAGATAATACAAAAATCCATAATTTCGAAAATAAAATACGGGGTAAAGTTACAAGTCAAATGTAATTTTAAGTTATCTTGCAAAGATTTGTATATATAATATATTTGCTTCTCAAAATGAAGAGTTTTTAAAAGCTGTTTCTTGTAACCATAAATATAAATTTAAAAAATAGATTATCTTCATTAAACATTGGTTTTAATTGTCTCCCGTAAAAATATCTAAAACCCATATTTTTTATACTGGTAACCCTTTAATCAACTAGCGGCAGGTGGCAACCCTACTTTCCATATTAATTAGTATACTTAGCCAATAGGCAATAACCAACGATTTTAGCCATTTTATTATTTCCAAATTTGCCAGTGTTAATAAGATAATTTTATGAACAAACACTTACCAATGACTTGAGAGATTGCTGAATATTTCTACTGTGCTACGATGATTCACTTGTATTAAAGATATTAATCCATTTGTAATATTTAAGTTAATTGCACTGACATAATCAAACTAATTCCAACACTAATAATTTAAGACAAATTCTTAATTAAGTTTTCAAAGTATATTCTAAATTCTAACCAATAAATAAACTGACAAGTATAGGTACACTTATTGAATTCACGTGGGAACTTTGCGATACCTAGCTGATAACAAACTTGACAGTTGACTACGAATACAGCGCGGCTAGGGTTGCCCAGAGAACAGTTGCCACCTGCCGCTAGTTGATTAAAGGGTTACCAGTATAAAAAATACGGGTTTTTGATATTTTTACGGGAGACAATTAAAACAGTAATGTTTAATGATGATAATCTATTTTTTAAATTTATATTTATGGTTAGAAGAAACAGCTTTTAAAAACTCTTCATTTTGAGAAGCAAATATATAAAAATCTTTGCAAGATAACTTAAATTTACATTTGACTTGTAACTTTACCCTGTATTTTATTTTCAAAATTATGGGTTTTTGTATTATCTTAGCCTGAAAAACGGGGTAACCTGTAAAATACGGGGCATCCGGCAACCCTAAGCGCGGCGCTTAAATGAGCAATAAATCATTTAAATGCCATCTGTTGAATTAATTTGATAACCTATGACTTTTATTTCACAGGGGCGTCGTTCATTAGTTAATAACATTGTTAATAATATTTTGTTACAATAAAATTATTTAAAATAATTAAACGAGCTAATATTTTATATGCTTACTCCTTTATTGTTCAAGTTATACTGGTCTTTTATCCATTCAGAACATTACAAAAAGAATTTCAGTCTTAAATATCATTATTCATCAATTATTTTGATTACATAATATATCACAATCTTAGAGCTGTAACACTTTACAAAGAATTCTAAGCTTCTGATTTTTTTTATTAATGAGAAACTAATTTCAATCTAGTTTTTGGGTGACACCTCACACCTTCATTATATCCCCTTTACACCTCTGAAAAGGAATACTCCACAAATTAAGAACAGCTGGATTAAATGATCCCTAGACTTACATCATAAATGGGTTTCTCCGTTCGTCTAAAGTGACTTCAGAACCTGTTTTGGATGTCGGGGATGCACAATGGGTCCATGTAAGCCTGCGTGCAACAGGAATCTTTTCCTGCCCCCAATTTCAACTATCTAAGTTTCACTACACATTTTATCAACAGATACCACTTCGACGCTGTTATATTTCTATGGTCCGATGCTGATCCTGGTCGTCTGTAACATACTTCTGTTTATCTTCACCGCGTTCAAAATAAGGAGGATCAAACGCGAAACGTCGGTACTGAAACGTCAGGATAGTCAGCGTCACAATTACGAGAATGACAAGCAGAGATTCAACTTGTATTTGAAATTATTCGTCGTCATGGGAATCAATTGGGCCATGGAGCTCATCTCCTGGTGGCTGCAAGAGACCAAGGCACTCGAATGGTTCTTCCGAGTCACCGATGTCGCTAACACCCTACAAGGCATTCTCATCTTCGTCATATTCGTTTGCAAACGACAGATATGGAAACTACTGGTCAAGAGGTTAGCAGCAACACAACTTCGTAGTGTGTACAACGAGGTTGTTCGAAACAATGTCCAGCGTGCAAACTACACACTTCTCGATTAAAACCATTCCGCATACGATATATCCATAATTACTTTAAAAAAATACTGAAACAACGTTCTAAAATTATCATGAAAAAACATCCTAATATTTTGAAAAGTTCATTTATAAGTTGCTTTCAGTTTTTCTTTTGTTTAATCATGAGCTGCTTTTGTTTATCAAAACTCAAAAGCAGCCATAAATTATCATTTTTCTCTGAACGTTCGTTATATAAGCTGTAATTATATTAAAAAAAGAGTAGTGTGACTGTTGCTAAATAAATCACATAGCTTAAAGAAAAGCGAAGAAGTTTAATTCAAGGCAATTGTTTCGGAACAACCATAACTGTACATATTTTGTTTGCTTTATTGTGTGTGTTGGAAGAGAATTTTGTATTGTTATTCGTTTTATAAAATGAAAAAAAAAATTGGGTAAAAGGTTGCGCATTTTTTAAAAGAAATTACTTATGATAATTTGCTGTTAGAGAATTATCTTCATGAATTCATTAATTCCAGTTCGAACCTGGGCAATAAAAACTGCAGCAAACAAGAGTTCTATTCATTCTACTCTTCTTTTAAGATGTATCTCTTTCCAACAAAATAATAAAACCATTCTATTATTTCTTCCAGCTATCCACGCCTGCTAACACCCATTAATGTATTTGTTGTCAATTTATTTAATAAGCAAATCGTCTCCACACCCCGTCAATTATGGACGACAAAATCAATCTCGACCAATCAAGAAACGTAGCCGATTCATCGAACCCATCCATTCAATCGTGCAAGAGTATAATGCCTGTTATTGTTGCATGTCGATGTACTTGGGTGGTCGATGGTAGGAGTCGCTGATAGCCCTGTGCCTTCGTATAAAACGATCTGTCCATTCAGACGGTCGACAATCTTAACCTAAACTGTGATATAATTTTTAAGTCGTTAAAACTTGCAACAGACAGTGCGTTCTACTCTTATACGATTGGAAAACAACTGAAAAACATAGTGTCAATAACAAATGAAACGAGGAGTTGCGCAAACAACGTCATCAACTAACACAAAGTATGCACTCATTTTTTTTTATTTCTTAAAGAATAATCTAGTAAATTTGTACTGTGGTGGTTTTTAATGCGTAACTTTTTAACAATTTTTTTTTTAATCAGGAGAAAAAAATACAATGTTTATTGTAAATATTCTAAATTGAAATGTGTGTATATATATTAGATTTATTTACTAACAAAAATAATATTGGAACGTGTCAATCTAAAAAACGGTACAGGGTAAATTTTAATTATCAATTCTATATATTAAAACGTTCCGTTATTAGATTGACTGGACCAAGATCCTTGTCCTATTCATCTGGTTGAAAACAAAACGCCTGTGAATAATAATATGTATTTTATTTATAGGGACACTAACACAACCCCAAACTACTCAAATAATATAATGCTCGCTGATTTGTAACACATTTGCTACACATTCTAGGTTGCAACTGTTTTGGGCCTATTGCAGAAATATGCTCAACTGTCATTGGTAATAACAATTGACATATTGTAATTTATAGAGAATAGTGTCTGGTGCACCGTAGTCCAGTGGTTCCACGGACAAAGAACACAGAGTGTCTACTGACGTCAATGTCAGTCAAACTAGTGCATATACTGCGACGAGAAAAGATCAAAGCCTATAGACGCAATAATAAGTACCTGTACGTATAGCTTATAGGAATGAGGGCTAACCATATTTTTATTCATCAGATATAGCGCTAGTGGGAAGTGAAGTTTACGTCAAATGTTAACATTTTTTATTCGTCAGATGGCGCTAGTGGCAAGTAAGGTATGTTAAACGTTTAGAGTGGTTTAGAGATTAACGGTTTGTGTTTAGTCATTCTTCGTTTGTCCATTGTTAGGGAATAAATAATAAAATAAATACAAAACTGCAATTTTGCCGTTAAATGATTGATATTTTACTTGCTAGTAGCGCCATCAGGTAGCGGAAATATAAACAATACTGACATTTAAATGACATAAGAGATGTATACCTTACTCAAGTTACTAGATCTAGTAACTTTATACCTTACAGGCCACTGGCGCTATCAGGTGGTACAAAAAAAGCCTGGTAGTCCTCATTGGAGGTTGTTCATGGCGTTAAATTCATTTCTCCGACTGTCAACAAAAAATTACTAATTAATAAATAAGGAAATTTAAATAGCTACAGAATATAATCAACACAACGATTTGATTTGAGGATAATAAGATTGTTGGATCGTATTTTATATGACGTTCCTGTGGTTCGTCCATTTTCTATCCCCAATTATCAGGTTTCTAATGTCATCGCAGAAGTGTTTGTTTTGATTTGTTGTAGCTGCAGAGGTATAGACGTATTTTATTTAAAACTTAAATCGTCTTTTTTCTTTTGAGAAAATAAATGAGTCAGTAGACACCCTGGTATGTGTGCATGCAACTGCCCGAATGGAACTTTGTATTTAACGACTGCACGTAATACTGAAAATTGCACAATTCTAATCGTTACGACTAGCCGAGGTACGAGATTACTTCTAGGAAAACTGACTACCGTTTTCATCAGCCAGCTACATATGTGTTTCAGAAATTAGTAGCATTTTGTTTTGCACAATTTATGCATGTTTTCCAGCGTCGTAGCTAGGGCCTGGCAACCGGGCCCGTGCTAAAGGCGCTAACCTCAAGAGGGCGCAATCAGCGATGCAAATTTGATTATTTTCAAGCAAAGAGCGCGAAATCAAAATCTTGCCAGGGGCGCCGATGATCCTAGCTACGACTCTGATGTTTTCTATAGATAGAATGGAATGAAACAAAGAATTAACGTTTATTACTATTTTTATGTCTTGTAAATAACAGGTAAATTAATTTTTCTTCAGTTTTTCTTTTCGTCAAGCCAAATAGTAGTAGTAGTAAAAAAAAATATTTTACTCAGACACTAATTCGAGTGGTGTTTTCCACTCATTGCAGTTTTGTGCACATCTTTTTCTATCATTTGCTATTAGTGATGAGACTCCAGTTGTGTTTCACTCGAGTGGTTTTTATTTGACTCGCACTCGAGTCAAATTTATTTTTACTCGGCTTTCGAGTCACTCGAGTGACTCAAATCGGCTAGAAACACTCGATTGGCGAGTTGACTCGGAACACTGAAATGGCCTGTAGTGACTTGGGTGAGAAGTACAAGTTAAGCCATGCTTAGTCGATGTATGACATACAATATATGAATGTGGTTAGTGGTTACTCATTATTATGAGTCATAATAATGAGTAACCATTAACCACATTCAGTCATAATAATTTATGACCTGCCTGTATGTAAAAAAATTACTTGAGTTACATTGTCACTCGAGTGAAGAAATTGTCACTCGAGTTTTATCTTGACTCGAGCGGCATTCGAGTGAGTCGTTTTTTACAGGCGTGACTCGAGTGAAAAAATCTCACTCGAGTCCCATCACTATTTGCTATCAGGTGGTGATAACAAATAGTACCGGACAAAAGTGTAATGAAAGGAAAACACTGTCAGCTATAAGTGTTTTTTTTTTTGGGTAAAATATTACAATTGTAGTTTTTGATGTGTAAACATATAATTAGCATTTATGTGCATGATTTGGTCCTATGCAGTTATAACTGAAGAATCGATAGTGTCTTGTCAACAAGTGCGGAATGAGTTAATTTGCAAATGGCTGCCAATCAGGAACTAACGGCATGGTTGATTTCAGGTACCATTCATTAATGGGCCAACCAATGAAGGGCCACAGCTCGTTGACGAGGACTCAAACAACGTCGTACTCCAGCAGCCAAGGTTCGACTGTTATATCGCGCTCTGGAAACGGAATGCAAATGCGGACGTTGTCGAACGCCGATGACAAAACCTTAAACTAATTTCTTAGTCTAAATCACTGCCTGTTCGATTGTATCTTAATGCCACTTCCAATTAGGTTCATAACTAGAAGACATTAATAGATGAGGCAAAATCATTTTTAAAGAAAGGCAAGAACTTGGTTATATTAAAGCCTTTAGGTGAAATATAGAAAATGCGTTTCTGTTGTTTTCCGTTAGACGGGGCTGGGAATTAAATAGGTAGACATTGTTTCCATTTATCCTCTCGATAGAATCGACAACTGATAGCCTGCTGAAAGAAAACAGTGAACTATAAAAGAACAGAGTAACTGAAAGAATATGGTAATATCGAGGAAGTCAGTGACATTTACAATACCTGAATATACATTGTTTAAAGTTAAAACTTATTGTGTTGAGTGTCATTATTCAATTGTTATAATTATTTTAATGTGTTCACTATATTATAAAATATTTGTAATGAAATTTTTTTTCAAACAATAACTGTTAATTATTATCTGTTATCTAATGAGCTGTCAATTGATGCTACCTCGAAATCAAGATATAACAATTGATGGCCTTGGAACAACAGTATCTATCGTATATACAAATATTAGGTAACAAGTAGTTACGGGGATGAATATCTTCAAGTGATTGTTCATCGCTCTCTTAAGAAAATGACGACATGTCTGAAAAACGTGCAATCTTGTCATTCGGCAGATAACGTGCTTCGCATGTCTTGTGCCATAATATCTTTTAATTATTATTACCGTCGTAAAATAAAAACGATTAAATGTTAAAGTAATTTATATGTAGTACGTTGTCAACCATTTTTACAAAGGTAGTTTTGTTGATTGTTTTTTATAAGCAGGGCCGCCGCTACCATATATGCAAAGTTTTCGGGGCACACAGGCGGCCATGTCAAAGCCCCGGCCAGGCCGAGGGGTCATATGTTTAGAAAATAATGCTATGTAGCAAAGACGGTATATGGTATCTATAAAAAACTATATTTGGAAGGGCGGCAAAAATAAATCAGTACACGGGCGGCAAGCACCCCAGCGGCGGCCCCGTCTATAAGATTTTAACTGTACAATGTGTTAAAACACACGACAAATTTTATCAAATCAAGTCAATCAAGGATTAGCATAATAATTATTTTGCAATGCATGTCCTGCTTTTATACAACTGCAGTTTCTAATTTATAAAATACTGATTGCTTGGTCCGGCTTCGCCCAGAGCGTAGTAGTAAAGCTTTACCCTAATAAATCGGGAAGGGAACGAAGTAGTGAGCTGAAAATAGTCACATTCATCCGGAACAAGTATTTTCTATTTTATATTTGAAATTTGAAACAAATCATTGCTGATTAATTATTATATTCACCACTAGTTCAATATTTTATTGTAAGACTAAACAATTATTTTTATTGTATGTAGAATTTAATTACGACTGTATTAATAATTTGATTTTGGAAAAATTCAGTCAAATATTATAACCATTGACAAAAATAAAATTTTTGCAAAATTAGTCAAAAAATGTTATTAGTATAAAATTAGACAGTAACATATTAAACGTTTTGCCATTAAAGCATCATCAGTAATCATTCTTACAGATTACTGATGATGCCTTAATGGCGAAACGTTTAATATGTTACTGTCTAATTTTATACTAATAACATTTTTTGACTAATTTTGCAAAAATTTTATTTTTGTCAATGGTGATAATATTTGACTGAATCTTTCCAAAATCAAGTTATTTTTATAATTGTCCCGTGCAAAATGCAAAAACAAATTAGTAATAGTTTAATTTTTGTACTTATTTTTTAATTTATTTGAAATGTCTTTATTTCATGTTTTTAAGTTGCCAAAGTTTTTTAGAATATATGAAACTGAAAGTACAGTAAAGCCTCTTTTATACTATATCATAATTATCTTATAAGAAATATTAAATTCTATATGTGTATGTACAGTATAATTAGAATCGGGTGATAGTTGTCCTAATTTAGTATATTACGAGGCTTTACTATTTTCAAAACTTGAATATCCAAATATGTAGATAGTTAATAAGATTTTTTTGTTGAAATAAATATACTTTTTTATATGAATTTATAGAATGAGTTTCAAAATGGACATATTAATCTCTGTGATTAAAATAATTAAAAAGAATGCATAATATAATTTTATAAAAATTATATAAGTTTACGAAGCTTCAGTAAATGTATAACAATTTTAACAGAATAAAAAATATATTTCTTATACAACGTTGCATGTTTCATGTGTGCAGAAAGAGCGGTTGCCTATATTCAGGTTATAATGCTGATTCGAAACACCATGTGCAATAATATGAACATTTTAGGTTACAAACTGTTACGAAAAAAATTTATTGATTTCAAAAATGTGAACGCAGTGGGTCACCCCTCAAACTTTCAACTTACATTTAAAAATCTAACATAGCAATAAGGTCGATCACGATCTACCAGTTTAGTGAGTAATAATTTTTTATTGATCACATCTGTGAATTGCCTGAATATTAAATACTTACCAGAAGATAAGCATCCGAGTTTGGAAAATATACTGAAAATGTTTACGCCTATTCGACATATTTGTGCGCATCGGCATAATTTTGCCCTGATCACCGATGACCGACATTGTTAACTTTTATATTATATAGGGCGGATTCAAGATTAACGTCGGAAAAATGTAATAAAGAAGTTTTCTACTTGAAAGACAATTAAAAAAAAAACTAACATCAATCAACAAGTTTTATTCTATTAAATTTTACAGATTTTTAACAACACAAAACCATGGCCTTGATTTTTAAAATATCGATTTGTTTACTATATCACATAATTGGTTTGGAATTTTTTCCAATAATTTAATAAACATTGATTTGTACAATTGTTTCCTCTATGTAAAATTTGTTGACAGTTTAGTCTTTCGAGAAACAAAAAAAGTTTTGACGTCAAATTCGAGAATCAGTTAGACATACAATTTGTAAAAAAAGTCCGAGTTATGTAACTTAACAAAATTTCTTTAAAATATTCTTTGATTTTACATTCACCTACTTTTTCACAATGAAATAAATCCAGTTTGAATAAAAAATTTTTTTAAAACCAACTCACAGTTTTTCAAAATTTCCAAATGTAATTCACTTACTATTAAGCAAATATTTTTTCAAAACACCTGGCTTTATGGACAGTCATTCGCTTAACAGTGTAGCCTTTAAAATGTTTCCCGATTAATATTGTCAGACACAATTATAAATTACAATCCTTTTTTGCTGAATCGACGACTTTCATACAAACATCGACAAATTCCGTAAATAAAGGCTCACCCATTGCGTTCTCAAAATCCTTCGTAGGGTTCTCCGAACCGTCCAAAACTTTCAACAGATTTTTTAAATGCGGGTTTCCTAGCAAATCTTTTAATTCATCGCATGTATCTGAAAAGAAATACAAAAACATACTTGTTGTAATATAACGATAAACCTCTTTCATTAGACTTTTTTAAAAATTATCTTATACGCGAGGCTTGTGCGAGCAAATATCGGTTTTGACGGGAACCATACTTTAACCTGAGCGTAGTCGGTTAAAAGTGCCCTATACTTAAGTCTTGATAACAATAATTAACAGTGCTAAATTTAATCAAAAATTACTTGGCCGTTCTCCAGTGATTTCGATGCAAAGACAGACGGGGACGGACAGATAGAAGTATCATACAGTCAAAGTACACGAACACCTCGCAAGAAAATGTTTTGTATACACTCACCGAGTAATTTTAATTTCTCTTCTGGTACTGTGTCTTCAGTTTCAAATTTTCTTTCCGCTGTCTCTATCTTAGGATCACTGCTGGTTTTTGGCACACAACTATCATTTTTATGATTTTTATAACAGGGCACCGAACAACTAAAATAGAAAAAAAAATATTTGTTAAAGATTTAAACGCATAAAAGAAAACAATTTTCGATATAACAAAAGTAAGGTTATACTTACTATGGAGTCACACAAACTGGACATTTATAAATGCCAGAACTGGAATTACAAACACCACAAAACATTTTAAATATTTATTTATAAAAAATTTAAAACTTAGTTGATTTTCAGCTAAAATAGTGATTTCTTGTATACTGGATCAAATATATACTGTCAAATGTCATGTGAAGTTAACTGAAGTGAAGTTAGTATCTAGCGATAACCATAGACATGCCAAAAAATCTTGGAGAGTAAAAATTAGTAAATCCTCCCACACAAGTCGTTCAACTGTTTCGAGTTTGACATTTAAGCAGCAGCTGTCAAAAATACAAACTAACCACTATTATGGTAATTTTTATGAGGATCTTTAGGAATGTCAACTTTCTTGTCAAGATAAACTTAGAAAACAAAAAAGATAACTGATAACACTTGCTGCCTCTTAAGTTATATGTTAAGACTTTATGTTCGTTATCACAGCACCAGATGGCCAAAACGGCACTTTAATAAGCGAATGCGCAAGAGAGACAAAGATAATAAATAAAATCACACACGACAAAATTGTGCATTTACGTAATATTTCGGTGCTGCAAATATTATAATTTTTGATACTAGTGCAAAATTTATATATCGTATAATAATAAAATAACGAAGTACAAAACGTGCGTGCATTGTAGTTGTAGATCGATGAGTGTTTTTGTACGATTTCGACTATCTGTGCGGACCGTGTTAAAGTTTTAATTTGACAGGCAGACAGAGCTGTCAAAACAGGAGGATAGCAGTACCTAACGAAGGGTACACAGTGCAGTAGGGCGTAGTGTGTCGTGAAGTATAGTATTGAAGAAGGGCACAACATAAGTCCTGTGTGAAGTATTAAGGGTTGGGCAGGGCAGTGAGGAAGAGGGTGTACGCGGTGCAGTGGGTACAACCCGTGTTTATCGTTCCCTTTTCGACCGACCCGACGGCCGACGCACATCCAAACACGCCCTTCACCTCAGGTCGGCTCCTTGCTGCAGGCTCACAGGCTAGCAAACAAAAGATATACTAGAGTTCCTGTTTTGTCGTCGCGGTTTGTGTTCGTTGTGTCGCCTATCGGTGGTGTCCTAGTCGTACGACGGCCCGGGGCCCCTCGATGTGCGCTGCCTGTTTAGTAGCTGCTGTACATAACAATAGCGTATAATAATAACAATAGATTTTATTTTTTGTAATATACATACAACTAGTTGATAATAATTATTTATTAATAAGCCTACAGTGCCTAAATAACGAAATAAATGTGTTCGCGACGAATTAAGCTCGCAACTGATTGAAGCCCTGACGAGGAAGAAGCTCCTAGCTACCCTCTCCATAGTGGTAAGTACATGCAGTGTCTATCTACCTATATAACTTCGATATAATCAATGGTGGTGCATTCTGTACTGCATTATCAAACCTGTCCCAGTATTCTATACTTTCCATTTAAATGCCAGTCTACCCCGAGTGCATCAGCGATGGACTAAGCTCGGTGATTTGCTAAATGGAACACTTTATGTACGAGCTCAATTCGATTAATGAAACGCATTGAAAGGTGCAATACGTAAACAAAACACGATCGCTGTCTGCAATTCAAAAGAAACAAAATGGAACGTAATAATATTATAAGATATTACTACTGCTCGAAGTTATCAACCCTTTTAAATATAAGGTGGTTCTGAGCTGATATTAACAGCAATTAGGCAAATGTTTAATTCAGAAAGACTGTTCTCGCTAAATTAAAACATTTAACCAAAAATCTGGTAATCATCATGTCCTGTGATGATTACTAAGTTTTTGGGTTGACTCGCAAAACCCCCTTTATCGAATTCAAATTTATTTTACCTGAATAAATAAAGTTGAACATTCTTTATATTCATTGTAACATTACGCAAAACTGATAGACCGATTTTCTCGAAACTTTTGCAAATCGCAAGGTTGAACCAACTTCAACTTAGGTTTTATTTTTATTTATTGTAGATTATAGACGCGTCGACAACTTAGGGCATTAGCGTCTTAAATTACATTAAGTAATCAACTAACTTAAAACTAAATAACATCACAAAACATCCATGAGCGCAGGTGGGATTCGAACCCACGACAGCTTAGTCTAGAGGCTGGTACCAAGTACGCTATCCACTAGCCTACACTGCCCTCAACTTAACTTAGGTTTTAGACTACATAGTTAGTGTCTAGTCATTTTTGGTGAAGAATGGGAGTTTAGAGGGTAGTGGGAATATTTTTGCATTTACGCACTTCTTGCAATCAGCTCTTCAGTTGCAGCCTTCAGGTTATTTTGAATATCACATGCAGTATTGTTTCTAATCCCACATCGACCTGGGCTGTCGAGCGTCTATAATCTATCAATTTCACCTCCATAAAAAATAAGTACTACGCCTTCACCACATTTCTTGCTCAACTGCATCGACCGCGGATTTTTATTCAACAGTAAATTACCCCTTCGGGTTTTCCCCCAGACAAATGACTGGTATTTTATTATGAAATCTATTTATGAAATGTAGGTAAACAAATTCGTTGGAGTCGTTTTCAATGAAATCCCAATTTTCGATTTTCGTTGGTCTTGAGAATAGCCGAGCGTGTAGCAATGCTGTTGTTTACATGGCGTTGCTATGGTTCCTCTATTACAAGTCCCCAGTTTCCGAGTTCTAGCCCGAGAGCTGGTAAAAGTATCAATTGGATTTTCAGTTTATTATATTAAAAAAATAATGAATTGAAAATATGAATTGGTGCTAAGCCCTAATAACCTTAGCTCAAGCTGTTGGTGGTCTTTAAAACACAATTTAAAATTTCGATTTTCGTTCATCAGTAAATTACCCTTAAGTATTTGGCGGAGTGGAGAAAAAAATTAAAAAGACTCCGAGGAATCAAGTTTAAAATTCGGTTTCTATCCGTTGAACGGTGTGTCAGCTCTGCACATAGGGATGGACATCTGCTTTTTAGTTTTTCAGTACCCTTTGCAGGGACCACGAAACGTCTAAATCTTAAATTCAATTTTTTCGTCACTAAAAGACTGGTCTGGTCGTTCGATAGTAAAAAAAATGCAAAAAGATACGCACACAATATTCCCCCAATCTTTGGGACAAATTCAAAAACAAAAGTATAAGATAATGACAAAGCACCTTTTTATTAAGCTTTTTAAGTATCTATGCATTTTCAAAAGTTACGTATTTGATAGTGAGCTAATTAAGATTGGTAAGCGTGTTATTTCCGACAGTAAGTCATGACTCATAGAAAACTCTGTTTTGTACTCATAAAAATTATTAGAAATTCTATTTGAATCATTTTTTATGCCCGAGAAAATCGGACCCATTACAATAACTTCCAGTGGGAAGTTAATTAAATATTTTTACTTACTGATGATAAGATACACCTTGATTTTTCATAAGCACTTTGAAACCTTTATTGTAACATCCAGGCACACAACACGACATAAAGAGTAATTAACACAACGGAATACAATCAATGCGAATGATCATAATGTACCTGACGGGTCATACTTAATTAGTATATAGTTGTGGCTTCACAAGCGACGTGATATACTGTTTCTATATCTATCTCTGTTCTGAGGTTCCAAAAGTATACAATCGTGTAAGAATGGACCCATAACTTGCCATAATTAGATTAGTAACGCCAATTTTATACTGCGGTTTAATATAACTAAAATATTATATTATAACTAAAATATTATAACTAAAATATTTTTGAATACAGAGCGATTCTATTATTTATGCCGGAGTCTGTGCATCATAAGTGATATGCAAATATAATAATATCGTCATGTAAATTTACATTTAGTAATGGTTTTTTTCAACGATGTTCAGTGCGTAAATAATTGTCACCATTTCTCAGACAGTTATTGCTTTTTTTAATGAATTTTAAAGAAAGAAAAGCAATAATAGAGCAAGTCGTCAGATACGTTAAAAATATTATCAATATTACATAATATGTATACATATTATAAAATTGTAACGAGAGAGAGAGAGAGAGATTGTAGATTATAGACGCACACTCTAAATCTGTCGTTAGTTAAACTATAACCATTATGCTCGGTTACAGAAAGCCTCGCCAGAAAATCTGATTTGACAATGTGCTTAGACTGTGACTAGTGACTACACATATTTCTCCATAAGAAAAGCATTGTAGAATTTTAAATCGATTCTGCTCGAAAAATAATTGATCGCTTGAAATGTTTTTTTTAAACTGTTTATAAAATAAGTATGTATTTAACATAGTTTTTTGTACAACTTCCAGTTCGAAACAACATTTTTCTACGCATTTTTATCGAAAAGCGATCTTTTTCTATGTAGATCAATCATTTATTTTTCTGTGAGTACAGTCTAATGTTCTACATGACAGAGTTTCACAGCGACATTAGACTGCTCCTGCATGTATAAAAACTTTAATAATATGATCACATTCTAAGATCATTGTCAAGTCAGATTTTTTGACAATGCTTTCTGCAAACCAGCATTAGTACGTCACAACATCGTTAACTAGTCTATAATAAATTGAAAATGAACACTCAAATAACATGCAGGGCTCAGGTCTTCTTACTGTGAAGATGAGTCCTCTATCTCAGAGACACGGTGAACACGTTGACAGTTTTGTAATATACTGTCTGTTAGGGCAAAATCTCCCAGAACTGAGACAGAGGGGTCGTGCACCTGGCGGCCGTTACAGAACTATGCCACGTCTCGAGTGAGTGAAGCTATACCGATGCAAAATTGTCTGTTAGGGCAAAATCTCCCCGAACTGAGACAGAGAGGTCGTGCACCTGGCGACCGTTACAGAACTATGCCACGTCTCGAGTGAGTGAAGCTATACCGATGCAAAATTGTCTGTTAGGGCAAAATCTCCCCGAACTGAGACAGAGAGGTCGTGCACCTGGCGACCGCTACAGAACTATGCCACGTCTCGAGTGAGTGAAGCTATACCGATGCAAAATATTGTCTGTTAGGGCAAAATCTCCCCGAATTGAGACAGAGGGGTCGTGCACCTGGCAACCGTTACAGAACTATTACCGATGCAATTCGAGGGGCGGAGGCGGTTGGTCGTATTGGACACTCAATACACGTGTAGCGAACGCTTTAATTTAACGTTGAGGCGCTCTATTTATATACACGAAGACGCCGTTGACATGTGTGTAATGCGTTCCAGGGTTGACAAGCAAGCTGTTTTAAATCAGGGTTGTTCCATTTTCGATTAAAAGGATTACATTTTTCTATTATTTTCAATAAGAGTCGAGTCCATCTTTGGGTCTTGTAACTTGGCACGTGCCATTTTAGCAAATAATCTGAGATAATTTCTAGAGTGTTTTCTTTATACAAAGTCGTTTGCTACAACCATTTCCATGGAGAATGGTATCTGCAACAGGTCAGAAAATGAGTCGTTCAGTGGTGGCTTCCTTTCCATGTCGTTTTCAATAATCAGACAGATAACAATAGAGTTCACAGAGATTGGCAGCCTCTCTCACACATTTTCAGTACATTGCTCTGAGGTACATGGAATGCACCCTCTATTTTATCAATAGTTATAATTTATAACTGGGTGTTAAATCATTAGTTACAATATATTTCCATGATTTTGCTTGATATCGGCATTAGTTCACTTTGCCTTTGCCAAAACCTAGCCTCTCCTCGTTGTTTTCGACCGCACTTAGACTCGACAGTGACTAGAGCGTTTGTTAACAAATCTAGATGATTCTAGGTTTGTCAACCAGTCTAGAAGATTCTAGAATCGTCTAGACTGCTTAACTATAACCAAGATTAGTTATAGTTTTAGGACAAGTATAGTAAATAAAGCTATATACAGGCTCTTCCTAGAGATTCTTCCAGTAAGTGTCGGAGTCAAGTTCTGGCAATAATATTCATTTGATCTCAGTAATAGCTAAAGATTAATTAATTTCTGTACATTGTTAACACACTAATAATGTGTTTCAGGCATGCAGCAACCTCGCGCTCAGCTGGCGGCGACTGCGCAGGCGCCAGTATACAACCCTGCGGCTGCATATTATCCGCGACCGGAGCGCAGTCCTCGCACAGGACCGATGCCACCCCACCAGCCTCCGCCCCAACCGTACGCAAACGTAAGTCTTTTTTCAATACTTACATACACGTGTCTGACAGGCAGATTTATAATTAGTAAATCTAACAAAAAAAAAAAAGAAATGAAAACGATACCACCGTCTTTTTTCAAGGAGGATGACTTAATAAATCTAGTCGTGAATGATTGGGAAACCAGTCTAGACTCTGACTAAGGCTTTGCAGCTGTAGTTGAATTATTGAGTGCAGACTTTCACATCCCGGTCTATAACTTTATACTAGCTCGTTGAACCTTGACATCGTGTCTAGCCTCCACCCGCCAATACATATATAGCTCCGATTCCAGCTCCGGTGTTCGGACTCCTCTCGTCCTTTCGACAATGAACATATTTTTAACTGAGATAATCTGAACTGTACACTCTTTAATTAGGGTTACACACGCACATTTAAGCTTCGACGACCGCTATTTACTTTGAACGCATATTATAAGAATGGAACTAATCCTAGGAGATTTACAGTTCACTCACGGTAAATACTTTTATTTTAAAGAGGACAGCTTAGTTTAATGGTCAGCATGCTGACCTTTGAATCAAGCTGTCGTGGGTTCGAATCTCATCTCATGGATGTTTGTGATGTCGTTTAGTTTTAATTGATGACGTTATTTGATATTATTAAGATGCTAATGACTAAAGTTGTTGAGCGTCTATAATCAACAATAAATTAAAAAAAAATATCGGAAACATAAAAGTCGATACGCTCATAAAGAAGAAAGAGAAAATTAGTTAATAGTGAGCAATGGAACAGAAGTTTTCGAAACATTCAGGCCGAACTGTATGCCAAAAAAGTAAATGGCGTGAATCAATTTGTTATTTGATCAATCATACAAATATTGAAGTACATATGCGATTAATCGTAAATAATATCAGGAACTGGATGATAAAAGTTTAGGAAGTAGTAGCAGATTCGGAATTATAGTGACTACCTGTTAGAGGTAACCTGTAAATGTAGCGACATTGATAGTACTTTTAGGGGAATCACATTTATAATTTGTTTACTCAGTGTAACCATATCAATTTTCGTTTCTGTTTATAGGTATAGTTTTCCTGTAGCTTTATCGATAAGGACCATGTTTTTGTCGCTACAAAATTAGGATTGAATAAAGAAAATGTTGCGAAGGAAGCACTCAAACGGAATTATGTTTATTCCAAGTTTAGAGATATAGTTCAAACAGCGATGGAAGAGTGGAGTTGCGGAACATAATCCAACATTTAACCCTATTACTTTACATCGATGGAAAAATAGCCATGTATACATTTATTTTAACTGATTAATTTGTATTTTCAAAGTCAAAGATCGTAGTCCATTGTATTAAATTGATTGTTTAATTAAAACTAAAAATGGACCGACTTTGGCCATTACTTACTCCGTGCAGTAGAAAAATTGGACAGTCATTATGCTTGTGACTTGGATCCTTTTGGTTTGAACTTTGAACTCCAAAGTTCAATCCAAAAGAATCTAAATCACAAGAATGTATTTTTTTAATGATAGATCTTTAATAACTGTCCAAAATAAACAATTTTGTGCCTTCATAGTTTGAAGGCACAGCATTCTGTACAGAAACGCATATCTTTTTGAAGATAACCTGAAAAAGTAAACGTTGCGGCGTTAAGTAAATACGATTCGTTCCCGTCGTTCGTTCGTTTATTTTTCGTTCATTGTCCTGAGGGCGTATGCGACGGTGCCGTATTGATTGTATGGGGCCTTTAAACACTCACGCTATTCCGTGGCAATCGTGGATACATACTACGAAGCGTCTGCCTAACTAGTAACTTACAAACGCGTGACGTAACGTTCAAACTTCCCATACCGACTCTGACAGAGAAAACTGCACACGTGGCGTTCGCTTTTCGCCACTGCTCATTGTGCATTTCATTCTTTCTTACTTTTTCGCACACAGCGCTCGCTCGCCACCTCTCTTTTAGGTTCCACAACTCATTGGGTCCTGTCTTAGCCAAGTTGGACAGGACACGTTTATATATCGATATTTCTGTGTATAAATTAACATTGGAGGATATCACGACGTACACCACAAAGTAGCATTTGACCGTTTAATCACAAGGAATATTAACAGAAAATAATTCGGATCATAATATTGAGCATTGCGAAACACATGTATTCTTACCAGAAAATAATTCGGGTCATAATACTGAACCTTGCGAAACACGTGAAACATTACCAGAAAATAATTCGGGTCATAATACTGAGCCTTGCGAAATACGTGAAACATTACCAGAAAATAATTCAGGTCATAATACAGAGCCTTGCGAAACACGTGAAACATTACCAGAAAATAATTCGGGTCATAATACTGAACCTTGCGAAACACGTGAAACATTACCAGAAAATAATTCGGGTCATAATACTGAGCCTTGCGAAACACGTGAAACATTACCAGAAAATAATTCGGGTCATAATACTGAGCCTTGCGAAACACGTGAAACATTACCAGAAAAAAATTCGGGTCATAATACTGAACCTTGCGAAACACGTGGAATACCAGAAAATAAATCGGGTCATGCTGAGCCTTGCGAAATTGTATGCAGGTTTTAAAACAAACTCGCGTTTTTTTTGAGCTTGGTATCAATTATTATATTGATCTGTCGGTTGGGGTACACACTAATCCTCGTGTTAATAAATAAGTCACGTAAATTCTTTGACAGGACATTTCTTGCCAAGCCAAATACGTTGCATGTAAGCTGCTCAATGCACGTGTTCTTTCAATTTCCAAATGAATTAACATATGAATTTATGTTAAACACTGTTGTTTTCTTGGACCTGGTCAACGTCACGGGGCATTGCGAACGTGGGTACACAGCTGACGAGAAGCATTCAGGGGCGGCGGCTCCTAGAAACACACGTCGTATCGATTGCATCGCGTCGCGCGAGGACGGACGGGCGGGGACACCGTCGTGCCGATGCACTGGCGCATGCCGTAACACGGCTGCCACCGTCCCTCCCCGCGCCTTTCAACCCCCTTCCCTTTTCCCGACATGCGTGCGGTGTCGCCGCTCCCGTGTGCGTGTCGTATTATTTCACACCCCGATGGAACCTTGCACAAGCCAGAAAATCGAACTGATTTTATAAGATATCGTTTCAGAAACAGATTCAAATTTCACATGTAATTTTTTTTTTGTAAATATGTGTTTGACACGAGCAATTCTATGTGCATTGACAGTCTTGGTTGGGGTAGTGTCTTCAATTGGTTTTCACACATGAATGTATTATGTATATCACCTTGAATGATTTGCAAAATATTAAAAATAACCACAAAATTTACCAATTCTCGGCGTACGTTTCGCCAACCATGTCCTGATGATGCCGTCATGGTTAGCGAAACGTACGTCGAGAATTGTTAAACATTTTGATGCTTGCGTTTATTTTTAATATTTTGTTTCTTCACACCAAAGGTGTTCCATCACTCTTCATGGATTGAATGATGTGCACAATTTTTTGGCCATTTTAAATGGTAGTTGAAGTATTTCTTTAATATAAATCACTAACGTAAGGTCTAGGAATTCTTCCATGGTAGTTTTGAATGAGATCTTCCATGATTGCGGTGCTGAAGCACTACGGAAGTATATTCTTTCATCTGCTACCAACATCAGATAAAAGACAATTTCTAAGACAATTCATAATCTCCGGTGTTAGTTTTCCCACACACATACAGTCATGCATTTATGAATGATACTGTGCCGTGTGTGCAGCAATACGTATGCCACTTCCGGCCACATCCGGTTCGCCGCCAATATGTGACGTCATTGAACAAACTCGCGGACCGCTGCATTACACGAAGAATGTTGTGATCAGAACAACCCGGGGGCGGAACACCTGGTCAGTCGGTCAATTGGTCCGGTATCGAACTCTTTTAACCAATGAAACGGAAACGTTCCCTTGTTATGGAGGTCAAGAGATGACTCCATTATGTATCTATAGATTTCTCGACAACTGAAGTCATAAACGATATGAATTTATATTAAATTGAATTGAAATTTTGTCAACACGAGACTGTGAAGCACGCTAAAATGGCCGAATCAATTTCTCCAAAACTTGCAACTTGTTATATAACTCTGATCTAAACTAGAACATGTCAAATTGTATGGGAGTATTCGCACTTCGGACGTCTAAGTGGGGTTTAATAAGTCGTATCATAAAGCAAATGTAGATGTCAGCATTTCGGACGAAATGATGATTTGAATGGTTTTGTAAGTAAAGTATATTTTTAAGTTAATGAGGTTAAATTTGTATACAATCTCAGTTCGAACATAAACATACATTGATATTTATAAATACGTTGGTTTGAGTCAAAATGACATTACGGGAGCTGCCATTTTTTTCCTTGTAGACCCCACATACTTCGAACACCAGATGTCAGCCACTTTGCTTTTAATTATGAATTGCTTTTTTTCTAAAAATGGTTAAATCAAACCTGTAATGCAAAAGTTAAAATTTTAGTATAGCTTTACAGTAGCTGGATGTTACATAAAAAACATTCCATTTCAGTTTTCGTAAATTAAAGATTTGATTTCAGTTACGACAAAAGATGTTCTGTACCGGTTAATCAGCTGTACCAACATAACGTGAGTGAAACAGTACAGCCATACCTACGTACAACATTTTGCACGTGTGGTACTGTGTACATATAAATTGTAATTTACCTCTCAGCTGGCTGTGACTATTATGTCATATTACCATTATACTTTACGTCTCATTGTATTAATGTTGGTCATTTGAATGCTCTCTGAAATCAGGTTGTCACAGATCCGATTGACCTCGATTGTTGCATTTATTTACATTTTTTTAGAATTTCGGAATTTTTTGACGCGAAAACTTCTTTAGGCGCACCGTGCTAACATTTTCCTGGACAGTGAATAAAGGTACGTGTAGTATGGAGCTGGGATTCTAGACGGTAGCGTAGATCATAGCAGGGCTAAATTAATGCATTGTTATACATATATGCGAGCGTACACAACGAAGCAATGAGTGTAGCAGGTATAAGCGCTGTTACAAGAGCTGGTAAATACAAGAATGTATCTCACCATTCTTTCAGCGCGCTGACTACTACAATCAACGTGTGACAACTGTCAAATGGCCGTTACAAGTTTCGCAATGGATGTGACTAGTTTAATAAGTGAAATTTTGCCAGTTTTTTAAATTTGTTTTGAGTTTTTTCTAAGACGTATTTAAATGTATTAAGTTCCATACGTAAATATTCAAAAAACCAGTTTGGGTAAAATTTTAATTCTTGGTATAAATGATAAAATTCGCCATGTTTAGATCGTTTGCTATTAATAGGGTGGACATTTGTTCAAATTTGTATTTAAAATATACCACTTTGTAGCAGAAGAACACAAATATTCGTCTTCGCTATCTGACATTTCAAACGCGACTAAAGCTTGTATCAATGCTAGTATCAAAGCTTCGTTGTGCAAACCTATAAGCTCTTATAATTTCAACCACCATCTACCATACATGCTACCATCTAGAATCCCAGCTGCGTACTGCACGTATCTTAAGTCTGATCCGTCAGACTTCGAGATAAAACGCTCATTCGGGTAAAAAAATAATTGTAGTTTTATTTTTTTATATAATAGAATGCTTTTTTATATTTTAAATTGTTATCCAATACTTATATATTTTCATTAAAATATTTGATGGGATTCATGTCACAACAACACACAATCTGAGAAAATTTCAACTATATAGCTATATATGCCTCTTACAGTTTGTGAGATAGAGCTCTGTGACAGAAGGACGGACAGACATCGTAATAGGGTTCCATATACTGAGGTACGGACCCCTAAAAATAAATAAAATATTAAAAGCTTTCGGTAGACTCGTACTTTTCCGCACGGCCACTTCGCTTACTGTGTCTGAGATCTTAATATAGTTATATAACCTGTGTTTTGTTTCACATGTCAACCACTTCCGACTATTTCCGTTTCATCTAATATTTCTAAAATGTCATCCCAGTATGAGACATTACTCGTTAATCATGTCAAAAACAGACTCGTGGCATTTTTCTACGTAACTACTTTTTTAATTGACGAAATAGGTGCTGTATTTCTGTATTTGTTATTTACTTTTGAAATAATCCAAATAGAATGCATTAGCAGCGTACATAAAAAAAACTTCCAACTTTCAGATTTTCCCGGTGCGTTCACCCCGCTGCCAGGTGTTGTCTGTCTGTCTGGTCTGGGGTTGTCTACGGTGCAGCTGAACTCTACCATGTCCAAGTATAACTTGATCTCACTGAATTAAAAGGTAGAGGCGCAATACCGTATACAACTGCTTATACAAAGTTAAAGCCAGGACTGACGTCACAGGGGTAGTGATGTAAAAATACGGTATTAAATTTTTTTGTGTATTAAACCCATGGTATAATACCGTATTTTTTCAGTATAAAACGGTTTTTTACTTTTTCACACTACGGTTACGGTGCATTATTCAGCCGTATAAATCTTATTAATTTATTTTAAATTATTCAGTATTGCCAACTGCATAATAGGAGAAGTTCCTGTTCTTATTTTGGTATTAAACCGTTTTAAACGGAGTTAAACGTTTTATACGTGCTGTATAAAATAGTAAAATGCGCAGTATTTATACCTAGTATAAAACTGGTGTGTATTATTTTTTTTACATACCGTATAATACCGTTTTATACAAACGTTTTATACCAGAGTATTATACGCATTTACATCACTACACAGAGGTAACAAACATGGCGGCCAAACACGGGATGGATTGAAAATATTATTATCTTCTTCTTATTCTTACATATAAAATGAGAACTGAATAAATATGTCGACTGGCTTCACTTTTAAATGCTTGTAGCGCCTCTAATACCTTTTCACTCAGTGCTCGATCTGTATACGACAACAAAGCATGAAACGATTTTAGGAAATTAGTTCAAATGAAACGAGAATTAATTAAATCTTTAAATAACATGTCTTTTTAAATAAAGGGAAAGAAAATTGAATTCCGGATCACCATGTATTTGGAAATAAAAAAACACCGGTCGCACTGCCAAACCCTGCTGACAAAATAGTGTATTTGCTAATACATGTATTTTGATATTTAAATGTAGGTATCATTGAACATAGATTAATTTCTGGACAAAAAATTTAACCCCTTAATACACATAGTGTTGCCGTCTAGATCTAGACATTCTAGACTCTTGTCTTATCTTGCCTATATTTTCAAGACAAGACTTGTAGTTTATTACAAGACTTTTAGTTTATTACAACGGGTAAAGACTTGGTAACCAATAAACTGAACCATGCGTATACAATTTATGACAATATATTAAATACCTATTATATCAGAACAGTCTTAAAGTTTATTGGTTAGGTATTAAGTCTTCATGCACCTGAATTTGGGACTAATTTAAAAGAATGCTAGGTGACTACTTTATGATACCACTGGAGTTTGTCAAGGACTTCAAACCAAAATTATTTATTAATCTACAGTCTACACTATTTCAGGATGGAATATATTATATATATACATATATTTTTAATAATTAGATATTCCCACGCACGAGTTATTCCGTTTGTTGTCACACATATTAAAAAAACAGCATCACATCTTTGGCTAAATCATAGAACATTGCCAAACCTTGAAAGAGGTGACACGGTCGGGCGGACGGCACACAAATGGTGGCCCGCGAACTGAGAGACGCGGCGGCGGGGTCATTGAACTACAGCGTCGGCCACTTAGCTATGTGTAAGGTCGATAAAATGACGGGACGACGCAAATTCCATCGCTTACACTAAACTGCTGTACACCGCCGCATTGAATGCTTTATACTGTTATAATGTAAAGGTAAGCGTTCACTAATCGGCATCGCACGTTACAACAGAAAAAAAATTTTTGGCATCAATCTATATCTATATATATAAAACCTCAAAAAATTACATAGGATTATTTTGGCGCCCCTCTGAAATAAGATAGCTTCTGGCGCCCGCTTATAGCCGTCACCCGGGGCCTAGGATCCTTTCGCCCTTTCCTTTGCATGGTCCTTGGTCAATATTGATGAAACTCGCAGTTTTATACACTATATTACTGGTACCAATTCAGTTTTTATTTTGTCTCGATATCTTAAATGGTTCCGAAATTATCATACAAGACATTCTCGTAAACAACGCACTCAGATAGTAGCGAGGTACAGTGCGTGCACCGGTGCACTTGACAATGCGATGAAGTGCAGGACGGAAGGGCTAGGCGTGTATTATCATTTTTATTATTATTCCTGGAATCCCGACAAACAGCAAATAATTCACACGGTACACATATTAAACGATAGAGCTGTCAGTTAAATGTAACCATCAAATGGTACCAGTTTTTTGTCACCAGATGTCTCACGTTTTCCGTCAAATCCCAACTGCTCGCACGCTGGCACTGCAGATACACGTGCACATCGTATCGAAAAAATGAAATACCTACAGTATAAGCTATAAATGCATCAATATGTGGATCGATAAAATACTCTTAATTAGTTTAGGTAGTTGGATCTGTACTGACGTGTTTGAGAAGTGGTCCGGGATCGACCACATGCGTCAAATGTAGTACTAGTGCAACAAATGTATGAAGGTTTTACTGGAATTTCACGAGTCGATAATACAGAAATATTTTCTATTTTGTTTGCGCTTTCGAATACCAGCCGGCTGGGTGTGAGTTATTAACTTATAACGGACATCCATCGGGTTTTCCTTACGTCGGAAATCAATACATGGAATATACTACAGTGCAGGGCCGCCCATCCAAACGAAAAGCTTCCTTTCTTACAAGCTTTTATTTATCTTGTTGTGTTAGTTAGTCAGTTTGTATGTGTGGGTCAAATCTTGTAACGACTTCCACGTATCCGATCGATTTGAAATTTTGTACACATAGAGTGGACCAATGGAAAGAGTCTGGACAAGTTTTGGTCACTTAACATCAGTTTTGCGAAAATAGCTCGCACACGTCAATTTTGGAATCAAGGGGGACATCAAAATCGATTAGTATTAATTACGTAACTTCAACCCTGAGAGTAGGGTGAATTGCACCCCAAATATTTTTAATGGAAAGGGGTGTCAAACGATTCGCAGTTCGAAAAGCCTCTCAATTCTTTTTACAACAGTCTTTTTGTTTTGCAAATCCGATCATTAATTGCGGAGAAAATGACATTTTAATTTGTGTTAAGTAGTGCGTAAGCGATCCCAGGTTGGCAGGACGGAAGGGACGGGTATTGCACTAGTGTGGGAAAGCAAGCCATTTCCATAGTGATATATGTTTATTTGCCCTGATCCGCCCGCTATTTACCTACTGACAGCTACTCTCAGCCTACCATAGAAGTGAAGTTGGCGACACAAATGCTTTGTAAAAAAATTTGAAAATACTTAGTGAAGTGAAAAGCAGCTATTTTATAGTGGGTATGTCAAAAAATACCATATATATATCCAGTGCGTAATAATATTATGACTCGTGTGACTGTTAAAACTCGCTATGCTCGTTTTAACATAGTGTTCACTACTCATGCGTAATATATTACGACACATAGATATACAATCGACTCTTCTTTTTTTTCTTTTAGATCAGTTGACGATATATTGAGCATAGCCGAGAGTGTAGCAATGCTGTTGTTTACATGGCGTTGCTATGGTTCCTCTATTACAAGTCCCCAGTTCCCGAGTTCTAGCCCGAGAGCTGGTAAAAGTGTCAATTGGGTTTCCAATTTATTATTAAAAAAAATAATAATGAATTGAAAATATGAATTGGTGCTAGGCCCAAATAACCTTAGCTGTTGGTGGTCTTTAAAAACACACACAATTCAAAATGTTCTTTACCTCGTTCGACTATCGATTGGGTTTTAAGTTTACGATTAGCGCGACCACGGCGTAGCCCACACTGGAAAGTTGAAGTGCGTGGCGCATGTTTTAAACTATAATTAGTTTCAGGGGTGGCGGGCGCCTACGAATAAATTGTAAAGCAGTCCGTAGAAATGTCGATATGATTCCGGGAATTGGAAAGCCTAATGATGGGTATATAATATAGATATTAACCGAATGAGTCCTGCACCTCGTTGTTTCCCCTTGACTCATGCTTCCTTATATTAGACGCCAATGACCTCAGTTCTTGAGCGTCTATATCCACAATCTATCTATATCTCCCTTATTAGTATATTGCATTACAAGGGACGAAATATATAGTGTTTGCAACTAGTTGCGTTGCATTCGCTTTGTTTCGTTCCGAGTAAATGCATATTATTTTTCATAACAACAGCAAGTGCAGATATCTTCAACTTCTTCTGAATGGCTTCAACTAAAGTGTGGCGTTCCACAAGGGAGTATCCTTGGGCCACTCTTTTTCTTGATTTATATAAATGATCTACCATCGGTAATAAACACTAAATGTATATTATATGCTGACGACACTACACTGTTATTTAGAAAACAGGAGGACATTGAAAATGAATATACACTACTGTGTGAATGGTTTCAGGACAACGCTTTAAAATTAAATCTGGAGAAAACTCAGTTTATAGAATTTAATAAAAAGAACAATCAGCGAAGTAAATACATCCATATAAATAATAAACAATTCGAAATAGTTGATCAAATTAAATTTCTTGGGGTCTACATAGACAAAGATCTTTCTTGGAATGTCCATATCGAATATATTCGTAAAAAAATTAGATCAAACATATTCTTGCTAAGAAATCTATGCAGACTTACTAATACGGAAACAACCATACAGGCGTATTATGGATATGTATTTCCTCTGCTGAGATATGGCATTGCCCTATGGGGAAACTCCAGTAATGCAATTATTATTTTTAAATTACAAAAAATGTGTATTAGAGCTATTTTAAATCTAAATTCTCGGGACTCTTGTGCCCCTTATTTTAAAAAATATAAAATTTTAACTTTACCATCGATATACATCTTAGAATCGGCTTTACTTGTCAAGAGTAATCGTGATAGTTATAATGATGTAGCGACGGTACACAGTCATCACACCAGACAGAATAATAAAATATATAAACCAGCAACAACTAAATCTTTTATTGCAAAGAATGTATATCATATGGCAGTTGATATATTTAATACTATACCGGTACACGTGCAAAAGTTACCTCTGCCTAAATTTAAAAAAAAAATGAAATAACTTTTAATTAATAAATGTTATTATAACAATCACGATTTCTTAAATGATCGTATTTTACAATTTTAACCTATGTAATTTTATGTGCCTTATTATTAACGTTTATTTCTGACCTTTTGTACACCATATTTATGGTTAAACACAAACAATAAAATTCTATTCTATTCTATTCTATTGACAATTCGATTTGAGATAGGTACCTGCAATTTGGGCGCGCAAAAAAACTGAAAAAATATTAGATCTGTCAGATCCATGTGAAATTTATGTGTGGTAATACCGGGTGTCCGGTCTCAAAGTCGAACATACGGAATTATAACGTTGTGTGCCATTAAACTTAATAGAAAACAAATCTCTAACTCTCCGCAAACTAACAACGCTGTAAAACGTTTTTACCATAAAAACTCTTTCTTCATTGGAGTAATTATTCAGGTTAGTTATGCAGTTTCCATTTTCCGTGGCTCTTATAGTACGAAAGCCTGAACTGGTTAAGGTATTAATAATTGGATATTTAATTGATTATTAAAAAAATAATAAATTAAAAATATGAATCAGTACTAAGCCCAAATAACCTTGGGCATTGGTGACCTTCATAAAAAGAAATGAGAGATCCTTTCGACTTTAAATCAACTGGTGTATCCACTTTTGTATCCACTATGCATTTGCGATATTCAAAATGGCTGTTAAGCCGCATGTACTAAGTATGCAGCATTTCCGGTTTGTTCTTAAAGAATGCAGCTCGTTTTGTTCCTCCAGGCTTTTTTGACAGGTGCTCGGGTAAAGTCGATTTCTTTAAACGCAGGCTACTAACTAAAGCTTGTTTTTACTCAGTTAAAGAATTTTATTTAATTAATTAATTTAATGTAATTTTAATGACTATTGACGAATCCTGCTCACGGCTGTATCGAACAATAAATTTATTCTATTCTATTATTGTGTTCCTTATCAACTTTCAGTGACTTGTTAGTTGTTACTGTGGATGGATCTGTTTACAGTGCCTTGAAGTCACTGCAGATCTGTTATACCATTGAACTGGTGGCAATTAGAGTCGCCGCGTCGTAAGCGGGCACTGTATCGCAAGCGGGGGGAACAGTCAAATCACATCTAAATCGATCCTTAATGATAAATTACAATATATGTCTAGAGTTGATGTGTAGAGCGGACTCTAGCCCATCAGGTAATTCCTTAGTGAACGTCGAACTTGAACTTCTAACGTAAACGTAGAACCAGAACCTGGAACCTGAACGTCGACATACGTTCACGTTTGACGTTCACTCATGAATTTCCTGATGGGTCAAAGATCGCCCTATACATCTACTTCCTTGAAAAAAAATCACTCAGGAATTTCCTGATGTGTCAAAGATCGGCCTATAGATCTCTACTGCCTTGAAAAAAAATTACTCAGGAATTTTCTGATGAGTCAAAGTTCGCCCTACACATCTACTGTCTTGAAAAAATGGGAGGAATCCGAATAGGAGACACATGGGGCGGCAAATCGATAATTTAACGCGGCTAGCTTGGTGGCAATGGCATAATCGTGATTAAAAAGTCATCATGCTAGCGACTATTGGTTAGTTATTTATTGGTGAATATATTATAGGGCGCCTTTACCTTGCACAAAGACAGCCGTTTGACCGTGCATATAGATGGCTGGTTTATTCAAACGTTCTGATTGTAAATCAATGTTGAAACTGTAGACGCGTTCGAAGGCTGTCCGCGGAAACTTGCCTATCTTCCACCGCTTATGTGGCGGGCTGTGCCTTCTCCTCGCGTTTTATCACTCATAGATTAATTGCATACGACTTTCAGGTTTAATTTAGCTTTAAGAATGTAATTTGTTTTCAACTGAATGGAGATTTTTATTCAGGTGAAGGCTTTAAACAATAGGAAGCAAAATTTCCTCCGAGAACCGGTGGATCTCCATGTTTCGAGCTGCATAGCTGCTCGAAGCCAATACTTGTTTCCAACTAAACTGAGATCTCCATTCAGTTGAAAACTAAGCTGTAATAAGGTGGAGCTGACGCTTCCTCACAATAGGAAGTTCCTCCGAGACTCCGAGAACCGAAGGTTTCCAAGTTTTGGCAAGAACGATGTAGCCGTCCGAAGCCTAAACTTCTTTCCAACTGAATAGAGATCTCCAGTCAGTTGAAAACAAGACTGTAATAAAGTGGAGTTGGCGGTTCTTCGCAATAGGAAGCGGAGCATCTTCCGAGAACTGAAGGTTCTCCAAGTTTTGGAAAGAACGATGTAGCCGCTCGAAGCCTAAACTTGTTTCCAACTGAATGAAGATCTCCAGTCAGTTGAAAACAAGAGTGTAATAAGGTGGAGTTGACGGTTCCTCACATTAGAAAGCAGAGCTTCCTCCGAGAACTGGAGGTTCTCCAAGTTTTGGAAAGAACGATGTAGCTGCTCGAAGCCTAAACTTGTTTCCAACTGAATGGAGATCTCCATTCAGTTGAAAACAAATTACATTCTTAAATATAGATTTAAACCTGAAAGTCGTATAAGAAACCCAGCATAAGAAACCATTTCACAAAATTACATATCCATTCCTTATCTGCAAAAGTACAGAGGGGAGTCGGGGAGATCTTGACCTAGAACTGAAAGTAAAAATAAATCAATGGTTTGGCATTTATTTAATGATGTCAAACCATCGCTCCATTTTTACTGACACTATAATAAATGATGCGCATTGCGAGATGTTTAAACATTTTTTACTTTTAATATAATAAATTCACGGGACCTAAGTGTACAGCTTACAGAATAAAAAGTCAGTCTAAGATCATCATCTATTTTTAAAACATAAGGTTTTTAATTGTCCGGAGATTTTCAGCAACTTCCACTTGACCGGTTTTGATATATTTTTTTAATTAGTCGTATAACTCTGTAGAGTTGCCAGCTCTACTCGGTTTCGCCAGTTTTTTTTTTTTTTTTGAAGCGATGATTTCCTAGCCCAGAATAATTTTGGCTTAGGGAATCGTAGTTTTATAGTTGCGTTTTGTCCCAGGCTTTTCCCCGTCATCGACGGATAGGCACGGCTAGTAACTGTATAAAACTACCAACTGACGGATAGATCTAATCTAGCGATGGCATAACCTTACAATCGCGTGTCTTCCGATTTGTTAGGTTGGAACATATATCCATTCGGGTTGTGTTACAACATGTGTATTACATACTTTATTAGAGTATTATTGCCAGAGCTTAATGTATTCTTTATTGGTTTTATTGCTTACAAACAGGTGACTGAAATAGGGAAAAAGGAACGACATTCACAATTATTGATAGTTTTCTGACATGATTGCATCTTAATGACATTTACATCTCAACGAATTCACATGCATGTTTACAAAACTCGATTCACTGGATTGCTCAGGATTGCGAATGAGTAAAATATTATATTATAGAATGGGTGCTTACTTGATGTAAATTAATATTAAACATTTTGAATAATAATAAAACACAAAGTTTTTAAAATTTACACTGTAACTTTATTTTATGACAATTGTTTCGTCAACACAGTGACTTCTTCAGAACATATCTTATACTACAATAAAATACAAACCTATATATTATTTGTACGTTTTGTATTTTATTGTAGTATAAGATATGTTCTGAAGAAGTCACTGTGTTGACGAAACAATTGTCATAAAATAAAGTTATAGTGTAAATTTTAAAAACTTTGAGTAAAATATTAATTACAAATATGAGCGAAGCTAATGAGTACCTAACGTATTGTTACAAAACTGTTTTCTGAGTTGGCGGAATAAATATTTATTTACAATAATTAAAAATACAATTACAATAAATGCAACAACGAAAAGTCAATTTTAACAATAAACAAAAAACTTAAACGGTAATTATTGAACTAAACGAGCCACTTATAGATAACGCTTAACAACTATATAAAATTAACAATCGGCACTATTATTATTAATATTTAATTATAACACTTGCTATATACCATGACTATTTATTTCCAAGTATGTCTATTTATACTTCACAAAATACTGTTTATTTATTTCTATATTTATGTCAATTTATTTTCGCACTGTTATTATCGCCCGTACTTGTAAACGCACAGTACTTCACTGATTGACTGATCTCCGTTGACTGATTAATTTTTATATCACTGATCCATTTGATGGCACGACTCACCATTCACTGATTGATCCAACACGACACACTCGCTGTTTATATACCTGCGCTGCCTAAGTCCAGTGTGTGCTCTATTCTCTAGAACTTTCGTGAAGGTACGAGTTGTTTGGTAAGCAGACCCCCGTTTCTCAGAACTGTTGCCCGCCGTTCATATACAAAGTTAACAATATTAATTTATTGGGCTACTGAACAAAGCGAATGAATACCTAACGTTTTAATTACTTACAAAATCGAGCTACTGAGCGAAGTGAATGAGTAACGTAAATTAATCAAAATACTAATTCAATCCAATAAGCAAAAGCAAACATCTGTATCTCTTTTTGGTTAGAAGCTATGGCCATTCAAAGAGTGGTAAACTTGGAAAGAACACAACTTCTAAACCAGAAGAGATACAGACGTTTGCTTGTGCTCATTGAACTCAGCGTGTCTTTTTCAACAAACATAGCAATTTTGATAAAGTTTTGGAAGATTTCGATTTCGTCGAAAATCTCATTTTTGTAAATTTGGATTGGGCGGACCCTACGTCTATGTTTTCTTACCGACAATACTGCTTTTCCGGTTGGACATTGTTATCAACAAATCAACTTACATTTGTTTAAACTCGGACATGGAACAGTTGAATCGGAAGCAGTGTGTATGACATACATACAAGGCATGACATAATACACAATATATTTGCACATATCTGCAAATGTTTTAAATACCATACGATAAACGGTAGAGGCGTTGATAACGACTGATACATTGTTGTTTATTGTTTCACAGATACCAAATGAGCCATTTTCCTGAGAGTAGCTCTTTCAATTGTCCACGAGAGGCGGCACTTGTGGTAGGTACAAACATTATTTATTCCCCATTAGTGTCGTGTCATTTTAGTGGTATAACTTGATTATTAAATTATTATTATCATTAAATTAATTAATTAGTTATACCACTAAAATGACACGACACTATGGGGAATAAATAATGTTTGTACTTACCACAAGTGCTGCTTCTCGTGGATAATTGAAAGAACTACTGTCAGAAAAATGGCTCATTTCAAGCGTCTATTTGCAATATCTAATCCAGATACCGATAATTAACAAAATATTGTTTTTAACATAAATAAATGCTTTTTATGTTAGCATTAATGTTAGGAATACCCATCGAATGACGTAACGTTACAATGCAATACTAGAAAAATTCATTTAAATGTATGTCACCGTCGGGACTCAAATCCGAATCTTCTACTATCGCGGCTACTGAAACTCAGCCGCCACGATAGTAGAAAATTTGACATACAGATTGTATCAAATTAAACCTGTGCATAGGGCATTCTGTGTGTAAGACCGAGATTGATACATAAAGCAATATGTAAGAATGAGATAAATGATCGCTAATAGGATGTTACGTGGTTACTGTAAATAAATAATATTTATACAACCTAATAGCGTCATCTTTGTTTTTTCGCTCCTTCTATGCTATTTTCAAAGGCAGCTACAAATAATTTTATTATGTCGGCGGTTGAATTTAATTATTTGAATTTTTTCCCGAACAGTATAAATTGCCATTTTATCAATAATTTCAGTAGTGACTATTTTTACTGTAGAAAACAACGATGACAGTTGTTCGGTATTACATATTTATTTACAGTAACCACGTAACATCCTATTAGCGATCATTTATCTCATTCTTACTTATTGTTTTATGTATCAATTTCTGTCTTACACACAGAATGCCCTATGCACAGGTTTAATTTGATACAATCTGTATAGACAGCCCCTTAGTATCCAAATTAAAAATACTTATAGAGTACTTTTATCGGGCAATGTTTAGGTTAAGATTCCGTGAAAACATTAGCGCGTGTACGAAGTTGCGAGTAAGGGCTAGTATATTATGGCCGATATTTCAATCTGACACCGGCCTTCCACCATACGCGCCCGTTCTTCCACCGTGTAGACCCGTTCTTCCACCTTTTAGACCCGTTCCTATACCATTTAGAACCGTTCTTCCACCACATGAATTTTGGTGTCAAATTTCACACATTTAGTACTGAATAATCAGTATATGACATTAACATGTGAGGAATTATTAATACACCAAAATTTAATAACATTTGTGCAACTATATTAACCACTAAATTTCCCGCATGGCTTCGCCCGTGTAAATTTTTGTACCTCACAAGTTACAACTACTTTTAAATAAGTGCTGATCGCGAGATCTCATCAGTGTCGTTCGCTCAATCGAGTTAATTAATAACTATTCACGTGCAGGCGCGCGAATGTGAAACAAACGCATCGAGCGAAAGTGCGATTGAGTCTCCATGCTGTCGCCGAATCGAACCAAACGTTTTTAGTAGCTGAGAGTAATTGCCAAATCGCGATGCAGTTGCTAAATTGCGCGTTTTCGATACAAAAAGTAGCATGTGTGCTCTTGCCTTTAGGAATTTATTTTTGTAGAAGCAATCAACACCTCTATAGTAGGTACGTTCATATGTTGTGGTAACGATCTTGTGTATGCGCGACGATGTAGAAGGAGAAGCAGGAGGGGTTTTAGGAGAGAGAGAGAGTGTACAGTGACCAAACAGCCATTAATAATGTTACAGCCTACCGGGGTAAAGTCATAAGGGGACATAATAATCTGATCTATACAATCCGCCGTTAGCTTTTTATAAGTAATTAACGCTAAAAATGGATATGTCTGTATCGCGGGTACAGACCAGATGACGTGAATACCGTTAAACACAAATTATTGTATTCGTTGTCATGGAAAGAAATACATCCACTTTTATTTATCTTTTATCAAATGTTCCTAAAATATAATAAATAAAATAATTATAATTTTATTTTTTTATATTGTAAATTTAATTGTTATCCAATACTTATATATTGTCATTATTAAAAAAAAAAATTAATAGCCTTCGAGATTCGAATCTGGGCTTGGCGTTTGTACCTGTCGGTAGTCTAGTACTTCACCACACAGCCACCTAGATAACCTGGCTTATCTCTATATAGACGTTAGGTATACATGTTGTGTTTTGTTTCACATGACAATTACTTCCTTTATGCCCGTAACATCTCATATGCGGCGGGTTTCGTGAAAATTGGTTGTTATTTTTGCGTGAATCCTGAATGACTTGAAATCTTTGTTTAGTTTTGTAATGGCAATCGTGATTGAATTAGCCACATTTCGGTGTTGTTTTGTTGACATTCTTTTCGTCAATAAAACAAGCACGCAGCGAAACATTGGAATGCAACACTGATAACGCACTCTGTGCAGCCATTGGTCCGCCCACTCGCTTGCCGGTTCAAGGCCGTCGCACCGTTGAACAGTTAAAGAACGACAAAATATAAATAATATTTAAGTATGTAGATATAGAGAGATAAAATCATAACACATTGCACTTAAATTTTATCTTTTATGAGGTAAACAAATCCTTATCTATAATTATTATCAAGTTTCTATTTTAATGTACATTTTTGGCATGAACTATACACGTGTTCGTGTGCTGTGCGCATGATCACACACATTCTCTTTTTTATTTATCCTCCTTGATTCTAATAGGTTTGTTCCTACGGACAGTCACGGATTTGTTCCTGACCAGATTCTGATTTTTTCATTACGACCAATTATTAGTCTCAAACTTGTTGATGCTGAGGCAATGCTTACAGTGTACAAAAAAAAAACGGGTAGACTATTTTCAATTTTTCAGGTTAAAAATATTTCAAAGCACACTGCGACAGTTTCTTTAAATGGTGAAATTGATCGATATCACATTCAAGTTGTTATAAATACGAAAATATCAAATTTAGGTCTAAGGAACCCTTTCTAAAAGTGATAGTAAATATCCTAAAGAATACAATTCCGGTATAAAACTAACCCTGTTGCATTTAACTATCAAAAGTTATACCTACGTGATTCAAGTTAGATAAAAGATGTACAATATTTTGAACACCCTGTATAGTAAATTAATTTTTCGAGCACAAATATTGATTCGTCCGTCTGTTATCTATTGATCCCCAAAATATCAGTCCGATAAAGGTTTTCGTTTGGACTATCTCACATTTTGGGTAAAGATCCGCATATTACTTATGTCAAAAATTTCGAAAAAACTTGAATAACTCAAAAACTGCTAAATTTGCGAGCATCGCTTCCCTTACAGTTTCTATTTACAATTAGGTGCATAATTCAAAAATCAAATAAGAATACGGTGCTGCATTAAAAAAAACATAACTTTGGTCTGCCACGCTTAAATAGGACAACATGTATAATTGAAAATATTTTTCGGCTGTAGAGTTATAGATTGAACCTAACAACTTTTGTCTGAAACATGTTTTTGTAAGCGTCTTCATTTTCGAAATAAACTTGCCTTTACTCCTCGCGTGAACACCCTGTATTTTGTATAATATTATGTAAAGAGATATCAAGTGCCGCGTAAACGAGAAACCTTCATTGGGTTTGATTAATAAATTCCGTATCAAAAATTTTTTCACGTCTTGTTTAATCAATTAAAATTCGCTTTTTTTGTATGAATTTAAAATTTCAGTTAGAATTAACATTATAAAATAGTAACAGTGCGTTTAAATTAACTACCAGTCCGTAAATTTGTGGGAGACAATTATTTAGATTCTAAGATCTAAGTTTAATCGATTTTAAGACATGTTAACAAGTTTCATCAAACAAATTAATCCCAGTCTTATTTTTGTGATACTCATACATACAGATTATATTGATTTAAAAAATACTTATAATATGTCCAATATGTGTAATCTGACAGCGTCGACTTATATCGATTCTTCGAGGCGTATAATATTCGAATAGTACGCATCCACGACGTGTGTATAGTCTAGGATCGTGCAATGCACGGCGCCAGTGTACAGTGTAGTGATTTTTGCAAATGTGTTGTTGGTCGGTTGGTAACACTGAACGTGCCGCTGTCACGGCCAAGATGGTTGCCAGTAGTTCGGGGTGCAGTGGAGTCCAACTATATTACTAAATATTATAAAGTTTCACCGGCCGTCGTGTTGAATTAACGAGGCAAATGTCGCGATCGGTTCGATTAGTCGGTGTTGTCGATAGCGTCATGTTGTCATTGTAAAGTTAAGGCATACTATCAGTGTGTTGTAGAGCTGTTGTCAGTGGTAGAATAAAATAGACTGGCCAGGAGGGGCAACACCCCAAATAACAACACGACAAGCGCACACAGCAGCGGGCACTACTCCCCAGATGGCCGTCAGGATGGAGAATCCAGCCGCCGTGCCCAGGAAAATCAACTACAAAAATATTATGGTCAGTAAACACAACACCGACATGGCTAGAGTTGATAGATAACTGCCCTCAGACTCTCTTCTCAATAGATCGATTCACTCGTTCAAAACGACGCCGGCCGGATAAAAGATGACTGCTATCTCTCTCTTTCTCTCTCCCTCTTCTGCCTCTTTTAGGGTAGCAAATTATTATTCTGTGGCCGCAAGGCAAACTGAGTTATGTCGAATGTTTTTTTATATCTTCAGGCGTGCAATTTTTTTAGTTCAATAGAAATGTTCTAAACGCAGAGTTGTTACTTTTCGTAAAAATGAACAACTGAAACAAATCATGCTCCCTTTGAACCATTCGTCACCTATTTTCCAAAATTTTAACTTTCTCTTAGGATCACAGAATCATTACCGATATTTTTAATACCTACACCAAAAGATTTAATAAAAATTAGAACGATATACTTGATCCCTGATCTGCTTTCTGTTGAAAATCAGAAGTGGGATAAACATGCTTTCAGAATATTGTACGGTAAAATTATACAGAATATTTTTTGGTAATTTTTAAGTCGAACCCTCACGGGGTGCAGAGTTTCTCGCGGGAGGGGGGGTGTTGGTGCCTTTTCTTTACAACGTATAAAATTGATGAAATAATTTGATTGTACAGTGTGGACTGTAGGTACTTTACTTTGAGCTGTCATTGTATAAAATAGATCTATGACATTGACATGGACTTGTTGCAAAATATTAAATAACGTCGAAAATTATTAAACGTTCTGGTATTTTGTGGTTATTTTTAATATTTTGTATCTTCACTCTTCATGGATGGACTTTTTGATCTGATTTTTGCCCTGACAGTTCTGAGAAAAGTTTATCAAACATTAAAATTGTTCATTGTGTTTGGATGAACGAAGAAATCTTCGTCATATTATGTCAAAACCGTTAGTGACTTTAATCGTTTTAATGTTGGTACGATAGAATTTACGAACGGTTCCCAATGAATCGAGTCCCAACTCCCGTTAAAGTAAAGAAAGACACAGACGAACCGAACGTGGAGCAATATGACAGTCATGCTGCTGGTTCAAGTGACCCCACCCTTTTTACTACGAACAGTCTAGTTCAGACATTTTACCCCTTGCATTTACACGGTCTTGGGAACTTCATTTGTACTTTATTTTCGGTTTCTGTGTCTTGGATTTTTGGTGTGATTTTGTCATTGTCTTCATGTCGTGTGTTTTGTGTACTCAGTGACAACGTCAAATAAGTGAATCGACCGACCGGCTTTCTAGCATATTGATATAAAAACGATAAATTTGTCTTGATATATTAATTATTTTAATTAAGAAACTGAACACCGTAGACCCGGCACGTTTAATAACCAACAGGCTGTGTTTCTTATTACCTGTGTTATTTATTTATTGCTTGTTTTTTTTAATTGTTATAATTATGTGTCAGTGCTTTGTCGGGCATGGTATTGAACTGGACTATGTCTCCAATTGAAGCTGTCACCAAATTGTGAAAGGTGGCAATTCGTGGTTTATTTGGTACGTACGGAATGCATGTTTAATGATTAATGATATTGAAACGTAATAAAAAAACGATATAGTGTTACGGTTGTTAATTTTTTTACTACCATGGGGAGAGACGGCACTGCTGGTCGCATGTCGTATTTTCATTTACAAATGTGAACGACGAATATAACGAAATTCATTAACAAAAAGTTCATTTTAAATTTTAGATTTGAAAAATGCTTTGATAAATTATTTTGGTTTGTTGTGTCAATCGCATGGTAGGAAAATATTACAAGGCATGTCGTTAATGACCTCACTCGTCGAGCGTCTATAATCTACAATATCTATCTTCAATTATAGTATAGAAACGGAACATGACCACACAGACATAGATAAATTGATTGTATATTATAGACGCTCGACAGCTAAGGTCATTCACGTCAATCTATAATCCACTGGAAGTTTAAATAGTTTTTACTTGCTTATTTTGATAGACAGGGCGCATTACAATCTGTCTGTAAGACACTACGTTTTGAGAAAAAGCATGCTTTTGAGGTACGCAGCTTTTTTTTTAGTGACAGTGAAAAATATTGAAAACAAGACTGAACCCAAAAAAGTGGTTTTTAAAAAATATATGTATGTCGTCTTTCTGTGGTCTGAGCCGAAACCATTGGATCGATTTTGCATGCGTGTTCAGGACGGTTACACCTCGAGGCGACAAGCCAAAACCGGTCCTAGCGCAAATGTGGGAGAGCTGATCCACTAAAAGCAGGTTAAAAAAGAAGAAAATGTTTTTTCTCGAAAAAGGCTCAACAATTTTGATTAAATTTTACTTTGGTACTTTCTTAGTAACGGTATGAGATGGCATAACTAATTCCTCCTAGAAAATGCATGAAGGACACTGTGACGGTGACGATGTATGAAAATAAAAAACATGTGGTGGAAGTGAAGGTGTGTTGATGGTGGGAAAACGTGTCTCCAGTCGTCTAAAATTTAAATGTATGTATAATGACTAAAATTTTAAAATAAAAGTATTTATTCAAATAAAAAAATAATAAAAAACGCTTTTTAGTGCGTTGATAGCGTATTTTTTATTTTTTTAAACATTTTTTTTACTTTTAATTAATGGTATTACAATTTGCGTAAAAATGATCGTACCGTTTATGATGAATAATGTTATGAGTCGGTCAACTTTGAGAATATATTATAGACGACAAACATACACAAATATGTGTTTATAAATATTTTCGATTATACGAATTCCTTAGATTTTTCTCGTGATAAAGAAATATTCGACACAAACACAAACTCACTGCACACAGTTCGGTTCGTCACTACAATGTCTCCAAATCGAACGTTTGGACTATTTCGATTTATGGGCGATGAAATTAAGTTCGAGGCAAATATATGAAATTTTTCCACAAGAAATATTTTACAAAATGAATTACGTGTCCGAATGTACCGACCGACGTTCTTCATGCATTTAATTTAATTTCGTGCGGCACGCAACTATTCCGTGTCCAAATTGCAATAATTAAATCGTTTACATAACAAATGTTTTCTGTCTTACGTACGGTCCGCAGTATTTATGTGTCAGGTTTATGGGAATTTTTTGGTAAAATTTTACACTTTCCACAAGATTGGTGCTGGGTTTTTGATACGAAGTTCAGCTTTAAATGTAGATTTAAGAATGTGATTTGTTTTCAAGTAAATGGAGATCTCCATTCAGTTAAAAAATTAACATTCATAAATCTAGATTTAAAACTAAAAGTCTTATCAGAAACGGAATCATTTTGACATTTTAGTCTGTAGATATCTTTTCTGCAGTTTCTTTGTATTTTATTTTTAAATAATGATAAGTGAATATTTCTTATCACCAAATTAATCTTTATAATATAAGTAAGTACAGATTATTATTTACTTATAAAATATGTTTGTATAATTTCAAAAATCACAGTCAGAATAAGTTTAAGTAAATATCTACATCTCCTACAATATACAAAAATAAAATAGTAATTTTGCCTGGATCGATTTTTCCTGAAACTTGCAACATTTATTACCCTTTTTAAAAGAATAGAAAAACTATATAAATAAATATAAAGTCGAATATAATAGCTGTAAAAAAAAATTCACAGATTTCGCAATCCTTGCAACCACCGAGGACATTGGAAATGATAACAGCATATATGAAACATAATTAACTGTTTATTATACATACAATATTTATCAATGCACTGTTTAGTTTTGTCAGGAATAACCCTATTATTCTTCTGTTATATACGCGTTTACTTTTGCTTGATTACTTAACTTTTAAATGGATTTTTCTGCAGTATTTATTAACATTTGCTCAAAAATAACACCGCAGATCGTCGCAAATACCTGTCAATTAACTAGACATGATATAAAACACATTTCGAAAAAATTGCACTTGTTCAATTTTGCATGATTGCTCCTCACTTGATCGCGATACCGTTGTCTTTTGGCCTTGAACGAAAACTCGTAACTCTGCCCCCATATACGAACATAAACATTTCCAATGTTAAAACAAAAACATTTATGGTTCCGATCGAAATCGAACCAACGACCTTCCGGTTACGAAGCAGACGCACTAGCATAGCTTGCCATTGAAACTGCTTGTTAGAGTTGTTTTTATGGTATAGGTATTAACCTGTAACCTGTATAGTGTATACCTGTAAGCTGTTATTGTAAAAGGTACTTCGTGCTTGTTCGGGCCTCCTCAAGGTTTGGTCCTTAGACATTTCTCAAGTAAACCCCGGTATCCCATAATACTTCTAAAAGAATATTTTCTTTTGGTTGCGCTGAATTTTTCACGGAACAAAAGAAATAATAGAAACAGGTGGAAAACATGCAATCAATCACTTAGCATAATGGAGCGTTGATAAGCGATGTTGATAAATGATAAAAGTGTATTATTTATCTATCTGTACAATCGTTATTATACACCATAGCCGGTATGCTTTTATCTATATTATAATACTTGTATAACACCATGAATTTGTGCTAAATGTTATCGACACAGGAAATTATTAAGGACGGTGATTAATTAAAGTATTTTGCAACATACCAAAACTTAAATTAATATGAAGTCATGCTCAGGGCCAGGGCCGTAATAATGGGGATTGACCTTCACTAGCTAAATTATTGTTTTATTTCTGTTTTTAGTCCTCTATAGCCCCCATACATCATTATATTAGCCCAGGAAATGAAAGGAAAAAATCACCCGATGTCGCAAATAATTCCCATAGAGCTGGATTTTTCACAGATGGTAGAACACCTTTAGACATGTATTTTTACAAAAGTCCCCGGTTATCTCCCTTGTGCTTCCCCCGCTACCCCCTCTTGAATATAATTTTGCAAGCCTATCGGAAGCCAGTTTCGAAATATCTCAGAAACGGTCGACTTGAGCGATTCTTTCATTATATAATGTTTTAAATAGGATTATATTTCCTACAATTTTCATTCCCACAAATTTTCTGTGGTGCAAATAGTAAGCGCGCTACAGCTTCTTGAAAATCACGCGCTTTTTGTAGTCTTGGAAACTAATTGTTAAAACGTAATGTCCTTTTCAATAGCTTCATCGAATTTTAAATTGAAGATACACATTTTCATTAAGCAAAGAACGCCCTAAATCGTGATTTTTGTCTCATATCGATATCTTAAAAATTGAGAAGCTATATAGCCAGTCAAAGTTGAAATCATCATAGAGTTTTATGTGTTTTTTTAACACGCGTTACGAGTACCTTCCATACCGAATAAAAAAAGATCCGTCTAGGAATCCATAGAAAATTTAATACCCTAAACGATGATTTTTGTCCTATCTCGATAACTTTAGAAATATTCAAGTTATAAACATTATATAATGAAAGAATCGCTTAAGTCGACCGTTTTTGAGATATTTCGAAACTGGCTTCCGATAGGTTTGCAAAATTATATCCAAGAGGCGGTGGCGGGGGAAGCACAGGGTGGATAACCGGGGACTTTTGTAAAAATACATGTCTAAAGGTGTTCTACCACCTGTGAAAAATCCAGCTCTATGGGAATTATTTGCGACATAAAACCTTTATTTCCCGGGCTATATGTAAGTCCAAGTTTTTCCACAATATCCAAAAGACATGTTGACTTCAGAGAACTATAACTAGGTTTATTTACTGGCAGATTGTAGAACTATTAATATGACATCAGCTGTTAGCAATTTATTGCAAATTGATCTTAGTTGGGATCTAAGTTAAGTGCTGACAAGTACAATAAAACAAACCGCATGCTTCTATGTCGTTCCGTTTTTGAGATATCGAAGGAGAAAAAATTTCACCACATACACACACACACACAGAGCGAGAGAAAGAGAGAGACATCAGTCGGAAAATGGTCTCAAATGATTCCTAGGGTATAAAAACGTGAAGATTTATTAATATCTCGAAAAAAAAATTCGGTTTAAATCTATTATCTACTTCCCTACCATAGTATAGAGGTGGGAAATAAAAAGATAGACATTTAACAACTTTAATTGGTAAATGATAAAATCAATCGATTTAAAACCCCTTATATCCACACCATATTATACACATAACAATTAGAGGTGAAAATAATAAATATCTCAGACAGCTATGCTGCCATGATTTTTGAGCTATATCTAAGAAAAAATCAAATGACCACTGTCGGGATTCGAACCCGAAACCCCCAGTTTCCGGCTAGGTGAGTTACCGATTTCTCCACAGTGCCCGAAAGTGGAAACCGATCTCTTCTTATATATAGCAATTTCACGTTGAAAACACACTACATGCGAGAGTCGACTATTTAAATAAACTGCCTAAACTACCTATATTTCAACAGTAACTAAGTATAGTAGAATTGGAAACGAATTTATTTTGGTCTCAAAAGAGGGGAAACCGTTCCTAATTATGTACAAAAATGTACAGTCTGTATAATACACAGCGTACTGCATTAATTTGCGGTTACGTCACCGGGCGAGGCTACTCTAGCATCGGTCAGTTTGCGGTCCCTCACTTCAGTCGTGTCGACCTCGTTTAAAATGCGTTACGAACGAACCCCGAACAGGTCATTTTGGGTTTCTGTCTGTCGTTGTTGCGTTCCCTGTATCTAGACGGCAAAAAAGAAGGATTGAGGAACGAGAATCATTGAGCAGATTCAGGGTATCTGTTCGTCTATCATCAAACAAAAGAACGCCCGAAAAAATTGTCCGTTTTCGAGCCTTCGAATTCGGAACCGAATTATATGTCAAACGATGAGACTATAATCACAGAAAAATTTTATGAGCATATTATGATTGGTTTTAGAAATACAGAAGGTCAAAGTGAATTTCATTCATTCAGCAAGTACCTACGACTTTTCCAGCACTTGTTCATGCTGAACAAACGTCTCTTATAGTATCTAGGTAAAGGTTTTTTGGGTCGCTGATAATGAATCTAGTCAAAATTCACATGCATACACCATATATAATATTATATATTGGATGGGTGCGTAACCTGAACATTAATGAATGAAGGGTAAACAATTTGACCCTCTGATGTATTTCTATAACCAAGCATATGCTCAACGTAATATTTTTCTGTGAATAATCACAGAAAAATAACCGAATTATGTGTCAAATGTTTAGTTATGGTGAGTAACTAAACATTTAACACATAATTCAGTTCTAACTTTAAGGGTCTGAAAATGGGCAAAAAATACGCCAATTTTTTGGCCGTCCTTTGGGGAAAAAAGAGATAAAAAAGCCTTTACTCAGCTGTGGAATTTAAGCAATGAAAGCCACTGGCTGGAAAATCGAAAATTACCACACTTCCTGCACAAGAAGCACTTTCCACCGACTCCCGTGTCCACTTCAACAACAATATAGCATTATCACCTGCAGTTAAATACATACGAATGACAAGAGACAATCGTGTCGTCGTCTCACGTAAACTTGACCTTGGTCGACCTCCATCCGCAGCACCGGCTGTGTGTAACAGCACATCGTAACACAAGAATGATGGCCCCCATTCAACCTGACCGCGCGCCGCCGCGTTGTTCTTTCAGCGCTTCGCCACGATTTACGCCGCGATTGATAATTGATCGGTGTTCTTTTGTTATTTTTCATCACGAAGATGTACGTTTTGCTTGTCCAATCACGGACAATAAACCTTGCTATATTTGAAATTGAACATTTTCATTGTTAAATTTTGTACTTTTTGTAACTAGAATTTCAATACTACTTTTCATCTTTTAATGATAGAGTGTACAGCGTCCTACCGGAAGAACCGCAGCGACTCACTTGAGGACGTACGAAATCGTTATATTATAGCAGGTACTTCAGAACTGCTAGCAGAACAATTTTATAGATGGAAAATATGTCCAGAAACTTATGAATTTTCAGCGCAAATTTTATGAAAGGCTGTACTATGTTTTGTTGAGCTGATACAAGAATTTTGTGTGTGTATTTTGTAAGCAATTGTAACGCGAATGGTACGTCTAGGAGATCGTGTGTTTGTCCAGCAGTCACGGTCACCACCCTGTATATAATTGTTCCTGTCACCAATTGATAAAATTTCCAGTAAATGCGGTAATATTTTATGTACAGTACATTGTAATTATTTATACAGTGTAAAAAAAGTCGCAGAGAGAAAAAAACACCACAGTATAGTACGGAAAAATTATAGAGAACTAAAATAAACTGTGCTTGGTTTTTTTGTGTCTATATTTTTTGTATTTTGATTTTAAGAGAGAAATGTCGTAATTGCCAATATACTTGATTATTGAATTTGTACTTTGTGCGCATCTGTTAAAAAAGTTTATCGTAATTTTATTAATGAATTCATTAATATGTTCTATATTAGTTTCTTTATGTATTGAGTAAAATTTTGGTAGCTCTTTTGAAATTTCCAATAGTTCTGATACACTTGTTCTGTACTATCTGTAGAGTTTTGTAATTTAATGTACATGTGTTACTTCACACTGGGGATGTCACTGTTTAATTATTAACGTTATCAATCGAGTTTGAAGATAAAATGATTTAAATTATTACTCATTAAAATAGACATTTTATGCCTGGTATAGCAAATAAATACGTTTATTTAATAATATAATTTAATTCAAACATTGATAAGGTTTATTTATATTCGTTCTATTTTTACGTACCAGAAAGGAACCCTGTTGTTGAGCCAACAATGTTTGTAGGGACTTGAAATTCACACATAATAAGTATTACCGCGGTCCGGGGCGCGATCATACATGCAAACGGAGGTCAAAATATTTTTTTTTTGTACCTATTCTTGTGGGGTATCGTTGAAAAGGACCTTTTGAGTAGATTTATTAGTTTATTTGCCATATGGCACATACACTATTGGCGTCGGTCGGATGGCGGGACCTAGGGGTCGGACCAAAATTTCTCGACGTTTCATAGCCTCCTGAACACTTTGGCACTATTTTTGGAAATGTCTATTTATATATGTATATATTTATATATATATATATATGTGTGTGTGTGTGTATGTGTGTGTACGGGCTATAACTTTCGAAAGAGTTAATTGATTTTGACGAAATTTGGTAGGCACGTTGGAATCCATCACCGCACGAAGCCTATTTAAAATGGGCCCAATCGGACCATATTAAGGGTGTTTTTTAGGGGTTGAAAAATGTTTTTGGGCCCAAAAATGCCGAAAAAATTCTCAGAATCGTTTCAAAATTGAAATTTAACCCTTTAGTAACGATTAAAATGTGCTGCTAAAATTTTAATAAAATCGGCCCGACAGGACCGGACTTACAAATTTTATGAAAACACTAGTTTGCGGAAAGTGCTTTACTTACTGAAGGATGTATTTAATTTGGTACCGAGGTTGCATTGATAAAAATATTGAAATTAAGAAAAAAAATATCATTTTAAGGGATGTATTAAGGGGTTAAATTTTTTTTTTCTTCAAAAACAAACTTAAGTTCACATAATAAAGCCACATTTATTAGCAAATACACTATATTGTCGGCAGGGTTTTGGCACTGCGACCCGAGTTTTATTTTATTATTAATTTTAATTTATCATAATAAATTGTAGGTTTAGCCATAATTTACATAGTACGGAACCCTAATCTTTGCGTGGCTCGACACGCACTTGGCCGTTTTTGGAAATTATTCTAATATTCAACGAACTGCGTTCTTTAACCTTAGTCAACATGTGATTTTACTTGATACACCGAGATGTCATTTAATAATAATGCATTTAACACGTCCGTTTCTCGACATTATGTCATAACAGACGCCATTCGCACCATTACTATTTACCACTTCCCGTTGTTTTCTACATTTTTTTAAACTTCAACTTAATTAATAGCAATCTGCGAATGGAGGAAGTATAGGAAATTAGGATAAGGTAGGCAACTTTGGCAGCATAGAAGTTTGACAGGTAATCGGCCATGACCTTCGATAAGGAACCGTTTTGATATTTATCTGGAATTATTGAGGGAAACCATGGAAAACCCCAAGAAGATGGCCAGTACAGGAATTACCGTTTCTCTGCGTGAGGAAGTAGGAAAAAGTCTTAGCCACATTTGCCCCCGCCGGGATTCGAATCCAGTACCTTCTGAATGCGAGTCTAAGGCTCTACCACTAAGCTACATCGCCTTAATAATTAATGAGATTATATTACAATAATAGTATCAACTTCAATCATGTACTGGCAGCACTTAAGTCATTCAATAGCCTGAACATCCCTATATTATTAAACGAGTAAATCTTGTATATATGTTTCTATGTACCTATATAAATATTTTCTCGAAAACGGCTCTAACGATTTTGATCAAATTTACCGGAAAGGGGTTTTGGGGGGCAAAAAATCGATCTAGCTAGGTCTCATCCCTGGAAAAATTCGTTTTCTTATCGATTTTATCATTTTAAAAAACAGTTTTTTAACGTCATAAAACAGTGTCGTATTGTGAGTAGGCTTTGGAAAAAACAAACTATTTTCATTATGTATGTCAAAATTACTCTGACAGTCAATCTTTAACTTATTAAAATAATCAGTAATTATTTGAAAAGTAAAAAAATAACAACAATAAAATCTAAACAAAATTATGTAAGTAGTTTTAGCTAATATTTAAATAATTAGGTAGGTATGTTATTTTTATATTACCTATATAAAATATGTAGTATAGGTAAGTAGGTACGTTAAATGTAGTATGACGTATAATCTTACCTAGACCTTTTTTTCTCAAAAACGACTAACGATTTTGATGAAATTTACAGAATGAGGATTTTTCGGGGCGAGAAATTGATCTAGGTAGGAATTTTGGTTCCAGAGGGGAGCAATTAAAAAAAAGGTGTTTTTTTATTTATTTATTTATTTTTTTTTTTTTTTATTAACAAAAACAATGTGTGCATCGACCTTAAGGTCATTAGCACTGATACAATTTTTTATTTATTATAACTCGCTCAATTAAAGTCAGATTGATTCGAAGTCTATTTCTACATAGATTTTATATAATATATCACAAGTGTTAAAATTGTAAATGAACACTAATATAAGAAGTGTCTTGCACAATATGTAAATAATGACAAAACGGCGGCCCGAAGGGCTACACTTCTGGCGCCGCGGGTCTGTGTAAAAACACATCGATTTTTAAAAACTATTGTTGAGATACATACAAAAACGTTTTGCGTATCTAAAAATTGGCACGGCGGCCCAATGGGCCGCACTTCTAGCGCCGCAGGCATGTGTATCAAAACACATCGATTTTTAAAAACTATGGTGAAGATACATGCAAAAAAAGTTTTGCGCAGGTTATAGTCTGACGTTTGTTATTAAAAGAATCGATTTTTGTGATTTTGTGATTATTGGAAGTTGTTAAGATGACATCACAGAGAAAAAGTACTTCGATAAAGTTGATATTTGGTAATAATGCTTAAAATTGGATTGTTAAAATGGTAACGGGCGAGCAAAATTTCATCTGATTCGAACATTTTTACAAGATATTCAATCTATGAAAATCGGTTTTTGCGAGTTCTTCAATCAACAAAACAATAACGGCGGTAGATTTGAAAATGGCGACCTAAATAATATCTACAGGAAAAAATGCTTGATTCAAGTTGATACTTAGTTTTTACGCTTAAAAATACACATATACACAAATATCAGAAACAATTATTTTAAATTATGTTACAGAAATAAATTCGTTTCGGAATAATATTCTGAGAAAATAATATCTCACAGCATATTAAGTACTGTTTTTATTGAACTCATCCGAGCAAAGCTCGGCCACCCAGATATTGTATTATTAAACGATTACCTTTCCCGTACTTTTTTTTAATTGAATACGCGGATTTCAATTATATCTTAACCCAGATTCTGTCGTAGTACGAGCTGATTGAAAAGTCTTACAGGACTCGCAAAATCTACCTTTCTCTTTTGTCATTTTTATTTAAGACGACGACGCATCGACTATCAATATTATCTGCCATCGTTGCTTAAGAATCTTCAATCAGACGCTTATGACCTCCGATGTCAAGCGTCTATAATTTACAGTATCTTTATAAGAATCTTCAAATAAATTATTAGATTTTATAAAAGAACTGAGAAAGTAGAAATTACAATTCACAAGTACTTAATACGTATTTCTTTTTACTTCCCACCTCTACTATGGTAGGGAAGTAATGGATTTAGTCCGAAAAATTTTTTTCGAGATTTTAACAGATCTTCACGTTTTGAGACCCTAGCAATCGTTTAAGACCATTTTCTGACTGATGTCTGTATGTATGTGTGTGTGTGGTCAATTTTTCGCCTTTGATATCTTAAGAACGGAACAACATACGGGAATGCCGATTGTTCTATTGTGTTTATCAGCCTTTAACTTAGATCTGATTAGATTTTGAGTCAAATCGGTTCAGTGAATCCTGAGATATTCAAAAAAACGTCCTCAATGTCACGTATTAACATAGGTAAAAAAAATATAAATGAATTCTAGATGTTATAATATGAAAAAAATGTAAAAATTTTTTTTCTCTAAAATGTATAGTTTTCGAGAAAAAAAATATTTTACTAAAAAAAATAAAAATTGTACGTAAATCAAGGTAACCATGATTTTTGCTATATTAAGTTAGCCATCAGTAGATCACCAAACAAAAAAGAGGGCCATGCTTTTTTCAAAGAATAAAAATTAAATTGTGTTTTAAAGACCACCAACAGCTAAGGTTATTTGGGCCTAGTCAAAGAATAAAAAAAAAGTGTTTATTTTTTGCAAATATTTACTAGGTGGGAAGTATAGGACTGGTCATCAGTCGAATTTTTTTTGCTTTCTGTTAGGGTTTGCCGGACGGACGCTCATTTTATAGATTGTATCGTTTATCACCTCTAGAGTCTGATATCCGGGATCGATTCCAAATACTAATCCTTCGAATCACCTCAATTCATGGTTCATAAACCACGTAAAGAGCAATGTAACTTTTGGTGTAAAGACACTGAATATCATCAGGAGATAATCAAAAACCCATTTTAATCATCTCCTGGTGACATGGTTAACGAAACTTACGTCGAGAAAAAAAAGTGTTAGTGCTTATTAGTGTATTTGCCATATGGCACATACACTATTGGCGTCGGTCGGATGGTGGGACCTAGGGGTCGGACCAAAATTTCTCGACGTTTCATACCCTCCTGAACAGTTTGCCACCATTTTTGAAAATGTTTATGTATATATGTATATATATATATATATATATATATATATATATATATATATATATATATATTTTATATATATTTATATATATATGTGTGTACACGATAACTCTCGACAGACTTAATCGATTTAAACGAAATTTGGTACACACATTGGAACCCATTACTGCACGAAGCCTATTTAAAATGGGCCCGATCGGACCATTTTAAGGGTAGTATTTAGGGGTTGAAAACAGTTTTTGAGCCCAAAAATACCGAAAAAATTCTCAGAATCGTTTCAAAATTGAAATTTAACCCTTTAGTAAAGACTAAAATGTGCTGTTAAAATTTTAATAAAATCGGCCCGACAGGACCGGACTTACAAAAATTTTATGAAAACACTGGTTTGCGGATAGTGATTTACTTACTGAAGGGCGTATTTAATTTGGTACAAAGGTTGCATTGATAATATGATTGAAATTAAGAAAAAAAATATTATTTTAAGGGATGTATTAAGAGGTTAAATTTTTTATTTTGTCCAAAAACAAACTTAAGTTTAAATAATAAAGCCACAAGGCCTGCATTAGCAAATACACTATATTGTCGGCAGGGTTTGGCACTGCGACCCGAGTTTTTTTTTTAATATTAGGTAAGTCAACTCGGGGTAACTTTTGCAAGGACCACGTCTGTTTTGTGCAGAAAAATTCGATGTCTTCTTGTTCATCATCTATTGCTCGATTGTACAGAGAAAATTGGCATGAAGGCACAGTCAGTAGTTTAAGTTAATCACTGATGCATGAGCGAAGTGAACCGGTGTTTGAAGAGGAAGAATGTAGAGGTAAAGAAGAGAGGCCGGCTGGAGGTTGATGAATGTTGAATATGTGTGCCAGTCAGTCAGTCATGAAAGGGTCTATGTGTGTGTGTGTGTGTGGTTAGTGGTATGACTGACGGCCGCTGCTGCATTGATACCTAGTTTATGTGTTCTTGAACCAGTGTCGACCAAACAGAATAAATAACTTTCCTTCCAGTCTTCCGACTCGAAGGCAAGCATGCTAAATATCATGTCTGCTCTGCTTTTTTATCTATTCTGTGTGATGACCAAATCCTCTTATGCCGTTACTTTTTCCCCGTTCAATGTTGAAGTCAAAAACGAATAGACTGTTCTGATCAATTGAGTCAGCTGAGTATTGTATTGTATTTTAAAGACCACCAACAGCTAAGGTTATTTGGGCCTAGCACCAATTCATATTTTCAATTCATTATTATTTTGTTTTTAATAATAAATTGAAAATCCAATTGACACTTTTACCAGCTCTCGGGCTAGAACCCGAGAACTGGGGACTTGTAATAGAGGAACCATAGCAACGCCATGTAAACAACAGCGCCGCTACACTCTCGGCTATTCTCAAGCCCCGAATCAGCTGAGTCTGTAACCTAATTTTCAATTGTTTTTTCAGTGATTTCAGAAGATAGAAAGAATATTTAATTGTTAAAAAGATCACATTGACTTCTGAACTGTCTTCTGAAAGGACAAGTACGTAACTCTGCGACAGTGCCGGTTCTGTTACCAATCATGATAAACTATGATAATAGTGCCATCACGAAGTTACGTGCCTTTAGAAGACGCCGGCATTAATCTTTTCTACCATTATGAGCTCTATTGATCAATTTTGACTTGTACTTTTTTCATTAAACATTTTCATTTTAATTCGATACCTTAAGGGTAAGGCTTAAAGAAACGAACATTTTTAAAAAGTTAAAAATCCATCCTTATTGCAAGCCCTTTCATATTAAAAGTTAACCTGTAGCGGGCATTCTATAAAAAAGGAGGGTGGTCGGTTTGGTATCCGAATCGAAGGACCATAAAATGTTTGAAAAAGACTGTGGTGTAACCTAAGAATAATTGTACACGTAGCACAGATGTTTTTTCACAGAATTTATTATAATATTACATTAAAATAACTACCTATAAACTAATTTGACACTTGCAAGATATGCATTTTATGATATGATTCGTAACTATGGAAACATCGTTCATGACCTGTTATTTTTCCAACAGTATCTATATGAATGATTGTATTGTGGCGTGCGATAGTTGTCGCACCGGGCCGACTGATAGAGCAGTCATCGACTCGGCGGTGTCCGCTGACCGGCAAAAGGCAAAGTCGTCCAACGGCGGCGAAACGGGAACAAGAACGTCAATGCACAAGGGAGTCGTTCGCACGCTGATAAAAAGAACCGAACTTCACTCTTACGGCTGGTGGGCGATGCCGGAACTATATACCAGTGGACAAGTCCTCTTTGCCTTCTTTTTAAAGATTGAATACAATCTCCGGAGACCTTATATCCTCCGTTAACGCAGCTTTACGGGACACCTATTTTCTGTTTCTTGAACTTTCCCATTGCAATGTTGCGTCCAATGTTAAGGTGGATCTTCTCCTTTGAAGTCTTCTTTCCTCATATATCGTTGCACTGTCAAACATTTTGTATTTACTCACTTTCTTGCCGTTTACCTCACTTGACTATATGGAGGATAAGTCTTTTCCAAAACAAGACTGATTTTTTAGGGTTCCGTACCTCATGAAATAAACGGATCCCTTATAAGATCACTTTGTTGTCCGTAAGCCTGTCTGCTCGTCAAGACCCTCATTCTTAGAAACGGATAGAGGTATCAAGTTGAAATTAATATCAAATACTAAGGTCTACAACCTCATGGTTCTGTAAAAAAATCAAGCTTCTAACTCAATGCAATAAAAAAATACGGCCTTTCAAAAACCACGTAATTTGATGCTGACTCACTCATCAAAACCTATAGGGTACTTCCCGTTGACTTAAAATCGTGAAATTTAGCACGAAGGAAGTTCTCAGCGCAAGTAAAAGAAAAAATACAAGCATCATTAATTTCTAATTCTATAGCCTACCTATGCGTGGAATTATTTAATTATCATAAACAAATTTTGGTTAGATTTAAATGAACTTATACGATAGCTATGCTTCTGTAGTTTTTGCGATCATTAATTAAAAGAAAAATATGACTGATGGCACGGAACACTCGAAGCGCGAGCCTTCTCACAAATGTTCGGTTTTCTCACTTCAAATCGGAATACTGTACTCTTTTTGTTCGTAAAATATTTTGGGTCTTCGTCAGGATCATTGAAATCACTATAACAAACGTTTTGATCTGCTGCAACACCATTCTCCTTTCAGCCTCGGATCTAGGGGGGGGGGGCAAGTTCAGAGGGCGGCCAAATTCAAATTCACACTTTACAGACGAATGGACAACTCATCATTTACTTAACTTTGAGCAAATTTCAATCAATTAGTGGACATCTGATAGCTGAAATTATAAAGATGATAAAGGTAAAAATAAATATAAGTGGGCGGGGGCGGCATTTTTCAGTTTTTGCCCCGCCAAAAAAAAATTGAAAATCCGGGGCTGTCTCCTTTGCATGGGGAGTCTTCATTTCTCATTTTAACGAGAGTAATACAGTTCCGTGCCAATCCTTTCTTAACAATTATCGTGTTACGATCAACGATTCATCGATTCAGTTCGGTTCTGAGAATCGTTTATTTGGGATTCATACTCACATGACTTCCACTCGCGTGATGCATGTATCTATGGCGCGCGCGCGCGCGACTGCCGGTCCCTACTTGCACCCGATAGTCGCGATTGTCCATTCCGTAACCTCGATCGTACGCCCAGCGCAATCACGTCGCACTTGAAGAGTATTTTCTATCGGAAGTTACCACCCTGCACTCTTAATCCCAAATTCTTTCTCCTCGCCGAAAAACGGTCACATCTCTCCCGACGCTATTTTTAAAGCTAAAGGGTTCGGGTAAACGCCAACGCATCATACAGGCGAAAATTCGAAAACATTTTCCTGAAAAAACTTGCAACTTTGTAAAAATTACGTAATCTTTCACACGTATCCAAAACTTTTTAATAGATTGAGAGATTATTGTCAAACAATGTGGTTTATAATTGTATACCTTATACAGTGTGTAAACGGTTTTATCGAACATAGGGTAAATAACATTGAGAACATTTACAATTTTGTAGTAGGCTATGGGCTATAAGATCTAATTTAAATATAATGTAATAGATGCATTTTTTTTTTATTTAGCAGGTTCCAAGTTACTCTTAATAGGCAACCGTTGATATGGAAAATTGTTTAAAAAATTCTCTGTACTATTTTTTTAATGTAATCCACTACATATTTACATTAGGTCTTATGGCCCATAGCCTACTACAAAATTGTAAATGTTTTCAATGTTATTTTCCCTATGTTCGGTAAGACCGTTTACACACTGTATATTAAGGCTCCTTGAAACCACGGCATACCTCGACTGCAGTTTATTGCTCCTGGCAAGAGGAGATTAGGGATGCTGGGCACATATCAAACTGTTTTTTTAGAGACAGACAATTATCGCGCAGACAGTGTACCTACCGTGTACATACCCACAATATTGTAATAGGCCCGACATACACACAGATAGATACTTCCCCCAACCGCGAACACGAATTCTTGCTGCCGCCGCCGTCGCCCCGCTGTCCCCCTTGCCGTCGCCCGCTATACACTTAGCCTGCAGCAATGCCGTTCTCTCTACCATCGGCGGCTATGCCACGGACGCAAAATACCACCATAGTCAGTGTGTCATCGCACTCATTTGTTAAAACAACTGACTGAATGTGATGTACCTGATCGCGGTTGTCATTTGTTTTACCTTCTCGTTTTTGTTTTATAATTAACTCGCCGTCTGCTCCGTGCTGCAATGTGTGTGTATTTTTGTGATATTTAAAACTATTTGTTTCTTGTTTTCGTGTGTTAACGTGCCGTTAACCTACTTAGAATGAGTGAGTTAATTGCTCGGTGATACGCTGATAATACATCTCCTTGTGCTTTGCTGTCTAATGTATTAAAGTGATTTGTTGTGAATTTATGTTAAAAAACGTCAATGCTTATCAAAATGGAATTCAATAAAATAATAATATTTTCATCGACGTCATCGTTTCTACTAGTGTGTGCAATGGAGGATTTACTGTCGTAGGGAGGTTGGATATTATTTGTGTACTGTGTACTGTGATTTCAATCAAATTGGAATATTGCCATCACTTATAACGGATATCAAATAAATAAAGCTGTAAGTCAATTTGTTCTTTTATGAAATTTTTCGAGAAATTCTATGGTTTCTGATAAAATGGCAGTGAACATTGAAAAATGGTAAAATTACGTTCTTTATTGTTGTCAAGACATAAGAATTAGTTGATGGTTTTTTTTGTAGCTGAATTATAACTGAAGATATATGGATAAGCAGCTATTTATATAAATAAATTGCTGCTTATCCAAACGTCATCAATGAGAATTAGTGTCCTCGTGGGCAGTTCGACTAGCTGCTCTATTCTTATTGAGATATTTACATAATTGACATTATTAAATTAGTGACTTAATGTCTTTATTATGTCGTTTTTTTTATTGATTTTCAAGCCAGGATATGAACCGATGGTCCATTTCACCCTTCACATTAATTGGGATTAATATTTCAATAATAATATTTGTTTCTTGAAGTTAATCAGTCCACTAACTGAACTCTCTTTCATTCAACAGTTTCTTCTAACCTATCTGTGCGGCGATTGAATGGCCAAATTAAGGATTTCTTACTTTTATATTGCATTTTACTAACAAAATCCTCGTCAATAAACTACCAACCGACTAGGAGTTACTCGAGGATGTGGGCAAATAAAGTTTTCTTACTTTTGTAATGCATTTTACTAACAAAATCACTGTTAATAAACCACTAACCGAGTAAGGAATTAACTCGAGGACGTGGAAAAGATGTTGACCCAAAAAATGGACGAGATCGCAGTAATTGTTAAGTCTTGAACTCTGTGCGATCGGAACCTTTCACTGGGGAACGCGGTCTGATCGGGTCGGGTCGGTGCCACTGCAATCCTCACGCCAGTAGCGGAAACGGGAAGTTATTGTATGCAAATGAAGGCGACGCCCATTTGTAGATTTCATATTGTGATTAGCAACGTTGAGAAACAGCAATTACCTACCATAGAATTTTTATCTATGATTTAAAGATTTGTGATTCAACATTTTAAAAGAGGTAGATTTGCCTTCGATAATATTTTAAAAGAAAGTCAAATCATTTCACGAACTATGGAAACTAAACCTTGGTTAACCAAAATTTGAGAAGTTGAGCCAAATAATACAAATGGCTAATAAGAAGACATATCTCTTTTTTTATCAATAATCAACATTGAAACATTCGGTAATGATTTTTCAATTATTAAGTTAGCTAATTTAGTTAAAATTGTCTCTAGTTGCTCCACATGAAGACCAAGAGATGATACCACATCTCATCTTCTGTTGACGTAGGATGATCATTTTCTGAAAGGAATTCTGTGTTTTTTAAATTTTTTTGCAATCTAACTCAACATTAAATTAGTCATCCTCTGTAATAGTTAATTTTATCGAGTTGCTCCACATGAAGATCAAGAGATGATACATCTCATTTTACGTTGACGTCGGATGTTCATTTTCCGAAAGGAGATTCTGTATTTTTTTAACCTTTCTGCAATCCAAGTCAACATCAAATCAGTCATCCTCTGTAATAGTTGATTGACCTTGTGGTCCTGTAACTCCACATCGAAGAGCAAGAGATGATACCACTGCTCATCGTCTATTCCCGAAAGAGATTCTGCATTTTTTAACATTTCCATAATCTTATTCAGCATCAAATCAGTTATCCTCTGTAATAGTTGATTGACCTTTGTGATCCTGTAATCATGTCCTGCCATCCTCCATGTGTGTTACTGTGCGTGTATGTACTGTGACCTCGACTAACCTAGTTAATGTCGCCGGCGATGCCGGACGTACGGCACAGAGGCGATACGCTGAGCTGGGGCGCATTCCTTCACGCGGTCCGCTATACTCAAACCAACACCGGGGTCACTCACACCGAGTGCGCATTCATATTGCTACTGCTGATGGTCTCGGTTTGCCCCGCCACATACGCAGGTGAGGTGCGGCCTCGCTTCAGAACTAAAAGGCTCTGCCCCCTTGCACGGAAATTACATACAAATTGTAAAAAAGTCGTGTTCATCACCCTTATTCATCTATGGATTGGAAGTCCTGTGCAAGCTTAGTAAAAAATTATTCATTGTCTGGATTCTTTATACTACTTATTTCAAAAAATTTGGACTGCTCATGACAGCTAACACAAACTGCTGTCTATTAAATTAAAATAACTTATACGAAAAACGTACATCTGTTCTCTTCATATAAAAAAACTGGGGATTAAATAAAAATGGCTAGATTTTTGAACACTTAAGCACTTACAGAGAAATTTAAACCATTTCACTAAGTTTGAATCGAGTACATGAGCTGTGCTATGTTTTTACTATTTACTTGCCTGAAAAACAGTTTTGAATTCGTTGTGTCAACCCCAAGTAAGACAGATTAAAGTTTACCGGAGTTTAAATTTCGTAAAACTAACATATATCTGTGATTAATTCCAGTTAATTTAATCGATATTGGTGTAACTGAATATAAAAAAAATAACTACTTACACTTTTTCTAGTTGTAATCATTTTCTGATTATACGTCTTTACGTGAGATAAGGGACGAAATATGTAAAGCTAATCAGAATTTTGGTCAGGGAAAAGTAAGGTATATTTTGTTTTTCGAAGACCTGTGGACATCCTGATTGTAGATTATAGACGTTCGATAACTGATCTATTATTGAAAGCCAATCGAATACAGTTATTGCAGTGTTGTCAAATTAACCAAGTATGTACTATATATGTTGAGAAATGAGCATACAGCTCGTCGACCTCAACCTTGTTGCTGTTTCTCACGCACATATTATAGTTGGTACACCTGTACGCACGCACGTGTTAAACAGGTGTACCACAACAACAAACATGTGTTCCAGTACGTCTCCATATCAAGTAACGTTTGAATTGTGTTCCTTGGAAATAGGATAATCTGCGGCCTAATTTCAAGAATATTTTTTCCTTATCTATGCATGTAATAAAATCTTCATACTTTAGTGATGAGCCAAACTGCTACTTTTCAATCACAACGTGATTCGTGATTGCTACTTTTAAATATCAGTGATTTTAAACGGTGACTGTGATCACAGTTTGTGTTTGGAATCTGATTCTTATCATGATATTTTCATATCATGTTATTGACGGGCGAATTTATTTTAACGAACTGTGATTACATCCCTGCACGCATTATGTTTTTACCTGTAATTAGACATTTATGTCTGTTGCTGAATAAATAAATTAATTAATAGAATAGAATAATAACTTTATTCAGTATACTGTCACAATGAGAAAGAATGCCCTTTTCTCATTTTATATTAATTTATGTAATTATTGATTTTTACGAATTCATTCTCCTATAAATATTTATTGAAAGTTCAATTAATATTAAAGGTATACAAAAATTAACAAAATAAAAAAAATTAAAATTAAGAAAAAAACGTAATTAAAATAATCGAAAAATAAGCATCTACAGAATAAAAATAATGCAGAAATCAATAAAAGTTCATTTTTAAATTTCATAAATCTTTGAAATGGCGCCCTTTTTGACACGGCATTATGGCTTACACCCAGTTGTGGCGGACCTTAATCACACTGACAAATTGATATTTCAAGAATTGATCGATATTTCAAGAATTTATCAATATCAGTTCTTGAAATATCAATTTGTCAACGTTTTCTTAAAATATCAATTTGTCAGCGTTTTCTTGAAATATCAATTTGTCAACGTTGTGACTGTGTGACATCAATATAATTTTGTTCATATTAGTAGAATAGCAATCACTGATATTTGTCACAATGAGTAGCAGTAGCAACCTGTGATTTTCGAATATCAGTGATTGAATCACAGGTACGTGAAATATCACCCATCACTATCATACTTTGTCTGGCTGTGCGTGCACGCTAATCTCCACAATGGCGGAACCGATTTCGATGGGATTTTACAGAAATGAATAGGAGGTTGTCAGGAGTGATACAGGCTACTATTTTTAATTGCTATTCAACCCCTAAGGGAGTAAAACAGGGGTGTAGGTTTTTTTTTGACTAATCAACATCCAGACCAAACTGCTGAAGCTATAAACTTGAAATTTATACTTTTGTGACGTAAGCTCCCAATAAGGGATTTATCGGAGGTAAAAAGGGGGTGTATTGCATCGCCTAAACCACTGAAGATAGAAACGTGAAATTTGGAAGTTATGTTCCTTACAGGATGTAGAGGTGCACTAAGAAAAGATTTTTCGGACATCAACTTCTAAGGGAGTGAAATAGGGTGATAATGTTTGTATAGAAAATCGTATTCCCTACGTGCATCAACTTGAAACTTAAGGTATAAATACTCTTCAAAACAAATAATAAAATACCCCTAAGGAGAAGTGCAACTGGGTGTTGAAGTTTGTATGGGAAGACATAAAAAATCTAAATATACGCGAGCGGAGCCACGGGTAATCGGGCTTGAGAATAGCCGAGAGTGTAGCGGCGCTGTTGTTTACATGGCGTTGCTATGGTTCCTCTATTACAAGTCTCCAATTCCCGAGTTCTAGCCCGAGAGCTGGTAAAAGTGTCAATTGGATTTTCAATTTATTATTAAAAAAAAAACAAGCCGTGAGGTGGGTCGTTTATTAGGACTAAAGTGCGACCCTTGAGGTCCACACGACGAACTTCCCAGTTTGATAAATATTTAATAATAATAATTAAATTAGATATTACACAGAAAAGTAATCATTTTAATCATCAAAACATCAATAATTAAAAAAAAAAAAAAAACGGCTGAACCGATTTTTATAAAATTTATGTCGAATCAAAATGACGTTAACACGCCTCGATTGACACCCTTACGAAGTCGATATAATTTTTTATTCGCGAGATATTGTGTAAAATCTACTTTTTTGGAGGTTATTTGGTTAAGAAAAAAGAACGGCTGAACCGATTTTAAAAAAATTCCTTTCAGATCATATATACGTTAATACGCGTCGATTGGCACCCCAACGTAGTCGATATCATTTTTCGTTCTCGAGATTTCGTCTTAGAAAGAAATTGACACATACATACGTACGTACGTACATACGTACACACACACACACACACACACACACAGACATCTTTCTAAAAGTAGTGTAAAAATAGTGTAGTGACCTTGAAACATAAAAATTTTTTTTCCTTTTTAATTTCGATTTTCGGACCCATTACAATAACTTCCAATGGGAAGTTAAAAAAATAATGAATTGAAAATATGAATTGGTGCTAGGCCCAAATAACCTTAGCTGTTGGTGGTCTTTAAAATACAATTACTCAATTACTTGCCACGGGTAATCGCTAGTAAACAATATGATTAGACTCCTTACCGTAACTAAATCCACTGTATTAGTGAACTAACATAAGTTATGATATAAGGACGACAGATTCGTATATAGTGAATTTAGTTGCGGTAAGGAGTCTAATCATATTGATTATTATTAATTTTCATTGTTACATATCATTTTATTTAGTTTTACTTCAGGTAGGATTATTTTAATTAGAAGAAAAGAGCAATTTAAAATTTGTGTTAATTAACGCTTCGTAAATTTTCGAATAAGTTTTTGATTAAATTTGGTACATTTTTTTTAAACAAGCTTTTTTTTCGGAGACTTAAAAATATTGTAGTTCTCATGGCGAGAGAAACGGGACGTTTATGGTGGAAATGACGGGATCGCTACAGAAATTTCGATGGTGAAGGGCACTGACTATATGCAAATTAGATTCTTATAAAAAATATTGTATTCTCCTCGAAACTACGTGTATGTATAAAGTTTATGTTTTTTATTATTTATTAAGAAAATATAATAAATAGGTTATATAAAAAAACCGGTCAAGTGCGCGTCACGCTCTCGCATCGAGGGTTCCGTACAGAAAACAAGGAGTTAGGTAGGGGTAAAAAATAAACAGATTTAATTATTTAAGCTTGCTTTTAAAGTTTTTTTTACTATATTTTATTTTGTTCTTTTTAGTGTTTCAAAATTTTTCCGTATCAAATTTAATTAAATTAATTTTTAAAGTGAAAAATTCCAAAATGTTTACATTAAAAAAACAATCACGTATCGTCAGTTGGATTTGAACCCAGCTCTTCGTGGTGGCATGCGAACGCCTAGCTCCTTACCGCTACTCCACGTATACCACGGCAGAAACAATGGTATATTTATGCGTAATTGTCCGTTTCCCATGGGAATTTAAAGACTTAAGATTTTCGTTTAGGTTTTCCTAAACTATGAGTGTGGTCGTATATTCCCTATTTTTTCAAACTTTTAGGCTCAGCAGTTTCGGAGATAAGGGAGGGGGATGTCGGACATACAGACACGAGAGTGATCCTATAAGGATTCCGTTTTTTCATCGGATGTACGGAACTAAAAACGACTGAAATAAAAAAAATAATGCGTTTAACGTCCGTTTCTCGACATTATGTCATAACAGACGCCATTCGCATCATTACTATTTTCCATTTTACCACTTCCCGTTGTTTTAAATTTAATACTTCTGTAAAGTATGTTAATAAATAATACTTATGTTTATATTAATTAAACTCGATATTTTTGCACCGCAGGGAGTGGGTGGGTGGTTATTGAGTTAATTGGTAGTTGGCACTGAGGGCCGGTTCAAAAGGAAATCCCCTGGTTTTGAGGTCCCTAGTTTATTATTAGTGTATTTGCCATATGGCACATACACTATTGGCGTCGGTCGGATGGCGGGACCTAGGGGCCGGACCAAAATTTCTCGACGTTTCATAGCCTCCTGAACATTTTGGCACCATTTTTGGAAATGTCTATTTATATATGTATATATATATGTATATATATATTTATATATATATGTGTACGGGCTATAACTTTCGAAAGAGTTAATTGATTTTGACGAAATTGGGTAGGCACGTTGCAATCCATAACCGCACGAAGCCTATTTAAAATGGGACCAATCGGACCATTTTAAGGGTGGTTTTTAGGGGTTGAAAAATGTTTTTGGGCCCAAAAATACCGAAAAAACTCTCAGAATTGTTTCAAAATTGAAATTTAACCCTTTAGTGAACATTAAAATGTGCTGTTAAAATTTTAATAAAATCGCCCCGACAGGTTCGGACTTACAAATTTTATGAAAACACTAGGTTGCGGATAGTGATTTACTTACTGAAAGGTGTATTTAATTTGGTACAGAGGTTACATTGATAATAATATTGAAATTAAGAAAAAAAAATATTATTTTAAGGGATGTATTAAGGGGTTAAATTTTTTATTTTGTCCAAAAACCAACTTATGTTCACCTAATAACAGCACAATGCCTGTATTAGCAAATACACTATATTGTCGGCAGGGTTTTGGCACTGCGACCCGAGTTTTTTTTTTTTTAACTTTTATTTTTATTAATATAGGTGTAGGTTTTATATGTATGATCTCGATGTTTATATTTGTATATCGGTGTTTATTACAAGCTTTTACTTATTGTTTGTATAAGTTGTCAGTTGCACAGTCACGGACATCAACGACTCACAATCAGCTGTACGATGACGGTGACACGGTGACTCATATTTAGCACGGCCTGCATATTATTTACCCCGATTTCAATGACGTTTCAATTATGTATAAGTATGTTTAAAACGACGACTGATAACTCGATAAGAAATGCATACTTTCCGGGTGCACTATAATTAGTCAACAGTTTGGATATACCGGATGTTGTACGAAATGAACCGTTTGTATTAGTTCCGTTATACTGAAGAAAATATGTATAACTATGCTTTAAACAGAAATGAGCAATTCATAAATATTAATCATTCAATAGTAACTACCAATTTATTAGATGTAAGAAATTTAAAAAAATGGACTGTGTGTAATGGGTCATTTAACTGGCAGGCGTGCCGAAAGTGTTTTACTTATACCGCATTAGTGCGGTAAGTAAACGGTTGTCATAGCAACTTCTGTTTATTCGCTCTTCTGCCTGCGATTACTTACTCACGACCTTCACGGCATACTATAAAAGTAATGATGGCGACGCAAATGAACTGTCAACATTTTTTGAAAATGAAGTGAAAAGTAGGTATTTTGTAGTGGGTATATGGCAAAAAATACCATAATATGAATCTCGTGCGTAATGGTATTATAACTCGTGTGACTGTAAAAACTCGCTATCTCTCGTTTTTACGTATACTGTCATCACTTGTCGGTAACATAGCCCATTACACATCTAGATATACAATCTACTATTATCAATAATTAGAGTCGTTTCACGCTATCAGGTTTGGCCGGTCAGATTTCAAACCTGAAGAAAACCGAATAAGTAATGGAGCATTTGTTTTAGACCTCGCGCGGCGAAAGATGAAGCCACCGCGTCATAGTAACGTGAATGCATTGCGCCCGCCTTCTAGCTTGCTATTGCCTGTTTTATTGTCATGAATAGCAGTTTGCCAAAATTGTACCTAACGTCATGAAACCCAATGTGCAGTTTTGTGTACACACTGTCTGCGGGCAAGCAGGCGTTCACTAGCATATTATTGATGACGTGCCTGGCTTCATCTCTCACCGCGGGCACTCTACAAACATTTTTTAGAATGAAAACTATTGTCAAATATCAAAATTTAAGACTGTGACAGTGTTTATGCATGGGACGCATATGCTTACATTAGTTCATTACTTTTTCGGTCCATTAACCTTGTTACGAACTATGCGTGACTCACTATCTTAAATTTTGGAATTTGACAATATATTTTACATTTTAGTCTACCTTATACTATTTTCGAAATGAGATCGAATTGAAAAATATCCTTGTGTTCATAATATTTACTCATTTTTTAGGGTTACATACCCAAAGGATGGAGTCTTATTATTTTCACTATTCTGTCTGTCCGTCAATCACAGCCTATCAGTTCTAAAGCGTCTGTCGGCAATACAGAATTCTTCGGACACAACCGCGTGTTTGTTGGCTAAATTTTCGGACTCTTCAGGCTGGTCGAACTTGGTTTGAGCAGTTCCAGATCTCCTCCACTCGTTAAAGTGTATTTAAACACAGAGCGCATGCTCGGGACTGATTTTAGTAATAAATTTGTTGAAAAAACGAAATTCCAATCACAATTAATAAGATACATTTTTAAAGTGTTAGAGGTCTCCAAGTCACTATATGAATAAGAAGTATTATAAATACATTGTATTTGCTGAAACGCGACGTGTTAACAGCACATGAAGTCACAAGACGGACACCAAAATACAAGGTATTTCTAATACTTCTTATTATTACAATTAATAATTCTGATTTGGTTCTAATTTAGTCCAGTCCGAATTGTCCGACGAGTTCTAGAATCTTTCTAGGACTTGATCGACAAACACCTAATGTTCATATAGGTTTCTTGTACCGCGTAACTAGAGGGGGGCCGGGTGTTCACGGTTCTTCTCAGAATACCGTCAGTTCCCCTCTAGAAATAAGGATTATTAAAAATTAATAAAAATAAAAATTAATGAAACGCTGCAACGTAACGCTGACAGGGATAAAACGGTTCTGAGGATTTGAATGTTTACTAAAAAGGGGTTTTTGTGGGCAAAAAATCATTCTAACTTAGTCTCATCCCAGGAAAAATGCGTTTTCTTATAGATTATATAATTTTAAAAATCAATTTTTGACGTTTCAAAATTGTGTAAAATTGTAAGCAGGCTTTGGATACTTATGCATAGATGTTATGATATCCATAGATTATATTAACAATAATTATTTATTAATTTTAAAAATGCTGAGAGGAGAAAAGCAAAATTAATGTAAATGTATGAAGTATAAACTTCGACCGTGCACTTATGTGGGTGAGGAACATATCTTTTTTTATGAGATTATTTTTAAATATATTATCAACTGATCAGACAGACAGACTGGGACCCGTCCCCCTCCACAGCTTCAAAGCCTAGTTAGTTTCTTGCTTTGGTTAATTCTTTGTAAATCACTACTATGACCAGCCAATTGTTTGCCAGTGTTTTACTGATAACTGAAAATATAACAGCATACCTTTCTCCCCACCTAAATGTATTAGTCATCGACTGAATTGAATAAATCATTAAACTAACTGAAATTATTATTGGTCAGTCTATTAGTTACTGCTATTTTGAGGAGTTTTGTATATGAAGACACGTGGATCTTTTGTTTCAAAAAGAAAACAAACAATAAAAAAACACTATCAGTTCGATTTGATATGGCTTAATATTATTTATTTTTCGTAGTTTTCTCTGATTGGTTCGTGTGCATCCATTGTTTGTTTTTTAAAGTGTTTTTCATTTATTGTTTTGTTACAATTTAATGGTATTTCACGTTAACATGATGTGTGATATTTTGATTGTCATAATATAATTGTTTTAGTGTTAGTGATTTTTGGACGGTATCGAAATGCCAAACGTAGGTTGATTTTTTTTTATTTATTCAAATAATGCTTGAAAAATTCTGAACTAAAAAAAAATGGGTGTGTGCTTATGACCACACGACAGAAGTAAATACTTCAGATTTTCTAATTTTTGGTGTCATCTATTATAGCACAATTATGAACTAAAAATAATTTATTACTAAAATACCAAAATTATTGTATTTTTAATTAATTCCATCTTGGTTTCAAAAAATTGTAATTATTATCAAAGAAAGAATATAACAAAAATAAAAAAATATATAAATAAATATCATGTAAAATTTAGAAAAAAAAACGCCAAAAATTCTACGCTGCCATTAGGTCTCGAACCCAGGTTTCTATGCATAGAACGCAACGACTAAACCAACTGAGCTATGGCTGGCCAGTGTGTACACTGTGCACGGTCGTTTTTATGATATAAGTATGTTGCGAATTCTTACGGAAGTAGTTCGGACGCTTCACATTTTTTCAGTACCCAGGCAAAAAGTGCATAACGCGCTTAAGGAAGTATTTACTTCAAAAATCTTATGTCTTTAAAGCTAACGATTTCGAACTTTTAAAATATCCGTCTTTATACCTGTCGTCCACTACAAGCAAAGCTGCGTTGTAGTAACACTAGCGGAGCCAGTAAACTATTTGCGAGCTAGGTCATATTGAACGGTTAACTTTAGGAAAGTAAATTACTGAAAGTTTACAGAATACAGAAAAATACACTGTCAAAAAATTGAGTTTTGTTTTTTTTATGTACTAGTAGGTACGTTTCCAACATTTGACTTTTTAAAACATTTAAAATTGTGACAATTAATCGATTGAATTATTTATCTATATCTTATCGGAAAGTATAATTTTTGATTTTTGATCAGTATTTTTACCTTGACAAAAAATCGAATCAAGGTAATTTAAATATGATAAATTTTATTTTTTGCGTTAATTTAGCTTTTTGAAGTAATTTCCGTCGGTATAAATTATATAATTCCGAGGCTCGATAAATAAACTAGGTATAGCTAAAAACAATTTAAAAAAAACATATCTTTGCAGTTTTTGCGAACTTTATAAAGCTACAACTCGGACCCCGGGTTTGCATATTATGCAGGCGTTGACAGGCCAGGAGCGCTGGAGCGTCCCGGTCCCCCGCAGTTTGAGAAGGCCCGAGCCCTCTCATTTCCTTATCCCAACAAATAAATTACTCAAGTCTCTCCCTTGAGACCCTGAAAAAATATAGCCAATCTGCGCCTGATATTATGCGTTGTCTCTCACTCGTCCACGAGGCGGCTAACAACTGGATTGAGGCATAATGATCCTAGTTGTCGCGCGTCTATAATCAATAAAATTACGTTACTCCAAATGGTATAAAAATAGCGTTCAAGTATGACCTTTTTTTAGTAAGTTTTAGATTTAAGGCAAAATAATATCTAACAATATTTCTTTGCTAAATTAGCCAACGTTTCAACGCTGATTATGTCTTCTTCAAGCGCTTAAAAACTACAAAGGTTTAAAAGTCTTACGTAGTTACATCACAGTCTCTCATTGATTCATCAAATACCCAAAACGTTTAAAATTATAACGAAGTTTAAATTAATTCTGCAAAAAAACTAAACATTTGTTAAAGATAAATGTCACATTTTTATATTATTTTGTTAATTACAGTTTATGTATGATAAATTATTATATGTTTTAAATATTTGTACAATGACTGCATACCGGTTATTTGCAAAACTATTTATGCTGGTATTTTTACAAACTTACAAATGTTGCTTGAAATCAGCGCCTTACCGGAGTTGGTGTGAATGGCTCACGCCAGAGGCGACCGAAGCCAAGAGACCGGATAACAGTAAAATCTATAATATTGCAAAATGCTAATTTCAAACAGCGCTTAAGCATTCAGTCGTCTAGTCAAAATTACGCCGCTTTGTCTTTTTTTAAATAGTTCTGTAGTTCTGTCTTGTGTGAATTTTATGATATGAGAGGGCGCCAAGTTCTCCCTTCGCTAGGGGCGCCAGAACTCTTAGATACGTCGATACGGCAATGCTTGAAATAGTCATAAAACAGACACATTTATTCCAAACGGACAAAAAAAATGGGTATGTCTGTATCGCGGGTACAGACAGATGACGTGAATATACCGTTAAAACACAAATAATTGTATTCGTTGTCATGGAAAGAAATATATTCACTTTTATTTATCTTATAAAATCAAATGTTCGTACAATAATTGATTTTATTTTTTTATATTTTAATTATTATCCAATACCTATATGTATATTTCCATTTAAAAAAATATATTTAAAGGCTTCGGGATTCGAATTTCGACTTGGCGTTTGTACCTGTCGGTAGACTCGTACTTTTCCGCGCGGCCACCTAGCTTACTGTGTTTGAGACCCATAGTTATACATGCTGTCTTTTGTTTCACAGGTCAACCACTTCCGACTATTTCAGTTTAATCTATTTCTAAATAAAATGACACCGCAGTATGAGACATTAGACATTATTCACGTCAAAATGTCAATTAAATATGACTAACTAACGTTAGTTTGGTTGCCTCCCATCAGGCGTTTATAGTAACAAATTTGTATGTTTTTTGTTTCCAGGGCAACAGTAGCGGTCGGCCGTACCAGGGCAGCGGCGGGCAGGCGGGTGGAGGCGGCGGCGCAGGAAGTCAGCAGCAAGCAGGAGGCGGCGGAGGCTCGCTGAAGGGCGGCGGCGTGCGGCAAGCGACAGCCGGAGGAGGAGCAATTGGAGGCGGCATGGCTCAAGCAGTGCAGCAACAACAACAGCAGAACGTTGGCGGTGGCTATAGGGGGGCCGCGGCGGCCGGCGCGTGGCCCGGACAGCAGCAACAGCAGCCTCCGACTCCTTATACTACCCAGGCGGCGGCCTACAGGTATGCTGCGCCCCACGTTCACCACGCCGCTCCGCATTCAGCTTACACTCAACAGCCAACGCAAGTGAGTATCAATTGTTTTTTTGATCTACTCGTCTCTTAACAAAATTTGATACGCAAATTGAGTAAACGGAATTAGTCCAGCCAATGCCCGAAAAAACAATTCCAATTTTACTTACACAAGGTGCAGGCGAATATTTAATAAAATAGATTTGTCTTCATGGTTTCCGGGCTTGTAGGCCGTGGTCCGATGGTATTTCTACCTGACGTTTCGTCTGCAACTGCGGTAGACATTCTCAAAGGCGAAGTGGTAGCGGTCGAAGTGCCCTCCTTGGCGGCTCACAGGTCAGTGTGTCGGTGACTGGTGTTCTCCCTTCTTTTATACCTAGTGCCAGTGTGTTCTCTGTTCGGTCGTAGTCCGTCTCCCTGTCATTGGTCAACTGCGCAGTGTGTAGTGGTGGGGGTGAGTTCGCTACTCGGTCGTATCCAGTCCTTGTACGATTGGTCATTGGTTTTGTATGTCGGAGTGCTGGTGTCCAGGTTTTACTGAGATTGAGGCCTTCATCTTTTCGGTTGAAATTCTGTGTGTGTTTATGTATTTCTATGGCCCTCTGTATATTCTTGGGTAATAGCTCAACGTTCTGTCTATGGCTTGGGTTTCTTCGAAGAGGATCTTATGATTGTCCAGAGTCAAAGTGTGTTCGGCTATGGCAGATTTTTTTTTTTTTGAGAATGTCTACCGCAGTTGTAGACGAAACGTCAGGTAGAAATACCACCGGACCACGGCCTACAAGCCCGGAAACCATGAAGACTTGGAACAATGCCGGCCGTGAAAGCTTTTGCACACTTGGATAAAATAGATTTAGTTTTACCCTATATGATGCCGTTATCCATTTTAAGATAAGATACCATTGAAAGTACATAATTAATTTATAAATTAAAGAACATTTAAAACTGGGGGCCTCGAAAAAGTATCTATAAATTGCTTCTTATCTGACATTTTAACGAAAAGATAAAAATCGTTGAATTTATTTTTCTTTTCCTCAATTATATAAAAAAGGGACACCCACGCATTAATCGCAGGTGGCGTACTGATAAAATCAGATAATATAATAATTCTATTCTACATATCTATTGAAAATACAAAGTGCATAATATATCAAAAGTGAAATCTATACTTATTTCTTGTGACTATTTTATTAATACAAATTATAAACTTGCACGCACTGTTAGAGCGAGTGTGCTCTATTATCGCTAAATTATCGATCTTATACAGTAGGTCGATAATCAGATATTAATTACTTTTAAAAACATCTATGCTGGGTTGCAGAAAGCATTTTCAGAAAATCTCCATAAGAAAAGCATTGTAGAATGTTTAAATCGATCCTACTCGAAAAATAATTGATCGATTCAAAGCATATTTTTTTAAACTGTGTGTACATAGTTTTTTGTACATTTTTCACTTATATTTTCTAAACATTTTCCTATGCATTTTGATTAAAATTTAGCTTGAAAAGCGATCTTTTTCTGTGTAGATCAATCATTTTTGTTTGTGTGTGAGTACAATCTACATGATAGGAGAGTTTCACAACGATATTAAGAGGACTGTGTGGTGTAACGGTTAGCGTAGCGGTCTTTGGATCACACTGTCGTGGGTTCGAATCCCACCTTCGCTCATGGATGGTGTGTGATGTCATTTAGTTTTAAGAGAATTGTTATTTAATGTATTTAAGATGCTAAGTTGTCGACGCGTCTATAATCTACAATAAAAACACAACGATATTAAACAGTTCCTGCATGTAAAAAAACTGTATTTATAAATTTAAAGATCATTGTCAATTCAAGTTTTTGTCAATGCTTTCTGCAACCTAGCACTAAACTATTCAATAACACTTGATGCATTTAAAACTAATGCAAATGTAAAATGTATTTTTAGAAAAATATGTGTGAATGTACATTGACCTGTGTGGACCTTTAAATTGCCAAAATATCTAGTTATCTGTTGACATAGCTATTGCAATAATTTAGGTGTTCATTTAAAAATACAGATTAAATAAGCAAATGTCATCTTCATTTCCTATGTCTGTTACACAATTTTTAAAATTGTTTTTTTATAGATTTCAATTTTTTGATTGCCGATTAAATTCAAATTAATCCTAAGCGGGATCACCTCGAAACAAATATGAATATCAGAGTTTAGACGATAGATATAGAAATGGGTAGCTTAGAATCAAGGTCTCTAACAGCTTCTTTAATACACCTCACTCGACATATTTTTTCAAGTATGTCACATTCACTTAGTCCAATGTATTTCCATACATCGATGTAATTACTTAATCAATCTGTGCAGTACCTATAGAGTATAGACTTATTGGTTATTACTATTATTTCAATAAATATTATATGTGTATTTTTATTTATTGAAAAACGACTTCGTACAAATAAACTTCAAAATTTATCCATTCTCACAACTCGTGTTTCCGCTCATTTTTAAAAAGAATGCTCTGAAGATGGTTAAATCTGCTTGCTCGCTCGCTTTCCTCAGAGCTCATAGAGCGTGCTCGATCTTCTCCAGGTGTTAAAACCGAACGCAGGATAGAGATCTTTCAGAGCATATAATGTTAAATTCGTACGCATTAGAGCACTCAGATCGATCTGAGCGCAAAAAATGTTCCTCTGAACGAAAAAGATAGAATGAATGTGTGGCTAATCTCTATCTCTCAAAATAGTACCGTAAACTTTCTGTATCTGTACTAAGAAAAGGATAGAGATATGCCACAACCATACTCTATCCTCCTCACTTATTTGAATCCGAAAAATAACTACTATTCATGGACACGTCCAGTAGTTACACGGTGTCCAAGATAAAATGGTCTTTAAAATACAATTACGACATGCCGGGATAGCTTTTATATTTGCCAACAGTGACGGTTTGGCTCCCCCAAGGGCCAAGAACACCAGTTATAAGGACAATTAATTTAACAGTATACTCTGGGTACTGCTTCCTGAGCTCAAAAAGTAGGTCTTGATATTTTGTCCGCTTCTCAGTCTCCTTCGCGATTATGTTAGTTTCAGAAGGAGCTGAGAACTCGATGACATACATAAATCGCGTAGTTTTATTATTATTATTATTATTAATTGCGTTCTACGAGGACAGATATCTAAAATTTGTTTGTGTTAGTATTGTTACGTAACGCAGTATGGCGGTAGTGGAGGTGGTCGGGTACCGACGGCTGCATCTCCGAGTAACACCAACAGCAGCTCATCGAGCAGCGCGACCGGATCGCAGTCGGGCACCCTGAGCACATCTCTTAGTAACCAGATGGGTGGACAAGGGGGCGGAGGAGGTGGCACGGGAGCGACGGGTTCGACGGCCAGTGGCGGCGGCGGTTCTGAGCAGCTCAGTAAGACCAACCTCTACATTCGAGGATTGACGCAAAATACGACCGACAAGGACCTTGTCAACATGTGCTCTCAGTAAGTACCAAACCAGCAGGATTCATTAGAAAATCTGTATTAAATTATAGTAGATTGTATATCTAGATGCGTAATGGTGTATTATTACTGACATGTATTGACAGTATGTAAAAACGAGCGATAGCGAGTTTTTACAGTCACACGAGTCATAATACAATAATACGCACGAGATATATATGGTATTTTTTGCCATACCCACTACAAAATACCTACTTTTCACTTCATTTTCAGTATTTTCAAAAAAATTTGACTTTATTTGCCATTTTTACATTTGCAGCAGGCCGTGAGTATGTAATAGCAGACGGATAGAGCGAATAAACTTAAGATACTATGGCAACCGTTTACCTACCGCACTAGTTATGTTATGGAAACACTTTCGGCACGCCTGCTTGTTAAATGACCCATTACAGGCCGATATACATGCATGGAAAGTAGCTATTTTGTAGTGGATATTAAATACTTATTTTCGGGGACGAAAGTTGGCTTTTGCATGCAGATCAAAAGTAAAGTGTTTTCATTCCTTGGAAAATTCTTTTAGGGTCGAAAGTACTTAAGCGAAAGTGGCGCCATCGTACGCGATTATTCTAAACTATCTACCAGTTCGCCTAACCTACAATATCCATTTACGGTGTTTTTTAATGTTGTTCTTTCAAAATTAAAGGCACTTTTTACACAAAGTACGTTGTGTTACACGGGTAGATAGTTGGAGTTTGCTAATCATGTGATCGCTGCGTTCTGGCGGGCAAACGCCACATATGAGTATTTGCAGTCGCCAACTTTCTGCCCTAGTTGCACAATGTATTATTTTTAAAGCCATTTTCGTTGTATTTTTGGTTTTAATCGATTTTAGTGTTTTGTTTAAAGAAACTTGTTTTGTTTTCAGGTATGGAACGATTATATCAACAAAGGCGATACTGGATAAAAACACAAATAAATGTAAAGGTATGATTTTCCATAAGAAAAAGTAAGTTATCGTTGCCTGAATGTTATTAATTATATATTTGACTTATATATTTTCTAAATGAAATTTCAAACTATACATTAGTCAATAAAACTTATTAGTTTTGTTCGTGAAAAGTGTAGAAATCGTAGAAATGATCCAATGAATGAGGGCTGCCAGATTTCTTTTCTACCACCTGATGGCATCACTAGCAAGTGAGATCTTGTCCAGAGAGTATAGATAAACTTTATATTTATTGGTTAACCACTCTAGACGTTTAACATACCTTACTTGCCACTAGCGCCATCTGACAAATAAAAAATGTAAACATTTGACGTTACCTTACTTGCCACTAGCGCTATCTAACGAATAAAAATATGGTAGCTCTCATTGGTTTCTTAATTACATCATTAATTATACGGTGTGAAGCAAATGATCTATTTCTACCATTTTTTGTATATGATTTCTACAGTTTTTCCCTATACTGATACTGAAAGAAATAAAGAATAAAAATTAAATGGTTACCAGCTAACAAAAATGTTTCGAAAATTTTAAAATAATTTATTGCAGCTGTTTCTTTTTGTAGAGATTTTAAAAATCACCTTTTGCGTGTGTTTTTAAATGTTGGAGCTCCGTAAAAACTAATGAATTAACAATTTTATTGGGACACTATAATTTTGACAACTCATTAGTAAATGTGTCATTAAAATTTTATTGAGCAATGTATATTCACTTACTGCAAATTGAAGTAGTATATTTTATTACAGTATTTTCATCACACAGTTTTTGTTCATATGTTCTTTTAATTGTGATGAATATATTTTTTCTTTTATTACTAATTATTGCTGTGTAGTACAACTGTAGTTTTTTTAATGACAATAGCTGTATTCGTTCGATAATAAAAAATCAGATCCAATTTGCTTGTGCTGTGTGGCTGAGAAAAGGTAACATAGGGCAAATAACATTCAGAACATTTACAATTTTGTAGTAGGCTGTAGGACCGTTGCTATGCAAAATTGTTTAAAAAATTCACTGTACTATTTTTTTCTATGTAATCCACTACATATTTACATTAGGTCTTATGACCCATAGCCTACTACAAAATTGTAAATGTTCTCGATGTAATTTTCCCAATGTTACCTTTTCTAATCCATACACGGTATAGTGTTTAAATGCTTCTGTAATGCTTAACCGTGGCAAGCTCTCGTTTTTTGTTTAATTAAAGAAAGGGAATTCCTGTTAAAAATTAAGGTTAAGTGATCCGAATAGCTATCATGCTACTAGATCGCAATAAAGCGTTTCAATAGGTTAGGTACAAGTCCAATTAAATTTTGTTTGATACAAAACAACTATTTTTTTTATTATCGAACACGTACGTTTAACAAATAGTTCTTTGGCAGTACGTTAGATGGCGATGGAATAATTTGTTGTATCAAAGATAATGTATAAATAGGTATTCCTATTTCCTATCAAGCATTGCATCATGGGAATTGTGTCAAGTTGTGGCACCATCATTAGTGTGTCAAAAAAACTAAACAGTTAATGGGAAGATGGATTTCATTTTCCTAGGTTTTATGGACAATGGGCATGGATTCCGGGACCCCCTTAGGTCGGGACCCCTGGGTTTGAGCCCAACGTGCCCATTGGATAAAGACGGAACTGATGGCGCCACAACTTGACATAATTTCCATGATACATTGCATGATTGGAATATCTATTTATACAGGTTGTCCGAAATCATATCTGAACATAGCAAAATAATGAGTGTAACAAAAAGGTATAGATATTTAATGACTTCATAGAGGTTATAATATTTAAATTCACTTTATGATTTGGTTATTTCCATGGATACTTTAATGTTTACTTAAATTTAGTTTGAAAATTTGATTGCATTCTATCTTTGTCGCGCTACTCATTTTGTGTATATCTTCCTTGTTGCACTCATTAATTGGGTATGTTCAGATTTGATTTCGGACAACCTTGTATATTTTCTTAGATGTATCGCCATCTAGCGTTCTACGACGCGACGAGAATGTGATCGCACTTAAAACTATAAAATGCCATTACTGTTTGTGCTCTGTCTTTAGCAACGATCGTTATCGTGTTTTCAGGTTATGGATTTGTGGATTTTGACTCGCCAATGTCGGCAGAGGGAGCCGTCAAAGCATTACAGTCCAAAGGCATTCAGGCACAGATGGCGAAAGTGGGTATCATGGTGCCGCGTAGACCCACCACTGTACGTTGTGCATGCAAGCAAGTAATACCTATCCTAATACCCTCGATAGCTCTAGCCTAGCTCTTCTGTCTCTGTCCGTTGTCTCGACACAGCTCGTAAAGTATCAGCCATGGACTTCCACCGTGCTTACAAACTTCCGCGAAACGTATTTCATCTAACGGAAAATAGTTATTTATTAATTTTTGAGGGAGTCAGAGTCGTCCTAAGATATTTGGCGCCCCTCTTCATAAGAAAACACACGGGCCGTCATTGTCAAACTAATTTAAATGCAAGTAAAATTGCCGTCCCAAAAGGCTGGCGCCCCGGGGCTATAGCCCATTTGGTCCTGTAGTTAGGGTGGCCCTGGAAGGAGTTGAAATACAATTATTTGTAGTAGCAAATACAATATCATTTTTATAAATTAGAAAATGGTGTTCCTAACCTCTTATTTATCTTGCAATGCAATATTTTTGGTATCGTAATTACATCTAGAACATACTAGAAATAAGGTGTTACAAAACTTTGCTAATATAACACTAATACCTAATCATACATTCAAAGACTGTTATATAGTAGCTTACTTCCGAAATCTTCAGATGGCGCGACGTGTACGTACTGAAAAATTGTTTACCAGTCCATTATCTGCTGACATTGCAACGCCAGCAAGTACATCAGATATTGAATGATGGCTACCAGCACCAGGCTTTTTTACCACCTGATAGCGCCACTGGCAAGTGAGGTATACGCATATGGGTATACGTCACTTTGATGCATCTTTGACAGCATTCAAATTTCAGTACTGTTTATATTTTCCGCCGCCTGATGGCGCTACTAGCCAGTGAAATATATCTGTTATTCAATTGTTTACCTGCTAAATCGCAATTTTGTATTTATTTTATTATTTATTCCTTATTAATGGATAAATGAAGAATGACTAAACACGAACTGTTAATCTCTAAACGTTTGACATATCTTACTTACCACTAGCGCCATCTGACGAATAAAAAATATAAGCGTTTGATGTATACCTTACTTCCACTAGCGCTACCTGTTGAATAAAAATATGGTAGTCTTTATTGGTAAACTATTTCTTATTGAACAAAACATTCTGTTGGGCTATCTGTAGATCTCGTAAATAAAATATAGCCTAGAAACAATCTTTGAACGTATAAATAATATATTCGATAGAGCTGTAGCAAACCGTATGTATTCGTTACCGAGTAACGGGTACATCGCCTGACTCGAAGTACTGAATCGTTACTCTCATTTGTCGTGTCACTGTTTGATTCACAGAGCTGAGGTTTGATTCGTTATATGAGCGAATACGAATCATAGATGTAACACTATAACGTGAACTGGAATGCATCGTGCGTCGTACGTATGCGTGTGCCTACTGTCTGTGTACTTTGTAATGTGTATGCTTATTTTTGATGTATTTTGAATTCGTTTGTTACATTACAAAGGAAAATAATATTTATTGTTGCGCGTACCGCCGTACATTGTAACATTATTTGTTTATGATAATTTGGTAAACCCATTCTTAAAATCATTTTAACAATTACGCGAGTGCGACTCGGTGCGATGCTTCATGCTAGGCACTGCTACTAGACTAGACTACTAGTACTCGATTGTATCAAAAGTAACGAGTAACGTAACGATACGAAAGTAACGGGTGCTGATTGTTTTAGTAACGAATACATGCGGGTACACAATTTCTCGTTACTTTTACAGCTCTAAAATATTCGATAGTACTAAAAAATGTTGGGTAGAATGGATAAGGCTATTAGCGTTTTTAGATAGAAAAGATTAGAGAACATAGGTCATTTTCTGTCAATTTTGCATTTGCGCAGTGTCATATTCATATTCCAGACGCTTATGACATCTGTTGTCGAGCGTTTATAATTTACAGTATCTATCTTGATATATTCGCATACATAATATGTGTTTGTGCTCCGGTATTTTATCTGAGCAAAAACATTTTTAACATGATGTTAAATATTTTGTTGACTGTCAAATTATATATTTTTTGGCTCGAATATGTTGCATTATTTTCATATCCAAACTAATATTATAAATGCGAAAGTGTATTTGTCTGTCTGTCTGTTTGTTTGTTACCTCTTCACAGCTTAACCACTGAACCGATTTCGACGAAAATTGGCAAAGAGATTCCTTGAAACCCGACAAAGGGCATAGGTTATTTTTTGTCTCGGAAAACTGTTCCTGAGGGAGAGCATTCAAACCACGCATCCACACTACTGTGTATAACCTATGGTGTTGGAAAGGCATCATGTATTTGTGTATTTTGGAAAACAGATTATTGCATTTTTAACTGTCAAAATAATCATTAAATTCACAGCACCCGGTGGCTAGTTTATTATAAACTGAACATGATTTTTGGTTGTTAATTATTGACAAATGTTACCAGCAGTCAACTGAACATGGCGGCCAAGGTCAAATATGTCCATATTGTACGATGGTAAAACTTTCGTTTTGACTTTATGACTACAAAACGCTAGGCCTCTTGTGTAGAATGTAACTAATATTTTTTTTAATATTGGTAGCTCTGAAAATAGCAGAGGTCGAATAGTGTTCTTTAATGAGTCTTTAATTTTCGCTTTTGTAAACCTATAAAATTTTTTTGTTTATTACTGCAAGTACATGATACGTACAACTAGAGATATTGAGCGTCTATAATCCACAATTCATTCAACTAGAGATATTATTTGGTTTCGATTTTTTTTTAATAATGTTCTGTTTAAGCTGTCAGTAATAATTCTTCAGCTGGACAATTGAAGAACTACAATTTTTCTTTTTTTTATTGAATGTACAGCTAATTGGAAAAACAAAATCTATATATTCATTTCATTGTATTTTTGTGCTTAGTGTTCTATCATTCAAATAAAATAATTAGCAAATTGTCGTAGAAATTTTAGTTTGTCATCTATATTAAATATTTGCTTGGTGTCTTATTTTATTTTTGTTGGGATTGCTAGGTATTGGGAAAATAAATAGAGCTGTTAATATTTTATACCAATTCAACTATCAAACAGCAGCCCGATATATGCTGCCATTTTTGAGGAATAAAAAAAAATATTATTTATATATGCTGCCATTTTTGAGGAATAAAAAAAAATTTTATTTAAGTTATTTTAAAAGTTACCAAAAATAATCAGTTATTTTTCATTCATTAAATTTTGAAATGTAACACGGAGTTAACTTTGGAATCACCTCAAAAAAAAAAAAAATAAGACCATAATAATATTATGCAAGTCTACACAATGGACCTATCTCTCGAAATAAGAGCGAGAGATCTTTATTGCTTGTTCCGCAAGAAAAAGAGAGAAACAATATGGTTGCGTACGCATACCGTGTCCTGCCACCTAGCCAGCAGCAGTCAGTGACAACCGATATAGACAGACTGTTGCCTAGTTACCGTATCATCTGTGAACACGGTATGCGCGCGCAATCCAGGTAAAATAAGATACGTGGATTTTCTAGCTTATCTAGAAATAAGTAGATTTTGTCTCATGTTTGTGTAATAGTATATACATAAAACTCCAAGATTTGTTTCTTAACTTTACAAAGTAGCCGAGTAAAAAACAAAATATAATCATTTGTTTTGTAAAGCGTTTTAATATACTGTTTATACTTCGCCAGTCCCTCTACCTACTTTTTTTGTAACTAGTGGAAGTCCAGCCGATTTACATGTTTGTATTCATTTAAACTTTCTAAAAGTAGTTTTGTTTAGTTCTTATTTTGGTATTGTACCTACAATTCACAGTAGACTGTACTATTGTGATATAACAAATTACTAACTAGACACTCGTAATTACTGCAAGCAGGGTTGCATACCTTATATTATTATATTAAACAGGTTTATTATTAATAATTATTGTTGTTACCTACTACACTATACAAGGTGTCCCAGACATGATTCTCCAGGCCTGTATCTCGATTATTTTTGTAATGAAATTCTCTACAAGATGACGGTGAATCAACGACGATGTCAGCATATAGACCAGAAAGGCAACAGTCAACTTTTTGACGTGAATAACGTCTAATGTTGGAAGTGATTGACATGTGAAACAAAACAGCATGTACAAACGTCAAGCCCAGGTTCGAATCCCGAAGGTTTTAATTTTTAATTTTTTTTTAATAATGAAAATATTGTACCTAGGTATTCGATAACAATTTAAAATATAAAAAAATAAAATTACAATTAATTATTTTATTTCTTATGTTTTACGAACACTTGTTTATTCATGTCATCTGTCTGTACCCGCGATACAGACATACCCATTTTTTTTTTGTAAATTTCGATGTAAACGCAATTAAACTTTACATACAATACATAGGTACCTGACTACTTATTTTAATATCAAGTAGGTACGTGTATTGCTGTATTGTATTTTATGTAAAGTTTAATTGCCTTTATCTCGAAAATTTTATAATGTAACATATGTTTTATTACATGGTTGAAAATAAAATAAAAAGCTCTATTATAATAGCTAAAAAACGACCTATGGTCTTGTTTAAGAAAAGTTGACTGTTGCCTCTCTGGCCTATACAGAGGTCATAATACTTAAATTTACTTCATGCTTTAGTTATTTCCAAGGATACTTTAATGTTTATTTACTTAAATTTACTTCGAAAATTTACTTAGCCATGATTGCATTCTATCTTTGTCGCGTTACTTATTTTGTTTGTATTTTCCTTCTTGCACTCATTAATTTGGTATGTTTCGGACAACCTGTATAGGCTTTGATGGGGCCATCTTCAAAAATAATCGAAATACAGACCTGGGGAGTCATGTCTGGGATACTCTGTATTATACATCTCGTACGGTACATATGACGAAACGGTGTGCAATGGTGATCGTATCTATGAACGTTACACGTTCCGTTATTGGAATTCCTTAGTCGAAGTCACAATATAGACGTGTCTACGTAAGCGCATGCGCGTATAACGTTCCGTTGTGCGTATCGTCTCGTGGTCAACGTTGGTAACAGTATTATGAGTAGTATAGAGTGTAGCTTGATTACCAAACTAACAGCATTTGGATGTGACAGCACGGGGGCTGTAATATAAACACATACTTTATATATATATTACATTATACTCGGGGAGCGCTGATGTGGAAACGTGTCCGTTACGAATACGAAACACGCTCCGAACGATAATTTATATCTAACGACTAGTATCGGGTCTAATGTTCAATTTTTGGCCGAAGTCGATTTTTCGGCTTTTGCCATAATATTGTATAGAGTTGTTGCGTCAGCTGGGTATAAAATGTTTATTTGGAGTACTCTAATTTGGAGCGTTTTGGGGTGACGGTACTGACGTTGGTCTTCGTCAGTGGCTCCCTCTTAAATAACCGATCATATTATACCGTTCAGTTTTCTTAGCATGCCTGCCTGCTTGTGGGAGGATCAGAGTTTTATTTACCGTTATATCGGATGTGCTGTTTACCGCTCCCACTTTGTACCGTAGAGGCCTGCTGTCTTAAATATTATTACTTACTGGTGATCTATTATAATATCATTCATTATCGAGGCCCGCACCGCCGCGCTGTGGGCCCACTTTTATTTTGTAAATATATTAACAGTGTTTTGTCTCTTCTCTTATTTATTTATTTTTTTAATCAACTGAATGTTTTGCTTATATATCGTATTTTTACATAATATAAATGTAAATATTACATGCTCATTCTTTTTAATTTTTATATATTTTTTTATTATTATCAAATATTTCAGCGAACGCTTGGATCACCCAGTATTTTTTCACTGCAATGGATAGAAATAGGCACTACTGAACGTATTATTATTTTTAACGCCTGACGAAAAAAGAGGTGTTATAATTGGTCCCTTTTAACTACACGAGGGTCGCAAAACTTCGAAGCAATTGGGATTAATTTTTTTTTGTATACGATCCAGTTATTGGATCGTGTACCAAAAAAAAATAGTAACAGTATAATACTGGGTTTCTGATGCGACTTTCATCATTAAATGTAGATTTAAAAATGTCATTTATTTTTAACTAAATTGAGCTTTAAATCTAGATTTAAACCTGAAAGTCGTATTAAAAACCGAGCATTAGACTGTAAACAAGCAAGGGCGCATCATATCTGACACCTGTAGGCCAATTCAAATAATCCTCCCTAAATAATTGTTTTTGTTTTGTTTTTTGTTTCAATAAGTAATAATCATTTGTATTCTGTGTTGTCGATTTATTTGTAGCTAAACGTTATAAAATTACATAAAAATGCAATAGTTTACATATTAAAAAAATATCTTTTACGGAGTAAAAACATCCTTTAAAAATTTTCGTGTCGTCTGCTTAATATAATGTTGTTTACGATTTCCGCGACATTTTCGGTATAAACTTCGAAACGACAGGTCGAAAAGCATTTATAAATGTTGAGTAATTAATGCTAACCCAGCCGCCGCGATAATGGAAGACTCTGGTTTGAGTCCCGACGGTGTTTATGTTCGTGTAGTGAGAAGTTGCCAAAAGACATCTGACTAGCAATGCTGTCTCTTTTCATTGCAGCGAAAAATGAACTACTTCAATGATTTACGCATTCACTGGAAAGTCAAGGCCGTTTATGCATTTCAATTGTTTTAAAATGAATGTCTGTTAACTGGTTATACTGAAGGTATTTTAGTTCACCAACTACATACACTCTTTTGTTTTAAGTTCCTACCTACCGTGAAAACATTAAAAAACAAGTGACTGGACCAATAAGAAAACAGACAACACACATTACGGGATTATCTTGTTTATTTTATTTTTTTGTTTTTATTGGAGTGAAACTAGTAACTACTAATGAGAGTTCGAGCCGTTTAACGTCGTAGAGGGGAATACATATGTAATGATTCAATGAATGAAAAATAATTTAATCAATTACGGGATTGAACTCGTGTTAGAAAGTACATTTTACTGTTTATATTGTGATTGCGCTCATAAATTTGAATTGAATATTTATTTCGAGTTCTCTTGTCTTTTCTAATGGGCGTGGATTTGTATTCAATAATAACAAATAAAATAAATTGATCTTTATTTTGCGGCCCAATTAAGTTTCACTTCAACCGCGTGTAAAAACTATATGCACCCATTTTTTGTTATTCAAATGCAGTTCGTTTATTTTTCCTTCTATTCGCGATTAAAGTGCACCGTGTAGCGCGATGCAGACGTTGATTGAACTAACACAAGATATTGACAGATTATTTCCTTGTTTTGAAATGAAAAAAGCTAAACAAATAAAATATTGTGCCATGCCGCAATTTACAAGACATTTTTTACAGCACGAAAATATATCACAGCACACAATTTACAAGCGAACAAACTATTGACATTTGAACACAAATCTCTTATACGGCCATCTTGGATGGAACGTGACTGCCATCTGTAGAGAACTTTATTCAACTTTATTCGCAAATAATATAATAATGATCCTGACCTTAACTAAAAAAGATATTCTTTAAAAATTGAAACATTCAGATGCATAAATGGCTTTCAGTTGTGGACAATTGTTTATCTCGTATTGTTTAATTTTATTTTTGGAAATCAAGAAATTTACGTATTGTAATAGTTTTAAAAATAAGATTTACATTCAAATTATCAATTTATGATAACGTTTTTATTGTTTGATCACTGAAAAATCATTTTGCTTAACGCAGCACGGACATTTTTGTATCGTTGGCCAATTCTGTACTTGAAATTTAGTTCAGATCTATGCTGTAACTATAGATCATTCAAAACCGATCTGATATCCGAATTGAAGTCAAATTTTAATTAGTAGAACCATAGTTTAATATAATAGTGATACTTTCAAAGAATATTTCTAGAGTGCCTTTAGCTGTGAATAACGTATGCCACATCTAATATGGTTTAAGACGAAGTTGTTAAACTGATTCACCGTATATGTCTGCTGGCGTTGACGTATTAAACTGAAATGCTTTTGTGCCAGCAAATACATTAAATGTGGAACTGGTAAACTATTTTCGCATAATAATCTTTGAACCTATCAATATTACCGTAGGAGAACTTAAAATATAAGTGTAAGCGGTGCAAGCAACCGTTTCACGAACGCTCCGCAATTGAACTAAACAAGACAGAATAGGCGCGCGCGCACAATCGATAGAAAAGGTCCGTGCCGCGCATGCGCTCGTACGAATCGTCTATGCATTGCGTATTGTGTTCTGTGTGCAGCAACAAGAACAGGATCCGACCAACCTGTACATTGCCAACCTGCCGCTCAACTTCAAGGAGAACGATGTCGACAGCATGCTCGCCAAGTACGGCCAGGTGATATCGACGCGGATCCTGCGCGATACGACTGGGATGAGTAAGGGCGTAGGATTTGCGCGCATGGAATCGCGCGAAAAGTGCGAACAAATCATACAGATGTTCAATGGCAGTCCTTTAGCCGGCGCTAAAGAGCCGCTACTCGTCAAATTTGCCGACGGCGGCAACAAGAAGAAAGGTGGCGGAGGAGCACCTCAGACAAGGTGCGGCGGTGGACCGCCACAGTGGCGCGATGCCACGTCCGTCGACACGAACGCCGCATACGATGCTGCAGCTGCGGCCGCCGCGGCGGCAGCAGCAGCTGCGCAAAACGGAGTTGCGCCTCACGTGATACCGTACGCGCGGTACGGTCACCAAACGTTGCCGGGATACGTGCCTGCCGGTGCGGCACAATGGTTGCCGCAATACATAATGCCGCAGCCGGTGGATGTGATGCCGGCTCAAGACCCGTCGTCGTACCTGCCTCTTGCAGCTCATATGCAGACGCTGCAAATAGGCGCGACCGGACAGTACATCCCAACTCATGCCGCTTATCCGTATTTTACGTCGGGACCCGCGCCATCTATCATTCATGCGGCCGTGCCACTTGACGAACACTCGACGGCCGCCTCGCCGGACGATACGGCGTACCAAGCCTACCAACCTAAGTGAAACGTCGTCGCGATCGCGCCTTTTCTGCCTCCCTGACTACACGACATTTTCTTCCGAAAAATAAAAACATACAAAACAATATTTCTCACGTACGCTTCTTATTACACGTCATCGGCAGTTCGACTGTTTTGTCGCTTAACATTCTTTGTTAGGTCTTTTGAATGTAGAGTTTAAAATAGTAGCATAAACAAACGAGTGAATTTGTTATTGCTTTCTTTTGTTTTGGTTCCTGTTGACTGCAGAAAACTTTAAAACAATCAGATCGTTGGCAGGTAAATCCGCTTGTAATCATTTAAATGTTGATTGTTGTAGAATTTTATGCAATCGATCGCAATTCTGTTCACAATTACAGTTTTTCACATCTTATTTTAAAAGTATTAACTACATCGAACCGATGCAAATTAGCTATTTTGTCCCTAGAAAGCGTGATTGATACAAGTTAAAAAAAAATATTTTTATGATTTTCATCGTATTTTTTAGTGTAGTTTGGACCTGCAAAACGAATTCACCGATCCGGAAACAACCTGTCCGAACTGCGCTCGCTGAACGGACCGGCGTCAGTACGAATCGGTGATTCATTTTGCCGGTGTGCACAAACTGCACATCGCAACGGCATCTTCTTTACTAGACCGTATCTAGTTTTTATTTTCAAAACAAAAGCAGTATGACATGTATACAGCTGTTTCTTTCTACATAATGTATATACTATATTATTTTACGTTTAGCCCTTTCTCCGTACATATTTTTGAGATAGGCGTTTGTTTTATATTAGTGTTTTGTTTATATAGGTATTAAAAAAAAGACTACGTTCAAGTACGCTTTATAATAAAATTAAATAAATAATATATTATGTCGTGGTGGGGAAAGGGTTAAATTTTAAGAGAGGTTAACTTTATTCGAAAGTTTTAAATCTATCATATTATTTTCTTATGATGTTATTTATTTTGCAGAAACAATTTTTTTAATCAATGTGTACATTTTTAAATATTTTATTAAATTATATTTTTAAATTTATAATCGATTCAGATTTCAACTAACATTCCAATTGCCTTCGGATGACCGAGTTCTGTCGGTAATTTTTGCAGCGTCGAGTACTTAACAAGTCGTTTTAATATGCAATGTCTTTTGTTGTCTCAGTCAATTCATTAACGAGACGGTCGTCCGAAAGGCAAAGGTGACCCGTGTGCACAACGTGTAACCCCCGACGCTGGCGTAGGACCAGAGACGTGGCACAGCTGACAACCATTATTACATTACACAAACCAATAACGCACGATGCAACAACACTCTGACTAAGATTGATTTTTAGATCACGTGCCTTTTCAGATAGAGTCCAATCGACAGGGATTTAAACTCTGAAAAATATTTTTAATATATTTTTTTAAATATCGGTGTTCGATTATTAATTAAAATAAAAAAAAGAATATCTACTAATATCCATTGATGACTTGATAAAAAAAATAATAAAATTACTACTACTACTACTACTTCTACTAACAAAAAAAACAGAAACAAAACATATTCCACTTATTATTAAAAGAGCCCGTAAAATGATTATCATAAATAAATAAAAAAAAAAAATAAAAAAAAGATCTTCATCTCTGTAACTAGTGTTGTGTTGATCATCTTTTCTTACATGCGTTGTGCAGTCCATATTAAGCATTCATAGCGAACAATTCTAAATTCAATGGCTATATTCATTTGGTTAGGTTTTTTTATGTAAATGAGGGATGTTTTCGTGGCTTAAGGATCCAAAAAAAGACTATACTGATGTTAAATATATCTACATTTATTACCAACGTTTCAGCAGAAATGTCATGCCATCCTCAGGGCTTATTACAGTTTGTTCATTGCAAGTCTCCAGTTTCCAGAGTCTAATTCTGAGAACGTGATGGTTTATTATCACTATAATAATAATAAACTCAACGGTTGACGGTCATTAAAAAAAGAGACGAAAAAAATGAGAAAAATCAATCAGTATATTTTGTAAAACGGCCATTTGGATCTATATCTGTCGCGAATGGATGCTTAGAACAGTTGTTTGTTATGAATATTTCGATATCGTTTGAGCGATGTCGAAAAAACGGAAGTCTGTCGGTTCGGTTTGGCACTCAAAAATCGATTGTCCGATTAAATTTTAGATACGTGCTTAACATCCATCGAATGACTATATTTTTATAAAAGTAAAAAATATATACAGCTTGGAAATCCACGACTTGCCCATATGAATATAACGAGAGCGAACGTGTTCGAATAATGATTTGCATATGTTAGAGTGAGATAAGAGAATTTCATAAACGAACTGATTGCATGTATCAGATGAGTGCCTTGGAAACCATCGTAAACAAAACACTTTGTTTCTGTTTGTCAATCAAAATCTGTCATTAATTGGAAATAATTTAAAATGGATTATTTCCAAAGACGTTAAAATATCTTTCATTTATCTGAGATTATTTCCAATGCACCTGTCTAATATATGATTCCCTTATCTCGCTCTAACATCTGCAAATCATTATTCGAACATGCTCACTCTCGTTATATTCGTATGGGCAACTTGTAGATTTCCAAGCCGTGTATATATATAATTTTTGTTTTTTTTATGGAAATGAACTTCTTTGGGGCCGTCCATAAGATACGTACGTGCAAGGGGGGGGGGGGGGGGCAACCGCCTTACGTGATGATACGTGACTAGGAGGGAGTCCGAGCAAACGTAACTTGACGCGACGTTTGAAACCTACATCAATTTTATTTCTACTTTTTTAAAATGTTTGTAAAATGTTACTAATAATGATAATAATCATCATTCATTGGAGGGGAGGCAGGTTTTGTGACGTATTATTAGGTAGGGGGTTGACAAAAATGTGATGCAGCGTGACAAAGGGGGAGGCAGGGGTAAAAAATGCGTAAATTTTGCGTGACGTGTTTTATGGATGGCCCCGTTTGTAGTTTTGCTTTTATAAAATATCAATAGATAACAACAGCTCTGTTTGGTGTACTCATCAGAGAACGGTCGGTTTAAAAATACTATAGGTAATTTTTTAAACGATCAGTGCAATAACAGTTTTGATCTTGTTAAGAATTTAACATTCTAAAACGATACTGAAAACTACGTGTCGTTGCCCCGTCAAGGGAAGTGGGTATTTAGATCTGTTTAACTTCCTCTAAGCTAGAGTAAAGAGTGAGTCAAATCTGAACTTTATAGTTAACAGATTAGTTACACTCGGCTGTAATTTTGTCGTGTTATTAATGCAGTATCGAGCATCTATAATTTACAATCTTTCATACACCGGCAACACTGCTAACAACTGACGGTTTAGTTGAAAAGAATCAATATCATACCAAATCGAGTTGTTTTTATTTGAATTGGAAATATCTGAAAGTTGAAACGATATTTTCTCGCCAGCCGAACCGAGCAATGTTTTGTGTACAATGCAATAGAGCTCTTCGGTTTATTGTTTTTGTAAAATGCAACTCATTTGTTTAGTTAGTGAATTATTTTTTTGCGAGCAGATATAATTTTTCGAAAAAGTTGTATTTCATCGTAAAATATGCGTCGCGGTACGGCCTTGTCCGAAATACGATCGGACGGACGGACCGTGCGCAGGATCCCGGATCGAGCATTGCTCCGACATCGGACTCGTTTGATTGTATATCGACACCTCTCTATCTTATGAGCCGTATCGCCTCCGACTTTTTTACGGTCGGTCGGAGATACAATAATACAGGACTGAATAACTGTTATCAGCATAAATACTTTAGTACAAAAAATTGATACTATATGATAAATAAAACTTTTGTAATTGAAAAACGTGTTCAAAACAAATCAATGTCGTTAATAAATGTTTATTTTTGATACATAACCTTATTTGCGTAAAAGTAGTGAAAATAATTTTTTGTTGCGAACATGTAATTTAGTTTGACGTAAACAATTTTTGTCGACGTTAGCAACGATGCTCGATTCGAGGGACCGAGCACACATCAATAATTGCACAATCTTCTTTGGGTGTTTAGATACTTTATTCATAATATTGTAACTTAGAGAATAGCAAAACATACCGCAGCAGAGTATTAATAAATACAAATGACTGGACATACTGCACACAGCACAAGTATGATGTTAGGTTATAAAAAAAAATCATAACGACGGCGGAGTTAAAAATATAAATAATCGCACTGTGTTGTTATTATTCTACGTAATAATATACAATAATTTTTAAAGAACAATAAAATAAATACTTTCCGTTCTGTTCTTTTCGACTTTATACGTTTGTCTTCTCTGTATTTATTACTCCTCTATGATACTACTACTAACTTACTATGTAATAATTGAAAGTAGTCTGATTTGACTCAAGCCATATTAGTAAGATGAATAAAAGAAATATTGTAAATGTAAAATGTGAACCTGTTATACATAGTGTAATAAGATAACGAAAAAACCCTGAACGATTTATATTTAAAACTAAAAAAGAAAAAAAATAATAACATTAGTGTTAGTGAGGTAGAATGAAATGAACGATATTTTGTGAGTATTTTGCTACTCAGGGTGGTCGGGTGCCAAAAAAAAAAATATATAAAAACAATGTAGTCTACGGTGTTCGTATTAATGGTAGCTGATCCTTGCTGTGAATGCCGTTTTGTTTTGTAAGTATATTATTATATAATATGGTGGAACTAGTCATTGTATCTCTCTTTTGTTTTTCTGTTGTAACTTCTTTAATTCCTTTCCTTAGTCGGTTATCGCATTGCAGCAAGGATCGACGAAACTCGAACGAATACCGTCGATGTCTAGGTCGCGTTCCGACGACGCCGAGCAACGCCGAATCGCGAATACGTTCCGTCAACATTCCACACTCCAGTAGACGAATAAACAATATCGATAACCGAACGAGCAAAGCTTGCCGACGCGACGAAGCGTTTGTCTGCCTGACGACGTAACGCCATTCGACGTTGCTTCGCGGTTTTTTACTTCAAACGCGGTCTCAACCCACTCAATATAACATTTTTAGCTGCAAACCAAATATTTGACTTTTAAATTGTAATTCGTCCCGTGCATGGACATTTTAATTACTGGGTTAATTTTCGTTTTTTGATAACCGTGGAGGAACCGTATTGTAAAATGAAGAGAATAAAAAAAGGATAAATGCACCGCTCTCGAGACAAAATATCAGATATTTATAAAGAGAAAATATTTAAAGAGTGCAATGTTAGTTTTGTATGATGTTATAAAGTTTTGTAAAGTTTAAAAAGAGACTGAAAGATGCGATGTTTTATTTCGAGGGCCTGTCTTGAATTGTAAAGTTATAATAATTATAAAGGTGAATGGCGGTAACTATCTAATAATCTAAAATAAAAGCTTTTACACTGTTATAGAAGTGAACTTTATAAAATATTATACCTATTTAAAAATGTAAAAGAATTGATTTAATTTTGATAAAAAGAAAATACCATTCAGTCGCTGTAGTGTCAGAGCGGTTCGAATGGGGAAATGGACTATTTTTTAAAAACAAGGTGTTTTTAATAATAATATTGATAATACTAATTATTAATGTAATTAATTTGAGAAGACGTGTGTCGCATACTCCGTAGGGTAGAGACTTTAAAAAACGGCGGTCGACGACTGACAGTCTGACGCCTGCCGAACAACAAGTGATAAAGCGCGCTGTCTCTTTCAAAACAGCGCCTCGCCGGAAAGAAAATGTAAAAAGTAAATTTAAGTCGGGCGCACGGCACCGTCGTCTCATCGACGGACCGTTGCCCCTCCCCTTTGTAGAATAGATAGAATAGACTGTAGGATTAGAATTCTCTAGTTTGATAATTAAATTTACAGTTAGGTAGAGAGATTTAGGTAGGTCTATTTTAAAAAAAAAGAATTTTGAATGCTAAGTTAGTTTATAGCATTAGAAAATAAGTTATAAAAAGAGAAAATACGGACGTGGAATGAAATCGATCGATTCTTTACATAATTACATTATAAATATAGTTTAGATATATAAATAGATACACGTAGGTAGATATTTTAATGCGAGTGCACGTTGACGAGAGGTGCGAATCGACTCGAGGTTTGGTTCTGCGTCCGCCAACGAGAGAATGCTCTCATCCAAAACTAGTACATAAGATATATGTGTTTTTAATTACTGTTGATCAATCAGTTTTATTTTGATGTCAGTTTGTTTTTCTTTTTTTTTTTTTGTATTTGCGCATTTTCATTTTTGTGTTGGTAAAAAATAAAATGTATTTGTCCAAAAAACTCGTGTGGACGTGTTCATTATTTATTTATTTCACCTTTTCAGTCAAAACTGTAAAATCACATGTACTCCGTACTCGTATTTAGAATATATTAATTGTTGTTTTTCGGGTTCCGTACCCAAATGGTAAAAACGGAAGATATCGTTGTCTGTCACAAGCTTCTAAACGGTTAGTCGTAAGAAGTTGAGATTTGCCATACAGATAGAGAGATATGGTCTCAGATACTTCAGAGGTTTTACCAAAAAAACAATTTTTAGTGTCCTCTGCGGCCAATAAAGTAAAAATAAAAAAAAATGTAGCATATGACATATCGTTGGAAAGAGCTCACTTCGAAGAATAAAATCTGGTTTAAAATTTTAAATAAAAATTAAGCATATAAAGGGGCAACGGATAGAAACTAAAGTAGCAAAAGGCCAACGGAGGACTGGGTAGGCAACGATTTGTCTACTACCACCGCTGGTCGTTGGGCAAAGAGGACTATGGCCCTCCACCACCGTTGAACTATTGGGTTCAGCTGTAAAATAAATATTAGTTCGAGATCTTACGGAATGGCCACGGTGGAAGTCACTGGACAATTATTCTGTGACAGGGCTCGGAGCCCGATGTCTCCTAAATAATACAGACCACTTCACGCTCCCAGTCCAAATCGAAAGGCTGACAAATTCAGGTTTATGTAATATAGTATTCCCATAATAAAAAATAACATATAATATCAACACTGAACTGGGGCCTGCCCAGGCCCGGATTTACCATGCAGGTAGAGTAGGCAGTTGCTTAGGGCGGCAAATTTTGACGGAAACTTTGAAAACTTGTTATATTCGTGGGAATTGAATTTCCCGCCTATTTCGTTGGCACGCGTACCAACATTATAAGTGGACAATGCCCGAATCGAGAAAAGCATCGATTTATGTCTGTTAACAATAAATTAACAATCGCATACATAATGGTAATTGTTGAAAGATATCATATACTTCTTGATTATAAGGATACTGACCATAATAAAATAAAAGATTTGCTCTCAGAAAGGTGCATTTTATTTATTGAAAAACTTTTCGTACCAAACTTATTCCATCATTGAAGAAGTTTCGAGGGGGGTGGGGAGGCGGCAATTTTCGCAACTGCCTAGGGGCGGCAAATTTCTAAATCCGGGCCTGGGCCTGCCTATTCAGGGGAAAACTAACATGTCAGTGATCCTGCCCTAAGTCCCGTTCTATTTTCACACGAAATGGAACACTAACGACTTTATACTCCTAAACTCAAGTACTTCGCGTTACAATATATAAAGCACACTAAGTTAAAACCTTGCAATTTGTAACATGGAATAGTGCCGATTCTAGTCTAGAACGCGAACTAGCCGCATCCAGAGTGAACGGGGCTAAAAGAAGAAGTTATTTATTTTGGAATAATATTTCAGCATTAAAAAACAACACTTTAATCTTATTTAGATTTTTAAGATTATGATCTAGCCGCCTAGCGCATACCTACATTACAAAAAGAGGCTTGGTGTGTGGGTAAAACCACACTATTAACTTCCCATTAGGTGGCCTTAGAGATTAGAGACCAGTCTACCGTAAAAAACTATTTACAATACATGCTAACATTTTACAACCATTTTTTTTTTAACCGCCAATTCAAATTTTTTGCAAACCGTATCAGGTGTTCATTATGCAATTATGCGTCGAATGAAATTGGTCCGGAGTCGATATCGCCATTAGTCCTTGAGATATGCGAAACGAAATTTAGTTTTTTTTTTGTTATAGGCAAAAATCCACTACTTAATTGAATTTTCCAGGAGGTGTTCAATATGTTATTATGTGTCGAATGAAATTGGTTCGGAGTCGATATCATTATTTGTTCTTGAGATGTGCGAGCGGAAAAAAAGTTCACCTACGTACGTACACACACAGAAACATTTCTCTCAAAATAGTCTAGGGACCTCTAAACATGCATCATGTCCACATTTTTTATTCGGAAAACATTATATATGAATTTAAAGGAGGAGATAATTACATTCAGTCATCATTTAATACTTTTATAAAAATCAACCCTGACCTTTGTTGATCCTGTGGTTCTGCAATCCCTCATTCTCTCGCAGGCAGCTACAAGTTACAGCTCCAATGGCGACTTCGAACTTCATGGAAGTACTGAACCTCTTTGGCGATAATAAATCAGAAAAACCGAACCATTTTAAACTTTAATTAATTGTGAATTATAGACGCTCGACACTTTTAAACTTTACTTTAAAGATTTTAAAACGTTCATATCTTCACTGATCGTTAAAATATTATATAATTGTTAGTTTATTTTTATCAAAAATAATCACTAAATATTGATATTGAATTCAATAACATTTTTAAAACAATTAAAAGCGGAAGTTATAAAGTAAGTAAGTATAAATTTATAAAATAACATTGGGCATTGGCAACAAGTTAAAAACCCGCAATTTCACTTAATTTTATTATTTTCAGTAATGCATATTGCCTACATAAATTATATGTAATTTATTTAAACTTAAATAATTCCACGTTAATAAAATTTTAATGGATATTTTTCGTAACACAGGTCATTCGACAACAAACACGATAAAGAATAATTTCACTTGAGTTTAATTTTGTTTGTTAAAAAAAACTGCATTTTTCTTGAGAAACAATAAATTGAAAAAGTGTTAAAATCAAAAGAGAAACTTGTAATTAGTGAAATTGCAGAATATTTACATGGTACCAGTGGTATTTTGTATTTTAGAAATTATTATTTCTTAAGGGTGGTTTTATTTTTTTAACCGCCATTTCGTCAATCGTGTACGTTCGGTTTTTTCCGTACCAGTTTAACTGTTGTCAACCGACAATTTCAGCTGCAACAAGATGAAATATCCAGTGTTTGTTATTGTTTAAAATCAGCCATTGTAATTTTAATGATCAGTGAAGATATGAAAGTTTACAAAAAATATATAAACAAAATTCAACATTCTTTTGTTGTGTCCTTTTCGTGTTATTCAGTGGTTGTAGACAAATATCAATTAGTTCGATTAAAGTGGAAAAAACATTCACAGTGATTTTAGTCAGTTAAAATTATATTAGTTTTCGAAAAAAAAAACATACAATTTAATTTACAAAAATGTTCGGTTTTCGTGGTTTATTCCTGAATGAGGTTCAGTGTGCATAAAATTAGAAGTCTCTACAGAAGTTGTGCCTAGCTGTAGCTGCCAGGGATTGCAGAATCACAGGATCGACAAAGGTCAGGGTTGATTTTTATAAAAGTATTAAATGATGACTGAATGTAACTATCTCCTCCATCAAATATATATTGTTTCTCTAGTGTAAATGTCTGTACGAACGTTTGATTTTTAATCAATGCAGGATCATAATCTTAAAAATCGCGCAGTTGCGAATTCTTCTACATTTATCTCTTTTCGCAAATGTAAGCTGTGGTATATTGTTAATATGATTTTCAATGAAAAAATTTTAAAACTTACGTTTGATTAGTATTTTTGTGTTTTGTATATGTTTGTCCTTTTTTGTGCCCAAATGACGTTACAGTACTCTAACAAAAACATCTTCTGTTTTCTTTTTTCTCATTTATTATTTCACCGTTATGAAAGTTTGTTAACGCTTGATTAAGAGTGAAGTGTTTTTTGAGTACTGAAATCTTGTTCCAAAATAGCTTCTTCTTTTAGCTGTGTCCAATAATTTTGAACACGGTTAGTTCGCGTTTAGCTAGTTTAGAATAATGCGAAGTTTTAACTTTGCGTTATATAGTTTGTACCGCGGGATAGGACCGACTTTAGGGAAATAAGTACACTGTCCCATTTCGGGTGAAAATAGTTAGAGCGGGACTTAGGGTAGGATCACTGACATGTTAAGCTTCCCCTGAATAGGTAGGCCCCAGTTCAGTGTCGATATATGTAATTTTTTATTATGGAAATACTATATTATATTGTTGTGTCGTTTTGAGTCAACATAATACTCTACATTGTCGACACAACATTGTTTTGTTTTGGCAGTTTCTATTAGCTACGCTTTTGAAACAAACAAGTAATTAAAAATTGTAATTTCGTTGTGATCAGACCTATTTTAGACTCGTCTTGATTAAATCAAATTTTATTGTGTTTTATTTATTTATTTATAATTTTATATAAAGATCTACGATATTATTAATTCAAATCAAAAAGATCTTTATAATTGGTGACCCCCGACGTGATCATTACTTATATTTTTTTTCAAAATATTGTATCATGGACAAAGCTTTAGAAGAAACAGAAATAATATATTAAAATGGAGAATTTGATTGGAAAAACGGATAAAAAGTGACATTTTTAATTATTTTTCGCAAACGCTTCATTTATTTTTAAGTACAATAAATTTATTTACTTATTTTCCTAAGTTACTTTTTCAGATTATCATCCATGGTAATTTACTTTATTGATAATTTTTTCATTTTGACATTTATATTTTTTAATATTTTATGCTTTTTTTTGCTCTTTTATCATATATTTATACCTATTCACATTACATTTCACAACATTATATCAAACAACTCAAATCTATATTTGCACTAATTGCACTACACTACGAATTTTGATATTTGGTATTTATAATTATTCAGTATTTAACATTTTTTATTTTGTCTATCAAATATTTACTTTTTTGATTCAGACATGGGTTTGCTGCCTTATTTTCCTCCGTGCAACGGATTAGCGACATGCTACCGTCATTTTTTACGAAGTGAACAACTAGTTCTTATTCGTTATATTCTTTCAGGTTACTCCTGCTGAGGTCGATACACTCCTATATATGTTTGTACACTTCCAGGATATTACCTGTTCTCCCTGTGTTTGATCATCTGCATCGAATTGATACTTTTTGTCTTTTCAGCAGAATTATGTTCAACAATTTTTTTTTTTTTACGCAAGCTCAAAGCAGAATGATGTTCAGCTGATTTAATTATTATTTACCATTATTTTTCATCAATTCGTAGACTTATTTTACTTCAATTGTTTACGTCTTCACGAACTTCACTAGTGGACTCCTGCTTTTGTCACGCCTTCTACAACGTGCCTAGCTGTCCATTTATGGTTCTCAGACGAAGATCACCATGATATATTGATTTTTTTTATCATAACAAACACTAGTATGTAATTACTAATGCGTAATAAACTATACATCTACTCTTTGGTTCCTTCCTGTGGGTTTTGCAGTTAGTTTTGAAAACTGGCCACTTTCATTTGTAATTTTCCCATGCGAAGGGGGGTGTTATGTTGTGTCGTTTTGAGTCAACATAATACTCTACATTGTCGACACAACATTGTTTTGTTTTGGCAGTTTCTATTAGCTACGCTTTTGAAACAAACAAGTAATTAAAAATTGTAATTTCGTTGTGATCAGACCTATTTTAGACTCGTCTTGATTAAATCAAATTTTATTGTGTTTTATTTATTTATTTATAATTTTATATAAAGATCTACGATATTATTAATTCAAATCAAAAAGATTTTGTCAAAAAAGAATTTGTCAGCCTTTCGACTTGAACTGGGGGCGTGAAGTGGTCCGATGTAGGATTCGTATTATTTAGGAGACATCGGGCTCCGAGCCCTGCCACAGAATAATTGTTCTGTGGCTTTCACCATGGCCATTCCGTGAGACCTCGAACTAATATTTACTTTACAGCTGAACCCAATGGTTCCAACGTTGGTGGAGGGACATAGTCCTCTCTGCCCAACGGCCAGCGGTGGTAGGAGACAAATCGTTGCCTACCCAGTCCTCCACTAGTTTTTTTACTGTACGTCATATTTAGTATACTTTTGGCCGGTGCATTTCAGTAATATTATAACTGGCCTTTAGTCAATTTTTTTTCGCGGAAAAATTTTTTTTTTAACATATATCTCTAGAAACGTTCCAAGATGACAAAAACAGAAGAAGAAGGTTCAACAATCCGATGAACGGAACCAGCATTAAATTTTCAATATTTTTTATCACCATAATAATTAATTGGTCGTTTTTTACATAATATTATACTAAATACTTTTTTAATCCGATTGTAATTAGTTTTTGTAGTTCACTTTATTAATTTCGTATCAATTTTCTCAAAACACTTTGAATATATTACTCTAGAAAAAATTTCAGTTAGTCTCGTTACTCGTACAATCTGTTTTGATTGAATTTTTTCAAGAATTAAATTTTCAACTTAAACGTCCCCGAAATGGTCATTTGCGATTGTCAATGTTTACGTGATAATGGAGGTTTTAAATGACGGGCAATTGAAGCTCCAAATGAAGGTGTATCATTCGCGCAGCCTCAGTCGAATTGCTGAACTGTGTTGAGAGATTGCCATCAATTCGCATCAATGAGTGTCATTTACGTAAATATTGATAATCGCAAATGACCGTTTCAGGGATGCTTAAAAAATATGATCCTGCATTTTGGTATTGATTTTGTTTTTCCCTACAACTCCTTTCTCTGACGTTTGAAACTTAGGATTGCATGTTAGTTTATAAGCTTCATTTCTAAAAATGATATGTACTTGTCTTTCGCGTTCGTATAAAAACAAGCTCACTCGTTGCCCCGTATCACTTACTGTTTCGGAGAGAGCCATTCCTAGTTTTTTCCGGAGTCTTGAATATCTATCGGATACTTTTCAAATTCAGTTTACTGACAGAAAACACTCTAAATTCAATGAGCACACCGCTCATTCTCAATTTAGATGCTTGTTTTGTACTTTTTTTTTTGTTAGTCTTAGCCATAGTCGGGTTACTATTTCTTCATTAATGGCGACCATAACCCACGAGTAGTTTCAGTTTTTTTTTTTCAAAAAGGCATAATTTTAATGAAAAAGTCACCAGATCAGTTAAGATATTGTATTTTTACGATTTTACATAAGTCAACACAATTTAGTAATAAAATATTCTACTTCGAAAGTACTTACAACAAACACTGTTTTATTTGAATAGAATCCATTTTATGTTTGTCCACAGCGAGTTTCATAGCTTTGAGGAAATGTTTCATTTTTACAGAATCGCTTTCGACAAAAAGCGCGTGTGCTAAAAATGGAATTTTGCGAAGTGTTCGACCACTTAAACCTACACTAGTTTGACACAATTGCAATAACTCCATACTGTCAGAGTGTACGGAATCTGATGATGACTGTTCAGTTTCTTTCGACTGTATGAATTTTAGTTCTGGTAACGAAAACAATACTGTATGTGACATGATAATTCCCACCTAAAAAAAAATTATTAATTATAAAACATACACACAGATGGCCGTCAATTGTAATTGTATTTTAAAGACCACCAACAGCTAAGGTTATTTGGGCCTAGCACCAATTCATATTATCAGTTCATTATTTATAGATGGCCGTCAATAGTTTGCCCGTATTCGATAGCTTGTTAAATATAAAAGAGAGAAAAACTTTTTAAAGGCTATCCCATAATTGTAGATTTTAAAAAAATGAATAACGTTTGTTTTAAGTTGGCAACATGTAAAAAATTTCAAAATTTTAGATTAGATTATTTATGTTTTCCAGGTTTACTGTTTTAACACTGTTTTACTAAATAAAAATAGAAGTTAACCAAGGAAACGGAAAATAAAATTATGTCATTTTTAAATAACAAAATATTAGATTTGAGTTTTCAAAAAGTAAATAGAAATTAATCATGCTAAATTCTTTAAAAAAAGAAGAAAAATAGCTTCAGTGAACAGTTCTAACGTTCAAATACATTTCCACGAAATAATACTGCAGCTCGTGTTGTGATGTCCTAATATATTTTACAAAAATCGTCATTCCTTCATGACCGTTTATTGGAAAGAAATATTTGAAAAAGTGTATCATGTAAATTTTAAAATAATAATATACAAATGTAACATTCTTAATAAATAATTAACTACATTTTACAGTTATGTATCTTTATATTATAATATTATGCACAAATAAGTAATACCTAATGCAAATTTTTCGTTGAACAAGAGGCGCAAAAATAGAACAAATATGCATTTGCTATATTTTTTATGAATTATTTTTCTTTTTATTGTATAATTTCGTAATTTATAATTCAATGTTTTAAATAAAACTATAAATTTAAAATTGCAATGATACAAGTATAATACACACGCACAGAAAGATTGATAAAAATTGTAATGTCAATTTGGTAATTTTTTCAAACTTCATAAACCAAATGAAAGAGCTATAAAACATTAATTTTTTATCACAAACTTTAAAAATTTAGTTAATAAAATATAATGAAACAACACATTCTGACAATTTTAACAAATTTTGTCGTTTTGAAATTATGACATCTTGAATATTAGATGACAGTTATTTATTTAGTAATTTAAGTAAAACTTACACGGTACACACTTTTTAAAACCTTTATTACAATATCAAAACATCAGGCGTTATTCATTTTTTTAAAATCTACAATTATGGGATGAACTATACTTATGGTGCTTATGGCTTGTTGTCAGACATCTACAATTTACAATATTTATCTGCAGTGCACGTCCACTTACAGCGGCCCTGTATATCAAAACATTTATTTGATTTGCATATAGCTAAAAATATTGAATAAGATTACCCTCATAAGTTCCACCAAACATGAATAATAGACCTGGTAAATTGCTTCGACTGAAGGCAATCCAATGTATTGTTTGATGTCAGCTCTATCCACAAAAGCTAGATCTATACATCCCGTAATATTTGATGTAGTTAAAACCAAGACGTTATGGTATCGTTTCAGTTGATCTAACTGTGTTAAAACTGCATTTACAACTCGAAGAGAATCTGATGGTTCAGAACCTAAAATGAACAATCAGTAAAAAATATTAGCTGCTAAAGGGCTTGTCAATAATACAGAACTCTTCGAACTCGGTTCGACCTGTTTTAGGCTTCTAGAACTGCTAGAACCAGGTTCAAACAGTCCGAGAATTTGAGCAACAAACACGTAGTTGTGTCCGAAGAGTTCTGTATTGCCGACAAGCGTTTTAGTAGTTCATAACTTGCAAACAAATACAGTTATTATAAACAATCCCCTCCTACACTTACACTAAACAATCTTTTGAATGACATTATCCTGAAAACCCAAATTTGGGGTGCTTTTATCGGGCTGAAAATATAACTTTTTGAGACTACATTTAAGTTTGTGCAACCAACTATTGATGACCATACAGCCGAGTCGATCATTTTGTAATTTGAGAGCAAACATAGAGATCACTTCTCAGATTTTTTAATATGGTTTATTGTAATGGCGGAGTTAAAATACCGCAAAGACAGTACCCATAGTTAATAAAAATTTGTTTTCTTAGAAAATTGTTACTTAAAAATCAACGTCAAATGATAAGAGTTGAGTTATGAAACTTTTTATTATACCTGACATAGCTTGTGATCTCGCATGAGCTAAAGATTCAACTTCATCGATTAATACAAAGACTAGCGTACTTGAGTCTTCACATATTTGTCGTATATGTGTAAACATTTTTGACACTAATTTTCCACTCTATAATACAAAAAAAAAGAGAATATATATACACATATAAAATAACTGCACAACGGTGCAAAAAAAAAAAAATAAACGTTAAAAAATAATTTCAAATTTGCACCTCTGAAAACCATTTTGAAAAAAGACTATGGCTGTGTATTTCAATAAGTTGTGCCGAGCTGTAACGCTGCCTTCTGCGAGCTGCTATTTTATGTGCTAACGCACGGCACAACGATGTTTTCCCTGTCCCCGGTGGCCCGTGTAATAAAATAACACGATTGGAAGCTATTATTCCGGGATCAACTGATTTCAAGCTGAACAACAATGTAGTTTCTGCGTACCGAATTAACTGCAAAATATCGTGTAAATTAGAAAGATTCGACCATAGACATAGAAGACTGGACAGCGCACACCGCATTGAAAAGTTGTCAACAAGGAGAGAGATTGGGCGTGTGACAGCTAGTTTGTATCTCTTTTCTACATAGTACCACTATATAGAAGCTCTATCTCTCTTCCATGTTTGATGGCCACTTTTAAATACATTGTTAAGATACGGATGGCGTTGTTCAATTCTCTATGTCCATGGTTTCGACAACATGTGTAGTGTTACTAAAATTTAATTTGGTTGCGTTTACATTTTTTTTAATTTCCGATTCGTAAAATAGGTTTTCCCATAAACCATGTAGATCTGCTGAGGGTAATACCCAGTTTGTTGAAAGTGATGTTATTTCATCTCCTTCATCTCCATCCCCCATCGAATAATCTTCTTGGGGGCCATTTGTATCTAAACTATAATGAAACCACTCTATTGTCCATTGGCAATAGTCTTTACTATTGTTCTTCTGAAATTTTCAAATAACTATTATTTATAAATCTAAGTAAAAAATTTAATCTCTAGCAATTTGTATAATTTGAAAGGCACTATACGTTTGGCTTAGATAGAAATTTGGCACGTAAAAATTTTATTTCGCGAACATTTTTTCTTGTTAAATTTACGTGAGTTATAAACACAAAAAAAAATGTTTAGTGCAAAAACTGCACCATGATTTCAGATTTCATCTAATCTAACAAACAAATAAATGTGTCGACTTTCCTATATAGAACCTGAGAAACAATTGAAGGTAATATAATATAGTATAAAAATATATAAAAGTAATCTATGGTAGTGATGGGCGATTACGAGATATTTTAGTCGATTGTCTCGATTGTTCAAACATCTCGATGACTCTCGATGGTTTTCACTTGGACTCGATTATTGTTGTTTCATATTTCACCGAGACTAAGTTGCATAGTACTGAATCGTACAGACGACGTACACTGTCGAGAGCCACATAATATATAATCGTTCATCACTCAACAACTGTGGTCGAGTCAATGGATGGTCGATTGTGCAGTAATCGAATGCTGACCGACTGAACAGTGTGAAGGTGAACAGTGAATCAACGATGAACGAGTAGCGTAAACGTCAGACTTCATTCGACCAGCATATAACCTTGAATCGCGATTATATGTATTCTCATTCGCTGGCAAATAATCGACTTGAGCAATCGAACATTTCGATTGTAAAATCAAACTCCGAGTCGATTGTGGACTCGATTGTTATTATGAACGATTGCGATTGTTTCGATTGTAAAAACATCTCGTATTCGCCCAACGCTAATCTATGGTATGATAGTTGGACTGTGGACCTGTTTTTAAGCTAGAAATTATGTGTAAAGATGGAATTTTTATTACATTCGGGTATTTATGAGTTCTTTAACAATTCTATATCAATGGGTAGTAACTAGTTTATACGTAAAAAAATTTACCAAAAAAAAACCAGGTGTCCAACTTATCATACTTTTATTATTTTATCTCACCGTCTGCAACTGTACTCGATCTACAGTTAGTTTAACTGTTTATAAATTTTTATATATTAATTAGTGAATACGTTTCTTACTTGATTAATACCATTTTCTTCTAATATTATCTCGGAATTAAGCTGCTGTTTATTGGTTTCGTTATAGTCGTCTACAATAATTGCAATGATATTATTCATTAAATATTGATCTTTTCCAAAGTTGGATATTGTAGTCCCTGGGACTATGCCTGTTCTTTTAAAGAACTCTCCACACGCTGCAATTAAATGCAATGTACTTGCCGTACTAAAAGAGAAAATAATAATAATAAAAACATTTATAATAACATTTCAAGGGCTTGAGAATAGCCGAGCGTGTAGCAATGCTGTTGTTTACATGGCGTTGTTATGGTTCCTCTATTACAAGTCCTCAGTTCCCGGGTTCTAGCCCGAGAGCTGGTAAAAGTGTCAATTGGATTTTCAATTTATTATTAAAAAAAATAATGAATTGAAAATATGAATTGGTGCTAGGCCCAAATAACCTTAGCTGTTGGTGGTCTTTAAAAACACACAACAACATTTCAAAAAAATTTAAAGAAACATCTACATAAATAAAATTCCAATCCTTTTTTTGGAGCATTTTTATAGGAAATATAATATGCTATCTTCATCTTATTGCATTCAATAATTCGCACCTGGTACACTTTGACACAATTTCCACATTTAAACGTTTCATTATTTTTATGGATAAAAGACGTGTTTTATATAAATAATTATAAATACTTAATAATACTACGAAATGTCAAACTTTAAACTGACAAAACTTTCATGTTTTCAAAATTGTACAAAACTCAAAAACTGAAACTGTTAGCGCCATCTATTTCACTGTGAAGACGTTGAGGTCTAAGGAGTAGAGGAGTTAACTGTGGCATAATTTCTGTTTTTTATAAAAAAAAACTGAAACTGAACATTTCTATTTATTCTAAAAAAATATTATATTGCTTGTTTCAAAATTTCACGAGTTTTATCACAATCATTCAGAATCGTAATTTGAGACTATGCAGGTAAGAATATATAAAAGTGGACAAAATACCCCAAAAATAATAACTGTTCTTGAAATTCAAAATACATTCGAAAAAGTATTTCAGCATTTAATATAATATAATATATAGTGCAACTGCAACCTCCTTACTCCGAATGCGAAAATTGCGAGGTAATTTGGACGTGTTTGAAATATTAATAGAAAGTAATTTGTCAGAAATTTTAAAATGCAAAATATTACACAAATTGAGAAAAAACAGTATCAACTCAATAACATGATTTAACAAAGAAAACGTTACCACGGTTATTCAAAATTATGTTAAAAATTTCAGAGCCAAGAGATCATAGACACTATAGCCAAGATCTTGAAATGCAGGACGCCGAAAAAATAGCTTTTTTATATATTTTAATTTTTTCAAGGTCTCGTATTTATTTCGTAATTAATTGTTGTGTAACCATGGTAAACGAGAAATTAAATAAAGTCCAAGGAGGTGTTATAAAGTCTATTTTTTTACCGTAGAAATGTATTTGTTTGACTCAAGTTGGTACCACAAACATTTAGTTATATTTTAAGGTTTAAAATTTTACAAAATAAAAATTGGAAACTAACCATGGTAACAGAAAACTAATATAATTTTTTTTATAACCAATTCTTAATTTGAGTTTTCAAAAATTAAATAATATAATAAAGAAACCGTGCTAATTTTTTGACGACAAATTTGCTTTAGAAAATAGTTATAAAGAACTATGAAAATCATTGTAACAGAAACCATTTTTATACCTACAAGTTTTCAAAATCGTATCTAAACGTGACAAATGTCAATATACAATATTAAGAATTATTATCACAATATTAAACTTTCGTAGCTGTTCATTATTTTAAATAAATTAATTCTTGCGGTTATTTATTATCTAATATGAATTGTTCGCTTATGGTTCGCTCAAAAATGGACATACAAAAAAGAACTATGACAATGACTTGCTGTAATTTTTTTTATAAGCTATAAATTCTTCTTTTTATTGTGTAGTTTCACAAATCATTTATTCAATATGTTGAAGTAAAACTCTATATTTAATAATAAAAATAGGTATCTACAATGAAACGAATATAATACACACGCACAAAAAGATTTACTTATAAAAAAATGCACATAATGTCAATTATATTAATTCTTCAAACTTCATAATATACAACATATTATAAAACAGCTATAAAACATTTAAATTATTATAGGTACCAGAAATTTCTAAAATTTAGTCAAAAAAATATAATGAAAAACACAATTCTGGAAATTTTTAAACAATTTAGCTTTTTTCAGATTTTTGACATTTTAAATATTAATTGACAGTCATTTATTAAATAAATTTAAATAAACAGTTTATGGATTGACCGCTGGAATCGCATGATCGTTGCGCTCTACACTAGCGACACCCTTATTTCTGTCCATAAACTAAACTGCCAAACCCCTAGAAACAGAGAAGTATGGTAGCTTTAATATTTTTCTTAACCTATGGGGTTTGGCAGTTTAGTTCATGGATAGAAATAGGGGTGTCGCTAGTGTAGAGCGATCATGCGATCCTAATAGTCTCTCCAAAAACTGCTCACGTATTACGTCATAAGGAAAGGTATCTTCCTCAATGATTACTTGATCTATGCTCAAACTCTCTCTACGTTTACATATCAGAGGTCTCAAAAATGTAATAACTTTACAACGATGAGGTTCACATTTAACAGTACGAAAGCGGCTTTGTCTTTGATTATATAGTCAAAGGATTCTGTTCTGTCATTGTCTACTTTTTAGTGTCAGCTGACCAGTGTCTAATTACGATTACCTGCTTAATTGTTAGTTTAAAGGTGTTGTCTACAAGAAAAGTTTATTATTGGTGTAAATTGTGTTGCTATATTTAAAATGTCAATTGATACAGATGAATTATGTTGTACTTTGGACAACCTAACACTAGATATGTTAACTTTAATAGAAAAACATGTTGAACAAAGAATGAATTTAGAAAATTTAGTAGCTGAAGGCAACTTCCAATTGGCAAAAGCTAGATATATAATGGGGCAACAAAATGTCTCAGAACTACAGTTGCCGAACGAAAACAGCTCTGAATTTGCTTCGGTTATGAAAATCACTGAAACTGAAGATAAAGATATTCTTTCCAAAGTTAAATTGGATGTAGATATCAACCGAAGTTATAAGAAAGATGGTACTGATAAAGTAACGAACGAAGAGAGTATCTCTGTTGTAAATCCATTAAACTGGTTTGGTGTCCTCGTGCCACAGAGTTTAAGAATGGCTCAAAAGAAATTTACGCAAGCTTGTTGTTGGGCAGTTGAAAGCGCTAATGTCCAAAATGAACTGAGGGAGGTTTGCGTAAAAATTTTACAATTAAGAGATCTTAAGAAAACGTTGCAAGAAAAAGAATAACGTTGAAATGCTCAGCATCAAATAATTTGTAAATAGGTACACTGTGTAAAAAAAAATAAAACCCTAATTTTGTAACAAGTTTACTATTTTTTATATAAATAATTCTTTGACTCATACAAATGTTTATTATTCATGCCTATAATTATTTGGAAAAAATCAATTATACTAATTAAACATATTACGAAAATCAATCGCTTTTAACTAATGACTGTCTTCTATAACGTTCTAAGTTTGTACTTAATAGAATGCGATTTTGGTACGCCCAGGTTAGCACAGTGACACAAAAACAAACAGCACCTACCAATATATGGTAAATTATCGAAGTAGGGTACAAATAGACCTGAAATAAATAAATACATATAATAAATTTTCAGAATATTATAATTCTAAAATACTTTATTTATTTTGACGAATTATTTTAAAATTTTCTTTTACTGATTCGCAAGAAGCTATTTTTTAAATTATGGTATATTTTAACAAAAAAACTTTTGAACAAGAAAAGTGTTAATCCAAGCAAATTTTTAATAACGAATAGAATACACAATACAGCTGTTTTGAAGCTTTGATTACATATAAAATAACTTTATGTTTATTTTTATTTAATTTTTAAAATCGATCGATGTATGCGTTTTGATCAGCAGATTTTTATGCGTTAGTTTCTTGCGTCATCTTCTGAATTTTAAGTGGTAGTAATTTTGCCATTTCTTGGCAAGCACTTAATTCCGCTTTCATAATTTCTGCAGCCGATTCATGTTTTTCACAGTAATTCACAAGTTTTTGATAAGCGTCAAGACTCGCCCTTAAATGCTGCAGTTGCGCGTTTTTATCTAGTAAAATCATTTTGGTGTTTAATCTGCCAATATGAAAATACGCAATCAGAACGGGTTTAACGACATTTTCGGGCAATACAGCAGGCATTTCATTAGTTGAAGGTTCTTTAACCGAGTCCAGAAATTTATTGAAGTACAATAAGCTCTTCTCTGTAAGTGCATTTATTTTACTTAATGCGTGCGGAGTAGGTACGATAGCAGATCCTTTTAATTTCTCAAGTTTTATGTCTAAAATATCAGAATACGTTGACGCCAACTCGCACCATATTTCTCGACATGCAAGTAAATAAAAATTTGGATTCAATTCGTTAACAACAGCTTCTAAATTATCAACTCTGCGCTTGTGCATTTTTGCTTGTCTTTCCTCATCTTCCTCAAAAAACAGCAACGCTTTATACATTTCACTCACATCCTGTACGATCATCACGTGATCGGAAGCATGATTCTCTAAAGTGTAATATTCTTTTGCGGCATTTAACCACGACTGTATATTTAAAAATACCAATCGTGCATCATCAAAAGTTAAGATATATTTATCGGTGATTTGTTCTTCATAAACTGTTAAATTTAGAGAAAAATATAATTGCTGTAAATCTGCTTTGGTAACTGAACAATCATCATGTAACTCCATTTGCGCAAGATCAGAAATAATAGTACCATTCGTTTCATCGTCGGTATTATTTAAAAGTCGATCTCTTGAAGTGTTCAACAGCATCAACCCATATTTAGCCCAGCATCTTGCAACGTCTGCGCTCCGATGCTTCAAACGTTCTTTCTTTGCATTTATAATTTCGGAATCTTCTATAATTTGGTCCAATTCATTTTGATACTGATTTAAAATGTAAGATGCAGCGGCCAAATGATGCCTTGCTTGCTTAAAGCCAAAACATTCCATGAAAAACTGTGACAATGTTGCAGCGTTCAAAGCCCAATCAATCGGTTCAAAATCATTATTTTCCAGTTGTCGTTTTAATGTGTTGTGACAGTAAACTGCCGATTTTAAATCTTCTTTTAAACTGCCATATATCTGAGCTAAGTAATAAAGAGTAAGCGTGTGGGTTTTTTCTAAATTTAAATTTGCATCGTTCGATGTTCCATCGCATTTGAACAAATCTAGTATCTCGTAAGGAATCGTTTGTTTCTCTTTGAAATCAAAATATAGTTTTTCGGCTCGATCTAAAAATTCCTTTGACTTGTTTGCATCGTCACGCTGAGACCATAAAATACCCAACTGATTTAACGCATTTAGCATCACAAGAATTAAAGCCGGATCCAAAGATTTATCACCGATTTCACTGATACAGTTTAATAACTGTTCCTCGCCGGTTGATAATTCTTCAGTGTCAATTGAAACTGTGCCTAAATTTAACCATACTGCACATAACATCCCACTTAATTTGTGGTATTCTGTTGAATTGGGCTCAGAACTCTTAAGTAAATTTATAAGATTGCATTTCATTTGAAATAAAATTTGCCTTGCTGCATATTTCGACACATAAGGGTCACTTTCAGGATCATGTTTACTATCTTCCTCTATAAGTTTCCGAACTTTTTCGTACTTTTCTTGGAAATCAACGTAAATTTCTTTTTCACAAACCATTTTGACATTTATGTAAACTCAAGTTAAAACATAACCTCAAAACAACTTGTAGGGTCTTCAATTCTTTATTTAGGGCTTTCAACACCTTATTTTTGAATTAAAATTTTTCTTATTTTATTTCATGGGGAAAGGCGACGCTTTGATAAAATTTTCAATAGATTTATATGTAAAAAATATTCGGTTGATATTTGCATTGGTATGTTTTTATCAAAGATTGAAACTGTAACCGAAACCGTTTCATTTCAATACCTAACCGAAACTACAATTTTAGTAGGAAAAAAAACCGAAACCAAGAATGAATCTTGTGGACTGGGTAAAATTGGAATTTGAAACCTGACTAAATTTCTCAAAAGCTATACCGAAACATCCAACATAATCGAAACCTGAACGTTATTTTGATTTGGTTTACTTTTATGGTTTTTATTATATAATATTCAAGAAAATACCAAAAAACTTTAAATACTTGGCAAAATAGGTTTTCGCTGTTATAAAAAAAACAAAATACAGCCGAACTTCGATAACTCGAACAAAATTGGCTGACAATAGCGTAAAGAGTGAAAATTTATATTAATTAATAACTCAGTCTACATAACTCGAAATTTTTGTGTGGCAAGTTATGGCTCGAGTTATCGAAGTTTGACTGTAATTACAAAAAAAAAAAAAATCTTACCTGCGACAAATATGTAACAATCCCACTGCATCCTAATACAATTAGAAATGCATACATAGATTTTGGATTAAAACTGCTTAATGGATGATAATTGGTATTTTTGTGTTTCTTTATTATGTAATCCAAACTAAAACCAATTATTGTTAATTTAGTAAATATTTAAAATTCTTAATCGCACTTTTATTTAAATCATTTACCTGTGAATAATTCTAGCTAACATGTTTATACAGTTTGCCAATATAAAACCAACTGGGCCCAAACCAAAAACGGATGTAAATACATATGATATGGTTAAAAACATGAAGGTAAATATAACCATAAGATAGTTATACCTGCAAATTATGAAAATAATTAAAATTTTTATCTAAATCCCGTTACAACCATATTAAAAAAAACTAAAATATCTATTTAATAGATATTGTAAATTATAGACACACGACATACCTATTTAGTTGTTCGCTATTCATAGTGGCAAATGCGTAGCATTCAGTTACACCGTTAATTGCAAGTAACAGAACAGCGAAGCAGTGCCATTGCAATAAAGTCACGGGCAATGGGGAATTCGTAAGTGCTGCACCTCCATAAAGATACAATAATGTGTGACTATACGTTTGTCCAAAAACTAAAGCCACTAAACCTATACTTGTTACTACAGCACACAGTTGACTCAAAACCTGTGCTGATTCAGCTACCGATTTCTAAATACAATGTTAAATATTTAGAATTTTTAATTTGATTTTTTCATATTGTTAAAATTATAGTCTTACTTGATCTTGCTTTTCAATCGGTTCATCTCTTCTAATCATTTGTGTGAAATAAAAATATCCACTTTCTTCTATCGGACGAAATATAAATCTAAAAGTAACAGGATTGTATATTACTGTACGTGTACAGTATCGATAAAATTATTATTGATGTTTTCATTGAAATATGATTTAGATTAGTATTATGGCTTCAATTTAGATTTTTTTTTCATTACCTTGCCGCCAAGCTACCAAGATTGTTAACTACATCGTACATGGCTTGCTCACTAAAAGTTAAAATTGGAAACAATGTCATTACATAAATTTCTCCGTAAGTTAAAATTTGTTTGAAGAAACATTGTTTAGCAAAACTAAATGTAAGTACAATTAAATTTTTGTTTAACATTGGATCCTAGAAATAAAATACATATAATAATATAAAATCCATTTTCAACAAAAAATATTACAATTCTTTTACACAGTTTTGTATTTTACCTTGTTTTGCATTACCAATGGGAAAAAATCAGAAACTGAAGTAAACTGAAAATCATCCATCTCCGAAAAAATTGTTTTCTTTTCTAATAACGAAGGTTCTTTCCCGTCTTTTAATTTTTTTTGCCGCATAACGTTTATTTCTTTTATATACCACCAAAAAAATCCATACATTACAATCACATAAAATATTGATGATAAAATTTGTGCAGATGCAAATGCTATTAAGGCGTTTTCAGAGTTACTTACTAACATTGCCACAAAAATTGCCGTTCTGAATAATATATGCAAGGCGTCCAAAACAATCTACAAAAAATGTACATATTAAATTAGATGAAATTATGTAAATATTATAAAATACAGATTGCCCGAAATCAAATCTGAACATAGCAAATTAATGAGTGCAACAAAGAGTTATAGATATTTAATGAGTGCAACAAAGAGGTCATTAGTTATTTTCATGAATACTTCAGATGTTCACTTAAATTTAGTTTGAAAATTTACCTATAGGCTACAAGCAGAATGTGACAATAGGCGCCAGCGTGGTAGATTTCGGAATTTTTCAATGTGTTATTGTATTGTCTATACGCGTCATTATTAATTATTTCCAGTTGGCAGCTTAAACAATTTTTCAATAACTTGTATTATTGAAATTGCTATTGTCCCCTGACCACAAGTACAAATTTTCTTCGCGTTCATTGTTGAATTCGTAATTCTTAACAAAATGACATTATGTTTTGGTTTTCATTTCGGACATGGAAAATGGAAAAATACTGAACAAAACAAGAAAAAAAACTCACTGTAAGTTTCACAAAACAATAAGTTGTAGCTATAAGAAGCGGGCAGTTACATAGCTGATCAATAATGCAAGATAAAGCCATTGCTATACAAGCCCATTCGTATTGAACTGTTAATTCCGGTGATACTGGGGGCAAGTACTGTGTCCAAACGTAATATAACATTCGACACATAACAATACAAATCGGAACCCTAAAAATATAAATTAATGTTAATTTTTATAAATTATATTTTACAAACATTAAGCACAAGCCTACTTTGTACATAACTATATGCATTTTTTAAAGTTTAATACCTATCTGTAATTATAAAAAAATCTCTCATCGATGAAAAATCTGAATGCAGGAATATTGCATTATAATCTCTACCCTTTTCATCCAGCAGGAGTAACCTCGAAAGATGATCTTATACTATTTGTAATATAGTGTGTACCACATACGGAGTGTAAAAAAGGAACGAACAAATGCTTACGTTAACCATATTTGGTTGATTACTTGTGGCCAATGTAATGATTTTGTATTCGTCTGACACGCTTTAAGAAAAGTCTCTCTACTCAACATTATAATGGATTCTAATAACAATAATCGCACGTTCATAATTCCCAATACATCAGGTTGAACTATGCGTAAAACCCAAGCATTGAGTATAAAGGTTATGCAACGAGAGAGTATCTAAAAAATAATTATTTAAAAAATATTTGATTACAATTAATTAATGACTTTCAAGTTTTAGCATACCTGAAAAATAATGCGAAAAGACGCATTTTGTAGCGTACTTTTCAAAATATTTCTGCTCATTTTGACGTTTGAGGTTATGCAACGCTGTATAAGTGAGGTTATGTTATTTATGCATATTTTTTATTTTTTACCCCGGTTATCATGCGTTTATGTTCAAAACGATTTGACAAATGCTGAAGTCTTACATCATTTATTTGTTCTTATTTAACTGTGGTTCTACTTGCAATCCTCGCATTAATTGTATAACTATCTATTGGAATACAAATTCAAAAATTTTAAAGCTGATGTATTTGTCTGTAGAGTGCAGACCATAGATAAAAGTACTCCCATAAAACGTAGGTAGCTTCCAGAGATAATTTTAAATGGTCAAAACGTTATCTTTTCGATAGAGAATGATAGTTTAAAAATTTTCAGATAAGATGTAAACGTAAGCGTCGTAAATAAAAAATCGTCACTAATAAACTATTTAATATTTTTTTAAGAAAAATGGAATCCAATATTTATGTGACTTCTCTCATAGTAAGAATAAAAGTTTTATCTGGATTGTAGAACTACTACAAATTGTAATTTTTTTCATTTATTTATAATTGAAAAAACAAACAATTTCAGGCAGGTGGGGTGGGTGGTCTAGTTGTTGACGTTACATTATTTCCTCTCGATACTTTAAAAACACGGCTTCAAAGTGCACAAGGTTTTGTTAAGGCGGGTGGATTTCGAGGCATATACAAAGGGATAGGACCACAAGCTATTGGAAGTGCTCCACAAGGTATACCTATTTCCATTTTATTCTCAAAAAATATTTTTAATATCTATTTACTATCTTTTGTTCAGTTGTATGATTTAAGTAATGCTACGTTTTATACATTAGCTGCATTTTTCTTCTGCTCATATGAGGGATTTAAGGCATACACTACACCTTTAGTGTCCAAGGATTCTTTACCGTTGGTTTATATGATAGGAGCATCAATTTCTGAAGTGGTAATTATTTTGGGTCAGACTAGCTTACTCGAAATACATCATTTAAATAATTTCAAATTTATTGTCTAAATCTTTAACGAAAGTATGGCTAGTTTGACTGACTATGTTTTATAGTATTAAAATAGCAAATTCACATTTTTTTGGTTCTTTTACAGGTAGCTTGCCTTATAAGAGTTCCTGTAGAAATCGTAAAGCAAAGACGACAAACAACATTAAGTAATAGAGTGTCTTCTCTAAGTATATTTCTGGAAGCTTACAGGACCGAAGGAATTATAAAAGTAGACAATTTTATATTAAAAAAAAATATAAATGACATTAACACAGTTTGGAAATCTACGACGTGCCCGTACGAATATAACGAGAGCGAGCATGTTTGAATAATGATTAGCATATGTTAGAGTGAGATAAAGGAATGTAATAAACGAACCTGATTGCCTGTCTCAAACAGGTGCCTTGAAAATAATATGATAAGACCTAGAAAGGTATAAATTCGTCCATAAAATACAATAAAAAATTACATTTACATGTAGTTTTCGTGATATCCGTCTTATACATGCAGTCAGTTCATGTATGAAATTATCTTCTCACTCTAACATATGCCAATCAGTACTAGAACATGCTCGCTCTCGTTATATTCAATTGGATAAGTTGTAGATTTCCAAGCTGTATACTAAAAAAGCTATTTGTAGGGTTTATATAGAGGTTTTGGATCAACAGTTTTGAGAGAAATACCTTTTTCGTTAATCCAATTTCCCATCTGGGAATATCTTCAAAAATGGTGGAGTATAAATGAGAAAAATGGACAACCATTAACACCCTGGGAAGTAGCTGTATGCGGAGCTATAGCCGGAGGGTTTTCAGCGGCCATTACTACACCTTTAGATGTAGCGAAAACAAGAATTATGCTTGCGGATAAACATTCGGTCAATACAAAACACATGACAGTTTTATCGGTGTTGAAATCAGTATATAGAGAAGCCGGTGTGAAAGGGTTAGATTATTTTATGTAAACTGAAAGAGTTCTACTACTCTTGTAAAACGAAGAATTTATTTTTAGATTGTTTTCTGGTATAGTACCACGCACATTGTGGATTACACTAGGAGGAGCTGTCTTTTTTGGAACATACGATTTCGCAAAAAGTATTTGTAACAATTATTTTGCATCCAGAGAGGACAAATATTAAGTAAGAAAAAAAGCTTACAAAGTGTTCATAAATATTATAAAAAAATATTTATTATAACTTAGTTTACACTACTAATAAAATATTTACATAATTTGATAATACATGTGTATATTTTATTATAAACATTTTTCGTTTATTAACACTATCATTGCCTGGCCGAAATTGCTTACTTTATATCCAGCGCCTATAAATATAAGACAAACGAACACAGATCGCACCTTGCGCGTTCTAGACAATGAAAGTGTTATATTTGATTAAAATGTAGCAGTCCCAGTTACCGGCCATGCAATGCCTAGAACAATCTGTCTCGGTAACCAATCATGGTCTAAAAACACTACCGCTCTCCATAGGCAGATCTAGGTTTTCTGAGGCCTTGGGTTTATTGAAGTCAAGTGGGGCCCCATTTTGAATAAATAATATTAAATATATATATATAATTCGATTTTTGTGGACTCTTGACACTTGGGAGCCCAGGATTATTATCCCTATGTAGATCCGCCCCTGCCTCTCTCTTTTCTCACATGTGACCACTTGGCTTTACACAAAGAAGTGTCTACTCTAGCGACAGTCTGATCAAATGCCTAGTTTGTTTGGCCGTTTGTTTTTAACATAACATTCCTCTGTAATCACAAATATCATTTTTTTGATAGAGCAGCTGATTTAACGCGTCAAAATATTGAAAAATGTTATGGAAATCCTTAATGGATTATTTCATTTAATTTTATCAACATTTCAGTAACTTCATTCATTTTTGGTCTTTTTCTTTTTTCTTTAATACAAAGTCGAGCTATTTGAAACAGTTCATTGGAAAAATCAATATTTTGATGTCTCCAAGAACCAGCTTCGGTGTCCAAAAATTTCAAAATATCGTCATCGTCACAATGATCTTCAATGAACGTTCCCTACAAAACAAACAAACTTAATTATACTTTCTATAATTTTTAATTTGTTTAAACATTTTTTTTATAATTACCAAATCAATTCCATCACGATTTTCATCAACTGGTGGTAAACTTGTTAGAAGTTCTAATAAAACTATTCCAAAACTAAACGTATCTATTTTTATGGAAATATCTCCTCTGAAAAAGAAAAAATGTAAGTAATTTTTGTTAAAATAAAATTAATCGATTTTGTCAGTTACCTTATTGCTTCTGGTGCCATATATGCTGACGTGCCAATAATTGTGGTAGCAGTGTTCGTATTTTGATTGGGTACGGCTTTCATTAGACCAAAGTCACATAATTTTGGTTTGTTCATGACATCAAGAAGTATATTAGCCGATTTAATATCTCTATGAATCAATGGATTCTCGTATGCTGTATGCAAATGAGCGACACCTTCAGCTGTTTCTACAGCAATATTCACTCGATCTTTCCAATTCAAAAATTTAGGTTCTTTTTGCAACTTATCTTTCAGTGTACTGCCCAAAACATATTCATAAACTAAACAATATGTTGGTCCATCACACGAATAGCCCAGTAAGGATAATAAATTTTTATGCTTGCATTTGTGTAAAAGGTGGATTTCATTTTCAAATTGTTTTGACAATTTCTCTTTTTCTGAATGAAAATCGCTAACATTAAGTTTTTTTACTGCTACCGGAGAATTAGAAATTAAACCGGTCGCAAAATAAACTGAACCAAAGGCTCCAGATCCCAATTTTCTTCCAGTTTTAGTTCCATCTTCACCAACTTCATATAGGTCGTTATTAAAATTATTTGTAGCTTGTTGCAACTGGGCATAAGTAAAATGGGGAACTGTAGTATTCGCTAAATTAGGTATAATTGAAGCTTTCTTACTTTCAATTAAATCAGTTAAAACTGGCATGAATTCTTTACTGTGTTCTACACTTAAGTTATCACTATCTCTAATTAAATCGCTTATGGCGGGTGTATATATATTTTCATTTTTAGTTTCGATGAGTTCTGTTAAAGCTGGTACAAATGTTTGTGAGACGTCATTCCTGGCTTCAGTAAGATCAGTTAAATATACAGCATTGTATGCTTGTGACGCTTCATTTTTATTAATTTTAGAATTTATAAGTTCACTCAAAGCAGGCATCTGTTCGTGATTGTTACCGGAGTCCGAAATTCCATGCTCATTTTCAATGAGGTCAGTAATTGCTGGAATTATCGAGTCTGAGGAATTTTCACTTATATTGTTACTATCTAGTTCGGTTAAAATCGGTAAAAATGAACTGCTAGCATCTGATTGATTAACGAGTATTTCACTATCGTTTCTAATTAATTCACTCAAGGCCGGTGCAAAAGAGCTACAATTTACAGTGCTGTCCTTGTTTTTAATTAAATGAGTCAAGTCCGGTATTTCAGTAGTTACCGTACTTGTTAATGACGTATTTTGACAATTTTCAGAAATTACACTTTCATTAGTTTTCATCGAATCGGAAGCATTGCTGTTTTTATTCTGGTCTCCAATCAACCCAGTGAATGCAGGTAAAAATTCACTATTATCTGCATTATTTTCAAAATACTCACTATTTTGAGAAAATTGAATTAAATTGGAATTTTGTAAATTATCACTGTTCGATTCTTCTGAGTCAACATTGCTTTGAGAAAACTGAATTAAGTTTGAATTGTCTTTTTCAATATGCAACTTGCAAATTTTTTTAACTAATTGCTGCTCTCGTTTGAAAAACGACGGTTCAATGTCATTTTCTGATTTATCATTGTTATCTGACATTTGAGGCAACTTTCGGTATTCAAATTTACCATTGTCTTGTACATCAATATTATTAGCGAATGAAACATGCTTAGGCAGAGCTTCTATCAACGAACTGTGGTAAGACATATTTTCTACCATATCTTGGAGATTTTCTAAAGATGATATTTCAACTAATGCTGCTGGTCCATTTTTCGGTCTTTCTGGTGCAGGCTCTAAAAATAGTTAATGATCTTATCATCTTAGTGTTCTATCGTTTTATGTATTTTTCCAACTGTTTTATGCGATAAACATAAAGTAAGGGTTCTAAACTTGGTAATATCCTACAAGAATGATCACACGATTTTTTCTGAATTTTTAGACGAACCTTTGCGGGGGCCGAGTTTCTCGTGAGGGGTTGTTGGTGTGATGCGGAGTTCATTAAAAATCGTACGTGACCAATCTGTAGAATATTGTATGTGAGCATTCTGTAGAATGTTACTCTAAACTTTATCACATACTCCAAACTTTTGTGGCTATTGAATATTAATGTAATTATTTGCATTCACGGTATGTAATATTTTGAATTATTAAATTAACTAGCAGTCCCGTCCAGCTTCGCCTGGGTGCTAAGAATTTATGATTTATTATTCCCCTCCCGCGAGAAATTCTCTCTCTGCGAAGCGAAGTCGGGATTGAACCTATATGCTAAAATGCAAAATAATTTCAGAGTTACGTTTTGTTACTATCCCACAGGGATTATCCTCCCCCCGCGAGAAATTTAAAAAAATAAAATATAGCTTATATCACTCAGGGATAGTGTAGTTTTCTATTACTGAAAGAATTTTTAGAATCGGTTCAGTCGTTCCAGAGATAAAAATTCATGACTTATTATCCCCCCCCCCCCGTGAGGAATTCTCCCCCTGCGAAGCGAAGTCGCCTGTCGTTCTCGCTTCGCGTACTTGCCCAGTTTATAATATGTATAAGTATAGTCAAAAAATCCTACAGCCCCGTTTTACTCCCTTTGGGGTTGAATGTAAAAAAACTCGAATAGCCTATAACCTTCCTCAATAAACGGGTTATCTAACAAAAAAAACTTTCAAATTGGACTACCTGAGATTAGTGCGTTCAAACAAACATACACACAAACTCTTCAGCTTTATTATATTAGTATAGATAACTTGAGAAATGAAAATATAACAACGCTTGAACTCACCTTTTAAGACTATAATCGCGACATAATCAGCAGCTTGATACATTTGCGCTTTTATTAATAAAGCTAAAAGATGTGATATACAGGGTCTGACACGACCTGAACAGCCCCATTCAGTTAAAAAAATCTCTGATCCTTCACGATTCTGTTCTATGCTTGCAGCTTCTATTAATCTAAAAGCAATAATTAATAATAAATTAATAGATTTATACGGCTGAATTGCAATTGAAAATTTTTCGTTGGAAAGCAGCGAATTATATAATTGATTCGAAACATTGGAAAAAATCATTTTACCAACCATAGTCACAGTCAGGACTCTAACCTGAACCTTTCCACTTTCACGGCGGAATGAGCTTACATTTACTCAACCGTGACAAGATTACTAATCTAACATTCTCCTTATATGCTTCGGAATCAATTGATTTTCACTACATGCGCAACTCTCGCATGTAGTCAAAATCAACGTTATTATGGAATAGTTGTAAAAATAAGAAAAACAGTAATGGTGCCGACGTGAGTCGAACCAGTGACTTTCTGCGTACGAAGCGAGCGTTATACCTACCACTGAGATATTATAGCCGTTTGATGTGCGGCTGTTTATAAGCTATATCTAGTTATTATATTATAGGATATTATATGGTAACAGTGTTGGACGTGACGTGACGATCGACATGCGTAACCGAACGAAAAAAACGAGGCTGAAAATTTCACTTTAAAAAAATAATCAAAAACAGTGAAACAATCGCATTCTGTATATTAGCGGCCCTGCATTTTTGCATGCTTTATTATTATGACGGTTTAACAGTCCTGGGCCGTTGTGAACATAGTTCCAACAGGTGACATGAATGTAAAAGTTCACATAAATAGATGAACAGGCGTGTGTGTTGGTGGGATTTGATAACAAGAATATTAATGTATAATTTAAAACCATTCTTACTTGACATCTTCAGTTGTATATTTCAACTGGTAATTATTATTATTCTGTATATCTAACTCCACTGTTTTGGGAACTATTCCCATAAGTGTTTTCCACGCTGGTTCACCACGAAATTTTGATAAATTTGATTCCAAAATTTGAACTAATCCATGTAAATATTCTGGCTTTAATTTACGCACTTCTGTAGTACGATCCATTATAATGATGTCTCAAAAAGTAAAAAACTATTAATGGATTGTAGATAAAATTCTTTTAATTAACATTTGAATCTATTTGTCTTCTTAATTAATACGACATTGACAGAGTTGAGAATACAGAACCGTGAGGTTATCTCACTTGTCAAAGTCAATTTCAGAGATATGATGAACTCAATCTCAAGGAGGTTTCCTTAATAAAAATATTATGGAATTATCGCTACATAAATATTAATATTTTATAATTTTTTTACTTTGCAAATATGTATTTTGTTTAAAAATGTACATTTTAATTAATAATAGAGCATTTTTTTCGTAATTATTGTACTTCTGCACAGCATGCATAAAGTTTTAAATATTTTCTTTTCGATTCTTAAACGATCACCGATTATTGATGACTCGACAAATTATTTACATATCAGCGATAACATTCTCAAAACGTTTAAAATGGATATTTTATTAATTATATCTTTATGCTAAACAGCCTTTTTAAAATAATTTAATGTGTAATTGCTATAAACAGGCAATATAAATGAATTAAATGGAAGAATACTAGAAAAATATCAAACCAACGCTCCATTTTAGTAGCGGCGATTTGATGAACTCACATTTTATTTGAGAATTTGACTGGACTACTCTATATGATCTTCATTTCTTTTTGATCACTGTTTATAGAAAGAGATGCAGGATTCTAATCGATAGCCTCACTCCCACTACAACAAAAGTAGCTCAAACAAATAACTGATTTATTTCACAAAGAAAGTAACAAATATATATTATTCTTATATCCTTAAAACTGCTGTTATAAAGAAAAATGAAAATATACAATAGTTATTTGACAGAAATATAAATATTTGTGAAGTTAGTAATATCGATTTAATGAAACGTGTACATGAGAATATAGCCGGCTGCGTGTAGCGAGTATTCAATGGACTCAACCACTCTGTGGCAGTCTGACAGCTTCGCGTCTCTTTAATAAATTAATTTTTAGTTTGTATAACCAGTAATATGAACTTATTTTGTGTATTGAATGAATCACATGGGTTAAATTTGTTTAAAATGTGTTGATTGCAACATGCATAGTGTGTGCTTTTAGTTTTTAAAGAGTGTTCGTTTTAATGTTTATATTTCAACATGTATGCTAAAGGAAAAGGATCAACCGTACCTTCAGACGCTCAAGCACGTGAAAAACTAGCACTTTATGTTTATGAATATCTTCTACACGTAGGAGCACAAAAAGCAGCACAGACATTTTTATCAGAAATCAGATGGGAAAAAAATATAACTTTAGGTGAACCTCCTGGTTTTCTACATTCGTGGTGGTGTGTTTTTTGGGACTTATATTGTGCTGCACCAGAAAGAAGGGATACGTGCGAGCATTCATCAGAAGCTAAGGCTTTTCATGATTATGGCTTCGTGAATTCAGGTTATGGGGTCAATGGAATTGCTCACAATGCTGGCCCAGCGCCGAGTCCGCTGGGACAGATGCCGCCGAATGATGGCATGCCTGGCGGACCGATGCCGCCGGGTTTTTTCCCTAACTCTACTATGAGACCATCACCGCCTACACATCCTTCTAGCCAGCCGTCGCCACATCCGCAACCTCCACCGCCACACAATCAAATGATGTCAAATCAACCGTTCATGGGTCCGCGTTATCAAGGTCCGCGCCCAGGCGTGCGTATGCCGCAGCTCGGCAATGACTTCAATGGACCGCCTGGACAACCGATAATGCCCAATAGTCTAGATCCGACAAGGCAGGCGGAAGGTGGCGAGTTTGTCGGTTGGCAAGGTCCAGGCATGGCGGGTATGAATCCTCGCATGAATCCGCCCCGCGGTCCAGGAGGAATGGGGCCAATGGGACCCGGACAGTATGGTGGTCCGGGCGGTATGCGCGGTCCGCCACCGAACAGTAGTTTAGGACCTGGCGGCGCAGGTGGTCCTGGTATGCCTCCAATGTCGATGACTGGACCCGGCGGTAGACCACAGTGGCAGCCGAATACATCGACACCTATGAACTATTCGTCGTCCTCGCCTGGTAATTATGGTGGCCCTCCAGGCTCTGCTGGGCCACCGGGACCGGGTACACCCATTATGCCTAGCCCGCAAGATTCGTCGAATTCCGGAGGCGAGAACATGTACACTCTCATGAAGCCTGCACCGGGTGGAAACATGGGAGGAGAGTTTCCAATGGGCGGGGGACCAGACGGAGGATCGATGGGACCTATGGGGCCGAATACAATGGGCCCCGTACTTAACAACGACGGCTTAGAGGGAATGAAAAATTCACCTGCCAACGGAGGTCCAGGTACGCCGCGCGAAGACAGCGGTAGCGGGATGGGGGATTATAATCTATCAGGGTTCGGAGGACCCGGTGAAAATGACCAAACAGAATCTGCAGCGATATTAAAAATAAAAGAGAGTATGCAAGAAGAAGCCAAACGTTTTGAGAAAGACTCTGATCATCCTGATTATTTTATGCAATAAATAAATTGTCGTATTTATAGAGCTTAAAATATATTTACATATATATTGCATTATATATTTGTTTTCTATAGATAAATTAGGTAAGTTTCAATTCTAGAGAAATCTGTGTTTATATACACGTTAAATTTCTTGTCTGTCGGGTTGTGTATGTGTTTTAAAATGGACAGTGTGTACAGAGACTAGATACTTTTGCATATTGCTTTGATATAATATTACAATGAATATTATTAAATCTCAAACTGTATCGGAAGCGACACTTAATGGCGTACATGTGCGATGGGCTGGTATTGTGTTGAATCGAATTAAGATGAATCTCTCTTTGTCACTGGTGACAGATTTAGTTTGCAGTCACGGGTTGGGATTTTAAATATTTCCTTTTAATTACATAAATTGAATTAAGTATTATTGTTCTGTATTGAGTATTATTGTTCTAATATAATTGTATTTTTGCTTGGCAAATAAATACAATTTTTAAGAATATCTGTTTTACTGTATGGATGTAGGCCTAAAATATATAAAAAAAATAATACATATAAATAAATTTTTATGCACCTAAATCTATATTTAATGTAAATTTTCTGTACAGTTTTAAGAATATTTCTTTTTCCAAGTGTAGAAATTAATTGATATACACCTAATCTAAGAATAAGTGTAAAAAGTCTTGATTGCAGTGGAAATATAACGCGGAAAAACTTCGTTTTAAATAGTATATAATATGTTAAAATTTTTAACTATAATATGAATACATTTTCTGTTAAGTTGAAGTAGGATATTTGCATTTCGATTAATGATTAACTGCAAACAAGACTTACTCAGTTTATATTATGTTAAAAAGATATGGGGTGAGCATTTTAAACAATATTAAAAATATCAAATAAAACACAAATTATGAAATTTATTTATTTTATTTTCCAGAGAATATTTAAACAAGCAATATTTTGAGTATTAATGAAACAATTCACTTAAGCGTTGAAAATAGCTATGAAATATTTTCATAAAATTATAAGACCAACCAAATCGTTACCTACTATCCTATTTCCCTAGCAGGGATTTAACTTAATGATCTAAAATATTGAAACCTAAATAATTATTTCAACCCTTCAATGATCAAAAATAAAGTAAGCTAATTCGAATTTTCTTATCGTTTCATTCAAATTCATTGCATCTTTTTGGGAATTTAATTTTAGTTACGCCATAAGAGAAATATGGTACATAAAAAGGTTACGACAAGGCAAATGAGATGAAATAGGTATTTTATAAACTAGAAAACAGAAAAAACACGATCCAGATATTACAAAAAAACTACAAAGCTCAAACGGGGGTAACATTTAGCTCGGAATATATAATTCCTAATTTAAAATTTTATAATATGAACAAATAACTGAAACAAAAAATTTCAGCCCTCTCAAAATGCACTTACATTGCATAACGAAATATCAAATATCAACCATTTAGAAAAATCATGAGAAATGTAAATAATTAAACAAACAAGACGTGTCTTAAACATAAAACTTTTCTAGGTGTAAAATTCAAAAACAGTTATCAAGACTCATAATTTGATCTTAACGGTGTGATACCGAACTTATGTAGCAGTTACTAAATTTTCACATAAAATAATTTGTGAAACATTTTTATAAAATGAATCTTTTCGCTGAATGATAATATAATATATGTACACACAATATGACAAACTACTTTTTTATGTAAAGTCAAACAAATGTTTACTATATTTAAATGAAATTTTACAATTTGAAAATGCTGATCAACTTCCAACAGAATTCATTAAAACATCTGATAGAATTAAGTGATCTCTTCACAAGTCTGACTGTCCGGGACCTGAAAAATAAATTAACTGTTAAAATTAATCACTCTATTTATTGTATCATTTTCACAGTATTATATTTAATAATCAAAATGTATATATCAGTAAGAAATAGAAGGAAAAAATATAAGAATTAAGAACATCTAGCTTTGTTTTCAACAATTAATATATATTTAAGAAAATATTTCTTATCACTAATCAATCAATAAATTCCATCGATGCGATAAACGATAGTCGGTAATACCAAGTCACTTTTAAGAATCTTATGCATATTAGCGTTACCCCGAAACATGGAACTTATTGGCAATTGAATCGAACTATAGGTGGCAGCATGAGCAATGTTATAAGCGGGACGACTTCCTTATTTTAATCATTGGATTTCTCCACATGTTCTGACCTTTGATGATACAAGTATACAACTATGGACTGGCTCCGCGTTTTGGCAGAACTAATGTTGTAAAATTTCCGGAAATATATTTTTTGGAAATATTTTATAACAACCAGGAACTGCACAATTACAATTTGACAAAAAATGATTTTCTTTGCTACTTACAGTAGAGAACGGAGTCTCCATCCTGCTTTCACATGACATTGACATTCGTTTGTCATTGCTACTTAACTAGTTGCGTCCATTTCTACATCTATAATCCTAGGCTCTGGCGGCTATAACGGCCTTATTTGTTTTTGAAATCGTCCCGCCTCTGATTAATTTCAGCGAATGACTGTAGAGGTCAGCTACTTTGAATTTAATTCCAATCATGCAATGCATCATGGGAATCGTGCCAACTTGTGGCGCTATCATTAGTGTGCCAAGAAAACTAAACATAGTCAATAGTGGCGCTGCGCCATGGTTACCATACTAAACTAATGAACTATCGTCTATTTCTTAAATCAAAATAATGCAGAGTTCAAATTAATTGCAGAAAATATATTTAAAAAAATTGAATTGATGTATTTTGATTCAAGAAATTAGCAATAATAGATCATAGTTCATTAGTTTAGAATATTAACCATGGCGCGGCGTCACTACTCTGTTAAGTTTTCTTGACACATTAATGATGGTAGTTTCGTAGTTACGATCATTGGCACCCAGGGCAAGATTCTGATTTCGCGCTCTTTGCTTGAAAATACGCTGATTTCGCTGATTGCGTCCTCTTCGGGGTTAGCGCCCCTGGCGCGGGTCCCGGTTGCCAGGCCCTAGCTACGACGCTGAATGATGGCGCCACAACTTGACACAATTCCCATTATGCATTGTATGACTGAAAATTGACCTACCTATTTATTTATTTTATCCCAAACGGGAGAAAGCATCGAAGAGATAGGTACTATCGACTGTCATTTATCTTATTGATGAAATGTTGATAAAATAGGTATCTCAGTACCTACTGTTCTTCTGAACAAAACAACTATGTATTTATTTTTATTTTTTAAATAGGAACTTAATTTATGCAAATTAACAAATACATTGATAAAATATAGTACAGCACTCATGCAGTAAGAAATATTGACATAAATTAATGAACACAATCTAATAATGATGTATTAAAAAAATTTGTATTATGTTTCGCATATACCTAATAAAATATACCACATACATACATTCTGATTAAACGAATCAATATTCATGCTTGTCTCTAAAAAGAAAAACATATCACTACAAATTACAAGCAGTTTCGAAAATAATATTTTTCATACAAAAATAAATATTTTTAATTCAAATACCATGAGCATTATTTTCGGTCAGTTAATAAATTAATAACACATCAAAATCAAAAGCACTTATTACTCTCTGTGAAGCAAACTGCACCTCATTTGGGATACTATTAAAAAAGCGGTTTCAATTTGCATTGCGTATACAATTATTATTTGTTACTACTTAAAATATTATAAAAGTAAGTATAGTGAAATTTATAAGGGTTGTTAAATAATTATGTTGTTAATGATTTGTACACTTTCATCAATGTATTTGTTTTTAAATGAAATTGTGTGAAAATATTTCACAAAAATTAGGATTATTATTATTGTAAATATACATATTATATAGGTATAGTTTACTCCATAGAGACGAAGCATTCCATTCCACATAAAGCGCATATGAGAATTTAATATATTTCAACAGTATATTTCAATTTGCTCATTCTCGAATTATTATAATTATTAGCTTAACAAAAACAAAAAGTAAGTATGTATACCTAATTATCAAAAATTTCATCTGTTCGATTCTTTAACTGCTATTTATTTAATACAATAAAAATATATATGTGTACTACATTAATTTAAACATATTTAATATATTAAATTCGCATTTGACATTACAGTTCTGTGAATTTGTTCTAAAAATAAATATCCTGATGATAATGATCAGTGCATTATTTTCGAAACATTTACACAGATTTATATTTAACGGACCAAATAGAAGCCTATACATTCTAGAAAACAATAATGAATTTCTACTGTAACAGAAAAGAAATACATTTGTCAATATCAATACAAAACTACAACGTAGTCAAAAACAAAAAGAAAAATCTAGCAGCTGCAGGAACAAAATCTGGCACAAACACGCAGAACACGTTTGTACCTTCTGGGATTGACCCAGCGACGTTTTTCAGACATCTTATAGTTTTCAAATTCATGAAAAATATTGTTTTATTCCTCCGCTGCTGGTGAGATCACGACGGCCGTCCTTCTTTTGTGTCTGATATTTGGGATTCGGGATTGGGAGATGGACTTTCTGTACTTTCTTCAGTGACTTTTGTTAATTCTTTGTTTATATTTTTTGAACTTAAAACTCTAGGACATTTGGCTAGCAATCCGTTTATCACTCCAGGTTGCTTATTACTATTGGCATGTTCTTGAATCAATTTAAATGCTTTAGAGGGGAGAATGTCATATTCGGAATCATAATACTGTTCTGCATTAGCCCATGTTTCATAATAATTACAGTAATCTGCGTAATGACTACCATAAAATTCCTGAGGTGTTTGAACTGGAGTTGAATTGGCAGTTTCCGTATTCATCGGTGAAAAAAAAACACTTCCTCCCTCCTCTGACGAACTCAATGTATCACAATTACGGTCCATATCTTCTTGTAAAATTCGCAAAGCGGCAGCTTCAAGTTTGTCAAGCGGAAGATTTCTAAAGCATCGACCTTTCTTCCGTCTTAATAAACTTTGTACTAATTCTTTCACTAACCGATCATTTATGGTCGGAGATGCAGGAGATGCCACACCACTCGACGAAAAGCTATCTGATTCAACTGCATTGTTCTTATTAAGCGGCAATGTCATTTTTTCTTTTCTTGCAGTTATGGACTCTTTATCACAACTTTGATCTGATGTTGTATCAGTAACCGGAATTCGATTTGCAATATTTTTCTTATTTTCAATGTCATTTTCTGGAGCTTCATCATCATTATCATCATCACTTTTGACACCACATTCCTCTTGCAAAAGTTTAAATAATCTGGAATGTGTAGCTGCTCTTTGATATCGACTCATTTTTCTTAATTCTGGAAAACAGTCAGAACCGTCTGTGTCTGTCTCGGAGAGATGTTTACTCATGTCAGATGTAACTCCTGAATCGCCCTCTTCTTCTTCTTCATCGCTGGCACCATCGGTTGATTTGGAACTATTTCGTCTTAATCCATTTTTATTAATACTTTTTAGTGTTTCTCCAGCTACATTCTTAAAAGCGTTTATGCGATCTTTGATGTCAGACGTCCCGTTTGTTTCTTCATCATTAGCTTGGTTTCTTCGTCTTATATTTTTCAATGCCTTAATATGTTTTTGTACTGTAAGCTTGTCTATAACTGGTTTTGGTTCAGGAATATTTTTAGCGACACAGTTTTTCACACTGTTTTCATTTTGAGCTGTTAATCTATTTGTATCTGCAATAACACTTGTATTTTCAGAAATTTCTGGACTTTTGCACAGTCTTTCATTTTCTTCAAAGCTGCTGCATGAGCTACTGTTTTCAGAGCTTACAGAGCTTTCGTCTTCACTCTCACTTTCACTTTCGGAATCTGTTTCAACTTCTTGTTTGGAAAAGTCATCAATATTCTTTTCTAAAGTCTTATTGATTCTGATATCAACATTTTTATTATTTACACTATCAGATTCTTTTGTACTTAAATTTGAAGTTAATTTTGGACTTCCTCGAGTATTTCTAGCAAACGAGTCAGACTTGTCAATGCCATTTTCTTTAATATTCCTTTTAATTGGTAATGAAATACTGACAGATACTTCAGAGTCACTCTCAGCAGTTTCATAATTTGTTAATTCATCATCAGGAGTTTTTTCATATTGTTTTCTAGTTTTTTCAACGTTACTTGACGAATTGTTTCTTGAAGGAATCTGAACAGTGACAAAAACATCATTTCCGTTTTCTTCAAGAAATTCTTTTGAGTTATGTTCTTGTTCTGCATGCATTTTTGTCTCAGCTATAATATTTTCATCATTTGATGGTTTTTCAATTTTATTATTGCCAACTGTAACGGTAGTAAGAGGTTCGTTATTTTCAGTTGTACCGAATTTGAGTTTTAAAGGTAATCTAACAGTAATTGTGGAGTCTGTATCAATATCTTCATCCTTTTCTTCTTCAGAATCATATTCACCATTTCCAATAGTTGTTGAACTATCATCTTCACTTGTAATTGTAGTGACGCTATCTTTACGAACAATCTTCTTGTTTAGTTTTCCGACATCTACTTCACTCTGTTCACTTTCTTCAAAGATAACACTAAGTTGATGTGGAAATTCATCAACACTCAAGTAAACCGAAGCAATATCATCATTATCTTCAGTACTTTCGTCTTCTGTATCACTTGCCTCAGAGCAACGGGAACTTGCATCGTTATAAATATTAATATCCGATACGGACCGTAGCGCCTGTAAACTACCACTCGAATTTTTAGTAGAAGAACTTTCTACTTCTGTATCTGATCCAGAATCACTTGATTCCACATCTGAATCTTCTTCAGTATCTTTTTTGATACCATTTTCTTTAATTTGTTCGTTGTTTTTTGAAACTAAATTTTCCTTTGTTGATGATTTGTCGATGTCCGGGGGAGCTGGAGTGGCAATATTTCGAGCCTTTTGTGCATTTTTAGATGCTTTGGCGGCTTCAGCAGCTTTCGCTGCCCTTATGAATCGTGCTCCATAAAAAGCCATTTCATCACAAGACGAATATCCAGCTGAATCTTCCGTGTCCGTCATTGGCCGATAAAATGGATGCGGCGAATATACTGGTGGATATTGATACCCATAGTATGAATAATATCCGTACGGATCCCAATAGGGATAAGGTGAATAACATTCCTCATAAACATTAGCTTGATCATAGTCTGGACCATCGCTTTCCAATTCTGATTCAGATGCATTTGCAGCATCTCCATTGAGTTGTGGAGGAACGGGAGAATAATAACCCCAATATGGATCGTTCCAATAGGGGTGGGGAGGATAATTGGGATCATACCCCCATTGGGGATAATACACATTGGGATCATTTGCATAGTTCTCGATATTTTCAGTAGAGTGCGGGGAATTTGCTATAACAAAATGAAAAAAACGACCATACCTAAACTGTTCTTTTGGATACCTGTTATTTTATGGCTAAATTAGTTAATTTTTACTGATTTGCATATGATGTGATAGTATAAAAATAAGGTTTTGTAAACAAGTATACCTCAGAAAAATCGCGTCCTGTACATAATATTTCTATGCGAAATTATGTATAGTTATACCTATTGTAAATGAGGTATGAAAAGTGAAACACCACGTGAAAAACATAAGTAACTTAACCGATGTTGTTAACGATTTAAACAATATAAAATATGACTTTATTAAAATATGAAAATGAAAGACCGATAGTTAATAACCTTATCTTATGAAACTATTCTATTTACATGCGTTATTGAATATTATCAGCATTCATATAAACAAAGAAAACGGGCTTCATTTATTTTTAATTGTAATAAATAAGTTTATTTTAAACAAACACATCATTGCAATTTAGAAACTGTGCAATTTCTGTTACAGCTTAGTAACTGATTAGATAAAATATAAAAAAATACTGTGTATATCGTTACACACGGCTGAAGATCAAGGGAATACTTCTTACACCAAATAAGTTCAATGATGTAGAAGAGCGAAAGAAAAAGAACGTTGATTTTGCGTTGGTACGGCGGACAGAACTCCCCGTACCCCGTGTCTATCATTGAAACACTGAGCAAGGAGGTTATAGAGACACTACAAGCTTTTAAAAGTGATGTCAGTCGCCATATTTAGTCAACCCATTCATTTTATATGTAAGAAGAAAAAGAAGATAATAATATTCCCTAATTCATCTCCTGTTTGGCCGCCATGTTTGTTATGGCCTATGACGTTAAACTTGGCTTCACCTTTGTATAAGTGGGTGTATATGTACAGCGTCTCTATAACCTCCTTGCTCAGTGCATGGAAAGTAGCTAGTAGAGCGCGCGCGTCATCGTTTAACGTTTTGAGCAAACGCGTCCGGAGTCGCATAAGAAGTATTCACTTCAAAAATAAATTTATAATTCTGTATATCAGACATCAAAATTATATTTTAATAATTAAATAATTATTTTAAAAAAATCAACTTTGATATTTGAAAACAGTTCTTCTTTATGCATTGCAAGTTTTATTTGTTGGTACTTACCACAGTTTTCTGGTGATGTCATTGCCTGCAGAATACGAAAAGATCGACTAGGTATGGCAGCTCCTGTATATTTACGCGGTTCTACAACTTGTTGTTCACTTGGAGGTATATAAACTTGTTGACCGGCAGGCTCTATAGTAATAAAATAGTTGATTGTATATCTAGTTGCGTAATGAGTCAATGACGTATATTACTGACGAGTAAGTGACACTATGTTAAAACGAGCATAGAGAATTTTAACAATTACATTTATTTATTTATTGTGGATTATAGACGCGTCGACAACTTAGGTCATTAGCGTCTTAAATACAACAAATATCATAATATATCACTTAAAAACTAAATAACATCACAAAACATCCATGAGCGGAGGTGGGATTCGAACCCACGACAGTCTGATTCAGAGGCCGCGACGCTACCAACTGAGCCATACTGTCCTCTTAACAATTACACATATTTAACAGTCACATATATGGTATTTTTGCCACACCCACTATAAAATAGCTGCTTATTTCACTTCAATTCCAGTATTTTCAAAAATGTTTGACAGTTCATTTGTGTTGCCAACTTCTCTTCTATAGTAGGTCGAAAGTAGCTGTCGGTAGGTAACAGCGGGCTGGTCAGGGAGAATGTCACTATGGAAATGCTTTCCCACACTAGTGTGGGAAAGATATACGTTTCCGCACACCGGCTTGTCAAGAGTCACTTTACATGCATTCATACATTAATTTATAGTGGGTATGGCAAAGAAGTATTTTTCGTAATGCTTTAAGGATATAAAAATTCAAGGATGAAATTTAAATTCTCAATTTAGATATTACCTTCTTGTTGAACTTGAGATTTAGGCGGACCACGAACTCCCGGTGAACCGCGAGGCACTGCAAAAATAATTATTATTATACTAACAACATTCTTTCTTACGCTTAAGTTTTTGGCAAAATGTATAATGTATTAGGTATGGATGTGCTGTTAGTATTAAATGCCATTATTTCCCCAACACAATATTAATACTGTAGCAGTCTGTTGTAGCTATGCAAAACTTCAGAAATTTGTTAACTGTAAATGTTTTAAATAAAAGCACAGATTTTACATAAAAGTGAAAACTATTAGCTTAGCTGTGAAAATATTTTTTCTGTATTTTTCAATGACCTATTAGATAATATACAATCGTTTTTTTTGAAAAATATTTGCAGAAAACACTCTTCCAAATAAAGAGTCGCTACCATCTTGAAGATTAATGATAAAAGCAAGTTATAAATAAATAATTTAATGTTACAACAAAACAATTTTGAAATAATGATTTAGTTAACGGACCATAATATGTTAAATTATTGTGTATTAAATAAAAAGTTGACGGGATATTAATAATTATTGCTCTTTTGTTCTTTTAATTATTAACTATTCTGAGATCAGCGCTGGTTTGGAACATAACATTTTACGAAGGTTGCATTAGTATTGCGTAATTTCTGTTTTATATTCAGTTGAGTCAAAGTTCAACATGCACACACAAAATGTACCGGTAGGATATTGTGGCCCTAGAGCCCCCATGCCTGGTGGGGTGTCAGTCATAGACTGAAGCATTCGGAAAGCTCTTGAAGGGATAGCAGCTCCACGATAACGTGGATCCGATTCATTGTGCAAGAAACTGTCTTCATCCACTGTGAATAATAATTATTTGTGTTGGTTTTTGATTGTGATTTCAGTTTTTTATACAATACATAATTTAGTAAGTTGATTGCAATTTGTCTTATAAACAGCCAAATTAGGAGGTGGATCTTGTAAAATGAATTTAGAAGAAAAATATCGTCTCAAAAAAGGGATGTCTCGGATTTAGAGGAAAAAAAAACGCCATGTCTAATTACTGCAAGCCGGCAAGCACAGCGTACAGGAAAGTACGGTAGGTTGCCTACATCACAGGCGATTAAAGTTTTCCGAGTTTTAGAGGCTATTTTATCTTTACGCGTTAATCTGATGATTTTAACACGCTATTTAAATTGTTTTTTACAAAAATTGATTAGAAATAATAATTAAATAATGTAAAACGGGATCTAAATACCGTAATATTTACGGAATTGTTAAATTAATGTTGATTTTACATCGTAAAATATTCCATAGTCTACTTAATGAGTATGTTAGTTAAGATTTTCATAAAAAGTAAACGAAATGTTAATTGAAAGAGAAGGTAGTCCCAAATAAATAGTGAATCTTTTGAAAATATTGGGTATTTTCAAAATGAAGAATATACTCCCAAAATGTTTCCGACACCATATTTAAAGAAAAGTATTTAATACCACTTTCGTCCAACATTTTAAATGCACGCGAAGGAATATGACCACCTCTGTATCTAAGATTGTCTTCGGCATTTCTTTCTTCTGAAACTGGTTTAATAAAAAAAGAAAAACAATAAAAACAACGCAAATTTCAGGTATTAGGAATAATCTGAAAAATTAAAAAATGAAAACATGTTCTAAAAATAATTTATCTCGTTACCTTGATTTCTGAATTTATTCATTAAAGCGCGATCATCGTCTGAAAGTTCCATTTTTCTCATTTGATCAGTAGGAATTTGTTGAGCGCTTCTTGGCTGTTGATATGGCTGAGGAGAACTATTTCCACTTGGACTCCATTGTGACGCCTGACTACAGAATAAATGAAGAACGAAAGTCAATTTATTTGGAAGCGAAGTTAAAAAAACTACTTTTTTATTAAATAGGTAGTTTATAATTTATTTCCCTATTCTTTTACATTTCTGATTGAGTTTTAGTTTCAAACACTTTTCAGATACCATGCGTTCCTCTTTATGACAGTCGAAGTCATAATTTATTTATTAGAGGTATGAAATTTCAACTTTATTAAAACCGAAACTTACTTATATTGCGGTGATCTCACTTGTTGATGTCCATTTCCATTACTAGCTCCTTCAATTTGAATTGGTATTATTCTAGTCGTTGATTGTTGACTTTGCTGATAATTTGTCTGTTGTTGCTGATAAATCGTTTGCGATTGTTGAACTGGTTGCACTGTTGGTTTCATCTGTTGTTGCTGGTTAAATTTTTCCTGCCCTTCAATATGTATCGGGATAATTCTAGATCCACTTTGTTGACTCTGTGAAATCGGTTTTGACTGTACGGGTGGTTGGGTTTCTTCTCGATTAACCCAAGAAGGCAAGTTTTGTTGCGGCTGAGGCCTTTGATTCAACCAAGGCGTCGGGGCTTTGTTCAATGTAGAAAGTGGCGATTGAGGTGAGCCAGGCGACTGAACAGATCTTTGAGGTGAAACAGGTGGTGATTGAGGCGATTGACTAGGCCTCTGTGGAGTTGCGGGTGGGGACTGGACAGGTCTGGTTTGTGGACCACTCTTCTGTTGTGCTTCTTGATTATTAAGTGGTGGTATATATATTGAACCCAGTTGGGGTTTTGGCAATTCGTTTTGCGGCTGTGAGTCTTGTAATCCCAGAGATGGTGGAGATCTATTAGGACCTTGAGTTTGACGTAACATTGTTGTAGGATTAGAAGGGATCTTGATGTCGGGTCGCTGGTAGTTTGTGTTGTTTACGGGTGCTGGCGGTGCGGTTTGAGAGAAACCGTTAGATGCTACAGGTGGAGCCGGTGTTAAACAGGGCGGAGGCGGCGGTGGAGGAGGATTTGGAACACCACCTGTCGGGAACACTTGAATTGGTAATTGTGGCTGCATGGCGGCGAGCGCAGACGGGGGAAGTGCACCGGTGGGCTGTTGGAACTGTGCCGGTGGCCGAGGTACTTCGCTGACACCCTCGGACTGTGCGTTGCGGTTAATGCGACGTGCCATTCGTGGTGACCGAATCTGCGACAGATCCAAACCTCCTGGGGTGTAGGTAAACGGTTTCTTGTCTTTAGTCATCATTGCGTTCTGTACGCATGGCGGAGGCTCCAAACGACGATCTGGGATCTGGAGAGATTTATTTTTAGTTTATTACACATTATCATGTAAATAAAATAAATATTACAATACAAGTAACTTGACGATGACGATGAAATATCAAAACATATCAGGGTTATATTATATCTATACAAAGTTTTTCTCGTAACTGACATCAACAGGTTCATTTAGAATATCAGTTGATAATAAAAATATCTATAGCTATATAAGATAACAAGAGCCGTTCCTGAGAAAAAGAGTCTTGCCGGATAGACAAACAGACGGACAACAATGTGATCCTATAAGGGTCCGTTTTTTCATTCTGAGGCAAGGAACTCTAAAAATGTGTAAAGGAAATTGTTAAAGCTGGCCGCTAAAATATGATTATATTTTAATGTTGACAATTGATGGCTAATCAAATAATCATATTCAAATGTTGAAGAATTAAGAATTGTTTCATGGCAATTATATTTTAGAAACTATTAAACCTTAACCTGTACTTATTTGGTATTCGCTATGTGCAACTGCTTGGAAGGGAGACGCTGAACGACCGTGCGCGCTTAGCGGCGAAAGCTGGCATTCTTAGGGCACGTCAGTGACGTCATATACTGATATAAAATCAAAAGTAAGAAATGACAATTCGTAAATGCTGCATTATTAATTGTAATAATACATAAAAAATAGTGATGTTAGCTTTTATTGTTTCCCAAAATTTAAGCATAAGTTAATTCAAAGAGAAAAATGGATTTCCATCGTGAGAAAGCACAAGTAAGTATCATAACCTTAATTGTACATTCACAATAATGTAGTGTGAACGCACTAGAAAATATGTATTTAATATAAAATAAATATAAGAATAATGAAATTTAATAATTTTTATAAAATTACAACTTGAATTTTGATATTAAATTAATAAAATAAGACAAAATATTCTTTTATATATATGACAGATGTGACAGATAAAATTGCACTATATTAGAAATAATAATAATTAAAGACTACTGTTAATATATAAAAGAACTTACATAAACTTTAACAGAATAAGGCTCAGAAGTTACTAAAGTCTGCCTAATTACTGCTGCTCGAATCAAATAGCTTTTTCCATTTTGTCTTAATTCTCCAACATCAATTCCATGATTAGCCTCAGCTAAAGTTTTACCCTTTGACACAGTTTGAGGTTGAAAGTTTATAGTATGATTTATTTTTTCAAAACCCGTTTTTAATATGGCATTCATACTTTTTACTTTTATCATTAATTTTAATTTTAATTCACTTTTTACTAGTTGTCCCTTTTGACATAATGTATAAAAGTGGCAGTGGTCTCGCCGATTAATGCCGCTAGATGACTTTGATGTTGCACATAGCGAATACTGTCTAAATGTCTGAACACAATACATTAGGTGCGTTTGGTATCAAGGTGTAGTGTAAAAAGTGTAAGCACTTTTGACACTATTACGTTTGTTATACAAAAGTGCAAAATAACTGATCCGTTTGTTATTTCAGTGTGGGACTAAAAGTGTAACAACTATTAGTCCTGACTTTTGAGCAGGTGCACGTAGTGTAGTGTAGGTCACGTGATATATGTCTGAATTGACAATCGCTGTGACAGATTTGATACTTTTTTCGTACTCAATTTTTTACATTTTTTGTCTCTTAAAAATGAATGAGCTTCAAAATGTAATGGTACAAGATAAATATGGCAGTGAGTTTAACATTTTTACGACCAAAAAAAACTGTAAAAACTAGAAATAATGAACTCATTAATTTATTTTGTAATGCGCATGTACAATCTACTCAGAATGTACACTAGCCCGTTTGTTACAAGTGTACATTTAGTTTACACTTTTGGTGAACTTTTTACACTTTTCAGTGAAAAATTATCTACACTACACTACACTACACCTTGATACCAAACGCACCTATTATTTAGTATTTTTTTAAGAATTATTTCGGCTATTTGGCAATGTCGCCGGCAGTCTCCTGTATAGGTACTATCCACGTGTTAATATTAAAATTGCAACATACTCCTATAAGAATATCGCCCACGTATTACATGCCATTATGAACATATTTTTAGCATTTGCATATATTTATTTGTCTTTAAATATCATTGACTCTTACAAACTGGTTTATTTGTAGCAAAAATGTGTTCTCTCGTCCATGAAACTTGCAGGAAACACAATATTAAGTGTACATTAGTCTATCAAAAATTATATTTTTACGTAGTACAGTCGAGTTTTTATTTGCGGGGGTACGAAATAGCCATCAGATGCTTTCTACGAACCACAATTTACAAAAAAAAAACGTTTAAATAAGTTCAAAAAGTTTTTGCCATATCCACTATAAAATAGTTACTTTACATGCGTGTATGCATGCATGGAACGGGTCAGTTAACAGACAAGTGTGTTAAAAGTGTTTTCAAAACACATAAGAGTGTGGAAAATAACGCCATTTCCATAGCGATTTATGTTAATTGCTACTGTGTGTGTGCACTGCGACAGATCATGGCCTTATAGAGTGAAGTTGGCGATGCAAATAGACTGTCAGAATTTTTTGAAAATACTGAAAATGAAGTGAAAAGTTGCTATTTTATAGTGGGTATGGCAAAAATATCATATATTTCTCGTGCGTAATGATATCATGACTCGTGTGACTGTTAAAACTCACTGGCGCTTGTTTTAACATACTGTCACTACTCATCAGTATACTTCATTACGACACTGAAAATACAATCTACTATTTAATTGTGTTTTGAAATAATGAGTAGCATTTTAGTTAGACCCATATTTCTGAAAATAAACTTATCTAGAATTCGTTTTTTTAATGTTGTCGATAAGTTGCTATTTTTTAAATTGTTGGCCAAAACAGGCCGTTAAAATTACTAACAAGCCGTGAGGTGGGTTTATTAGGACTAAAGTGCGACCCTTGAGATCCACACGACGAACTTCCCAGTTTGATAAATATTTAATAATAATAATTAAATTAGATATTACACAGAAAAGTAATTATTTTAATCATTAAAACATAATTATTATTTATTTTTAACAATAATTAAAAAAAAAACGGCTGAACCGATTTTTATAAAATTTATGTCGGATCAAAATGGCGTTAACACGCCTCGATTGACACCCTTACGAAGTCGATATAATTTTTTATTCTCGAGATATTGTGTAAAATCTACTTTTTTGGAGGTTATTTGGTTAAGAAAAAAGAACGGCTGAACCGATTTTGAAAAAATTTCTTTCAGATCATATTTACGTTCATACGCGTCGATTGGCACCCTAACGTAGTCGATATCATTTTTCATTCTCGAGATTTCGTCTTAGAAAGAAATGGACACATACATACATACATACGTACGTACGTACGTACATACGTACACACACACACACAGACATCTTTCTAAAAGTAGTGTAAAAATAGTGTAGTGACCTTGAAACAAAATTTTTTTTTTCCTTTTTGATTTCGATTTTCGGACCCATTACAATAACTTCCAATGGGAAGTTAAAAATATCCAAATGAAATTACAATAAACCTTAAATGAACTTTACCTCTGACTTTATCCTAACTGCAGGAGCAATTCCTGGAGGCGGTGGTGGTGGAGGTGCAGGTGGTGCCGCTATGTCACCGATACCAGGGCTCGAACTACCCTGACTAGTCTGTCTTCTGAAAATAAAGAAAAATAGTTTTTTTAATACATCTAATAATGTTACAACTCGTACATCTCAAAGTTCGACGTGCTGTCAAAATACAATTTTAACATTGGAAATGTTTATGTTCGTATATGGGGGCAGAGTTACGAGTTTTCGTTTAAGGCCAAAAGACAACGGTATCGCGATCAAGTGAGGAGCAATCATGCAAAATTGAACAAGTGCAATTTTTTCGAAATGTGTTTTTAACATTGGAAATGTTTATGTTCGTATATGGGGGCAGAGTTACGAGTTTTCGTTCAAGGCCAAAAGACAACGGTGTCGCGATCAAGTGAGGAGCAATTATGCAAAATTGAACAAGTGCAATTTTTTCGAAATGTGTTTTTTAACATTGGAAATGTTTATGTTCGTATATGGGGGCAGAGTTACGAGTTTTCGTTCAAGGCCAAAAGACAACGGTGTCGCGATCAAGTGAGGAGCAATCATGCAAAATTGAACAAGTGCAATTTTTTCGAAATGTGTTTTATATCATGTCTAGTTAATTGACAGGTATTTGCGACGATCTGCGGTGTTATTTTTGAGCAAATGTTAATAAATACTGTAGAAAAATCCATTTAAAAGTTAAGTAATCAAGCAAAAGTGAGCGCGTATATAACAGAAGAATAATAGGGCTATTCCTGACAAAACTAAACAGTGCATTGATAAATATTGTGTGTATGATAAACAGTTAATTATGTTTCATATATGCTGTTATCATTTCCAATGTCCTCGATGGTTGCAAGGATTGCGAAATCTGTGAATTTTTTGAAGTGAAAACTTCCTTAGGCGCGTTAGGCACTCTTTGCTTGGGTAATGAAAAAATGTGAAGCGTTCGCAACTACTTCCGTAAGAATTCGCAACCCGACCGTAAGAATTCGCAACATACTTATATTTATAAAAACGGCCGTCTACACACTTCCACCCTGCATAGCGCAGTTGGTTATATCTTTGCGTTCTATGCATAGGAAGCGGTTCGAGACCTGGTCAGCGTAGAATTTTTGGCCTTTTTTTCTAAATTCTACATGATATTTATTTATATATTTTTTTATTTTTGTTATATTCTTTCTTTGACAATAATTATAATTGGTGGTTTTTACGTAGATAGAATTATTTTTAGTTCATAAATTAGAAAATATGAAGTTTTAACTTCTGTCGTGTGGTCATAAGCACACACCCATTTTTTTGTTGTTGGAAGACTGACGAGTCAAAAATTTATTTGTCTGATATCTTTGGACGACAACTCAACAACCAAATTCGGGGTACTTTGATGGAAACGAAAACATGTTTTTTTGGAAGATAAACAGCGATTCGCTTCTCAAAGGTGGCGCCAAAATTCTAAATAGCACACGGAGTCGTGCGATGCTTCATTTGAAAGATCATTTCAATTTGAAGATGACTTCACTTTTAAAATATTTTATCGATGTTCAAAATTTTAAAATACAAAATTTTTGAACAAGTCATCTTTTTCTCTCTTCTGTATACAGTTTCAAAGTGGCGGCTCGTGGGGTAGTGCCACAGTGCCATGGCACTACCCCTAATTTTTCAATTTTCTCTAAAAATATTTTTTGTTAATATTTTTATTAATATATTTTTTTTATCAATTTATAAAATTATCGATCGTCCGGATAGCAGAGTTCAGCTTAAATCGCACAAATTTCCTAAAACATTTTCACCACGCGATCAGTAACACGTATCCTGTGCCATTTAATAATAGGCACAGTGTAAACAAAGCATACCTTACGGTCCTTATATGTGAGCAAGAGAGATAGAACTATGACTCATGATTTCCCTATGCTGTAATGCTAAATCTAAATGAAATGTGTGCCAGGCACATTATTGGCGATATTCTGTTTGGTCATTGTTGGAATTTATACGCATTGTTGTTTCGGTTAAATGTTATTGTTGATAACAATTTTGTTTTATTATTTGACGGTTTGCCAGAAATGTGTAGAGGTCTTGAACTTTATTAAACTGTTTTTTTTCGGATTTCTATTGTTGCACTTTGTGCCAGTGTGTACTTGTTTAGTCAAACATAGACAGTTGCGTGGATAGTCACTAGGTAAGTTATTTTCTATGTTTTATAGGTACTTCTTTTCTATTTTGACCTTCGTTTTGGCACCACCTGTCTAAACAGGCACGAGCCGCCACTGCAGTTTCATGATTTCATATGTCAAAAAAAATCTTGGAAATCGCAAAACTACTAAGATAAATATTTATGCTTCTACATTAAAGTTTATTTATTAAAAAAATATAAAAAACTTGAAATATTATTTATCAGATGCTAACTAAGAATAAAATCAAAGGTCGCCGGATGTCAGTACTTTGTAAAGGTTAAACGGAAAATGAGAATACTATAATCTGTTTAGTTATAAAGATATACAATAATGTTTTCTGTCCATATATGGTATTACGATAATATAAAACGAGTGAGAGGCCATGGTCAGACATGGGCACTTGGCGCCTGCTGTTACGTCATAACGATCATAATTTGTATTCGACGACTCTGTTAGATTACACAGAGTCAGGATCGAAATATATCCAGTGTGTACTGAAAAAAGTAATTTTTGTTTGAGTCTTTGGTTCACATAGAAATAAATCATGGAGACGTAAGTGTATCACGTATGTGTACATCTCTTCTCTTCTCTCTCTCTACATATTATAAATTCGAAATTTCCGGACTTTGTACAATACAAGCACTATTTACCGACTATTGATCGATGTGTTACTATATATAGTAACGCGCCTACAAAGTCCACATCATGAGAGAGTCATGTTTTTAATGATTTATACAGAAGTTAATAACTTTAATAAAAATAAACTAAATCGTAACGTAGTCTGTAATTGTAAGGTTTTAAGGACTCGAAGAGCGAATTTTCCGTTTTCATAATTTTTTTCCTGTTTTTCAAATTTCAATCTATACATAGTATCGCTTTCCGTGTCTGTCTGTTCCACCGCTAACTCCTCCTAAACCACGCAACAGATTTTGATGCGGTTTTCACCATCAGTTAGATAATTTTTCAGGAAAGGTTTATATATATAGTGAACGAGCGTAGCGAGCGAGTGAAGCGAGTGAGTAATGTGATTCCTAAACCACGCAACGGATTTTGATGCGATTTTCACCATCCGTTAGATAATTTTTCACGGAAGGTTTATATATATAGCGAACGAGCGAAACGAGTGAGTAATGTAATTATAATATTCCAGCGAACAAGCGAAGCGAGTGAGTAGCGTATTTATAATATTCAAGCGAACGAGCGAAGCGAGTGAGTAGTGTATTGCACCCGAGCTTTCTTAGCACCCGGGCGAAGCCGGACGGCGCTGCTAGTGTTCTATATAATTGTGTAATCTGGCAGAGGCGATTGTATTACAGTCATGTATAAGTACTACATAAATGAGTGTAGAGTTAAGTGGTAGGGAATCGAAGGAAGACACCGCGACCTAGAAGATCTGTTGTGTTCCCCTAATATCCAAACAGTTTTTAGGGTCCCTAGACTGTACAAAATTTAGCATCTTATTTAAACTGATGTCTTCGAAGTCGTTTTAGTAACCTTGAGTGCTGCGGAAATTGTTCCTGTTCTCAATATAGAGAAAATTTGATTTGGTTGTCGAGCATCTATAATCTACAATATCTATCTACCTATTTAAAGTGGGTATCAATAGAAAAACCTTTTTTGAAAGGTGAAAAACTCTATTATTCTGTTTAATGTGCGCCATTATACAATTTATGTCTTGTGTGGGTTTATTTAAAAATAATAAAAAAAATCGCTTTGTGGAATGTTTGAATCAAATTTAAATCTTACTTCATAGGTGTGATACTTATTCAATTTAAAAACGGTGGAATGCCAAATTTCTAAAATTTAGAAGTAAAAAAAATGTTCGAACATTTTCATATTAATTTTAAAAGGGAAAACCTTCACTAATTAATTTCTAATTATTCATTTATCATTCGTATTTTGGACTTTGTTCCAATTTGTATTTCCGGCAGAACAATCTATACTTCCTTATTGAAGTACATTGATCTTTTGGTCATAGCGCGCAGCCACGTTTTGTTTACTTAGCGTTCTATTTTTGGTTCAATTTATTTTTACTGAAGTAGGTAAGCGAATCAGTTTTGTTGATTTTGAGTAATTATAGTTACGAAACAATAACAATTTATGTCACCAGCTACTTAGTATTACGATAATATTTTGTCATGGCACTAGTTTTTTTTTACCAATTCATATTTTCAATTTATTATTTTTTAGGGTTCCGTACCTCTGCAGAATGAAAAAACAGAACCCTTAGAGCGAAACTACACGGGCGGATTTTCCGCTGCGTGTTTCTCGCGACGAGAATTTCGCTGAATTTTACGTATCAAAACAGAAAGCGTTTTTCCCGTCGAGTACATTCACGCGAAACAATACAACTTTTTGCTAGTTACAAAATGGACCCCACTGTGTTAGGTTGCGCTACTGTTGTATGCGCAAATTTATTTTTAAAGAATAGAAGGAAAAAACGACGTTTGGGTTCATCCAATCTTCAGAGACAGACTATATAAATTTCTCCGTGTCGAACATTTTACCCAGACTGTACATCCGTCGGTGATCCGTCGCCTCGTCTAGTTTGCCCCGCACTAAACAATGTTTTTCGTTTCTAGCGGGTTGTGGCGACGACGATATTAACACAATCAGAAGCGTTGTACTCGCTCGCGCAGACAAAATAAAAAAAACGCGTCGTATATTCAGTTCGTCTAATTTCACTGGTTTGTAGGCACGGTTTCGATTTGGGCGTGCAATCCGCCGCGTTAAAAACGCTGCAGAAAATCCATCAGTGTAGTTTGGCTCTTATAGGATTACTTTGTTGTCCGTTCGTCTGCCTGTCCGTCAAGACTCTTTTTCTCAGGAACGGCTAGAGATATCAAGTTGAAATTAATATCAAATACTAATGTTTACAACCCCATAGTCCTGTAAAAAAATCAAGCTTCTAAATGTGCGTCCGTCCGTATGTGCAGAAGCCTGAGTGAGATCGTTCAACGGATCAAAACAAAATTTTAAACTTAGGTTTTTTTAAAGGATTCCCCAGCACCGTAGCTAGGGCCTGGTAAAAGGGCTTCGCGCCAAGGTGGCAAACCCCAGCGATGCTATTTGTAGTGAGCATAGAATTTTATTAATTTGATACTGGAATTTTCGTTCTCGAATGTGTATTTAAAAGTGATTTAGTTTTAATAGAGGTCATAGTTCAAAAATGGTCTGCAATTTTTAAACAGTGTCATTTGTTACCTGAACTTTATTTAAAAAAAATACACTACACTCTGTTGGTATATCCACGTTTTTTTGGCTTCAATGCAAATTTGTAAATGTACACTTTCACACTGTTCACTTTTTCAACTTTATTACAGAGATTCAACTTGAAGACTAAGAACTTTTGCAATTTCAACTAATTAAATTCCCCATCCACTTAAGAAATGATTGCCTATACGGTATGTTCAAAATTATACGGCAAAATGATTTAAAAGTTAAACACGTTTTTTATTGAAATAAACTGATTATCTACAGTAGAACCTCGATTCTTGATCATCGTCTATTATCCATCTATGATATCTTACGCAAATATATAAGGCCAAAAATATTTATGTAAAGTGTACTTTGTAGAGATGTAACGAATATAGTGAAAACGGCCAAAAATACCGAATATTCGATGTTTCGCGTTTTAACAAATAAAATAACGAGGCCGTCATAATAACGAATTGTTTTCATAACCCTGGAATTTAAAATATTAATAAAATATTAAAAATAGTCCGAGTGCAAAAATGCATTTTTTATGTTGTTGTTCAACCAACACCACCTCCAATAAAGCCTGACATTGGCTTTGTGACGTCGTGGCTTACAGGCCGGACCGTAGCGCGTAATGCGTATAATCATAAGTCCTACAACTAATCTCGAGTTAAGAGTATTCTCTACATAAAGTTACCCCCTGCACTCTTTATCTCAAATCCTTTCCCCCAGCCTAAAAACTGTTACAGCTTTCCCTACGCTATTTTTAAAGCTAAACGATTCGGGTAAACGCCAAATGAAGGACCAAGAATCACACTACAGATCCTACGGGTGAATTTGTTGAAAAAAAGTTTTGGCTACGTGTGAAAGATCACGTAATTTTTAAACAGTTGTAAGTTTTTCTAGGAAAAGTTTTTCAATTTTTCGCCTAAAGGATCTGTAGTGTGATTCTCGGTCCTTCGTTTGGCGTTTACCCGAACCCTTTAACTTAAAAAGAGCGTCGGGAGAGCCGTAACCGTTTTTAGGCGAGGAGAAAGGATTTGAGATGTACGGAGCAGGGGGTAACTTCCGGTAGAGAATACTCTTAAGATAGATAGTTTTATTATATAGCCAAAAATTCCCGTCAAAATCGACATTCAAGTGATGAACGTCACGGGAAAAAAGTTATACTCTATCTCATGAACCGATATAGCAATGAAACACTCGATCAGCATCTGAGTGGTCGCTTGAAACTCAATACAGCAGAAGGCAGTGTAACAACCAATCAGATACTTTGTGTATCTTACTAGAGTATATGCTCTTCACGTGATAACTATATCTGTTGATAGTTTGTTTTATAAAATTTTGACAAGTAGAGAAACATTAATAACTACATATGAACGCACTGTATAAAAAGCAGGATATTAATGGTTATGAATTAATCGATTCATTGATATGTACTTGTAAGTGCATACTTCTATTTATGGTAAGATACTGACCATATGGCGTGGCGGCAATATTCGTGTATATAGATTGTTATTATATAGGTAAGATATCCACATCAATCCTTCTCGTTAGTCAAAACTAGGTTATCTCAAGTTGAATTTATGGTTGTTTTAATTCACTTTTAGTCAGGGACGCCGGAACCGGTGGGAGGGGGCAGGTTACCCCCCGAAATTTGGATGAGGGGGCAAGAGTACCGCCCTCTTAAAGTTGAGCAAGAGGAAGATACATTTTAGAGAACATCTAACGTTTCGTCTACAAATGCGATATACATTTTCAAAGGTGATGTGGCAGCGGTCGAAGTATCCTCCTTGGCCTTGAGTAGTCACACTTCGACCGCTGCCATATCGCCTTTGAAAATGTCTACCCCAGTTGTAGACGAAACGTCAGGTGAAAATACCATCGAACCACGGCCTACAAGCTCGGAAACCATCAAGATTAGTAAACACTAATCTTGAAAATGCATCCTTGCATTCCTCTACGGTACATCACTGATTATGTCCCACAAATTGCTCTTAGAACACCAATAAATTGACGTTCACATATTAACTCCCGATTCAAAATTTGACAGTCTAAATAATTTACAACGAATCAAAACAAAAATCTTCTTTATTTTTGGACATCACCCATCCTTGTGTTGTACATCGTAGTGATTTAGCTCTTCAAGATGTACTGATTTGCAGGCTGCAGCAGTATTGAGTGAGAGACCCCAGCCAATGGCTAAATTTGGAGTCCACGGTCTCACATATACGCAAGCAGAGCTCTACAGTCGCACTATTGGGGCCCACGTAGCCTCGCATCAGAACTACGCTTCCGCGTTGATGTACGCACATGCAGCGAGTGTTAAGAGCGTTCTTTTATAAAAACATTGGAATAGGAGATTTGCACGATTTTTTTTTACTTTCCAATTCAGAGCTAACTTCAAACCCGAAAACAGACAGATAGTAATTATAAACGCTCGACAGGCGAGGCCATCAATAATATTAATCGACTTTTAAGTTTACTGTACTTGACCAACGCATAATATTAAATTCTCAATATTTTGAAAAGAAAATCTCAAAAAATATTTGCTTCAATTTAACAAACGCAGCTGCTATTTACTTTGTAGTCAAAGGAAATAAACGTATGTTCTATAGTCGGGCCACTGAACAGATGGAGTGATCGCGTGAAAAGCACATGAATAACTTACACCGCAGGCGTGGCCTTCGCATATAGTTTCGTTCCCGAATGTTCAAGCAACCAATCAGGTACTTTGCACGCGGTGATCACGCAGTGATCTTACTTCATGCAGCCCGACTATATTGTACACTGATATATTTAAATAAAATATGAATTAAAAGATTAATTGTGGAATCGTTAATGATATACCTACATAAAAATAATTTTTTTTCTATCATTAATCGTCTATACAGGGTGTATCACAGGATTGAGAACATAGGGAAAACACTGTAGTAAAAATCATGAATGATCTGTGATTGCTTTCTTTTCATGCTAATTTAATAGTCCAGCAGTCAGGTACTTTTTACCAGGAAAGTACTCCGAAGTTAATGATATTTTGGTATGTTGTTTGTGGGTACTCTGTGGAGTAGAATCTGAGTTTTCGACCTCGAGGACCCTGTGCTAACGTGAGGGGAGCCGAAAAACCACGAAATTTTACCACCTTTTTTGCTTTTTTCGAAATCTCTCAGAATCGGTCGACTTAAGCAATTCTTTCATTATGTAATGTTTTAAAGAGGATTACATTTCTTACAATTTTCATTCCCACAACTTTTCTGTGGTATTAATGGTAAGCGCGCTGCAGCTTCTTGAAAATCACCTGCTCCGCTTTTTGTAACCTTGATAACCATTGGTTAAAATGTAATGTTCTTTTCAATAGTTTTATTTATTTTGTTCTTCATCGAACTTTAAATTGAAAATACACATGTTACACATTGGTTACCAAGGTTACAAAAAGCGGAGCGGGTGATTTTCAAGAAGCTGCAGCGCGCTTACCATTAGTACCACAGAAAAGTTGTGGGAATGAAAATTGTAGGAAAAGTAATCCTCTTTAAAACATTACATAATGAAAGAATTGCTTAAATCGACCGCTTATAAGAGATTTCGAAAAAAGCATAAAAGGTGGCAAAATTTCGTGGTTTTTCGGCTCCCCCCACGTTAGCACAGGGTCCTCGAGGTCGAAAACTCAGATTCTACTCCACAGAGTACCCGCAAACAACACACCAAAATATCATTAACTTCGGAATACTTTCCAGGTAACCCCCTTCATTTATTTCCTGCCGCTTGGACTAAAACGTATGAAAATTAATTTAATTTAGTTAGCCATGATTGCATTCTATCTTTGTCGCCTATACTCATTTTGTTTATGTCTTCCTTGTTGCACTTATTAATTTTCTATGTTCTCAATCCTGTGATACACTCTGTATAATCGTCGCTTGATGCTAATTTCGCTATAGTGAGACGCTTATCGAATATATAAAAAAACAATCTGAACGTTTACTAGTAAACTAAAAATGAAGAACTTTTCAAAATTACGTAAATACTTCTTAAACTAATACTGAAAACTTGTTCTAAATATTTTTCATATTACAAGAGTAGTTAAAGAAAATGTTGAAAAGTAAAGTACACTAAGAAAACATGCCGTTACACGATAGCATCACAATGCACTTTATTCTGTAGCATTCTTAACAAGACATATGGTTTCACAGCGACGGCATGCGTCGTGACGAACGTCTTACGTCATATTTATAATCATCGTTAAGTGAACATTTTGCACCTACTTGTTCGATCTTAAACAATGACTCACCAAAGTAACTTTGACCGCCTCTGTTTACGTATGATCTTGACGGTATACAATATTTTTACGACTATTAGTTGTTTGTATTACAAATGCCCTTAGGTTTTAAAGATGAATTTCTGTAATTTTCGGACTTTAATTAACGTAAGGGGAGTTAGATCTGACTTCTGAAGAAAAAATATTCTGTATATGCCATATGTATGTATATTATGTATATACAGGTCTACCTATTTTATTTTTTATGTGTGATGGTACACGTCAAACGAAGACTATTAGTGTTAAAACACCTTAGTAAAAGTTGTGTTTAAGAGAGGAAAATTAATGTTTAAATCCATATTCTAACATTGACTTAGTTGACATGATGTAAGTGAGCTAATTTATAGAAAAAGTGCATCAAAATGGAGATGGGCACATGAAAAACGTAATGTAGATAGCAGCAGGTTTATAACCACCTAAGTTATCAATGGTTTTTATAGAAAAACGTGCGAGATATCAAGTTTTTCCCTTCAGTTTCGGATTCTTTGGAAATACAAAACCTCTATATGATTTGAACATTGTAAACACAGCACATCCGCATTGTCAACTATTTATTATTTTAAATAAACTTATTCTCTGCACACTACTATGACCTGCCCACAGACCACGGTAGTTATAGGGGCTGGCGCCCCTAGCGGTCAAGTTTGGAACATCTCCATTATCATATAACTTTATACATTGATCGTCTTCTTTTGACCTGTACTATCATCCCCATATACAGGGTGTATCACAGGAAACTGAACATAGGGAAAAGTACACAGTATAAATTAGTTAAGATCAGAGATTGCATTGCCCTCTATTCATGTAAAAAACCATGATAATTAATTTAGTTAAGTTAATGTGTATTCTATCTTTGTCACGCTACTCATTTTGCTTATGTTTTCCTTGTTGCACTCATTACTTTTCTATGTATTCAATCCTGTGATACACCTTGTATATTTGTTTTTCGGTTGTACGTCAGAAAAACGTTTCATCTGTATACACACTCTGGGAGACACTGTTCTACTTGATATCCAAAACCGCTATATTTGAACGAATAGAATGCTGAGAAAGGCCTTGAAAGTGTTAAATTTCTACTGTCTTCATAATATTGTGACTGACGCACATAAAGCGTGCACTGGTGCACATAATAGTCTATGCTGCACTTGTAGTCGATCCGCCGGAAGCTGACACGCGTGTTTTGTTTGAAAGAGTAGCCATTTTCAAGATCAAAAAGTAGCTGAAGAAACGGTTGACAAGTTAAATAATTCGTTAGACAATTTATTGCACACACCGCTACATCTAGTGGGAGTGTGTTCTACTATCATATATACGCAAGTAGTTATATTATCTAGATCATTGATTCCCAAAGTGGTCCAGGTGGACCCTCTGGGGTCCACGGGAGACACGACGGGGGTCTACATTGGCGTAACAAAAAAATGGGGGTTCACAATTCGTAAGCGGGGGTCCACGAAAATTTATCTGGTTTCGATAGTGAAGAACCAAAATGTTGGCTTGACTTCACCTATCAATGTATTACGACTGCTATCATATTACAATGTAATGTAAACCTTACAATGTAATATGATAACAATAATAATTAATAGTGTAATAATTACATATTTGAATAAATACAACACAAGAAAATATACTATTTTTCTTTTTATTTTTACCACTCCGAATGGGGAGTTTTCTAAATAAAATAAGTGAGAATTGATTGGTTTCTTGTGCTGTGAGTAGATGTCAAAAAAGTAAAGTTGGATGGAATCACTTTTTTGATTGGCCATCTTTACTTTTTTGACATCCACTCACAGCACAATCAATTAATTAATTAACCAATCAATTCTCACTTTTTTTTCGAAAACTGTTAATTCGTGGTTGGAACTCAGCCACAACGCAAATTTCCATAGTTAGATCTAATCTTTACATTTTTGTCGAGTTTTGGGAATATGGTAGAAATGTAGCTGCAGGGGGTCCACCGGAACCAGCAAAATTTTTAAAATGGTCTATGATTATTTTCGCACGAAATCCATTCAAATTGTATAGCTTTTCCAAAAAGAGAAATTGTGTTCTATAAAATGGAACCATTTTTAGATTGATTCGGGTTCATAATAATTAACAAGTAAGTAGGTACTAAAATTGTAATTGAAGATCGCGAACAGAAGTTGTCGCAAAATTATTACCTATAGCAGTTATTTCTTCCTTATTTTTAAATTAAAAATATTTTCAAAAAAAAAATAACATTAAATAGAACGCAAATACATTCTGTAATAAATAATCTAATATTCGAAACCAAGCTAATTTTCAATTTTTGCAAAATAATCAGGTATAGGTATATGGGGAGGGCCAAAGGGAACACTATGCGGTGTTTCCTTCATAATTTTCGACTGGATCGAGCTAGTAGGACCACGCGAAATTATTGTCTTTTTTGTAGGGCGGGAGTCCGATTTATACTTTGCGGCGGTTGCGGAAATTTTAAGCTCCCACTGAGACAGTGTGCAGTTTAAATTTTAATTAATACAGGGTGATAAAATACAAGTAGGTAATAATTAACTGAATAAGTAATTTTCCAGGAATTTGGAATGTAATTATTTTAATCTAAAATAAATACAAATCTCATCATTAAATTCCAATTATATCAATTAGACAATTTACAGTTTGAATTCAAACCAACGATACGGTAGTTCATCATCAAAACATATTATACGTGGTTTTCCCTGAATAATACAGTAAAATATAAACAAACCGGGTATCAAATATCTATGACTGAACGATGATAATACTGAATGAGTCATAACGTGGAAGGTTGCGTCATCATTGGTGCGTGTCAAACAATGTCAATTATATACAAGATAAATTTACATATTGTTATAAATCATGTACGAGTCGGGCATGTTCATTGTTGAACTTCCGAATCATGATAATGAATGTTATAAGACATGTCCTTCTCATATCCTATAAAACAGACAACAAGATATAGTCCAAGAGCTCGTGGTCAAAAATTGCAAGAATGTTGGCCAATATTTTGAGATTAGTTAGTCTTTAGGGTGTAAATAAATATACTAGTCAGCAAATCATCGGTTGGAACACCTGGCACCGGGGCGCTTTAAAATATGTAAAAAAACTAGTGATTTGTAAAAACTGAATTTTGGTTAATTTAGTGAATTTAATTTATGAAAAAAAAAACAGTCAGAACTCATTTTGATAAATCTAGAAGTTTGAAATTTCTACCGGCTGCTGACTAGCTCGGTTTTATCAAAATGAGGTCTGACTGTTTTTTTTTCAGCTTTTGGACTATTAAGTGCACCTAATCAGTTCTATCAGTCTATGACATTGAGAAACCTTTGATATCTCACACGTTTATGCAAATTATCACAGACCAGCGCCGGCTTTAGCCATCCGGGCGCCCCGTGTGAGATATTCTTCAGCGCCCTTTATTTCTTATTATTAACTGGCATTTTGTCCGCGAATCGCGAGTCAAGGCACCGCATTAGCGCGCGGCTCCCCCTTGGGGCCCTGGCGCCCGGAACGACCGCCTGGATTGTCCCCCCTACAGACTTGTAAGTTTGATAAACCAGATTAAAATTGAAAAGTTACATATGCAAATAGAACAAGTTTATATTATCTACAAGAAATACGTACATTACAATTTCATAACTGAGATATGGGTAATAAACAGCAGTAATAAATTATTGATAAACGAATTATAATGACCGATATGAGATGTTTGTTCAATAATAATTGACGCAACGATCAGGTAGTTTTATATATTATACAGTGACAAACCAGAAATGTCACAATATATATATATATATATAAAAATCGTCAAGGAAGCAATTTGATATGTGCTGCGGTATAAGAGGGACGCAAAATAGTGCGTTGAACGTATATATATATATATATATATATATATATATATATATATATATATACAAGGTGTTCCATTAGAAAAGGAGAATATTTTGGGAGGTTGTGTAGAGTAGAGTGTATCTATGTCTGTATTGCGGGTACAGACAAATGATGTGAATACCGTTAATGACAAATAATTGTATTCGTTGTCATGGTAAGAAATACTTTCATCCACTTTTATTTATCCTATGAAATTAAATGTTCGTAAAATATAATAAATAAAATAATTAATTTTATTTTTTTTATATTTTAATTGTTATCCAGTACCTATATATTTTCATTATTATTAAAAATATATTAAAAGCCTTCGGGATTCGAACCTGGGCTTGGTGTTCGTATCTGTCGGCAGATTCGTACTTTACCATACAGCCACACTGATTTACTATTGTCTGATACCTTACATAGTCATACATGATGTGTTTTGATTCACATATGAACCATTTCCCCTGTTTCCGTTATATCTAATATTTCTAAAATGCCACCACAGGTATTAAAAAGTTATGTTGCAAAACTGTCGATAGTAAATTCAGAATAATTTCCCAAAATCAAACGTCTAACTTACATAATGCTTTCAACCTTTTTCTCATTGCCTTTGTCTTCGAAAATTATCCTTCGAGGTAATGCACCAACAGTATTTATTCTAGATTTGCCTCTATGATTATTTAACATTTCTTTGTACAGAATGTACGCCGCATGTGAATCCTCAGTGTTTGATGGCTTTGTGCAACTTGATTTTACACATTTTTTCCACTTTTTTTCTTCATAATCACTGTATTTTGAATTAGAAGAAATAATAACAAATTTGCTTTGTAACTCTAATATATTATTAAATTAGAATAGAATAAAATGGATAATTTCAGTAAAGTGTCTTCTATTTAAATCTATAATTTAGTATAGCATTAAAAAACAAATGTGGGACATGTATTTTATTGGAAAAATTTTTGTTCTATGATATTTTTTCGTTCGGTTTAAAAGGTAAATGAGAAAAACTCAAAAGTCAAAATGGGCCGCTCCAGAGGTAGTTTTTTATCCAAAAGAGGATGTTCAATCTACGATATAGATGAGAACTGTTTAGTGTCTTATTTCTAACCCTTTTAAGAATTCATTTTCAAACAAATTCATCGTACTTTATTTATTTCTCCTAAAAAGTCTAAAATGCCTGGACTAATGATGTTCAATGAATTTGTGTAAAAATGTTCTACGCAATTTTAGAGTTGAATCTGAGTCATGAAAATACGGAAAAAATTACATTTCAAAACCGAAAAATGTAACTTACGTATTATTGTTTTCGAAATTGCCTTTGTTTTTTTGAACAATTCCTCGAGGTATATTGGAATTGACAGCATGATTATGTAACATCTCTTTATACATATTATACGCCAAACGTTTGATCTCAGGGTCATCTGTGCTCGTTGTCATTGGCACTTTTGGTTTGGCAAATCCATTCCTATTTTTTGGCTTAAACTCACTGTTATTAAATTATATTTCTACGTTACTAAAATTGTTAATATTGACGAATGCAGTGGTGTAGCTCTAGGGGATGCAAATGGTGTATTTGAACCTTCCAAAAAAGTATTACTACCTTTGCAATCTATTGTTGAACGTATAGGTACTTCTTTAGCGAGGGTAGTGAATTGGAATGACCTCGAGTCAAAAAATACCGACATAAAAATTACCGACTCAAAAATTAATGAAACGTTGACAGGACTAAAACGGCTCTAACAATTTGGATGAAAATTATTGATAAGAGGTTTTAAAGAGCCAAAAAATCGATCTAGCCAGGTCTCATCCCAGAAAAAACAAGTTTTCTTATAGATTTTACAACTTTAAAAATCAATTTTTTGACGTTTTAAAATAGTGTAATATTGTAAGTAGGTTTTGCTTACTTATGTTTCCATAGCTTAAGGGGAATTTTATAAATTATCAAAAATAAAAATAAGTAAATAGTTAAAATTAAAAATGTCAAAAACTTCAACGTGTTCTAATGAAAAATGTATGCACTATAAGTTCGACCGTGCGCTTATGTGGCTGAGACACACTGTCAATTTTTCTGTGATTTTGAACTTTTGAATTGTTGAAATTATTTTCCGGTTTTAGTAAAAACTGATTTTGAAGAGTTCCGCAAAATTGTAGAAATTTTAAATGAGAAATCTAACTTACATAACGTTTTTAAACTTTTTCTCAGTTTCATTGTCTTCTTGTATTATCCTTTCAGATATCCTGACATTATTATTTACTTGGCCACTATAATTATTCACCATCTCGTTGTAAACTTGGTATGCCATATGTTTGACATCCGTGTCATCATCAGTACCTGTTTTTGTAATCGTTAATCCGTTCTGGTGTTTGTTTTTAGCCTCACTATAATTTGAATTCAGGAAATATTTTAGTAAGAAAAATATACCTATATAAGAAACGGATTTAAATTTCTGGCTCTCCTAAGCTCTAAAGCGGATGCCGCCCATCGCCTCTTCTTAAGAGCTAAATTTGCTTATAGGATTGAATTTTTTATAATTTATAATAAATATAAAAACCATAAACAATGGTTCCGAGAACTTTACAAGTTTGCGTCTTTTTCTTTTTAGCTTTCATCTAAAATTTTCCGCCCCTTGGAACGTGCCGGCCTACGCTATAGCCTATTCATAAAATCGGCCCTGAATATATCTTTACTGTATTTTAGTTAATTGTTAACGTTTCAAAAATAAAATATATTTTCTATTATGTTGCTATAAATAGTAGGCGTAGTGAGTTTAGTACGGCTGAAGATATTATAGGATTTTTTGGAAAAATTTTTACAGCCAAATTATATTTAAGTATATAGAAATAGTTTTATTTATTTTAAACGTTTCGCCTTTAAAAAGGCGAAACGTTTAAAAAAATAAAACTATTTCTATATAAATATAATTTGGCTGCAAACATTTTTCCAAAAAATCCTATAAATAGTAGGGTTCTAAATGTCAAAAATTTGAAATTTTGCTATTATTTACTGAAAATATTTTTTGTTGAAATGCATCTTATGTAAAAAAATATCTAAGTTTTAAAATTCACAGTCAAAATGTACAGACTGAAAAATCTAACTTACATTATGTTTTCAAGTTTTTTAGTAGTGCCTTTGTCTTCCTGAACCACTTTTTGAGATTTGACAGCAACAACATTATTGTTAGCTTTATATTTATAATTCATTAGCATCTCTTTATAAATATTGTAAGCCAAATGTTTGATCTCTGGATCTGAAGTAGTCGGTGGTATTTTTATATTTGATTTAACGGATCCTTTTCCTGTTTTTTGTTTAACGTCGCTATAATTAACATTAAAGATAATAAAACTCTACCTTATTTATTAATTTGTAATTTGTGTAATTTTGATATTTGAGAAATTATTTATTGTAAGTAGTTCGGATTTATATTGATAAATGATGTTATTAATTCTAAGTTTTCCAAAACTACAAGCAGTGTCGTATAGCTAAGGTTATCGACGCCTAGGGTATAACATTCCAATTTCGCACCCTTGTTTTATTATCTATTATTAAAATCTTTTACTTTCTGCGTCCTCGGGGCTTGCGCTCCTGGCACGAGCCCCTGTTTACAGGTCCTATAGCTACGGTGCTGACTATAAGAATGTAAAGAAAGAAAATCTGATTTTTTTTCATAGTAACTACATAAATCAGTACATTTTGAATACTATTTATATAGGGTGTTTCAGATCGATCGTCTACGGACAAGTACAGTGATATAGAGAAAAAAATTGTAAGCAGAAACGTTCTTAGACATTTTTTGATCCGATGTACCGTTAATGAGATATTAATTAATGAACCATTTTCCTGAAAGTAGTTTTTTCAATTATCCACGAGAGGCAGCACTTGTGGTAGGTACAAACATTATTTATTCCCCATTAGTGTAGTGTCATTTTAGTGGTATAATAATTAAGTTATACCACTAAAATGACACGACACTAATGGGGAATAAAAAATGTTTGTACCTACCACAAGTGCTGCCTCTCGTGGATAATTGAAGGAAATATTCTCAGGAAAATGGCTAATTATAATGAGATATTTGATTAATTATCACCAAAAGTGGGAGAGTACGCGTGGTTTATTAATATTTTTATGTATTCCGCTCAACTTAATTTAATCGGGTCAAAAAATGTCTAAGGATTTTTCTTCTCACAATTATTTTCTCTATTTCACTGTAAATTGTCTGTAGGCGTTAGATCTGGGACACCCATGATATCAGAAACGTTATATAAGGTTACACCCAATGAAAAGTCACTTACAATGCAATATTAAATTAATTATTTAAACCGTCACTGTCGTGACTCAAAACCGAAACTTCCGGTGACGGGTTAAATAAATAAATGTTTCTGATATTGCACTGTAACGTGACGTCATTTATTCTAGTTCAGCAGAAATTTGCAATAATTAGGTTGAATAAAATTTTTAGAAATATTTTTTCCTCACTAGGACCCAAAGACCCTGTACCGATTGGGTGTCCCTCTTATATACTTATTTAGAGTTACGGGAGTTTCTCATAGGTGATTTAATGCTATTATGATGTATTAGAAACGTTATATTTGTAATGAATTCGAAGTTGCTATATAATTAAATAGAACAATTTGATCCTTGAAAACAGTGTAGAAACTTGTCGGAAGTGAGCCTCCCTTGGCAAATTTTGAATTAATCAGTATTGCTTTTATTGATCCTACGTGCCAAGGGAGTGCTCACTTCCGACAAGTTTCTACGTTATATTTGTAGTTAAAAATAAATGAAGGAATCTTTGAAATGTTAGTAAACGTGAAGATTTAAAAAACCGAACTTACATCATACTTTCTAGTTGTTTATCAATGCCCTTGTCTTCTCGTACCATCCTTGGGGGCAACGCACTAACAATATCGTTTGCTTTACCATTATAATTCACTAACATCTCCCTGTACATGTTATAAGCCAAACGTTTAGTATTCGGATCTGCAGTATTCACTGCGTTCATTGTGCCAGTTGCCATTATCACTTTTGATTTAGTGAACTCAAAAACCGATTAATTTATATACACTATTCTTATCATATATTATCATTCACTAAGCACTTAAGTACGATGAATCAGACGCTCAAACTAAAACATTTTGTTTATTCAAAAAACAATCCTAAAATTTTTATATCACAAAAATATTAAAACACGATAACCGGCAATTAACTCATTTTACATAACAAACAAAAAATCACCAAAAAAAGTTTCTATTTCATTCACTAATGTGGTTAAACTATAATAACACTTTCGCTTTTGAAGCACAGGTATCGCGCTTGAGAGTATGTATGTACTATGTAGGTACACACCGGTCAGTTTGGATGCAAGAAACAAGACTGGCCACGTGATAGAAACCTCGCGAAGTTGCGATCAACTTGAACCGGGAACCACCATAGACCCACTAGGTATGTAACCGCGTGTACTCAGCCGGAGACAGTCAGGGCCATTAATTGTTACAGGCGACTTTATATGAGACCTCGCCTCCAATGTACGCGTGACGTCTAATCGGTCAAGCTCGCCATTTCGCGTCATAACCGATCGGCTACCGAAGTTATATCAGTGATAATGTATAACTTTCTAAATTTCAGTTTATTGGTCCGTGTAGTTTACACTACACACTACAGAAGTGAAACATACTTATGCAAAATCCTATACTACTAAATATATGTGTAACATGAAAAAATGTTATAAATCGAGATTTACAGATTAATTAATATTTATATCTATTAGATATATTTAGATTTATATTTTATTATATTAGGTAGATAATTAGATTTGTTTTTTACGCAACTTTTCGGCGGATGGTTCCAATTCACTCTACAATGCGTAAGGAATTTTCATAAAAAACGTTACCGATATTGTTTATAAAAAGTCAATTTTTAATATACCGTATGTCTCCGAATTGAATTTATAAAAGGGAAAAAAATATCTTTGTTGTACGAAGTACGATTAAGAAGGAGTATAACGGCACATCAGTACCTAAATATACCTAACTTATGTAAGGTTCAACTGTACTAAACTGGTGTTACATTTAAATTATTAGAGTTAATATTACATTAATTCATTACAAGATAGGAAAAACGTATTTTTTAACCGACTTTAAAAAAAGGAGGTGGTTCTCAATTTGGTTGTATTTTATTTATTTTTATGTTTGTTACCTCAGAACTCCGTCATTTATCAACCGATTTGGAATTTTTTTTTTATTTGAAAGGATATACTTTCAGATTGGTCCCATAGAAATTTCATCAAAATCGGTTCAGTAGTTCGGCTGATTTTAATAAAAGTTAGTAACGGCGTGTGATTACTTAAGGTTGTCATTTTTTGACACTTCAGACAGCGTAAGAAAGTCGGTTTAATAAAAGTGAATAACGGCGTGTGATTCCTTTAAGGTAAATGTCACTTTTTGACACTAAAAAGTAAAAAATAAAAAACTTTTTAACAAAAAAAAACCTTCTTCAAAAAGCCACTAAAAAGAGAAAAATAATGAAATTTTGAGTTCTGCGCCAATTTAATAAAATATGAAGTTGGTTAAAAAGAAGATATTAATCACTATACTATACTTTTTAATCAACTTCATATTTAATTAAATTGGCGCAGACCTCAAAATTTCATTATTTTTCTCTTTTTAGTGACTTTTTGAATGAGGTTTTTTTTGTTAAAAAGTTATTTTCTTGCTTTCACGATTAAAGAAACACGCTCTAATATATATTTCTTGATGCCAGTTCGAAAATACGGTTTTATAAGAAATAAAATCAATAATGAATTATTCATTTATAAATTACTAGCAGCCCGTCCCGGCTTCGCCCGGGTGGTATGAAGTTATTATTTAATAGCGGTCACCTATTGTTCCGCTCACGTATATTTAGTATATTTTGTTACCCCCCCGCGAGAATCTCATCCCCTGCGTAGCTTTCTATTAGTGAAAGAATTTTTAGAATCGGTTTAGTAGTTCCAGAGATAAGAATTTATGATTTATTACCCCCCTCCCGCGAGTACCCCCTCGCGATAATCTCTCCCCCTGCGTAGCTTTCTATTAGTGAAAGAATTTTTAGAATCGATTTAGTAGTTCCAGAGATAAGAATTCATGATTTATTACCCCCCCTCTATTTTTTTTTCAAAATAAAATATAGCCTATGTTACTCGCTGATAATGTAGCTTTCTATAGGTGAAAAAATTTTTAAAATCAGTTAAGTAGTTTTTGAGTTTATCCATTACAAACACACAAACAAACAAACACAAAGCTTACCTCTTTATAATATCAGTATAGATATAGATATATAGCCTATGTCACTCAGGGTGAATGTAGCTTTCCAATGGTGAAAGAATTTTTGAAATCGGCACAGTAGTTTTTGAGTTTATTCATTACAAACATACACACACACAAAAATACAAATCTTTCCTCTTTATAATATTAGTATAGATAAGGCTTGATAAGTATTGCAAAAATTATCGAAACATCGACGCTGATAAGTATTTTCAAGTTCAACTACTATTTATAGCAGTTTAATCAAGCCACAATATCCGATTTACAAAATTTAACTGATTACATTTGTTAAAAATTAAATGAGCAGGAATTATTTATTAATATTATTATTTTAATTAATTATTATTTTAATAAGTCACAGGCGCGGACTGGCTATATTTTTTCAGCGACGCTAACATTGGTAGGAGCCCGTGGGACAGACTTAAGTAATTTGTTATTTTTTGGAATTGGGAAATGGGAGCGCTTGGGCCTTTTCCAACTCCGGAGGCCCGGGACGTCCCAGTGTTCAGCGCCCCTGTTCAATCCGCGCCTGATTGGTCATCACTTGCAATGGTGTGTTTACATAAGCTAAGGCTGGAGAATTTACATCATCACCACCCACCCCCACCCCCCAAACAAAAGAAAATTGAAAACACGCGACGTTACTTAATTATATTTTTATTATCCTAACTTCTATTCGAAACGTTCGATAAAAATAATAATACGTAGGTGTATATTTATTAATTTAATAATTTTGTTCTTATTGAATTAATTATACAAACAAAACTAGCTATAATGGCATTTGTTTTTCGTTTTCACGGTTACTTTATTGTTACAATGTAGTTGCAGCTACATGCATGCGTTACATTTACAAAGAAACACGTTAGGTCATTATATATAATAATGTGTGTCAAACCAACTACAAATAACTCGGGTCGCAGTGCCAAAACCCTGCCGACAATATAGTGTATTTGCTAATACTGGCATTGTGGCTTTATTATGTGAACTTAAGTTTGTTTTTGGACAAAATAAAAAATTTAACCCCTTAATACATCCCTTAAAATAATTAATTTTTTCTAAATTTCAATATTAGACATGGATTTTATCAGTACACCCAATTAAATACACCCTTCCATAAGTAAATCCGTATCAACAAACTAGTGTTTTCATAAAATTTGAAAGTCCGGTCCTGTCGGGCCGATTTTATTAAAATTTTAGCAGCACATTTTAATCTTTACTAAAGAGTTAAATTTCAATTTTGAAACGATTCTGACAAATTTTTCGGTATTTTTGGGCCCAAAAACTTTTTGGAACCCCTAAATACAACCCTGAAAATGGTCCGATCGGGCCCATTTTAAATAGGCTTCTTGCGGTGATGGGTTCCAATGTGTGTACCAAATTTCGTTTCAATCGATTAAGTCTGTCGAGAGTTATCGTGTACACACATATATATATATATATATATAAATATATATATATATATACATACATATATATATAAACATTTTTAAAAATGGTGCCAAAGTGTTCAGGAGGCTATGAAACGTCGAGAAATTTTGGTCCGACCCCTAGGTCCCGCCATCCGACCGACGCCAATAGTGTATGTGCCATATTATGGCAAATACACTAAAAATAAAGAGTTGCCATAACTACAACACTTTTTTCTTATTAATTTATTACCCACTGTGTTGCGCTGTATATCAATTACCATACCGTCACATGAATCAGTTACCTGAATATACCAGATGTAATTTTGTGTGTTCCGTACCAAAATCGGCAAAACGGAACACTTACGGAATCACCTCGGCGTCTGTAAATCTGTCTGTCACAGGCATCTTTTTTCGATACAGGAAAACAATATAGGTAGGTATAACGGTAAATCACTTTTCATTGTTATTTTATTTGTCATTTGAATTTTGAATACAGTTTGAGGTGCATTCAAAGTATTTTCAACAATTTTGAGGTGAAACTTCTTTAGCGAGACTAGAGAATCGAAATGACCTCGACACGAAACATACCGACACAAAAATTCAAACATGACAGTATAGGTACACAGCACGTATAACTCTGTTATGCGCAGGCCCTGATTTCTGCCTAAGCCAACAAGGCACCGGCCTAGGAGCCCTACCGACGAGGGGATCCCGGCCAGGGCGGAAATGGAAATTAAAGAAAAAAAAGCCCAAGCATTTTGTAAGATAACCCAATTGGCGACTTTTTTTTGCTAAATTTCCGTTCAATTCCATTTTTTCCCCTTTTTTGTGCCTAGGAGCCCTGGGTCTTTAAGTCCGGGCCTGAACTTGTTATGCGCTCACGCAGATGTATAGTTAAAAAAGATCATTTTACAGAAAAAAAATACTTTACTTTCTTGCATCAGAATATTCATGAAAATACTCTCGGTATAAGTACGAAGTAAAGATTGGGTGTGTAGTACGCATGTGTTGGAATTTCACATAGATTATACGATTAAAATTCCAGCATTGATTGAATTACTTTCTTTTTTTGGTTCACTTTAAGTACAACTTTTGCGCTGGATGAGTTTCGTATGAGGGTCCCAAAAGTGAGTTTAATTTTTATGATTCCGTACATCCGATGAAAAAACTGTTAGCACTCTAACTGTTAAGTTGGCCTTGATTATGCAATCAAGGAATAAAAAGATAAAGCTGGTTATGATCCAACTCACTGACAGTTCAGTAGTAGTTCATAAAACATGATGGCGCAGTGTCGACATTCATCTTCAGAAAGGAAAAGAATTTGAGTTTTGTTATTTATAATGTTTAAAATAAAATTAATCAATTGTAACGTTTAATAATAAAATAAAAGATAATAAAATAAACAAATAATTCATCAAAAACGGAACCCTTATAGGATCATTCTCGTGTCTGTCTATCTGTCCGTCTGTCATGGCTTATTTTCTCCGAATCTACTGGACGACAAAAGTTGAAATTTGGTACATACGTATATAGAGTTAGCGTAAATAAACGAATTCTGATTTTGGAGGCCAATTAGAAAATTGAAAAAAAAAAATGTTTCAAGTGTATCATATTATGATGTATCAAATGAAAGGCTTCTTTATTATAAATACAAATATATTTTTTTAAATGCATAGTTTAAAAGATATTAAATAAAATATACGAACATCGAGCATTCCCCGCCCCCTTATCACCCAAACTACTGAGTCTAAAATTTGGATAAAAAAATAGGGAATATAGGGTCCCACTCATAATTTACAGGAAAGCCTAAACGAACATCCTAAGTCTTTAAACTCCCACGGGAAACGGAATAGTAGGGAACCCTCTCCACGCGAGTCCGACTCCTACTTGACCGGTTTTTTTCTTATTGATGGTCCTGGCAGCATCCTGGCAAGTTAATGGATTTCTCCAAGTGTGCAAACTGACCTGTGAGCCGCCAAGGAGGACACTTCGACCGCTGCCACATCGCCTTTGAGAATGTCTACCGCAGTTGTAGACGAAACGTCAGGTAGAAATACCACCGGACCACGGCCTACAAGCCCGGAAACCATGAAGACTAATGGATTTCTGTTTAACATTTTCTTTTTGGAATAATTTTAACAGAAATATAGACGCTGATGGCCTCAGCTGTTGAGCGTCTATAATCTGCAGTCTTCTTCTTTAATACAATTAATAAATTTTAGTCAACACTGCGTTTAGTGGAAGATTCGGGTTTGAGTCCCGACGGTGACATAAATAAATTTTTCTCGTATTGCATTGTAACGTTACGTCAATCGATGAGTGTTCCTAACAGTGATGCTAACTTAAGCATTTATTTGTGTTTAATACTGCGTTTAATATTTTAAATTTATTATTTTTTATTATAAACTGATAATTGCACTGGTACTTTCACCAGTTCTTAGATTAGAACCCGGGAATTGAAGGCTTTTATTAATAAAATTAAGAAAAATCGCTGGATAGTGGACAAAATATTTGATTTATTAAATTAAATGTACGACGTTTCGTCTATAGATTTAGACTTTTTCAAGTACATACGTGGCAAGGTTAGTAGAGTATAGGTTGCCTCATTCCGATAGATAGTAGTGGGGGGGATGACGTCACTCAGAATATACCATGCTTACTCACTTCAATAGAAAAGATCAGACGATGGACGCTGCTAATTTTTGGAAATAAAAATCACAGTAACCATGGTAGTGTGATATGTTTTTTCAATACCTAATAGAAACATGATTCTTCTGTTAGTGAAAAAAATATGATAAGTTGTCAATTTTGCGATAGATGTTAAGTGTTATGGTGTTTTGTGGTTATTTTTAATATTTTGTGAATATAAAAGATAAAATAATTAATTTATCAATTTGTTAGTTAATTCTATTCGTTTCTTAAATTTAAAAAAATAGGTAATTAACAAGATCTGCCATTTCTTGAGCATTATTTAATTTCTTGTTTGTTTATATTATAGATATTAAAACCTAAATTTTGTAATAAATATAAAAATTATCCTATTTTTTAACATCTATTCTTCTATTTATTGTTTCCTGCCAATTTTAAGAAAAAATCTGCACGAAGCACCATATATAAATAAGCATAATCTTCAACAATTTTTTTACTTGATTTAAACTAAATTCTAGCTGACGTCATTCCCGCGCTTACGCTGATTGGTCAGATGGAATGAGGCAACCTGTACTCTAATAACCTTGAGATAGGGTACATAAGACAAAAACATGGTAACATGGTAACATGGTCAACATAATTTGTTACCATGTTTTTGTCTTATGTACCCTATCTTATGTTAATTGTTATGGTTATTAATTAATATTAATTGTCATAAATATTGTTATTTTTAACTTCCCACTGGAAGTTATTGTAATGGGTCCGAAAATCGAAATCAAAAAGGAAAAAAAATTTTAATGTTTCAAGGTCACTACACTATTTTTACACTACTTTTAGAAAGATGTCTGTGTGTGTGTGTGTGTGTGTGTGTACGTACGTACGTACGTACGTATGTGTCCATTTCTTTCTAAGACGAAATCTCGAGAACGAAAAATGATATCGACTACGTTGGGATGCCAATCGACGCGTATTAACGTAAATATGATCTGAAAGGAATTTTTTTTAAATCGGTTCAGCCGTTCTTTTTTCTTAACCAAATAACCTTAAAAAAAGTAGATTTTACACAATATCTCGCGAATAAAAAATTATATCGACTTCGTAAGGGTGTCAATCGAGGCGTGTTAACGTCATTTTGATCCGACATAAATTTTATAAAAATCGGTTCAGCCGTTTTTTTTTTTTTTTTTTTTTTTTTTAATTATTGATGTTTTAATGATTAAAATGATTACTTTTCTGTGTAATATCTAATTTAATTATTATTATTAAATATTTATCAAACTGGGAAGTTCGTCGTGTGGACCTCAAGGGTCGCACTTTAGTCCTAATAAACGACCCACCTCACGGCTTGTTATGTATGTACTTGAAAAAGTCTAAATCTATAGACGAAACGTCGTATACATTTAATTAAATAAATCAAATATTTTGTCCACTATCCTGCGATTTTTCTTAATTTTATTATAATCACGATGGACACGATTTCTAATATAAGCTTTTATTAATGTTTAATTCGGTAAAAAACATTACAGCTGATCACTAACCATTATGCACCGATAAATATAATTATTGATCAATATAATTTTGACCTCGAAAACGAATTGAAATGACTGATTTTAAAGCGGCGAAAGTCAACATTACATCGTGAGTTGAAGGCATGGAAAGAATATCAATGTACAAGTTCAAATAACATGCATGGCATTGCAAATACCTAATATGTATTAGAAAGAGGTTTTTCAAGGATAAAAAATAGTAACAGATTTTTCTAACGTTTATCATTAAATTTTATTGGAACATAATTCGAATATAGTCTAAGAGGCACCGACGGATTTTCTTAAATGTCTACGTAAGGCAAAATAATCTTAACAGCCCCTGTATAACCTATGAAGAGTGACGGAACTTTGGTGTGAAGATACAAAGTGTTAAAAATATCCACAAGACACCAAACCATTTAAAAATTCTCGACGTACGTTTCGCCAACCAAGTTGACATCATCAGAAGATCATTAAATCTAAAGACTAAAAACTATTTTCTACCTGTAAGACTACCTAGAGTCAATGTTGTAATCTTTGAACAGTTTCGTCACCAATTTCGTTGTTATATTTTTTATTATAGTGGAGTAAAATTAGATAAAATAGGATATGAACTTCGGAATAATTCCTCGATCCATTTTTTTGACGAAACCTATTGAAATATCCTCCAAACAGTGTCAACAAAAAATGCCACCTCCAGAATTCTGCGGAAATTGTGGATTTTGGTCTAGTATTTTAGAATTACAATCTAGGTATATGTCACCCTTACGGAGATACATGAACGCTTTTTTGAAGCTATTCTTCTTTTAGCGCGTTATGGAAAAATGATGAGAGTGAATTTTTACGATTTAATACCATGAAACTAGTTGAAAGTAACATGATAAAGTTAGTCGTTAATAACTAGAGTTGTTACACCAGTCACAATGTGACTTGTTTTCAGTTTTGAATAGCATTAATAAAAGTAATTGCTATACAAACGCTCGTTTATGCCGCTTTAGTTAAATATGAGTTCGTAACAGCTGTACTGTTTATACTATTATTTTTCATGATTATAATAGTCTATTATATAGTACAGCTATGAAAGACGTACCGTGGCTAAACGGTAGCGCCGTCGCGTCATACGCAATAGGTTCCGGGTTTAAATCTCAACACAAACATGCTTTTTTTTTAATAAATAATTAAATATAAATATAAAAAGTAAATATACTTAATAAATAAATAATTTATAAATTAAATTAATTTATTTAATATCTTTATTTTATTATTTTTCGTCTTTTTTACAAACCTTTAGTACTGGCACGCAGGATAAAAATTTTTTTGGAGTTATTTTTGTTTTGTTACGTAAAAGAAGTATAACTTCCGTGCGTACATAGTATACACACACTCTTTTTTAATTATAAATAAGTCTAACGACATGATAAGAATGACCAATCGAACAGGCAATGCTGTTTTTTGTATTTTAAATTATTACTCATTAATATAGAATAAAAAAAGTGTTGCATTTTTAGATATATGAAAAATTCATATTTTACCTATATAATTTCTACCTGCCACCAAAAGCGCAAGGAAGAAAGGATGCCAGACTTACAGATTCTCAAAGGGGGAACACTTATACAGGTATTTTTAATATTATTTTGCTTTACGTAGACATTTGAGAAAAAACATCGCCAGCTCTCCGTCTAATATCAAATGTTGTTATTAATTAAATAGTTAATGCGTATACAGATGAGTTCTTGTATTGTTAATTAAACATGCCTCGGAATTTATACAATAATATAAATTAACTTATGTATAATTCTAAATAAGTTACTAGCCTCTGTTATAACATAGAATACTTATTAGTTTTTGAGATCTCAATAGTGCTCTCTAAAAACAGGTTCCTCTGTATATAAAATAATGTATTTTATTTGCACAAATGTTATCATTTGCATATTTATTTTCAAGACATTTACATAAAATATAAGCGAGTCAATTTTTTACATTTTATTTTCAATGAATTTATTTACTGTGTAATGTTATTAACTTTCTTAGTACCTACGCCATAAAAAGACCGTGTGAATTACCAAGTCAACATTATTAGAAAAATGCTAAATCATAAAAAGATGAAATTGCATACTGGTAGAGTACCTATCTATTTCTCCCTACTATAGCACTCTTACTTTCAGATGTCAGGTTTGTTATTTATTTTTATCGCGATTATATTTTAATTAAAACTATAAAATTACTATTTATATTTTCATTTAAGTTATTATCACCATCACGTATACTTTATTTGACAATTAAAATAGATATTATTTGGCAAGAAGAACACGGATGAAGTAAGAATTACAAAAAGATTTTTTTGCTATTTGTATTTTTATCAAAAGTGAGATGTATCGTTCAATGTACATGCTGTACCAGAATTATGACTTCCATACACAAGTATATTCGTAACTCATATTTGTTACGTTAACCCTATACATTATTAAATGTATAAAAAATTTATAGTTTCAAAAAAAAAACACGCTTATACTAACGCACTAAAAACTAGAAAATAATTTTTTTCTCTTTTACAACGTTTAGAAGCGCGGGCCACTCACTTTACCTACCTATATATTTCATTTAATTCTTCGAGTGCCACACGCTTCTAAACGTTATAAACGAGAACGAAATTTATTTTCTACTTTTTAGTGCGTTAATATAGGCGTGTTTTTTAGATTTCTTTGATTTTCAAATTTTTAGTCATGTTATATTAAATTTTAAACGGTTGGTGACACGCTTTCCACCATCAACACCTTCACTCCCACCACTTGCTTTTTGGTTCCATTTTTAACTTGTTATATAAATATTATTATCATCTAAATATCAGAATATTGTATTGTCATCAAAATTACATACGACTGCAAAGTTTCACGTCAATTGGACATTTGCAAGATCAAGAGGGTTAAAATCGAGTTGTAAGATTTTTACTTCCCACCTCTACTATGGTAGGGAAGTAATGGATTTAGTCCGAAAAAAATATTTCGAGATTTTAACAGATCTTCACGTTTTGAGACCCTAGCAATCGTTTAAGTTCATTTTCTGACTGATGTCTGTATGTGTGTGTGTGTGTGTGTGTGTGTGTGTGTGTGTGTGTGTGTGTGTGTGTGTGTGTGTGTGTGTATGTGTGTGGTCAATTTTTCGCCTTCGATATCTTAAGAACGGAACAACATACGGACATGCCGATTGTTCTATTGTGTTTATCAGCCTTTAACTTAGATCTGATTAGATTTTGAGTCAAATCGGTTCAGTGGATCCTGAGATATTCAAAACAACGTTCTCAATGTCACGTATTAACATAGGTAAAAAAAAATATAAATGAATTCTAGATGTTATAATATGAAAAAAATGTAAATATTTTTTTTCTTTAAAATGTATAGTTTTCGAGAAAAAAAATATTTTACTAAAAAAAATAAAAATTGTACGTAAATCAAGGTAACCATGATTTTTGCTATATTAAGCTAGCCATCAGTAAATCACCAAACAAAAAAGAGGGCCATGCTTTTTTCAAAGAATAAAAATTAAATTGTGTTTTAAAGACCACCAACAGCTAAGGTTATTTGGGCCTAGTCAAAGAATAAAAAAAAAGAGTGTTTATTTTCTGCAAATATTTACTAGGTGGGAAGTATAGGACTGGTCATCAGTCGAATTTTTTACATAGGTATACAAGTCAAGCTAATATAAGTGTGTTAAAAAGCAAATCTAGTTATTTTGACCTCGTAGAAAATCTCGAACATCTCGATAAGCTGGGTATCGTCCGCAGAACAAATTAATTATTAGTAAATTTTATTGGAAAGAGCAGCCAAATTACATTATTACATTTGCAATGTTAGAAAAAATCATCGTTTTATCAACCATGATGATTTTTTCTAATATTGCATGATATGTAATTTGGCTGCTCTTTCCAATAAAAGTTACTAGACAATTTTCAGTCGTAATAAACTCAATTTAAAATCAATTAGTTTTAGTTAATTTTATTTATTTTAATCAACAATAATTCGCGCCAAATGATTCGGTAGAGTCGCGGTAAAACATGGATTTCAAAAAACTTTAATGTGGCCACGATTCCAGTATGGTAACTGAGGAATAATAATTGTAATAGTGAGGTCATATTTTCACCTTCATTCTTTTGAATCATATACTTATAATCATTTGTTTACTAATAAAATTTTGTGGGTACGAATGTACGATCACTTCCCATAATAGTTTATTTAAACCTTGTACTTTACATATGCAAAACAAGAATCGTTCTCGCGTTTCGCGCTGTTTGATATCAAATAAAATTTAATAGTCAAGACAGACACAACAAGTGTTAGACGAATATTAATTAGAACTCTACTTGTCTGTCTTCACTCTTGAGTGAATCCTGAACTACAACATGCGTAAACCTATTGTCATGACAGGAAATTCCGTGTGCTTTTCCCACACGAAATAGCTATATATAGTGAATTTCACTTAAGACGCAACATAGGCGAGATTTTTTTATTTGGTTAGTTACGGAAAACATTATTGCATTAGTGAAAATCTTTTCACTTAAAATGTAACATTGACGAGTTTTGTTTACATCTACATATTATAACCTCAAAATGTTTTGATTGCTGAGCAAGGAGGATAGAATATAGTGGATATCGGAGCTTTGCATCATTTCCGCGACACGCTTCTGTGACATTTCACCGAGTCAAGCAGCAATTTTTCGAGAGCGCTACCACAATGTCTGTGCTGCCTCTTTACAGTTTTCCAAAAAAACGGTATGGTAATTTTTGTAGTCATTGGATTGTAATTTACCAAAAATTCGACTTGCGCCTTTTGCCTATGAGATTGATTATTAGTAGATTGTATTTCTAGTGCCGTAATGAGGTGTATTACTGACGAGTAGTGAGTAGCGACAGTATGAGAAAACGAGCGCTAGCGAGTTTTAACAGTCACACAAGTCATAATATCATTACGCACGAGAAATATGTGATATTTTTGAAAACACTTTCAACGTACCTGCCTGTTAACTGACCCATTCCATGCATACATACACGCATGTAAAGTAGCTATTTAATAGTGGGTATAGGAAAAAGTTATTAATTATTCTTGTCTTTAGTATTTTGTAATTTATATAGGTACATAGTATAAATCAGAGATGAAAGTTACCAAATCTTCTTCAAGAAAGTAAAAGTAATTATTTTAAGCATGCCATGGATGTTACAGGTATAATATATAAAGGCACAAAAAATACTTTAAAAATATGAGAGGAATGTCGCTCTATACCGAAATGCATTGGGTACACTATTAATATCATAAAAAAATGACCTCATGCATGTGTCATAAATAAGTAATTTTCACTTTTTACGTGCGGCCGTCTTTAAAATAAATATTTCACTTTTAATATTTATTTAACTCGTATATAACTATGATCGAAATACGTATTTTGTAAAAAAAAATTACAATGGATTTTAGACGTTATACGAAATTGAAACTTCTTATTATCTACTATAGTCAAGTTTCAAAATTGAGGATAGTGAGTCATGCATAGTTCGTAACATAGATAGAGCGGAAAAGCAATGAAACAATGTAAGCATATACGCGCCCATGCATAAAAACTGTGCCGCTTATATAAATAGTAGGTATAAGTGCATGACTTACCTACTATTTTAAATTTTGGAACATGACTATATACAGGGTGCCCCATAAGTCGACGTCCAAACGAAGTGAGGTGATGGAGGAGGTCATTTCCTATCAAAATAGCCATAAATGTGGTTATCCAATTGTTGACGTTTCGAAAGTTATTTCAATTTTTGTATTTTTCTCTGAAATCGTGTAGTGCTTATACTAAAAAATTAATTTAAAAAAATCTATGAGTTGTTTGGTTGATTTTTTTTTAATAGGATCCTGAAGGGTCTGCCTTTCCAAAAAAAATAATTTTCATGAGCTCTGTTATCATCTGTCAAATAAAAAAAATGGTTTTATGAACACTTTTCGGTGGCAAGAAAAATGTATTTGATTTTAAATTCACGTTGACAGAAAAAAAATGTTATAAAAAAAATTGACCAATTATCAGAAAAACCTGTCCATTTAATAGAGATTCTAACACGGTATAATACAACCCGTTTTTTAGGACAGTTTTTTTTTATAACAATTTTTTTTCATGCAAGTCGTATTTGTTAAAAAATACATTTTCGAAAATTTCAAAATCTAAGTTGGCTGGCCTAACATAAATGAACCAAAATTTATTTAAAGTTACAACAAATGTTCGAAATTTCTACCACGTGCCCTAACACATAATTGGCATCGTCGGATAAAATTTCTTTTAATTAGCCGAAACGCCCGTTCGTTATTTTGTATTGTATTGGTCGCAATTCTTATTTTTTGCCCCAGCTGATGTTCGTTTTGGTTTTCTGTCGCGTAGACCAGTTCTTTGAAATAACCCCATAAAAAGAAGTCTAAGGGGTTTAGGTCAGGCGACCGCGGTGGCCACTGGATGGTTCCTTCCCTTCCAATCCAGCGATTTGTGTATTCGGTGTTGAGGTATCGTCTCACTACTAGAGCATAGTGACAAGGAGCCCCATCGTACTGCAACCACATGTTTCGGCCAGTTTCTAGCGACACGTGTTCCAGTAAGCCGCCCAAATCATTTTTCAACATCAGTTTGGGGTCAACATGTGGGCGGGAATAGTTGAAGGTAAAATGATTGGGCCCCTTGAGTTACCCAGAAGGATCGGAGGCGATGAATATCTTAATTTTTTGCAAAATGATTTGGGCGGCTTACTGGAACACGTGTCGCTAGAAACACGCCGAAACATGTGGTTGCAGCACGATATTGCGACCAATACAATTGGATTGGAAGGGAAGGAACCATCCAGTGGCCACCGCGGTCGCCTGACCTAAACCCCTTAGACTTCTTTTTATGGGGTTATTTCAAAGAACTGGTCTACGTGACAGAAAACCAAAACGAACATCAGCTGGGGCAAAAAATAAGAATTGCGACCAATACAATACAAAATAACGAACGGGCGTTTCGGCTAATTAAAAGAAATTTTATCCGACGATGCCAATTATGTGTTAGGGCACGTGGTAGAAATTTCGAACATTTGTTGTAACTTTAAATAAATTTTGGTTCATTTATGTTAGGCCAGCCAACTTAGATTTTGAAATTTTCGAAAATGTATTTTTTAACAAATACGACTTGCATGAAAAAAAATTGTTATAAAAAAAAACTGTCCTGAAAAACGGGTTGTATTATACCGTGTTAGAATCTCTATTAAATGGACAGGTTTTTCTGATAATTGGTCAATTTTTTTTATAACATTTTTTTTCTGTCAACGTGAATTTAAAATCAAATACATTTTTCTTGCCACCGAAAAGTGTTCATAAAACCATTTTTTTTATTTGACAGATGATAACAGAGCTCATGAAAATTATTTTTTTTGGAAAGGCAGACCCTTCAGGATCCTATTAAAAAAAAATCAACCAAACAACTCATAGATTTTTTTAAATTAATTTTTTAGTATAAGCACTACACGATTTCAGAGAAAAATACAAAAATTGAAATAACTTTCGAACCGTCAACAATTGGATAACCACATTTATGGTTATTTTGATAGGAAATGACCTCCCCCATCACCTCACTTCGTTTGGACGTCGACTTATGGGACACCCTGTATACTATAGGTATTTAAGTGGAAATCTACATATTAGTCTATATATATTTTATATTTTCTCAATACCGCCACCCGCCAGAGTTTTCTGGACCAAGTATAAGTTTGTTTCATTAACCAGCGACCTGCTGTGTACAAAGCAAACGCTATACCTCTGAGCTATCGTAGCCGCTTGCTGTAAACCTATATCATTTATCGGTTAGCCCGCAGATTTAAATCAAAAGATGTTAGATGAGGTCTGCACCTTTGAATGCAGTCGTACATTATAGTTATGAAACATAACAATAAATTCGCTGTTTTTCGATGAGTACTGGTCTGGTAGATCACTTTGATCGGACGTGACGTGACCTCGACATGCGTAACCGAACGAAAAAAACGAGGCTAATAAAGGTTCACTTTAAAAGTGTTTTCGTTAAACGGAGTAAATTTTATAACATTTAAAATAAAGAAAAAATAATTTTATGATCAAGAAAACACGTTTGACCGAACTCTTTTATTTTTAAATAGATCAAAAATATTAGCAGTTTCCCACAAAATAATCGATAAATTGTTAGAGAAATTAGCAAATAAAAGAAAAAGAAACTGTAAAATCCAAGTGCTTTTGGCAGATACTTCTCTCAATAATTGGTTGTTAAATCGAATTATCGATATATAAAAATAGACACAAGCTTAATATAGTGCCAGAGCCGATCGTCGGATTTCCTGTGTATCAAATACACGCAGACAAAACAATTATTATTATTTTTATTTTGACGGAAACTGAAAAATTTGGGCTACCAAGGGGTTGCGGCAGGATGAACTCTGGAATCCCATGATGATATGAAAGTACTCGTTGAGACCAGCATTTTTACATGAATTTTATTTATGTATAGTCGATGACATACGAAGACAATTCAAACAAAGCGAGTGTATACAGGGTGAGTTCGACCACCCGTATCAGTCGTTTTTTTCGAAAACGGTTAGTCGTAGAGAGTTGTGTCGAAAATTTGTATTATAAAAGCCCTAATAAAGAATCGAATAGTGATAATTTTTTTTCCGGGAAGGTCGGCTTCCCTATTAGTTTGCTCCAGAATGTCCAGAACTCCGGAATTATAAATGTAACGATAGGTCGAAAGTGGTATTGTTGAAAAGATCTTTAAAAAATAAGCAAGTTTTGTAGGAAATTTTTTTTTATTACTGCCACTCCTGTTAAGTAATATTTGTTTGAAATTACTAAATTAAAATGTCATAAAACATAATAACGAATTTTTTAAAAGTCCGCATTTAAAATCTAGTTACCTAGCTATCGATCATTAAACACTGAAGAAGTACACTCACAGTATAACCAGAAGAGCTCAGTAATATGTATTAAAGAGTAAATGGAAGACAGTTTGAACACTTGTGACAATGTCTAAGGTTGCTAGATTTTTAATGCCGACTTCGATCGTTATTATGAAAATTTGATTTAATAATTTCAAACGATTGTTACTTTACAGGGGTGGCAGTAATTAAACAATTTTTCCTACAAAACTTGCCTATTTTTTAAAGAGCTTTTCAACAGCACCACTTTCAACCTATCGTGCTTTCTAAAATTCCGGAGTTTTGAACATATAATAATTTATATTTATACTTATAGAAATTTACAGGGGTGGCAGTAATAAAAAAAATTTTCCTACAAAACTTGCTTATTTTTTAAAGATCTTTTCAACAATACCACTTTCGACCTATCGTTACATTTATAATTCCGGAGTTCTGGACATTCTGGAGCAAACTAATAGGGAAGCCGACCTTCCCGGAAAAAAAAATTATCACCATTCGATTCTTTAATAGGGCTTTTATAATACAAATTTTTAACACAACTCTCTACGACTAACCGTTTTCGAAAAAAACGACTGATACGGGTGGTCGAACTCACCCTGTATAGGCGCTTCTAGCTTCGCTTAGGTCGCGCCTAAAATGATCGGAAGTGACATCAGTATCCTATAATCGGACAGAAAAAAGTTACTAGCCGTCGTAATTGTGAAATTGTGTTTCAAAGACCACCAACAGCTAAGGTTATTTGGGCCTAGCACCAATTCATATTTTCAATTCATTATTTTTTTTTAATAATAAATTGAAAATCCAATTGACACTTTTACCAGCTCTCGGGCTAGAACCCGGGAACTGGGGACTTGTAATAGAGGAACCATAGCAGCGCCATATAAATGCTCTAAATCGAGCAAATTTAATAAAACAACCTTTTTTAAAACAGTTTAATTGCCGGTTTATCGTACATTTTAATAATGGTGTTTTTTAATCACACTGTTAAATGAAGGGTTGCTATGGTAATGAAACGCAGCAGTCAATGAACATGTAGCAATCAAAATTTAACAGTGTGATTAAAAAAAAACACCGTGATTAAAATGTACGGTAAACCAGCCATAAGTTTTATTTAAAACTACTCACGAGCGTCTATAATTATGAACCTAAATTATTAAAAATTTTTTTTCTTTTTAGTGCATTTAAATAAAAGCTTGTCTCTAAAATGTTTTTTTTAATAATATTTATTTTGTTCATTTTAGTCTTTCAAAATTTTACTCCCCTTTGACATCCGTAGGGGTTGGATTTCGAAAAATCCTTTCTTAGTGGATGCTTACGTCAGAAAAGGAACCAACTGTTCAAATTTTAAGTTTCTAGCTTCAGCGATTTGGCCTGGGCGTTGATTAGTAAAAAAAAACCTACATCCCCGTTTGTACCCCTTAGAGGTTGAATTTATTTCTAAAAACGATTTATTCATGTATTGTCATCGGGAATACATATGTGTACTAAATTTCAAATCGATCGGATACGTGGAAGTCGTTCAAAATTGACTTGCAAAATTTGACCTAAACAAACACACAAACAAACTAACATACATTGCAAGTTAAATAAAAGCTTTTAAAAAAAACGCCTGGCCTATTAATATATAATATAGACAATAATTGTGGTTCCCTATTTGTCTGCCTCAATGTTAATTTACAAGAACTTTGTATATTCGATACCTACTTACATAATATGCATTCTAATGTTCTTTGGGAATTAGCGCTCCCAGGGACCCGAGCTCATACCAGTCGGTTTGTGTATGCCGGCTGGCGGATTTTAATACACAAAAATGTAATTTGTTGTGTTGAAGACGCTAATGACCTGAGTTGTTGACGCGTCTATAATCTACAATAAATAAATAAACCTACCTACATAAAGAATCTGAGGGTGGGCTCTCCGTCTATTAGAGTTCTCTTTTAACTTGGATACGCTTACATTTTATTTATTGAATTGACATAACAATAATATGTAAACCTTGAATCAAGAAAAATATCACCTATTAAAAAATATATGTTCGAGAGAAATGGCTGTCGACGCCACTTGAAGGTTCTTAAAACGTATCAACCACTCAATATTAACCGACGCTTGAACGTTTGCCATCCGATTTTAAATTAATTTAAAATACAGTGACCGTGAATATAATTTTATTTTAAGAAAAAATATATTTTTATAAATGACATTATCGTTTAACTAAGGGATGGTTAAATCATATAAATAGTAGTCATGCTGTGAACGATAGACACATCGTTTCCGCGGTGTTTTTACAGGATTTTATTTAATTTGCAATGTTTGTACCTATGTTAGTTTATAGTTTGTTTAGGTCAAATCTTGCAAGTCAATTTTGAACAACTTCCTCATATCCGATCGATTTAAAATTTGGTACACATATGCATTCCCGATGACAATACATGAATCAATCGTTTTTAGAATTAAATTCAATTCCTATAAGGGGATCAAACGAGGGAGTAGGCTTTTTTGACAATTCAACGCCTAGGCCAAACCGCTAAAGCTAGAAACTTGGAATTTAGACAGTAGGTTTCTTTTGTGACGTAAGCACCCACTATATGAAGGGATTTTTCGAAATTCAATCCCTAAGGGAGTCAAAAGGGGATAAACTTTTGAACGACTAAAAGGAACAAAATAAAATATTAGTAAAAAAAACTTTTTAAAGACACGCTTTTATTTAAATGTACTAAAAAGATAAAAAATAAGTTTTAATAATTTAGTTTCATAATTATAAAAGCGTGGGTTGTAAACTCTACGATATTTTATTAAACACGACCCACGTTTTTATAATTATGAAACTAAATTATTAAAACTTATTTTTTTCCTTTTTAGTACATTTAAATAAAAGCGTGTCTTTAAAAAGTTTTTTTTTGCTAATATTTTATTTTAAGTTCGGAACGTAAGGGAATATCATAGATCTGCTCACCAATATGCCATGCAAATTAAAAATAAAAATTCTAATAAATATTTTAGAGCATAAACTTTCATTATAACAAAGTTTTATATTGATCTCTGTCCACTGGAATGTACCCTATTGTGTCTGGATCAATTATTCTGTTCAAAAACTTCTAATTTGTGATTCGTTGCCGTCACACAATACGAATTGTGATTCTAATTTGAAATTTTCTCCATCCCTGAACGACCTTCCTGCAAACGTGCTTCAACATTTTAGCAAATGGAAACTATTTTGCAGATATTTTTAACATCCTGCGACAAAATATTTATTTGTTAATTATTTCTTTGAAATGATCCAGATGGCGTTGAATTTATGTGACTGTGACCTATTTTAACCAGGTTATTATTATAATAATAGGTCACTGTAATGTAACAAAATGTTATAAAATTACACAATCAAAATTTAATAGATATATGAGTGATATGATAATATTTTCGCACCGTTGTTCTGTGTATAATGATATATTATTCAACGATTTATACTTTCATTATAGCATAGGGTGCAGTAATATGAAATATTGTTCAATGATTTATATTTTTATTATAGCACAGGGTGCAGTAATGAAATATTATTCAACGATGAAATTTAATAGCGTTACCATGGATATGATTATAATAAACATTTCTATGCGTTTCTATGTTAACGCTATTAAATTATTTTTGCCATACCCACTACAAAATAGCTACTTTCCATGCATCTATACCGGCCTGTATTGGGCCGTTTAACACGTTCGCTGCCGATGGCGCAAATGTCATAATATGGCAATATGCCCCTACTGCAAGGGGCCGATGACGACCCGTTTGCGTCCGATGCAGCTTTCGTTCAATGCTTTGGTACAATCTCGGCTTCGCGTGCACAGTTTTGTGTCTTTGTTGGCTTCTCTATGTTTTGTCAGTCTTGGTTTTAAGCTTTTTAACGATTATTGGCTTCTTAGTTTTATCAAATTCATTAAATCCGTTTGCGTCTTCTGAGGATTTTCCTGAAAATATGGTGGCAGTGAACGTGTTAACAGGCAGACGAGTGGGGATAGTCTCCCGAGAGAAAGTTGAGGGTGACTATCCACACAAGTTTGGGAGAGACTGAAGTAACTGAAAAAATAATGTTGTAACACAGTTGGAAAAAAATCAACAACATTGAACTTCAAATAAAAAAAATCATTGTAGACTTCCCTAAACAAAGTTATATAAACATTTTCTTAGGCAAACAGTTCAATATTTCCGTATCGTTTGTGTAATCTGGTCGCTATGAACGTAAATAAAACACCAACGAGAATCAGTATAACGCAACAGGCGGTACCACAATAAAAACTATCTGTCCATACAATATTCCTCTTCCTTTTTCTTCAAGCTAGACACATAAATTCAGTGCGCGCACTTGAAAACATTACCCGCAATAATATTTTATGTACACCCACTCAAAAGTCTATTTTTGAGTCAAAAATAAAGTCACTGAGCTTCTCCTGAAAACATTATCGTTTTATTGGCAGTACATTAAACTTCTTGGCGAGAATTTACTTTTATACAGGTTTTGGCAAAAGTTAGCTAACTGATTTCATTTGACTTTGCCGGTCAACGTTAACTGACTTTTGCCGCATTCTGTTTGTAGAGTGTTTAATAAATTACGGCGAAAATAAATATCATAAAGATATCGACTCTTCGAGTTAGAGGATGGAATTTATAATTTCTGCAGTATTTCATCGAAAAGTTGGTACTTAGTAACTGAATTTTGGATTGAAAGAACGTTCTAAATCTTCTTTTTTTATTTAACTATGAGCTAATAGCGAAAAATAAAAGATATACAGTTCTTTTTTGGTCTAGATTTTCTTTCTCGCTCTCTCATAAGATCAATTTATAAAATTAGCCAAGTGTTCAAAGCATTTTAAAAATATTTCTACACTGTAAGTGAAATTTTTATGTAAGTTGTATTCAAAATCTAGAATGAATTTTATAAATGATATTTTATAGGGAAAATCAATAGATTTTTACGAAATAAACATATTTTTCTGCTCGGAAAATTTCTTATTCGTTTTGATAATATAATGTGTAAGTAAGCAATTATTAGAAAAAGATATGATTTTACTTAAAATAATATAATACAAGATACACATATTTTATTTTTTTCCTTGTACAGCAGAAACTCTATAACTCGAACGTCAAGAGAAATGCGAACATTTTCCGACTTAGCTTATTTTCTCCGAATCTACTGAAGGAAAAAAGTCGAAATTTGGTACATATATAGAGTTAGGTGACCCAATCACGGATGTATAGCGTAAATAAACCAATTTTAATTTTAAGGGGCAATATAATATACAAACATATTTTTTATAATTTTAAAATGCATAATTTAAAAGATATTAAAGAAAATATCCGATAATCGAGTATTATCCCCCCCCCCTTTATCTTCGAAACTACTGAGCCCAAAATTTTGAAAAAATAGTGAATATATGGGTCTCTTTCATAGTTTACAGGAAAACCTAGACGAAAATCCTAAATAGTCTTTAAATGTCCACGGAAAACGAAATAGTACGGAACCTTTTCCACGTGAGGCCGACTCGCACTTGACCAGTTTTTTTAAATACTGTCACCACTCGACCCATTACCCTTCTAGAATGGAAAGACCACATACAAGTTATATAGCAAAACTGTTTTTATTTAACTTTTTTTGCTTACTAATTAAAAAGTTATATTTAAATAAAAATTAATTTTTAAACTCAGTTCCGATGACGCGCCGAAAGAATACGAATGCGCGTGACGTCATTATGTTATCTATGGTCTTTGTATCCATGGTTACCAAGTTAAAAACTTATTATTTTTGATAGTGTGTGTAATACATATACACAAATACCAACAAATGCACACAAATTTTAACATAACGACGTCATAAACATTCCTGGCGCGTTTTGAAGTCACGTGATATTTTTTAAATTTTTATACATTTTAATTATTTTTTAGTAATTTATCTATGGCTTAAAAAAATTTCTTTTCGTTTTTCAATATTATTTATGTTAAATTATTAGAAAAAATTAAAAAATTAATAATTTTTTTTAAATTTAAACCTACCTAATTACATAACAATGAATATTTTGTCTATATCATTATTTATTTTATTATGGACGCTACTGTGACCGGAGACCACTGTTTAAAAACAAATGAAAATTTACATAATACATATAACAAAAGCTATCAACCCAGCAATCAACTGTAAAGAAAAACACATTTAAGTTTGTTGAACCTTGTGTTACTAGTATAAACATTTTATTTTGAATAATATGCCAGTTACACCGACAAAATGGATTTGGCCAGACTTCCTCATGAAAAAAAAAAGAAATAATTATACGAAGTGCTTACAGATAGGTACACCTGGCCATTCAGCTTTAAAATGTCAAATTAATGTGTGCCACGGACGTGGAATATAATATAAGTTTAATGCTTAAAAAGTTATGACATATTGATAAAGTAGAATGAAAATATAACATTGTAAAGCTATTTAAAATTTGGCACATCCTAACTATGATTATAACATTCATTCGTACGAATTAAATACAATATTTTTAGTGGACAGTAGGTACAGTAAAAGCACAGTTTTACTTGAAGCTCTCAGAATTTCCCCCTTCAGCCAGTCATCAATTTACTGAAGCCAGTTAATCTTATGATGCTATACTTCTTAGGATTCCGTACTTGCGAACGGAACCCTCTTAATGAGTCTACGATGTTTGTCTGTCCGTCCGTCCGTCATAAGGCTCTATCTAACAAACGGTGGTAGCTAGATGAAATTTTTACAGATTTGTGTCGTTAACTTTGTGTGGCTAAAATCCTGGCAAATAATAATTAGAATTAAATAATTAAACAATTTTCATGCTTTTTATTTTACTACAACAATAACTCCAGTCGTACTTGTAAACTGTACTATGAGCCATGAAGAGTGATGGAACATTTGGTGTAAAGGTACAAAATGTTAAAAATAACCACAAAACACCATACCATTAAAACATTCTCGATGTACGTTTCGCCAGCCAAGTTGACATCATCAGGAGATGATTAAATTTCATCTCCTGATCATGCCAACTTGGTTGGCGAAACGTACGTCGAGAATTTTTTAATGGTTTGGTGTTTTGTGGTTATTTTTAACATTTTGTACTATGACCGTCTAACATCATTTTTCGACTGGCTCAGTTGGTAGAGCGTTCGACTGAAGATCTAGAGTCCCTGGTTCGACCCCAGGTTTCGGATAGCAATATTTTATATTTTTTTTTATTCGTCAAATATTCTGTTAAAATATTTTTTTACTTTAAAAATTAATTTAATTGATACGGAAAAATTTTGAAACACTAAAAAAACAAAATAAAATATAAACTTTTTAAAAACAAGCTTAATAAATAAATCTGTAAATTTTTTCTCCTACCTAATTATTGTACTGAACCCTCGGTGCGCGAGTCTGACGCGAACTTGGCCGGTTTTTAATTTAAATTAAAAAGTTAATAGTATGGCACTGTTAAATTTTTGCCACATTTTAATAATCTGAATATTACAATTCAACTGTACTATTTATTTTTGCATTTATGACACAAAATAACATTTAGGTTAAAAATAAATCAATGGTAATAACTGTTAATGTTTGACTGATTTGTCTTGTAGCAAGATCTGGGTCTATTGGATGCGCACTTTAACCGCCTGAATTTATTTTTAAAACTCTTAAAGTTTCCCAGATTGTACCTAACCAATTTTTGGATAGGTAATATACTTTTTGCCATACCCACCATAAAATAGCTGCTTTACATGCATGTATGTATTCATCTAAAGTGAGTTTTGACAGGCCAGTGTGCGGGAACGTATCTTTCCCACACTAGTGTCAGAAAACAAACCATTTCCATAGTGATTTATGTTTATTAGCCCTGATCCGTTCGCTATTACTTACTGACAGCTACTCTCGGCCTACTATAGAAGTGAAGCTGGCGACGCAAAATGAACTGTCAATTTTTTTTTTAAATATTTAAAATGAAGTGAAGAGCAGCTATTTTATAGTGGGTATGGCAAAAAATATCGTGTATATCTCGTGCGTAATGATATTGTGACACGTGTGACTTAAAACTTGCTATCGCTCGTTTTAACATACTGTCAGTAATTTGTCTCATTACGCCACTAGATATACAATCTACTATTATATTTTAACGAAATCTGGTTCGTTTATTTTTCTGGTCTAACGCTCTCGATATTTTTAAAGAGTGGGTCAGGTAAAAATATACTTACACAAGGATAAAAAGTGCGCCGATATTATAATAGTGTCGGCCAGTCTACTGTCTATCGCGACGATCGAGATGACATACTTTTGAAAACGTGTCTCTTGAGGGGCACTGTTATGGAAGATCTTAATTTTGATTACAAATGCTATTTATCATGGGTATAGAGAAAAGAGAGAAAGGAAACTATAATCTCCATGCATTCGTCGTTGTCTACAAAGTGATGAAAATGAGGGTTCGTATTCCCGCGATAGAGGCGCTGAAGCTATAGACCCTAGAGTTTCTCTAGTAAGATTAAGACAAAGGGGTGTCGATTTCTGATTGATTCGTTCGACCCGCCATGTTTTTCAACCAAAATTTAACTTCACATCATTCAAATCAGCATTCACATGATTGTTTCCTACGTAACGTAATAGGGTAGTTGACAGTGATCAAAATAAAATACAAAACTTTGTTATAATGAAAGTTTATGCTCTAAAATAGTTATTAGAATTTTTATTTTTATTAATTAAGTTTCGTAAACATATTTAAATAAATAAATAAAATCATGATTTTTAATCTATATTCACGTGATGTCAAACACCGTGTGACGTCAAATGTTCTCAATTGTGAATGTATCCATAGCAACGGAGCATAAATTGTTTACATCATGTTCACATAGGTACAAAACGGTATTTTTCAACACTCTGTTTCTGATATAATTACCATCGAGTTAGTAGATATAAACGTACATTCATAAAAATATGATATCATTATAGGTTCCTAGAGCAAAAACGATTTTTAGCGGGCGGAGCTAACAAAAATTATTTTTGAGCTAATTTGAAATCAGAATGAAGTGATTTAGGTGCCATTTTGTTCAGAATTTACTGCTCTACTAATATAACACAAAAAAAATTTTAGTCAAGTACCCTATATTGTCTCAGCTACTAATAATAAAAAATGGTGGAACCTTTGGTGTAAAGATACGAAATGTTACAATTACCACAAAACACCAAACCATAACAAACACTCTCGACGTACGTTTCGCCAACCAAGTTGGCATCATCAGGAGATGATTAAAATGATTTAATCATCTCCTGATGATGCCAACTTGGTTGGCGAAACGTACGTCGAGAGTGTTTGTTATGGTTTGGTGTTTTGTGGTAATTGTAACATTTCGTGTCTCAGCTACTGTCATTGCAAAAAAGTGAAACGCGCAATATTTTTTATTACGTTTCCAAAGTTTTCAAAAATATACGCGTGTATTTTCACTACACTCCCTTCCATTGTTTTAGCTAAATATGGCGTCTTTGTCCTAACTCTTACTAGAGCAACTCCAAAGACCCCAAGTAAATTGAATTTAAAAAAATTGACTGTGTTCCTCACCCACATAAGCGCACGGTTCGCGTACGGTCGAAGTTATATTTCATACATTTTTCATTAGAACACGTTTCGTTGAAGTTTTTGGCGATTTTAATTTTAACTATTTAAATATTTATTTTTTTTTATATATTTTTTCCATATAAGCAACGGCATTGCTATAGTATACGCTTTCCCCCTCTAAGGTACCTATGTCAGTATATGTTGCACATAGGGTTACCAGATGGCCGGGATTTCCGGGAATGTCCCGGAATTAGTTGGTTTGTCCCGTGTCCCGAAATTTAAGTCTTCTATCCCGGAAATGCATAAGTTCAACGAATTCGTGTTCGTGATCGCAAGAAACGACACTAAGTTACATGCTAAGTAGTATTTATTTAGCACTATCTGCAATTTCTGTACATATTATAAATATTTTTACTTGTATTTAATTGTATTCTTCGGACTTACTCTATGTCGGTACAGACAAAATGGGACAATAAAATGAATTATTAAAGATTCACACGAAATTATGCGTGATTTACACAGTCAGAAGCGCATCCCACAAATCACCGTGTATTGGTGTGTGATAAATGAATAAAATTAGACAAGTCTAATGATAAATGCAAAAGATAGTAAAATATTAAAACATTTTTTTTCACAATAACTTTCCCTCCTGAAATAAATTGCCTAGGTACCTATTAAGATTTTACCTCAAGATTTAATTCAACCATCGCCTTAGAAATATCCCGAAAATCTTAGTTTTTGATCTGGCAACCCTAGTTGCACATGCCGCTACACTACGTCTAGCGGATGTGCTCTATTTTGTTTTTCCGATTCACTACTCCCGCTAAAGAAGTATAACTGACAGTAAACAATACTACGTTAAGGTATGGTTCCCATACAAATGGAAGTATTTTTCATATAAAAACAACAGACGACTGAATTTATTTTCAGTAAATTATGGGGCTTCCATACATTTTTGTTTTAATGTACGCATAATGATCGCAAAAAAATGAAATGAAACTTGCTAATTTTCAAACAGCACTTATATTAGTGTGGAACATATAATTGCGTTGCTTCTGTCATCACTTAATATTTAGTAGATCAAAGCGTATCATTAAATTTGCAAGCAATAACAAAACGTTACATTTTGTTGACAAACTTCACAGCTTTTTTAATCGACGCTTACTTCACTATGTTTACTCACAGCCGTGTGATCGTTTTGCATCTTGTTAAGCTTGTAAGTATTCTATTTTCACTATAATATTATAGACTGCCCTGCCCGGCTTCGCCTGGAACGTAATATCAGTAAATCAGGTTATAAATTCGAACGAACAAGCGAAGCGAGTGAGTAATGTATTAATTAATTACAAATTCCAGCGAACGAGTGAAGCGAGTGTGTGTTATGTATTAATTAAATTATTACAAATTCGAGTGCACGAGAAAAGCGCGTGAGTAATGCATCAACTAATTATAAATTCGAGCGAACGAGCAAGGCGAGAGAATAATGTATTAATTAATTACAAATTCGAACGAACGAGCGAAGCGAGTGAGTAATGTATTAATTAATTATAAATTCGATCGAACGAGCGAAGCGAAGGAGTAATGTATTAATTAATTATAAATTCAAGTGAACGAGAGAAGCGAGTGAGTAATGTATTAATAAATTAATTATAAATTCGAGCGAACGAGCGAAACTTTAAACGCAGACAACTTTTAAACCAGAAAAAGATACAGACGTTTGCTTGTGCTCATTGGAATCAGCGTGTCTTTTACTGAAAGCATATTAAGTTTTCAGAAAGTTCTGGGAGATTTCGATTCGTCAAAAATCCACTTTTTTGAGTTGTGGTGGTTTAATACTCACGGTGCGATATATTAAAGTATTTAGAGTAAACTATTAAGAAATGTTCCGTTTAAAAAAAGTCAAGAATATCGCAACTTTCCCCTATTTTAAAACCACTAACGTATTTATAAATATAGTAGAGACTCAGAAAGAATCGTTTCAATGACAGACGAATGCTCTGTTGTTATGTAATTTGCTTTCAAGTTTCAGAAAAAAACGATTCACTCTTTTGTAAATGTAAAGTTTTAAGACATTAGTTTGATTTTTCTGTCAGAAGCGAACAAAAACAGATTTATATTATTTCCACATTATATTCATAAATGAGTTTTTGTCAGTTGACTATGCCAACGATTTTTTTTTGCACAGAGTGCAGCTTTACTTTGTTAGGTCACTATAAAAAATTTAGACAAGGTTTGAAAATCACTTTCAAATGGACATGGAATGTCGGCCCATTTTTATCGTATTTTTTACCCGAGTATGGCAAAGCCAAAAGGAGGGTCATAGCTTGTGAGTTCAAGACCCTCCTTACATAGTATGTATGTATGTGAGCAGTGAATAGTTTGTTACCTCGTATAGCCTAAACTGCTGAACCGATTTCAACAAATAAGGTGTCGTTGGATAAGTCTTGAGCCAGAGTGTGTCCTAGGCTATGCAACGCCACAGGAAATTCAATATGGTGGACGTTAGACGTCATGATATGAAATCGTGGGTCGATTCGGTCATGTAAGAGCCATCTAGACGACAAATTCAAAACAAACTACGGACGCAAACCGGTGTTAATGAAACAAACCTACAGGTGCCACAGACTAAACATAGTGGTAACTCGCCTGACGACGGTGTTGTTTTAAAGTGCTTTTATTATTTATTAAGAAATTATAATAAACAGGTTATATAAACATCTAAAAAAGACTGAAAAAAATAAAAGACGAAAACAAGCAAATTCAAAACGTAAGATAATATTTTTTTGTTATCAGTAGTCGGGGACTCGAATACCGAAATTTTTCTTCACCTCCCGAACAGATCCCCGACTACTGATAACAAAAAAATATTGTCTTACTTTGCTTGTTTTTTTCTTTCACGTAGGTGTAGTCAGGTTTTAGTTTTTTTAACTTTTATGTTTTTAATCAGAAAATAAATAAAACATTTAAATGTGTGAAAACAGCTTTAATGTTGAAAATGAGTTGAACAAATAGAAGACAGCTAGTGATTTCTCCATAATTAATACATTGTCTGTCAATGTCTGATCTGTCTGACCAGAGAGCTTTACGTCCTTCAAGTCTTTAAAAAAAGAACTGTTGTCGGTTGTTGTTTGCTAGTTAATTTTAGTATATTATGTTTATAAACGAACTTTGTGTTGTATGTATTTACGATAAACACGCATTTTAAAGCGTGCTTATTTAACGCGTATGTTTATATCTCCGCGTACACTATTGCTATCTCGGTAAACTATAAGAACTAGAAATTAGGTTAAATACGGACAGATTTTTGACGTGAACAACATCTAGTGTCTCATACTGGGGGTGGCATTTTAGAAATCTAAGATGAAACAAAAATAGTCGGAAGTGGTTGACACGTGAAACAAAACACAGCATGTATATCTATGTTAAGGTCACAGTAGATTAGATGGGGCGTAAGGCATTACTGCCCTTCGTTCATTTGTGAATCCCCTCGTATTTATTCCCATTCCGGTATTAGGTTCTTATTGAACCTTACTACCTTTCTGGGGGCTGCATTCCATACCTCATTAGGCTCTAAGAACCTTCCATTTAGATGTTGCAGCCTTCTGGAATAAACTGCTTCGCATGAACACAAAATATGTTTAGCGGTTTTTTTAGCCTCCTTGCAGAAGCGACAGTTATCATCTTTTACCATGATGCCCATGTTTTTAAGATGGTACCTTAGAGAACAGTGTCCTGTCAAAATTCTCAGTTCTGTTCTACTGAGAGTAAGGAATCCTTTCATCCTTTTTGCTGAGTAAGAGATCAATATCTTAGATTGCCGGAGTCCAGGAGTGGAAATCCAACGTGAGGCTTTATTTGCTCTCAAACATAGTAAGCGAGGTGGCCATGTGGAAAAGTATGAGTCTACCAACTGATACAGATGCCAATGCTAGGTTCTAATCCCGTAGTCTTTTAATATATTTATTTTTAATAATGAAAATATATAGGTATTGAATAAGAATTTAAAATATAAAAAAATAAAATTACAATTATTTTATTTGTTAAATAAGATAGACATACCTACATTACCTATACCCATTTTTTCTGGTAACTACGAAAAAAATATTTTCAGTATGAAGATGAAATTAAATATTTCGAAACGTTGGCCACAAACAATATTTTGGTAAACTTCATTATTTTGACCCTCCACCAAACCTTCCTTCAATTATGAAAAAAATATTTTTGAACTTTTTTACGCCCGGTAGAGTGATTTCGATTCATTAAATTGAATGACTAACGAAAAATCTTGACAAATCGCTACTTCTCTGCGCTGTTAATGTATGAATATGTGTGTGTGACTGTCTACTAGATTTCCATCACGCTTGTCTCGCAAACCAGTGTACTGTTTGTATAGTTTCTCATATTATGTATGCAGATTTTGCGTAAGCAAATTTCACTTCTGTAGTGTGTAGTGTAAACTAGACGGACCATTTTTTTAATGGAACCCTTTAAATTTTTTGCATCTATAGTTTTATATTAATAAAAAAATGACAAGGGGCGCGTAATTACGATTCCGGTAACCGAAGACGTAGAACTACTTCTATCGTCTTATAATTATGTCGCATCTGTCAAAAAATATTAACATGACATAATATATGATACAAAACACAAACAAACTATGGCGTAATTGTGGTAATTAACGCGTTACACATTTTTTTCACACATTTTTGAAGTTAATACTTCCTTAGGCGCTTTGCCTGGGCAGTTAACAACAGTGATGTGAAACACACCCGACGGTGACAATCGGGGCTACTCGACTCAAACACGAACACGTATTTACCTACAATATGCTGATAATAGTGTGTAGTTCATAAGTGTGCTAATAGATGACACTAAAAACTTAATACGAGTAATAAGTCAATTGTAGTTCACAAGTACGCTAACAGATGACACTAAAACATATATTTTTGTAACGCATATTTTTCGCCCCTATATACCGTCGGGAAAGACGTAATTCTACGTCAAAAAGATTATTTTGACTATTTAGAAGTTTATTTATAGTAATGCTTATTTAGCTAAGGCTATCCAGCAGCTTCGATATAGATAGATATTGTAAATTATAGACGATCGATAACAGAGGTTATAAACGTCTGAGAGCGGCAGCTTCGAAGGTAGCAATAGTGTACATTTAAATATTGGCACTATTTAGTGTGCTTATTTTAATTTCACGCTTAACTCACTTTGTCACTTTGATGAAACAAAAGATTGGCCCATTTAAATTTATTTCACTCTTATTTCAAAACAGTTGAAAGATCATTTTAATGGTTATTATTACTTTTTATAACTTTTACTGTTCATTTATTACGTAACCTTAAACGAAAATATCACATATTCTACGAATGGAGAAACTTGACCGCTAGGGACGCCAGCTATGTAACCACCTCGGTCTCTGGACAGGGCATATTGTAGTGCGTATACACAGAACATGTTTATTTAAAAACATCGACAATGCCGATGTGCTGTGTTTACTAATGTTCAATGAGCAATTTTCCTGAGAGTACGTCTTTCAATTATCCACGAGAGGCAGCACTTGTGGTAGGTACAAACATTATTTATTCCCCAGTATCGTGTCATTTTAGTGGTATAACTTAATTATTAAATTATTATTAAATTAATTAAATAATTAAATTATACCATTAAAATGTCACGACACCAATGGTGAATAAATAGTGTTTGTAACTATCACAAGTGCTGCCTCTCGTGGATAATTGAAAGACGTACTCTCAGGAAAATGGCTCATTCATAGAGGTTTTGTATTTCCAAAGGATCCGAAACTGAAAAGAAAAGGCATGCTATCAAAAGGGAAAAAAATTTAATTTCTCGAAAACCCCTGATAACTTAGGTGTCTATAAACCTGCTGCCATCTATATTACTACGTTTATCATGTGTCCATCTCCATTAGTAGTAAATGTGTCTTGAAAATTCAAAAGAAAGGTTATCAGTTTCAAGTTTAATTTTTTATCATTATTACTGGCAGAAATTATTACGATCTCCCAAATTGCATTTAAATATTTTTCAAAAAATAGTGGGTAATATTTAGTGGCGGATTGGGACGAAATTTCGGTCCGGACTGTAAGTGCCAACTAACTTTCCGTGTGTTTTGGAAAACATTTGATTACGAATGTAGATTCATGTATATTTATTTGTTAAATAAAATAATAGGTAGGTAGTAGGTACATTCTTTTCCTATCGCGATAAAATTCCCCAGTCCGCCTCTGGTAAAATTGGTATCAACTAGAATAGCGTGGCTTTCGGCAGTGACTATAGAACGCTTTCGGTCTGCTACGAGAACGCCATACCTATATTTTAATCTTGTGTTTCCATTTTAAAATGAAGAACAATGAACGGACACAAAGTTTATGTTAAAGTCACGTTTAGAAGTTTAAAAGTTTACACGGATCAGTACTATTTTTAAATAATTATTTGAAAATATTCCGCAAACGACATTGAATATAGATATAACACCCGTTTTACTAGGGTCTAGGACTGTAATTTTCAGCTTTTAAATACTTTTTCCGTTTGCATTCTCGATTACTAAACCAAATCTAATGTTAAAATTTTTTATGTCTCAAAAACTACTGAAGCTATTGACAGGTACGTATGTGTACATTTCTTTCAAAGACGAAATCTCGAGAACGAAAAATGATATCGACTACGTTAGGGTGCCAATCGACGCGTATTAACGTAAATATGATCTGAAAGAAATCGGTTCAGCCGTTCTTTTTTCTTAACCAAATAACCTCCAAAAAAGTAGATTTTACACAATATCTCGCGAATAAAAAATTATATCGACTTCGTAAGGGTGTCAATCGAGGCGTGTTAACGTCATTTTGATCCGACATAAATTTTATAAAAATCGGTTCAGCCGTTTTTTTTTTTTTTTTAATTATTGATGTTTTAATGATTGAAATGATTACTTTTCTGTGTAATATCTAATTTAATTATTATTATTAAATATTTATCAAACTGGGAAGTTCGTCGTGTGGACCTCAAGGGTCGCACTTTAGTCCTAATAAACGACCCACCTCACGGCTTGTTATTATTATTAATACATTAAAATCTACGAACTAGTCGTCTATTAAAAAAACACAACTTGTTTATGCAGTTGTTTCACCAATCGCTCCAGAAATCGTTTCATACATATTTTTAACGTTGAAACAGACGTGTGAATTTTGTGAAGAGATAAAATCTGGACTGGACGTTGTGTAAATTGCATGTGTGTGTATTGAATTTGCACAGAAGAGGCAGTCACGGTTCTGAAATAGCCATTGGCGATAGTTTATTGCTCTCGCAGCAGAGCTGCCTTGCCTCTAAACATCATATCATCATCAGAACGATCAGCATCACACGTTGGACCATGAGAGATATATTTGTGTCTGACCGGAGGTCGAACTCGGATCGTCAGGGCTAATGCCACCGTCGTATGTGAGTGAGCTGAAAACATTTTATTAACGTTGTCGATGCGAATGAAAATCGTAGCTAAGAACTCTGCCAGAAATTATTAGTTCTCTTTTCTAAACAGTGGAGTGATTGCATCGCTAGATTTAATTTTTAAAAGAATACGTTATAACATCTGTAATTATAACTACAAAGTTTGTAGAGATTGTGATCCAGTATTCAACTGAAGATCATGTCTTCAAGAATTAAGGATCAAATAAAAGGCGATACTGATGTTCTATACCAGCAATTAATACCAACGTTTCTGCCATCAGTATCGCCTTTTATTTGATCCTTAATTCACGAAGACATCATCTTCCTTTTTTACATCAGTTATACAATCTATTAGAAACGAATAAAATTATTGTTTTGTAGGATCGGTTTATCAGCAAGGGATAATAATTATTTAAGTCGACATTTCTTTTTGTAGTAGATATTAACTTTTTAATGGATCCGTGGGACGTGGATCGCTCGTGAAAATAGACATAAGTTTAAATATCTAAGATCTAAAACCCATCTATTTGTGAGGAATAAATAATTTCCGAAGGCAACTGAACAAACAAATTAAAAATCGGGTCATTCGTGTCACTTGTATATACAAAATTTGCAATGTCTCCACCTTTTGTCCTGAACACTTTACAGTAACTGTGTCCAACGTAACGATAATAGTTTAAATATTAATATTAATGAAATGTAGGATAGATTGGATGGTAAAATGGACGAGTAATTACGATTGTGCCGCAGGCAAAGACAGAACTACGTTTAATTGAGCGAATTATAAGCAAAAAACCGTTTGTCACTCATTTTCGTCTGGTTTTTTCGTCAGACAACATTTACCCTCCTATATACCGCCGAGAAGGACGTAATGAATTGCGTTCCGTCACTTACAGCAAGCCATGTTCAAAACAGAGATTAAAAATCAAATGACCATCCAAATATGGCGTCGAAATATCAGTAAGGTTAAAAACTGATTAATCGTTGATATCGAAGATGCTTTTTTAAATAAATAAAATACTATAAAATACTAATTTTTCTTGTAATTTTTTGTCTCTTAACATGTTGTTGAAGTTTATTGCAAAAATATATTTGAATTAAAGTGCTACGTGACGAGAATATTCTATTATCATTTTTTTTGGCATTTTTTGTCGAACTGTTTATGTAATTTTAAAAATTAAAATACATGTGGGCGAAGAAATCTTCATAAAAAATAAACTTTTCTTGCCAACAAAAGTATGAACAATGCAAATTATTTTATTTTAAAAATAGTTCATAAACTGATATACCTATACCTTAGAAATACATATTATAATCTAATATTGTTATTAATAACTAACATGTTTATACGACTGAATTTCATAGTAAAGAAGTAGAAAAGATCGGGCTCGGTTCCCGACTGTGACATAGGTTGTAAAATGATTTTTTCTCTCCAAAATTGCAAGATTGATTATGATATGGTCTGTTTGGCTGCTTATCCAATTCCAATTGTTATAATTGTCTTTATTGTTATTAATAACAATAAATTATTCAGAATATTAAGAACTCTTCGTTTTGTTCAGTATTAATTTTATTCATTTATTAGGTACTTATTTTACTAATTTAAAAGAGGCTTGGTGTCTGGGTAAAACCACACTGCTAACTTCCCAATAGGTGCCCTTATAGAGATTAGAGATCAGTCTACCGTAGAGAATCTATTTGCAATAAAAGACCGCCAATTCAAATTTTTTGTAAGCCTTAGGTATCCAGATGTTCATTATGCAATTATACGTCGAATGAAATTGGTCCGGAGTCGATATCATCCTTTGTTCTCGAGATATGCGATACGAGAAACATTGTACAACAATTTTACAGTAGTTTTTTTGTTATAAACAAAAAACCGCTAATTGAAACCTAATCAGGTGTTCATTATGTAATTATGTGTCGAATGAAATTGGATCGGAGTCGATATCATTATTTGTTCTTGAGATATGCGAGCCGAAAAAAGTTTACCAACTTACAAACGAACGTACGTACACACAGAGAGAGAGACATCTCTCAAAAACAGTAGATTTGCACTCTAGGAACCTCAAAAGTTCAGAGATTGCAAAGAGTTTCATTCGCAAAATCGGACCCATTACAATAACTTCCAATGGGAAGTTAATAAATAGTTAACAGGATGAAAAAAGAAAGAGAAAAACTAGTAAATTAGTAAAACAATATGCGAAAATAAACTTTCTAGTCAATAAAAACTTTGCATAACTTACCTCCAAGGTACAGGATCAGCCATCGTCTCGTAAATCTGTTAAAATCCTCGAATAACAATAACAAAAGTAATACCACACAAACTGTCTCTTTTTTTACAAAAACACAAATAAAAACTCAAACAAAATTCATATATAAACTTATGCAAACACAGTGGTTAATTAAATAAAAGAACACAAATATTTTTAAGATGTTTTTTTATTAGTTTTTTTTTCGGTCACCGCACGCGCTTAAGCTGATCGTACTGATCAGTTAAGCTGCGTCGACGACGACGAAAACAGCGTCGCTAAGTCGACGGCGAACGACGTCGGGTGCAGGCGTCCCCCGCACTAGTATGGTCGACGCTCTGCCTTTAGCGATGCCGTCTCCATAAAAAAACCCACGCGGAATATTCCATTTCTCTCAAAACATGCTGTGAAGAATTTTACCATAAATGGCAATTATTGAAGAAATTAAAATGAGCAGAACTATTTTTAATTTAATTTGCTAATTTATAAGTAAACAAATAGTGATCGAAAGCTTAAGAAATCATAGAATACCAACCCGGAAAAAGCTAGTTTTTTCTACAAAGTCCCAATTAAAAAAAGATATTAACGAGGTTCTTTCATATATTGACTGTGAATTCTCTTATATTATAATTTTCTTACTCATGAAAAATGTTTTCACAATATAACTTAAATTATTATTTTTTGTAGTTTAACTTCAGCTACAGCCTACAGTGCTACTCAATATTGACAAAGTACCTACGTTATCATTTTTTTGCCATTCCCACTATAAAATATATAATATATTCGTGTGACTGTTAATACTCGCTACCGCTCGTTTTAACATACTGTCACTACTCGTCAGTAATATACCTCATTACGCATCTAGACATACAATCTACTAAGGCTACAACACAATTAATTACTAATTACAATTTCTATTATCACATTAGTGATTTGAATAAAAAATATATTGTTGATTTCTTAAAATCTTCAACCCTTTAATTTTTCCTGTTAATGTCTTTTTTTTGTTATTTTTTAATATAATTTATGAAATGAGCAATTTTTTATACCTGTTTGATACTTGAAAAATGAAGATTTCTGTGGAAAATTTACGTTGGGCGATTTAGTATGTAAAAAAATAACAATTTTGTATTTTTTTTTGAAACACAACAAACAAAAAACACAAGTAAAACTAATTTTTGACTTACTTAAAAGTACTGAAACTTGGTTGCGATCTTGCAGATTCTTCATCTTCAGCACTGAAGTATACATCTTCCATGGCTGAACTATCACTGTACTCTTCACTGGCTTCATAAAGTGAATCATCTCGTCTATTCAAATTTTTTCTGCCTTTTGAATTATATTTTTTATTATCCATTTTAAAAGCTGTATCGGTTTTGTCGAAAAATGTTTTTCTTCTGTTAAACGCATCATTAAACATATTTGTTTTTTCTTTATTAAACGTAAAAAATGGATCAGAATTTGAATTGATGTCATGGAAAAAAATACTATCAAATGGTGACGAATCGATAATTAAATCACATCTAGATTTTCTATTTTCGTTCAACTTTAGAGTATCGGAACTATCACACGAGTCACTAGCCATTTCGTCCCAAAATGAATACCGATTTTTAGGACCTCTAATCAAATTTCCTTTTGATAAGCTTGAACGGTTTTTTTTTGATATTGGAGATTTTATTCCGAAACTACTAAATGAATCATCGCTTTTCAAATCATCCCAAAAAGAATGACATTTCCTTGAAGTGTCATCCCAAAAATTATGAAAATTGTCTTTGAATTGTGTTGCTGTATTTGGAAAAGTTGACGACTTGAATGAATTGTAATGAGATTTGGATTCTTCTGCAAATATTTGCGTTTTAATTCCACTCTTTTCATCGTTATATTTTATATGTGAACGATTATAAGTTTTGTTTTCTGAAGAATCAAATGATGGTGAATGAATATTTTCTTTAAATTTATATAATTCGCTATCGAAATTTGTATTTGAATTAGTAAACGATTCTTTTTTAAACTTTTCTTTATGATCAGTTTCAGTGTTGCCTTCTGTAATTCTGGATGTTTTTTGCCAACTTGAACTAATTTTGGGTAAATTTGCGATATGACTGGCAAAATTATTGAGTCCTTGATTTTTCGATATAGATTCAAAAAACGATTTATTTTTTTCAACGCCACTTTTTATCTGTGAATTTCGAACCAATGGTAGATAGTTCGAATCGTCATTTGTTTTGGCCATTTGTGGAAAAGTAATTGATTTTTGTACGGGTCTCGATATGGGTACATATTTTTTGTTATTTTTTAATATTATGAGTTGAAGTTCCCTTTGAGGAAAGTTTATAATTCTTTCAGCCTCGCTGTCTGCTACTTGAGATGATTTCTTGTTTTGGATTTCTAGAATTATGTCTCCCGGACTTATATGTTGAGCAGCGATGGCTCCGGGATAAACCTAAAAATCATGGTAAGGTTATTCGATTATCCCAAAATGATAATAAAATAATAATAGTATGAATAATTTTATTTTACATAATAACTTTCGACAAAAAAATTAAATTATGTTAAAAATTGTGACGTCCATTTAAAATATATTTGAGAAAATTCATCAAAAATCAGTTGGGGGAAATGGGAATTAAAGTTTCTTTAAATTTCCTCAATATTTTTTTTCTAAAATGCATGCCTATATAATGTAAGTAATATAAACATGTGTCTTTTATTTTTCATTATTTATGGTGCTATTCTGTATGGCCAATGTTAGAATTTACAGCACTGTAAAATTTCTGTCTCACTTTACCTTATATAATGTCAAATTTGTTAAAAAGTGACAAAAAATTAAAAGCACTGTAATTTCTTACTTGACTCTACAGAATAACACCTGTCACCTTTACTTTTAATGATTTTATGATCAACTATATACTGCAGACTGCAGTGTTTGGAAAAATATATTCTTAAGGTGCATTTTCATGTGACGCTCGACGCTGGCTTCTAGCGTCAAATGTGGTCACGTGACATAAACGCCATCTTGAAAAAAATGTAGCGTCAAAGCTAAACATTGTTTAGCTTTTACGCTGGCGTCATTAGTTGTCTCTGGTCATTAATGATACGAGTTTTCTACAGCTAGGTACTGAGTTGTGCATCAAGTATCAACACACAGGCTTGCTAAAGAATTGCTTTATGTTGCTACTAGGGGGTTGATTCTACGAATTTAACCCTTTGATTTTATTACTTCGAAAGTACCTATTTATTAAGGAAAATACTATCACCTGATGGTTTTTCGATGGTTAATTAAAATTCCCGTCTCACTTAGAACAAAAAATTTTTTTTTATTGAATACTAAAAACATTAAAATTTCTCAAGATACAATTTATTTTTTTCTCATATTCTGGTAGTGCATATAATTACCTATAAAAAAGTAAGCATAGTTATATTTTTAATTTTTATTCCTTATAATTCGTGTACTTTCGCCGGTTATTTAAGTCAAAAATATGGGAATTTCATTTTTGATAATCGTATTCAGACATTGTCCTTTCTGTTAATAAATTTACAAAGAGCTTATTTATTAATTATTATAACAAATTCACCAGGGTTTTGATTTATGGATGTCTTTATTTGACGCTCTCTTTACAAGTTTACAACTGTCAAAACCTTGCTGTCTGTTGACGCTAAAATTTGACGCTGGAACTTGACGCTACAGTTTTTCAAGATGGCGTTTATGTCACGTGACCACATTTGACGCTAGACGCCAGCGTCTAGCGTCACATGAAAATGCACCTTTAATGTTCATACGTATTTTTATATTATTTAATTGTTGATTATTTTTTGTCACACCTTGTATAATTACAGAACTTACACATAGTCGTGACATCTATTATAAAATAGAGAAACCAAAAAAATGTTGTATAAACGAGATTATTTTTATCTTAACGATTTTATTTACATGTAGTGTATGCTTTTAGTTCATTGTATACATAGCGAAAAATAATTCCAGGCTATTTTTATATTATATTTTGAAAATATCTATGTATAGGTATTCTGCAGGTCTACTGAGATTTTGCGCAGTACAAAAAATGATTTTACATTTTTTTTCCGACTATAAAACATCAATAGTTTTGATATTTTGATTTATTTAAATTCCTATTGATTTTAGTTCAAAATAATATTGAGGTCAAATTTTTTTTTAATGTAGGTAAATAATGAAATCTAATACATCGATGTTAAGTTTTCAGTTACAATTAATTTTGAAAGTCGCATAAGTTAATACAAAAATCACGCTGTCAATTGAATTGTAGATTATAGACGCTCGACAACAGATCACGCTGTCAATTTAATATTAAAATTAAGATACTTGCCTCATTTATGATGAGTGGTTCATTTAAATTATACCTTCCAGCAATTTCGATACCCCAGGGTATATTGCAGTCATTTCGTTGTAACAATATATTTATTAATTTAGCCATTAATACATCCAGTAATTTTTAAAATCACAAACAATCAACACAGCATGTTTTCACAGTTCAAAAACTATAACTACGTCATCTGCACCCGACAGATGATAGTAGCAGGTATTGATAACAGAGACTGATTAACTTTCGCGTTGATGCATTTACTTAGCTACCGGTGGTCACACTCTATTTTTGATAATGGGACGTTCACAGCCCTGTTTTGGCACCAGTTTTGTGTTTTCAATTGTTCCATTGTCACTAGAGAGCAGCATACCTGTTGTTTAATTGTATATAACAAACTTTTAATTATAAAAATAGAGTATTCTGATTTGATACATAACCACAGGGCACAGGGTACAGACATTTGCGGTTAAATATGCAGGTAACATTTTTATAGAAACATAATAAAGTAATTTTTTTTAATAGTCGCGTCGGTGATTTTTCAGATTCTGATTATACTTGTAGTATTTTGAGCTTCCTTCAGGGACGTACTTGCAAAATTTGCGACCCTGGTAAAGATGATTTACCCTGCTCCTTACAGTTCTATTTTTATATTTATAATTTCTATAGTTTAAAAAAAGGGTATATGCCTCACCCACATAAGCGCACGGTCAAAGTTATACTACATACATTAAAATTAATAAATAATTATCTATACTAATATTATAAAGCTGAAGAGTTTTTTTGTTTGGTTGGTTGAACGCGCTAATCTCAGGAACTACTGGTTCGAATTGAAAAATTATTTTTGTGTTGGATAATCCATTTATCGAGGAAGGCTATAGGCTATATAATATAACGCTACGACCAATAGGAGCGAAGCATCAATGAAAAATGTTGCAAAAACGGGAAAAATTATTCCTTTTGAGAGCTTCCGTTGCGTGCGCTGCGTAAACGGTTCAAGCTACGCAAAAATCATGTATGACGGAATTGTTCCCGGAAGGTTTATATATATGGCGAACGAGCGTAGCGAGTGAGTAATGTAATTCCTAAACCACGCAACGGATTTTGATGCGGTTTTCACCATCAGTTAGATAATTTTTCACGGACGGTTTATATATATAGCGAACGAGCGAAGCAAGTGAGTAGTGTATTGCACCCGAGCTTTCTTAACACCCGGGTGAAGCCGAACGGGGCCGCTAGTTATTAATAAAATCCGTGAATATCGTAACATCTATACATAAGTATTCAAAGCCTGCTATTACAATATTAAACTATTTTGAAATGCCAAAAAATTGATTTTTAAAATTATAAAATCTATAAGAAAACGAATTTTTTCTGGTATGAGAGACCTCGCTACATCGATTTTTTGCACCCCAAAACGCCTTTTCAGTAAATTTCATCCAAATCGTTAGAGCAGTTTTATCCCTGTCAGCCTTATATTATACATCGTTTCATTAATTTTTGAGCCGGTAATTTTTGACTTGAAGTCATTCTAATTCACTATTATCGCTATAAAGAAGTATAACTTCAAAAATGAACAAATTTCAACAATCCGTATAAGATCGATTTCATAAATGGAAATTATACGTTTATATGGGTAGATATACTAGATAGGCATTTAAAATATTTAATATTTATTATTTTCGAAACGTTTGAAATGCATAATGCAATAATTTTAGAAAAATCTGATTAATATGGACGCCAAATCAACTACACGCAGTACAGTTACTTTTATACAAACAGTTACGCGAGAAATTTCATCGCGTATGCAAAGTATGCACGTAGTGCATTTCCAGAAAATTATTATTTAATTTATTTTCAATAAACGTGATTAGAAATTATCCGCTTGATGTCAATCATGAACCGTTCACGATGAGGAAGTTCTAAATAACAAAATGCATACCGCTGCTTTAAATTCCAAACGGGTCATGTTCCATTTAAAACATAATATATTTTTAAAATAAAATTTGTTTGTTATAATACTATATAAATTAAATAATAAATTAAATAATTACTAAAGTATTATTAATTGTTCCTGAATAAAAAAACAAAAATGTTGTCTTGGAGGCGCCGGGTATCGATCCCGGTACCTCTCGCATGCTAAGCGAGCGCTCTACCATCTGAGCTACGCCCCCTGTTGATCAGCGTGCCCATGTGGCAGTAGAGTAGTGTATGTTATTACGAGGAACAATATTTAACTATAACTTTTATACAAAATATTTTTTATTTAAATATTTATTTACACAAAATTAACTAAGCACATAATATACATATAATTCTTTGTATTACTTCATCAGTTTGTGTTAGTCATTAATTGTTGATAAAGTCCTTACCATTACGTATATTATTTAGACAGTGGCGGATTAAACATTTTATAAGAACCCAAGCGCAACCTACTTTCTTAAGGCTTACCTGAAAAAATTATATTTTTTTTATTAATCAACAAAATGTTAAAGATAGAAATATCTTGAGTTTTCTTCTTGGTTTTTTGGATCCTTCTGCAATAATGAGGCCTCAAAAATCAAGAGCGCGTTTCTTGTACTTGGTACCGCGTGGGTCCGACACTGTTTCGAAGTCAGGATGTTGATAATATTATTTACGTTGATAATAGTATCTGCTGTTTGTTATTCCCAAATATTTTCGCAATTTTCGTATTCCTAGCTTAAATATTTTAAGGCACGTACTATCCACTATAAAACATTTGCTGGCAAAAATTAATCATTGTTTATTTATAGGTAATTCTAAATTTAAAAAAATTGTAAACAATAATTTTGTAGAAGGCACCCGTCTGATAGGTACATGCAATCAGTTCGTTTATAAAAATCCTTTATCTCACTCAAACATATTATGCTTATCATTATTCGAACATGCTCGCTCTTGTTATATTCGTATGGTCAAGTCGTAGATTTCAAAGTTGTATTTAATTTATACTGTAGGTATAAATGTTTTGGAAACTATACCAAGGCCAAGGGAAAACAATTAAAATTATTATTTGCTAGAACAACACACAATCTGTGAAAATTTTAAATAGCTATCTCTTACCGTTTGTAAGTTTGTAAGATAGAGGCAGAGCCTTGTGACAGACGAATGGACGGACAGACATACATCGTAGGCTCAGTAATAGGGTTCCGTTCGGAGGTACGGAATCCTAAAAAAACAATCAACGCCTGCATCAATGACTGAACTTATTGGTTATCAATCAATCTAAACAACGGAATTACTGTGTTGATTTCAATTGACATTCAATATTGATCATTTCAACGTATTAATATAAAACCAGTCATGTACAATAAACATACTTATACGGTACTAAAACCATGACTTACATTACAGTCAGTCAAGTTTATTATAAAATTAAGACATTTCAAACACACGCGAACGTGTCACAATGTACTTCAGTATTAAGAGTCATTTCTAGTCGAGATTTTAGAGAGAAATTTATTTATATTTTATATGCAATTTACAATCCTTGACATACACGACTATTTACTTTGCAATATTGTCGGTCAATAATAAATAAAAAAAGTTAAACGGCCCGAACTGGGATAAGAAGTTACACTTCAATATCTATTTCAATCATGTTTCACATATAGACTGAACATTATTTTAGGAACTGGTAGATTTTATTGTGTATTTAGATTTAAAGGACCGCGCCATAGACTATTTGTCCTGTACAAGTAGGTACACGCAGGCCCGGATTTCTGCCTAGGCCAACAAGGCACCGGCCTAGGGGCCCAGCCACTGAGGGGGCCCCGGGCAGGGCGGAGATGGAAATTAAAAGAAAAAAAAGCCAAAAAATTTTGTAAGATAACCCAATTGGCGACTTTTTTTTGTGCTAAATTTCCATCCAATTCTATTTTTTCATTTTTTTAACTTCCCACTGAAAGTTATTGTAATGGGTCCGAAAATCGAAATCAAAAAGGAAAAAAAATTTTAATGTTTCAAGGTCACTACACTATTTTTACACTACTTTTAGAAAGATGTCTGTGTGTGTGTGTGTGTGTGTACGTACGTATGTGTCCATTTCTTTCTAAGACGAAATCTCGAGAACGAAAAATGATATCGACTACGTTGGGGTGCCAATCGACGCGTATTAACGTAAATATGATCTGAAAGGAATTTTTTTAAAATCGGTTCAGCCGTTCTTTTTTCTTAACGAAATAACCTCCAAAAAAGTAGATTTTACACAATATCTCGCGAATAAAAAATTATATCGACTTCGTAAGGGTGTCAATCGAGGCGTGTTAACGTCATTTTGATCCGACATAAATTTTATAAAAATCGGTTCAGCCGTTTTTTTTTTTTTTTTTTTAATTATTGATGTTTTAATGATTAAAATGATTACTTTTCTGTGTAATATCTAATTTAATTATTATTATTAAATATTTATCAAACTGGGAAGTTCGTCGTGTGGACCTCAAGGGTCGCACTTTAGTCCTAATAAACGACCCACCTCACGGCTTGTTTACCTTTTTTTGGGCTTGGGGGGCGGGGCAACTGTAAAGTGCCTAAGGGCCCTGGGTCTTTAAGTCCGGGCCTGGGTACACGACTAATTCGTGTATTCGATACCGGAAGTTACCCCTGCACTCTTCATCTCAAATCCTTTCCCTCGCATTAAAAACGATTATGGATCTCCCGACACTATTTTTAAAGCTAAAGGGTTCGGGTAAACGCCTAAGAAAGGATCAAGAATGACACTGCAGGTCTCTCAGTGCGAAAAATTGAAGAAAAAAATTCCTGAAAAAACATACAACTTTTTAAAATTACGTAATCTTTCACACATAGCCAAAACTTTTTTCAAAAATTCATCTGAGGGATCTGTAATGTGACTCTTGGTCCTTCATTTGGCGTTTACCCGAACCCCTTAGCTTTAAAAATAGCACTGGGAGAGCTATAACAATTTTTAGGCGAGGTGAAAGGATTTGAGATGAAGAGTGCAGGGGGTAACTTCCGGTATCCAATATCTGCACCAAACTCTAAATTGTATAGGGACACCTTTCAGAAAGTCTTATTTGGAAATTCAGTTTTAAAATATTTTTCACAGTGTAATATTCCACATGGTAATTTATTTACGCAATTGCTTATTATGCTGTTAAAGCACACGAACTTCATTAGGTATCAGTTATTAAATAAGTCAATATTTAAAATTACTCAAAAACGAAGTTATTTACATAATCTCACAATGTACCAGATGTAAATATTTGAAATACATGCTATAATTATTATACATTTCGTTAAATGAAATATTTGTCACTGACCTGAAATTATTCAAACATCTTAATTTCAGAAAAATTTATTGTTGATTTTACTTATAAAAAATATATTCGTCTGGATTAAAAAACAGAACAGAGAAGTATATAAGTTACGCTGTTTTGCTACATCGCCGTCGATATTTAATTTAAGTATAATAATTACGCACCGACATAATTTTATGGGATCTAATTACATTATTATCCTCCCACATGTTTTATGAATTATTATTATTATTATTTATGATTTGCCTTTAGACGCCATGGATTCATCAAAAATGGCGATATTTAACTCTGACGAGGAAAAAAATCACATTTGTTTTTTGATTATTAAAATAAATATGAATAATTATGAAACGTATAACAAAAAGTCATGAGGTGTCGTGGGACACTCGACAGACGCTATGCTTCTTACGTATTGTATATAAAACCGAACTTATTTACATATAAAAGCTATAGAAACTATAGCAACAATACGCGCTGCCTATAGCCAATTGCGCTGCGTTGCATCTCCGCGTTCCAAGGCCGCGTTCGTGACGATTAACTTTTTGTGATTTAGGTCCCCATTCCAAAAGTGCGTTAAGAAGCTTAGCTTCAAAAATAACGGCGTGAATTGTTTATTAAAGTCACGAAATATGAACAACGATTGCGGGATTATTGACTTTAAAAAGCAAATTTTAATTTTTTTTAGGGCTGTTCAGGTATTTACATGTTAAACATCCTACCAAAATTTGGTTTCGATTCGCTCAGCCGTTTGACCTGTGTCGTGCTCGCTGACTAACAGACGAACATACTTTTTCCGAAAATTTGTTTTTTGGACTCGGGTGACCTCAAAACGAAAAAATATTGTACATTTTTGAAAAGTGAATAAACTAGTACAGGTAGGTTTGACCATTCCCCGCTTGTGGAGTTGGAATGGTAAATAATAGGAAATAGGAAATAAAAATAGGAAAAAAATGTTGTTCGAAAAGATTCTTTGCGTGTTAGTGCCTATAGCTATATAATTAATGGAGTTGCAATTTTTTGTTTTTGAAGCAGTCCTATCGCCGGGAGCAGGCGCGGGCTCGCCAGGGGTGCTGGGTGCTGGAGCATCCCGGGCCCCCGGAGTTGGAGAGGGCCTGGGCCCTCCCATTTCCTAATCCCAATAAATGAAAAATTACTCAAGTTTCTCCCTCAGATCCCTATAAATGTTAGCATCCCTAAAAAAATTTAGCCAGGCCGCGCCTGGCCGGCAGCACTGCAGCCTCCCAATCTTTTATAATATATAACATCCGATCCAGTATTCTCGTTCCTTGTACCGTGAAATATAGTAGCAACTTGATAAAATAGAAATTAATTAATTTTATAATTTTTGCAGATTATAGACGCCCGAAAACTAAAATCATTTGCGTTACAAATGTAAAGCAATTATATTATTAATTAATGATCTAGAAAAAAGTTAAGGTCGTTCAACTTAATAGGGTTTTCGTCAGTAGCTTATTAATTTTTAATTAACAACTGATAGTACTTTAATAATGGATAAGATATAATCATAATACCCTGTAAGTAGGTCAAATAATAATAGGAAAATGAACGTTTATAGTCCAAATAGTTTCAAGATATTTTTTCGGACAATAATTAATTATTAACAATTTCAGGCCATGGACGTGGATGAAGCACCAGTGTAATGCACTGGTATTGTCCGTAAACAAACAAAAAATTACTATGTTTATTTTTTTCACCAATATGCAATTTCGACCTCGTTATATTTTGTAAGAAAAAAAATATGTCATTCTTTTAAGAATCCTTCGTGAACCACCAATGATCAAAGATTACTCATCTAACGCAGTGGTTCTTAATCTCTGGTCGTTCGTGGACACACTTCTTTTTTGCTTTGGTTAACATGGAAAAGTTAAAATTCTTGAGTAGCCTCGCAGGTGTCGTGAACTCTGTGGGTCACAGTTTAATACCTAACTTACGTTCTAAAAATATATAAGTAATCGAAATTCTATAATCATTTTTGAGAGATGATAAACTTATGTAGGTACTTAGAACTTTTAACGGAAATTTAAACAAAGTCTATTTATGGATAAGCATCATTTCAATTTGTTCATCAGTCCATGAATTGTTTTAGAATCGTTATTTTATCAGTGAGTGAGACAAATGAAGCGAATCAGCTTAGACAATATAGATATTTATACAGATTATGTCATGAATGACATTCGGTTATATGACGAGTTGGTATAATCTTTGTATGGTTTCCTTCCATTATGTCCAATGTCAAGAGTCACCTTTACTATATGGTCATCAAAAATATTTATCTATCGTTTTAAAATTAATCAAAACTAGCATTATGAAAAAGAAACGCCACTACAATCTATAAATACTTTTAATACTAAAGCCGGCTCCAGATTACATAGCTAACATCTGCCAATGTTGGCGAATGTATTGGAGACCAATGTTGGGCATGTGTGATCATTTGAATATGTCTACTGTCCAGTATCCACACGACAGTATTCTGTTTGGTCAACGTTGACCAAGCTCTGTACACCCAATGTATAGCGAATCCTTACACACCAACATTAAACAAAATGAATAGCGAAGATGACGCAATTATTGCAAGTGCTTCAGCTGTAATAATTTCTTGTATCCAGCTCTTAATTCATGTTTCATGTAACTCATAAATCACAATAATATACTGCACATACTAACAAAAACCGCGTAGTGTAAACTGTCCAGTCGTCTGGATGAAAACAAAGTCATAGATTTGACCAATCCCTTTGATGTGTGTTGAAGAAACCGCCCTCAAAGCGAATGTCTTCCAATGCCAACGTTGGTGACTGTTTAAATATTTGCCATATGAAAACCATCCACACAGCATGGCAATTTCCCGAATGTCAATATTGGTCGACATTTGCCATGTCATCTGGAGCCGGCTTAACAGTGAGTTTTTCAAGCATTGAAAGACATTCCCAAGATAAATGTCAAGTAAATGTAATTTAATTAATTAGTATAAATGCTTCCAACAATTTTTTTCATTACTCTATATTTCATTTCCCACTCCAGCCTTTTTTAGATAGCACACAGTTTGTTGATGGTTGTATAATAGTAAATTACTAAATAGTTTGAAACCGACACTTGTTAAGTTCAGACAAAATTGTAAGAGAATAAAATCGAACATGCCAAACTGTCCGAAGTGCGAAAAACCTGTTTATTTTGGTAAGTTTAAATTAGAGATCACTGATCAGTGCTTAAATGTATCAGTTTCTTTCTAAAGATATATAAAATTGACCTTCTAAAATTTACATCTTCTGAATATACTAACATAGATATAATATGACCGAAACCTGTTGTGTATAATTTGTTTTGCCGCGAATTTTTATGCAGGTGTTAAAAAAATGTTGTCCTATAAGCATTTTAAGAGGTAAACAATTACCAATTAGTGAAGTCAATTCGTCATTCAACCTTGCATTTTGGGTAGGCAGCGATTTATTTTTTAGGGATTCGTAGGTGGGTTGGTGGTGAGTTTAAAACTAGTTTTCGGGGTGGGGGTGACCCCATTTGACCATCATCTTGAAAAGAAGGGTGTAACCGTGTAAAAGTTGTTTGATGTATCTCCGTAGCCGTGTGTCTCACAAAAAACACACAGAAAAGATTAAAGAATATCCATCATTTATTAGGCATTAAAATATCAAGATGGCTTTTTGACTAAAAATAATTCATAAATGATTATGTAATTATTAGTTTTGCAGAGGACAAAGAAATATAGAATTTTTGGTTTCATAATTTTTTTAGCAGTTAGCACAACGCTGTTTCATAAGTTGAATTAAATTCTTAAACCTACTGTTTCAAAAAAGTATATTTTATACACACTTTTTTGAGAAAACGGATTTTAGAACTCAATACTATTAAATTATTTATGAATAAGTCTGAATTTGAGCCGGTTTTCACAGTATTTCGTTGACATACTCGCAATACGCTGTATAATTAGATATAAGTAGGTACTCACTACTCAGTTACTCACAATTTTGGTGGCACGTTTCATTTTTGAGGTACCTATAGCCGAAAATTGAAATTTACCTGCATTTTTAATAATAATATAGATAGGTACTTTTTTTTAATTTATCTTACTACAATTTAGTTGGCTCATAAAAAGGACTAGGTAGGATATAGATAATGTTGGAATAAGATTGACGGGAATGAAGCCAGTGTATTATTTTTTAAAAAATGTTCTTTATTAAAATGCGACAGTTCCGTAAGAATTTCTTACATCCTCAGAACCTAAGTAAAATATATAAATGAAAACAAATTTGTTGAAAATGTTTTTTTTTTTTTTTTTTTCAACAAATTTGTTTTCATTTATATATTTTACTATTAGGTTCTGAGGATGTAAGAAATTCTTACGAAACTGTCGACTTTTTAACAAAGAACATTTTTTAAAAAATAATGCACTAGCTTCATTCCCGTCAACCTTATTCCAACGTTAATCAAAACAAGCCGTCATCTTTAAACATGAATATAGATAATATTGGGCTTAAGAATGGCCGAGCGTGTAGCAATGCTTTTGTTTACATGGCGTTGCTATGGTTCCTCTATTACAAGTTCCCAGTTCCCGGATTCTAGCCCGAGAGCTGGTAAAAGTGTCAATTGGATTTTCAATGTATTATTAAAAAAAAATAATGTATTGAAAATATGAATTGGTGCTATATAGGCCCAAATAACCTTAGCTGTTGGTGGTCTTTAAAACACAATTTATAGATAATATTATTTATAGAATATAGAATAGAATAGGAATCGAATAGAAGCTAAAGTATTAAAAAAAATTCGACTGATGACCAGTCCTATACTTCCCACCTAGTAAATATTTTCAAAAAATAAACACTCTTTTTTTTTTATTCTTTGACTAGGCCTAAATAACCTTAGCTGTTGGTGGTCTTTAAAACACAATTTAATTTTTATTCTTTGAAAAAAGCATGGCCCTCTTTTTTGTTTGGTGATCTATACTGATGGCTAGCTTAATATAGCAAAAATCATGGTTACCTTGATTTACGTACAATTTTCTTTTTTTAGTAAAATATTTTTTTTCTCGAAAACTATACATTTTAGAGAAAAAAAATATTTACATTTTTTTCATATTATAACATCTAGAATTCATTTATATTTTTTTTTACCCATGTTAATACGTGACATTGAGAACGTTTTTTTGAATATCTCAGGATCCACTGAACCGATTTGACTCAAAATCTAATCAGATCTAAGTTAAAGGCTGATAAACACAATAGAACAATCGGCATGCCCGTATGTTGTTCCGTTCGTAAGATATCGAAGGCGAAAAATTGACCACATACACACACACATACACACACACACACACACACACACACACACATACAGACATCAGTCTGAAAATGATCTTAAACGATGGCTAGGGTCTCAAAACGTGAAGATTTGTTAAAATCTCGAAATATTTTTTTCGGACTAAATCCATTACTTCCCTACCATAGTAGAGGTGGGAAGTAAAAATATTTATAGCCGTTTTAATGCATACTTGGGAATTTATTAAATATTACTTTGTTTCATTTTATTGTTTAATACTTAAGTTGTTTGTTTATAATTTATTTTGTAAGGTATGTTGCGTAACGACTCGACTGAATTATTAATATTTTTACCAACCAGGCATTTCAATTAATATGCAAAACTCGTAACATGATATTTCATATTAATATCCTGCGAGAATAGTATTTGAAAAAATATCATAAAATATAAACACTTATGTAGGTATTGTATTTACTCATAAAATTACAAGTTGACTAATAGGTATGTAAAATATAAATAAACGATGTAAAGTATAAAAATAATTATTTAAAATAAAATAAAAAATGAAAAAATATAGCCTCCCCGGCGGGGAATCGAACCCCGGTCTCCCGCGTGACAGGCGGGGATACTTACCACTATACTACCGAGGACATGTTGATCCAAGCCCGTAGTTGTGTATGCGAACTATGGTTGAAGTTAATTTTCTTACACCATTATTATTCATAATTCATAGCCTCCCTGATTACATTTTTGAACGTGTAAACATTTTTTAGTATTATGGCACATACACTATTGACGTCGGATGGCGGGACCTAGGGGTCAGATCATAAAATCTTCACAATATGATATAAATTCAGGAAACATAATTTGGTATACTTACACATGAAATTCATCGCTGCACGACGCCTATTTAAAATGCGCGTAATCGAACCATTTGAAGGGTTGTATTTAGGGGTTGGAATTTATTTTTGAAGCAAAAATTAACGAAATTGTTTGAAACTCGAAATTTAACCATTCTGTAAAGATTTAAATATGTGCCCATAAATTTTTTTAAAAATCGGCCAGATACCGCGACCCGAGTTTTTTTTATATCTGACATTGCGAAATCACTATTTTATAGTTTTTGTGTATTTAATTGATTGTGATTTTTTTGAAATAAACGTTTTAATAGTATACCTATTATCCTGAGTTTCTGGTACGACTTTCAGCTTTAACTCTAGATTTAAGTAATCTTTCTTAAATCTAGATTTAAGACAAAGTCGTACCAGAAACCCAGCATGACTGTTTGTTTTGTTTACAGCCGAGAGAAAAACTTCCCTTGGCAAAGATTGGCACGCAGCTTGTTTAAGATGTGAAAAATGCAACAAGACTTTAACGCCAGGTTCTCATGCTGAGCACGATGGTAAACCGTATTGCCACAATCCGTGTTACTCCTCTTTGTATGGACCTGGTGGTTAGTAATTTTATTTCAATTTATATCATAGTATAACCAGTAGGTTGTGTCTTGTCGGAACCTTTGATCTTTTTGTTTTCGATCACGTGATCCGCTACCATGTTCTTGGGGATGCAATTCAGTATCGTTAACTGTGTACGCTACTGCTGCATTGCACTACTACACGCATCTGATTGGCGGCACCCTTGAATATGGCGGCGATGCGCGAAGGGGTCGACGCAAACCAGCGAAATTAATATAAGTAGTAAAACTACTGTTTATACTGTATTTATATCGGTTTGAAATACTTTTGTAATTATTACCTACTAAAGTAATGTTTTTTGAAATTTTTTCGCAGGCTTTGGACGTGGCGGAGCAGAAAGTTACGTTTACAAATAATCTATATCACAGGCAGTTATTTAATTTAATATCACAACAGTGTTAAATGTTAATTATTAATTATTTTTTAATATGGAATATAAGTTTATTTTGTGCATTTTTACATTCCAAATCAGCTTTGTATTGAAGAGATAATTTATTCAAAAGGTTAGGTATAACAATAATAAAGATATTAATATTTAGAGAATACCTACATTTATTTTTCTTTAAAAAATATAAATTATGACATTAGAATTATCCCAGTTTGTAATCTACAATTCCTGATTTTGTAATTATAAAATAGGCTTCTTTATCACTAGGCAGTTCAGATGAGGTTAAAACTGAAAATTTTTTTATTTTTGTAGAAATGTTATTTATAACCACAGTATTTTCAGTATTCGATAATTTAAATCGACTAGTCACAGAATTGCTCCACGCTAAACCCAATGAAGGATTATATGCATGATTTAGAGGTTCATTATCGATATCTTCGAGTACCTGATCAGTTACCTAAAATTAAAAGTACAGAGAAAGATAAATAATTAAATAATATTATAGGAATTAGGATCAATGTATATGAAGATTCAAGACACATGATTCAAAATAATATGTACTACTATAGATATAAGTATATACCTGATACTGTTATCAGGCAAGTCATTAATAACCCTAGCTGTTGGTGGCCTTTAAAAATAGTAAGTATGATTCATTACTTGATTGGTGCAAACAATAGCAATATTATTCTGATCTGCCAATTGATGGAGCCTATGGCTAATCAGTTGCATATCTTTGGCCCGTTCTATCAACTGATTTTTCTCATATTCATATCTAAATATACCAGCGATTGAATCGATCACTAATAAACCGATTTTTCGCTTTCTTAATAGTTGCGGTAGTTTTGTATTTAGGCATATATTTAATTGATTCTGAAAATACAAATATAATAATAATTTATTTGATAGTATAATTTACAAAAAAAAAAAAAAAACAATTTGTAGGATTTAGAACCCTTTCTTACATATTCAGTTATGTGTTCTATAAAAATATTGTCGCTGAAATTATGGTCCTTGATATTCAATGCTGCCGAAATTTTTTTACTAAGTTCTTGGAAGCGTTTTATTGGGAAAGGACCCTCTGTGCATATATATACAGCTCCTAAAGAAACAAATCATTCAAATGGACTTTTTAACTTTGACTGTATAGATATAGAAATCTAGGGTCTAGTACAAACGAGTTACGGGGGATGGGGGGGGGGGGTGAGGAAGCAAGTGTGCCCACATTTTATTGGTCGCTTAAGTTGCGCAAGCGCTGTACGAGCAATTAAGCATGCGTAAAGACGCGGACGACTTTATCTGGCGCTATTGAGCATGCGCAAAGACGCGGTCAATAGAACGTGGGCTAATGCATAGCATGAACATGTCCAATGTCCTAAGACAAGCATGCACCCTCCCTTGAATGGCTTCCCCCCTCGTCTAAAGTGGTACTTTAGATTCCTATGTTCATGTTTGACTGACAGAAATTCAATTACCAGATTCAAAGCCACCAACATATTTTGGATACTGAACAGTCAATGCAATTTGTAGGCAAAATTGCGTTTTCCCAACACCGCTTTCTCCATATAATTCTGTTATTCCACGAACTGGTAATCCTCCACGAAGGACTAAATTATCCAGAATTGCACATCCTGTAGTTAAATATCTACTTTTTTGGATTTCTATGTTTTCCAATTCAGATGCTGATAATTTGATACATAATATTATCAGATTAGATATTTATTGTTATAAACACAGAAGTATTTTAACGTATTAAATACATAAATACCTGTAATTATATCATTTTTCATTTCAATTTCTTCCATATTCAAATTAATTAAGTTGAAACTGTCAGTTTTGACAGTTCTATGGTGAATTTTAACTTTTTAAGTGACTGTAGAGCAGAGATTCTCAAACTTTAGCCTAATGCTTTCTTCTAAAATATAAACTGTCCATCGACCAAGTCGAAATTAAAAAAAGCAAACAAAACAGTTGTTTATGCTTAGATGTCATGCGAATAAGCTAATGGGCTTAAATATAGGTATTTATTTTAAAATCACAGACTAACACTTCAGTTTTTTAATATAGAATTTATATTGAATATAGAATTGTTACATTTATATCAAGTATAGGTTATAGGCTACTTCCTTACATAAAATTGAATCAAAAAATATATTTTTACAACACAATGCTTGGTTTCTGATATGACTTCCAAAGCTAATTAATACTTGGATTTTTTTATAATTCTACTTTCAAAGTCTTACCAGAAATCGAGCATATATATTATAATATTATAAGTATGATATAGGTAGGTACCTATTATGGCATTTGAAAATTAAATAATTATTTTTTAGTTGCATAGGTATAGGTATTTATGTGAAATATGCGGCGTTATAACTTCAAGTTGCTTCCAGTTAATGTTTATACAATTTTTATACATTTTTATACATCCAAACCTACAAAAACGCTCTCTAATATCATGGTCTCTTACACTGTTAAGGTGGCTACAGACTATGCGTGTTTTCGCGATTCGTTATTCGTGATGCGCGATTCGTCCGGTTCGTCAATAGTTCGTAGTGTTCGTAGTACTTCGTGAATGAAAGCGAATCACTGCGAACACGCGAACCGCATTGTTTACAAATCGATTTTTAACGAACAAGTCCCTACACACACTATTCACGAATTACGTGCGAACTACGAATCGCGAATACACGCATAGTCTGTAGCCACCTTTACACAGGTCTTAGGCTTTCAATGATTACAAAAAAAATAACATGTTTTCTTCAGATATCTATGCCAAGTTTTCGAATTTCTAAGTATTATAGGCCAAAAGCTTCAGGAAAATTAATAAAAAATGAAAATAAATACTCCCCGTGTGGTTCGTAGTTTTGTTCGTATGTATAGTATAGGTGCATGTTAAAGATAATCATTTTTATTTTTACCTCATAGGAGTATGACTATACTATTAGATGTCAGAGAAGCCCAAAGGCACTAAAAATTTACGTCATTATAATGTTATATTATTATATTACTTACTCAAACATCTTATTCTGTTTCACAAGAATTGTAGAACAAAATAAACGGAGTAGCTGAAAATATAATTGTTTTTAGACATACATTTTTACTTAATTATAACATTTCTGAGCTTTTTTTAATATAGCATTTAGACTTACTTGCTCTTATAAGTGCGACAATACATATAAATATCATTAAATCCTTGACAGCATGACTGAATTTTGAGCCACTTTCAATATTCTGTCCGTTTGCTTCTGCACAAGCTGCATCTCTACCTTCATCTAATAAAAATAAAAATTATTATAAAGATAATCACATGCCATGTCGGCGAGAAATCTATACATCAATATACAGGCTCTCTCCGAACGATGGCCAACGGACAGTACAATTAATACAGAAAAAAATTCTGAGCAGAAAAGTCCTTGGACATTTTTAACTTCCCGCTATTGAAAATTTTCAAAAATTTGGGAACTTATTGGTGTCAAATCGAGGTTTCAACAGAACTCGACGTTTTGAGGTCCTAGTAGGAAGCTATTCTGACTATTTTGGGCTGGACGTCCGTGTGTGTGTGTGCTCAAAAATATATAAATAATAACGTTTTCGAGCTCTTTTAGCTCGAAAACAGCGAGAAGTTTTCGGGTTGGTCCGCAGGATTAACGGATTTCCACATTTTTTTATCCGATATACCTACCGTTAATGAAATATTAACCAATAAGTTGAGCGGAATACATAAGAATATTGATAAACCACGTCTAATCCCCCCACTTATTGGCAATAAATAAGTAATTAATATTTAATCTCAATAACCATAGGTACATTGGATCAAAAAATGTCTAAAGACTTTTCTGCTCTGATTTTTTTTTTAATATTAATAAACCACGGCCACTCCCCACTTATTGGTGATAATTACTTTTCTGATCAGAATCATTTTTACTATTTCAGTATTTCACTGTAACTGTCCATAGGCGATCGATCTGGTACTTAATAACATTTATTTGTTATTTGGATATTGAAACAAATTTCTAGTTAACTAAAAAACTAAAAATTCAGTTATTGAAATTACAAAATTATTTGATTAATTTTACCTTCAGGACAAATACAGTTTATATCAGCTGGGTCCTCTTCAGGACAATCAATACAAATACAGCTAGGGAATTCCGAATCAATTTCTTCCCACTCTGTGTCTTCTTCGTTATTCATTTTGAAATATGTTAATTTTACTTTATGTAGGTATGTTGTTGAAATATCACTTAAAATTTTACAATAAAATTTCTTTTTGGTTTTTTAAAAATAATTTTACTTCATTTTAAGTTATTTTTTATTAAAAATTTAATTAATTAAAATCATAAACATGATAAACTGTATGCATAGATACCTACTAGAAATTCGCATGTTTTAAATATTTATTTATTTATTAGGTACCTTAATAATTTAATAATTATCACTGATCTCTATACTTACTTATAGAGATCAGTGATAATATTTTTATTTATTTGCTAGCAAATGGATAAATACGAATGGTTTTTGGATTGTATAATTAACAGATATCTAATATAACTGCATAGCTTTTTATGCGTAATAACAAAAAAATTTGAAAGTTTAATATTCTTGAAATAATTTTAATATGAATAAATGTCGCTTATGTTATGTAAAGTTTCCACTCCAAGCTTAAAAACTCGGGTCGCAGTGCCAAACCCTGCCGACAATATAGTGTATTTGCTAATACAGGTCTTGTGGCTTTAATACGCGAGTGAACTTAGGTTTGTTCTTGGACAAAATAAAAAATTTTACCCCTTGATACATCCCTTAAAATAATATTTTTCTTCTTAATTTCAATATTGTTATCAATGCAGCCTCTGTACCAAATTAAATACACCCTTCAGTAAGTAAATCACTATCTACAAACTAGTGTTTTCATAAAATTTGTAAGTCCGGTCCTGTCGGGCCGATTTTATTAAAATTTTAGCAGCACATTTTGATCTTTACTAAAAGGTTAAATTTCAATTTTCAAACAATTCTGAAATTTTTTTCGGTATTTTCGGGCTCAAAAACTTTTTTCAACCCCTAAAAACAACCCTTAAAATAGTCCGATTGGGCCCATTTTAAATAGGTTCCGTGCGGTGATGGATTGCAACGTGTGTACCAAATTTCGTTGAAATCAATTAAGTCTTTCGAGAGTTATGCCGCGAACACACACACACACACACACACACACACACACACATATATATATATATATATATATATATATAAACATTTCCAAAAATGGTGCCAAATTGTTCAGGAGGCTATGAAACGTCGAGAAATTTTGGTCCGACCCCTAGGTCCTGCCATCCGACCGACGCCAATAGTGTATGTGCCATATGGCAAATACACTAATAAGTTCGAATACTGGGCTGAAGGCTCTGAGGTAGAATAATCTATAGATGATGGCGGCGAAACACGGGATGGATTGAGAATATTATTCTCTTCTTCTTCTTCTCCTCATATATAAAAATGAGGGCCGAGTTACAATGGCGACTGGTTTCACTTTTAAATGCTTATACTTCCTCTATAGTTTTGACCCTAAAGCCTTAACAAATTAACACATGAAGAGGGGGAAAGCTGGGGAAGTAGGAGGGGATAATTTAACTGATCGTATGTCGTGCAGACAACATCTTGTTTATGTTCAGGAGTATAGACTAATACTAAATTAACCATAGACCTAACTGCAAAAAAATTGTAGGAGGAGTGATAATGGTCGTTGGTTATATTTTTGTTGATAGCCTTCTGTATTGATATAATTTCTTTCAGATCATATTGACGTTAATACGCTTCGATTGGCACATGAAGTCGAGATAATTTTTATTCTCGATATCGTGTAAAATCTACTTTTTTGCAGTCTTTTTATAAAAAAAAAAACAATCCGATATCGGATCGGACGTCCGACTTCGATGCAAGCGCAGAGCTTCCTACTATCGGTCCGATAAAAAGTCTGATCCGACTACCGGAAGGCGCGCCGTGCACTGCTTTTGCATAGTATACCGCAAACATACGATTGTTTTTGTCAGTTTCATCAGTTTTGAAGTTTCAAACAATCGGATCCGATAGTAGCAAATGTGCGGCCGGCTTTATAGTGGAAATATTTGCTATATTTTTTATGAATTATTATAATTCCTTAATTTATAATTCAATTATATATTTAAAAATGCAATGATATTGATACCTACTACTAATACCAACTACACACGCACGAATCATTGATTATGAAAGTTTATAATAAATATCTGATATCTTTAACAACAAGTGGTATTAATTATCATAGCATCCTCTATAATTAATATAATATTAATTCTAGATGAGGTAATATTTAACCAACTACACACGCACGAATCATTGATTATGAAAGTTTATAATAAATATCTGATATCTTTAACAACAAGTGGTATTAATTATCATAGCATCCTCTATAATTAATATAATATTAATTCTAGATGAGGTAATATTTAATTTATGTAAAACTTACATCGTTACATGATCTGAAGCTGTCTAAAAAAGGCGGCAAACTATGCGCAGTGTAGAACCGTAGAACGTGTCAGTGTTCAGCTCAGAAGTCAGAACAGAGTTACGACTTACGTACGTACGTTCGTACTTGTCTACTGTCTCACTCTCCTGTGCTCTGTGGGCGGTAACATCATATCGACGAGAGGGGTATGGTAAATTGTTTAAGGTTGCGTACAACGTTTTCTATGCTTTGACCTTAGTGGCTGAAGAGGCTCAAAAAAGAGGGGAAAAAAAGTTTGGAGGCCGCTGGAATTGTCAAATGTCAATTGAAAATATAACCTCAATATGAGAAATGAAAAAATTTCTTTTCATTGTAACAAGTAACTGAATAGTGTCAAGAAATGAGTTCTTTCATAGTTATTAGAGAATTCAGGCCGAATGATAAAATAAAATGCATTGAAATATTGAAAGAAACTATTGTAGAAACATCATCAGTAGCATTTATGTCAATGTTGACAAGAGAGGTTAAGTCTCGTGCTTTATATTTTTAATAATTGAATTATATTTTTTCAATGCTAAAATATTATTCATTGTTTTGCAGATCACTTTTGAACTTATAGTGTTGACGGCTGCGATAATGTTTATTTTTGTTGGAGTTCCATTTACATTTTGTCTAAGCGCGGTTCCTCTCGTAATATTATTTATATATTTTTCCATTTATTCAACACTTTGGATAAAGGCTGTTGAAAAGTCACAAAGTTTTAGACCGTCGTATTGTTGGGTAGCAGAAGCATGTGAACCATATTTTTTTGCTCAAAAACCGCAAGATACAGCGTATACAGTCTTAACTGAAAAAGAGGCAAATTTTAAGAATATTGATACAGGATCTTATCAAAGAAAAATTGTCGGTTTTGTCTCAATCGATACACACCGAGTGCGAGATACTTCAGTTTGGCTAAGTTATTTAGCTGTTAGTTCGAGGTTTGTACGCTAAAAATAAAATATATAGAATGTTTATAATCTACAGTCATTCATTATAATATAAAATCTAAAATATTTTATAGAGCTATGTTTTCAGCTATCGCAGAAAAGGAGTTGGTTCGACTCTAGTTTTTTCAGCTCTTCGTCAGTGTGAGTCCGAGCGCCATGTATCAATGGAGCTTGTGACGACCGAATGCCAGGATCCAGCTCGTCAGTTATTTGTAAATTCTGGTTTTCAAATTAAGCAAATATATCATAGAAAATTATTTGTAGATTCTCTTCAGATGTACCAGCTTTTTATTGAATTAAAACCGACACTATACAGTTATTAATAAATTAAAAAAATGCTTATGTTTACATCATGCATGTATGTGATTTAAATCGATCTGTATAAAATCTATTTTTGTAAGTGCTTATATTTTTTATATTAATATAGTAGTACATATTTTATTAATAAAAAAATATAAATATATGTATAATCTTCAATATTGAACTAACACTGAATACGCTAATGACCTGTTGAAAGTTGAAAATATATTGAATAAATATTTTCATACTTAGTAAGTATTCCTAAATACTGGTGTCTGATTATTTCAAATAGCTCATTAAGCTATCCGTCTACTAGAGATCAGTGGATAGGCTTAATAAATCGGTTTGTAGCTTTCACCAAGTACCACTGCACGTCACCACTTTACAGCAGCAGTATTTTGTATTTGTTTTTTGTTTGACTAACTTGGTATTTGGTAAATGGTAACGTCAAATCACATTATCAATGAATAGCTGATCTATGCGTCAAATATTTCATTTTAATTGACATTTTGGTTTGCATTTTATTCACATTACAATTATTTTATAGTTAACATTCCTTAAATTAAAATGGAGAAAAAATTGGATCGCGTAATGGAAGATGTGTAAGTTTCTGTTGAGGTTATATTGAACTTTTATTTCTAATAATTGTAATTTTAATTTTTAAAATTTTTTATAGGGTTGCAAACGAAGGCGTAACTGATTGTATATTTGCTGACCATCAGGGATTATGCCTCACTGGTACGTATTTATTTTGATAATTATTTGGATTGACATTTTTTCACGTTATTGGTAGGATATTTTTCTTAAAATTGCTCGTTCTTTGTAGTGCTTACATAATTTTTTTTTTAAGTATATCCAATAGTATATTATGTCCACATATAATAGAGCATATTATACACAATGTACATATACAAGAGGATATACTTTGGGGCCTGGGGGTGGCCAAACATAGTTATTTAACCAGTGTTATTTAATTAACATAAACTTTTATGCCTTTGACAAATTATGTCATAAATGTATTTTAATAATTTTTCTGCGAATTACTTCGTACGAGTTTTTACCGAACATGCTTATTTGTATCAATAAAAAAAGTTATTTGAATTTTATGGTACCTACTAATAAATTCAACTAATTTTTTAGCAAAAGGCGATGTAGCTACATCAAGTGCAGGACTTATCGTTGCGATTGCGGATATTGCAGGCCGTTTAGAACCGAGTCAGAAACAACCCGTAGTGCTGCTTGAAAATGACTCGTATTCATGTTTTATTCAACGTAATGGAACTGTTACAGGAGCAATCTTCAAAATGCATTGAAATATTTTATATTAAAATATGTATTATGTAAACATTTATACGATTTCCTGCTTTTACTAGATATTGTTTTTCTTGTTGATAAAAAAATTATTAATAATCATAGTTTGAAAGATAAGTTGTTATAGAGTTATAAATTATATATTATTAATTAATCAATAAATAAATATTTAAATAAGTCAATAAAATATGTTGATTCATTAAGATCTTTGGTACAGACGCTAATGACCTCTGTTGTCGAGCGTCTATAATTCACAATTCAATTCAAGATCTTTGGTTGATTCATAATATTGTAATAAAATTGTTCTCCCTCTATTAGCAGTTTATTATAAAACAGGAAACATTAAAGTAGCGACATACCCCTAGCGGTTTGAATTGACAACTTAAGTTTTACTTGCCTGTTCAGGTTTCTTACCAAAACTGTTGAAACTCGAAAGTTTGTTTTCAGGGTGGTTTACATTTGCGACGTTGAGATGGCGCAGCATGTACTGCTTAACAGTAACTATTTATGTTGCGCCATAGATATAGAAATCTGGGGATGTAGTATAAAGTACCACTTTAGACTAGCGGTGGAGGCCATTCAGGGGAGGGTGCATGCCTGTCGGATATGTCCATTGTCCATGCTATGGATGTGCCCGCGTTCTATTGGCCGCGTCTTTGCGCATGCTCAATTGCGCCAGATGCAGTCAATACAAAATAGATAGATTGTAGATTATAGACGCTCAATATCTGAGATTTTGGTACATTGTGGAAATTATTCATCCCCGTCTCCCTTCGAAACATGAAATTAAAACACAAAGAAGACAACCAAAATGAAATCTCGAAGCCGCCACTGAGCCCCGGGCGCAGACTCACCAGGGGCGCTGGGTAGTCCCGGACCTTCCCATTTCCCAATCCCAACAAATAGCAAAATTACTCAAGTCTCTTCCTCGGGTCCCTACAAATGTAGCGTCGCTGAAAAAATATAGCCAGTCCGCGCCTACAGGTAGATCTCTATACGGCCTGATTTTTTAAGCTATGCTTCTATCGGCGCGTTAGACGGTTTCTGGGAGGGGAAAAACTTATGGGTTCGCGTCACCGTAACCAATAAGTATATTGTCGTACACGCAGTGGCCTATGTACAAGTACCTATATGCACCAACACAAAGATAACGTGTTGTAAATCTTAATGTGTGTATCGTTTAAATAATGTTTTTAAATAATATAAGTATGTTAATTCTTATTTCAATAAAATTGTATTTATATTTTGTACTGGACTTTCGTAGCCCATCGCATGTGTTGACTAGTAAATAAACCAGATAACTTTAATTTTCGATACTAAAGTTTATTTGAAAATTGAAAAAAAAAGTTATTTAAAAGTTTTAAGTTTTCACTTCTGTCGGCAATCCCCATGACTGCAAAATCATAAAAAATGAAATGTCACGTCACGAGAAAATGAAACGTCACTTTTGTAAAAATTATCCGATCCTTTTGAAAATTAATATCTGAGAGTTTTATAGGACACAAAAAAGTAAAATGGCGTCAGATTTCAAAATGGCGGCCAGATGTACTTTTGTAAAAATTATTCGAACTTTTTGAAAATTGATATTTAAGAGTTGTATAGGATACAAAAAAAAAATTGCATCAGATTTCAAAATGGCGGTCAAATAATAACTTTTCAATTTATTGTACCTATTGTCTATATAGCTTTGATAAATTCGGTTTTATATACAATCCGTAAAAAGCATGGCTTCTGTCGGGTGTCCCATGACACCTTTTGACTTTTTTTCATACTTGAGTGTGTGCGCACCTTAAAATTTCAATTTTTCGAAAAAGATAATGCATTGGATTCTTTTGTATGATATTATAATGATAATAATATGTGGTATGGTATGTATGATATACAAAATAATGCTCTATGCACGGTAACACACTCATTCAACTCAAGGCCTGCAGGCTGCAGCTATCATTGCGTACAATTGCAACCCTCGGCTTAATTACTTATAGTGGAGAGATTTATGACGTGCTCACATTTGATGTTGAACTCAGAGTCTCGTAAGCGTTCATTGATTACTGCTCTACAGGTTGGGTTACACTCTCACGCACTGCCTATCTGCTATTTTATTTCTGTGACACTGTCTTATGGATAAAAAATGCAAGTTTAATCATTTAAAATGTTATTGAAGTAAAACTTCTTTACACATGATAAAGTGAATTGGATTCATGCGGCTGAAGGACTAACGAAAATACGCACGAAACGCAGTAAAGCGGATGTGTCTTCAGTACAGCTACAGTCGACGCGGCTAGATTCCCACCACGCTTGTCTCGAAAATCAGTATTCTGTTTGTAGTTCGCAGTGATTCGCGATTTGTGCGCGAAACGTTGCGTATTCGTCATCATGATTCAACGCACAAGTACGCGCCTTTTCCTTTATATTCGTAATGATTCATTTGTTTAGAAGTTTCACTTCTGCTGTGTGTATAGTGCAAACTACACGGTCCATTTTTTATTATTAGTATATATATATATTATATATCTACTATATATTTGTGTATACATTGTACATGCGGGCCGGTATTCTTGACGGTACTCAGACGGCGGGATTAAAATTTAAAAAAGTAAATCATTATAATTTCTTACAAAAAATAATAAAAATGTTTAATACAGGTTGTTAGTTTTATTATTGAAAAAAAGCAAGGTGTCACGTTTTCAACGATATTTACAAAAAAAAATAGTTTGAACATTACATCATTAGGACCTACAATATTAAAATATTTTAAAACGCTAGCGAGTTTTAACAGTCACACGAGTCATAATATTATTTATTGTAAATATAGGCGCGTCGACAACTTAGGTCATTAGCGTCATAATATTATTATAAGCACGAGAAATATATGATATTTTTGCCATACCCACTATAAAATAGCTACTTTTTACTTCATTTTCAGTATTTTTAAAAAATTTTAACAGTTCACTTGCGTCGCCAATTTCACTTTATGGTAGTGCACACGCACAGCAGCAATAAACTGTGTTTTGAAAATACTTACAACACACCTGCCTATGTTAACTGACTCATTCTATGCATATACATACATGCGTGTAAAGTAGCTATTTTATAGTGGATATGGCAAAAAATCTGTACGTTGACATAATATTAGTAGCGTCACGAAAAATAGTGTTGTAACCCAAAACGAATTAAGTTTTGGTTTACATCCTTAGTTATAATGGAGTCGGGACTTTAAGGTATCCAAACGTAGAACTCAAGTTGGGGTACCTAATGACACTATGGCACAATATTATATGCTCTACTAAGTACACATGTATAATACGTACATATTATGTATGTTCCATGTACAAATTGTTCCAAAAATATTTTTAGTACTTAGGTATTATGTAGTTGAACGATACTCCTCTATATGGTGAGGACAGCTTGCAGGTCAACGTGCTGGCCTTAATTTGTATTAAGCTGACGTGGGTTTTAATCCCACCTCGTTCATGGCTGTTTTGTGATGTCATTTAGTTTTAAATGATATTTTATTTGATGTAATTAAAACGCTAATGACCTAAGTTGTCGAGCGTCTGCAATCTACAATAAATAAATCATCTATAATCTATATGGTTTGAGTCAGAACTGGCTACTGTGCGACGGCCGAACTGTATATGAACGTATGAAAACAGTGGTTGTTTCCACTACACACTACAGAAGTGATTAGACGTTAATGACCTCTGTTGTCGAATGTCTATAATTCAATTCAACTACAGAAGTGAGATTTACTTACGCAAAATCTTCATCTAAATGTTATAATTGACATTTACTCTTTAAAAAGTTTTCTAATTAATGAGGGTTCGCGTCAATTTTGATGGGATCCGTGGGCGATAAACACGTTTTGATTAGGACCTCCTATATCGGTCATCCCCAATTTCAGAAGTGCAGTTTACAATATTTTGGTTTTCAGTTCCGGAACTATATAGTCTATTCATTTTTAAGACAGAGTGTTTCGAGCGTCTATAATCCACAATTCAAAACAGAGTGTTCTGTGTGCGTGATCAGCTCGTGTTCCATTCCCAACTAGCACAAGCAAAATTATTAGTTGCCACAACCGAAATTGGGGTTGTCACAGCTTTGTCGCAACCGTCATTTGGTTGTGATTCGGTTAGCAGATTTTTAGCTTAAAACTGAAGTTGTGAAACAGTTGTTTTCACAAGTATTTAGCTGTCTAAACCAAATATTTCGTAATTTAGTTGTGCGAAACTTCTCACAACTGACCTATCGAACTATTTGGTTGTGGTTCTTGGTTGGTTTTCGTCTTAGTTGTAACAAGGTTCTCATAACTCCGTTTGCGAACTGTTTAGTTGTGGTTCTTGATGGGTTGTTCACAGAACCAATCTGTAACCAAACGGTCATAGAATGTTTCGCATCACAAATAAAAGCTTGTATACTTTTTAAACGCCATATTTATTGAGGAAAAAACAATCGCCATATTGAAAAATGTGTTCGTCAAAAAATCAGTAATATTTAAAAATTCATTTTCGCCAAAAGAAGTGATTTTTTTTGTTTGAAAAATAGTTATTACCACATTTTTAAATATTTTCTAGACAATCCAAGCAATTTCACTGTTTTGTTTAAGTAAAATTAAATTTCAAAAAATTTTGACGTTTAAATAATTTTTTTAAATAACTCGATTTTTGTGAGGCGAATCGCTATTTTTCGACCTATCTCATCCATTTTCACAGAAAATTTGTATTTCTCTTAACTTTTTACAATATCCAGATGAAAAAAAAAACGATTTATAAAGTGCAAATAATGTAAAGTATCTACGTAATAATTATAGAATATGTATAAATTCTTTTACAAATAAAAATTTGCAATTCGGTTGTAATCGTCATTCGCAAACAAATATTTCTCTGGTTGTGGCCACAACCACAACCTTCTCACAAGCTTGCCACAAGCTTGTCGCAACCGAAAAATTACGCCACTTTAGTTGTGACAAGCTTGTGAGAGTGGTTGTGATAAATTTTTTGAGCGGTTCGCAGAACCAAATGGTTGTAGAAAATTAGTTGTCACAAGCTTGTGAGAACCAATTTACAACTTTCTGTGCTACTTGGGTTATTTCTTGAGAATGTATTTTTTCAAAATACTCCTTGAAAATGAATAGACTATAAGTTTCGATATCGAGAAAGGTCTACAAATAGAAGAAACATTGCCCACTTTTCAGGCAAGGGGAAAGGATTTGAGATAAAGAGTGCAGGCACAGTTTAGAGAATAAGCCAGTAAGATTACTCTACCGTTAGTGCCTAAATCAGTCAGACGAGCTGCGCAGATTGTGTTAGCTTGCAGAGCGTTCAGGCACGCCCACAGTATTTTCTTATTGGCGCTTTCTACATACTAGTCAGTGCGACCGTAGGACGACGAGCACATCCGCACAGTGCTGTATTATATTTTTTTGCTTCATAATACTCATTGTGTTTATATTATTTAATGTTTATTTGTGCGTACTTTGTGTCCATTTTATAAACAACCCCAAGACAAAATCTGTGTGATACTCAAAATGAGTATAGTAAATCGTTGTGCAGTTTTAAAGTGTATCAGAAACTCTAAACATTCTTTTTTTTACAACGCTGTCAAAATATACATGTTTTACGTAGGTGGAAAGTTTGTCGCCGGCAATTTACCGCCAGCAGTTTAGCGCCGCTAAAGTCACAAAATGTAATCATTTTTGTTCTATTACCCAACGGAAACACAATGGCAGCATTTAAAAACATTTTTCTAATACGGTCCTGTTACACTGCATGTATTGAAAGGAAGAAACGGACGTCGCTTGCTCCAAACACGGCTGTGATTGGCTGTCTCAAGGTCAAAGAAATTGTAGTACAAACATCAAAGTGCCGACAGTACAGTGAATGTACTGTTATAGTGCAGGGGGGACATTTCCAATATCGAATACCCGTAAGCAAAAATTTATTAAATTTCAATCTTTTCATTAATTTCGGAATTCCGATATTAATTTCTTCAGTTCCGAAATTAAAAATTTGGTTTGAAATTACGAAATATCGGAATTCCGATATAGAAGCTCTATATAGTTCCGATCTCACGTGAAGTTGTTTAAGAGCCAGCCAATATACATGCGTATGGCCGCACATTGTTGTCTGTGGTATTTCGTTTGCGCGTCGGGCTTTATTGTCTTCCCGTCGACGACACATTCACCTCCTGCGGGACATAACGACGGCAGTTAAACAGACGCTGGACGAACGCAGGCCGCTGCAGTTTGTAACGACAAGACTGGCCCCTCGAGTTGTCTGTTACGACACCTCGACAGAAGTCACATTGAGTTAAAAACATATTTAAAATTTATTGTTGACGATTGTTGTCTTGAATCAAATATACCGTATATGAAATAGGGCCGGACTAGATAATTTACTGCCCTAGGCTAATAATAAAATGGCGCACATAATGAAATATTAAATAATAGTATACCACATCGATATATAACAATACTATATTTTTTCTGGGCGCCTATTTGCTTAGCGATTCCTTAGGCTATATCCTAGAATATCCTAGGCCCTAGTGAATAATACAGCTCTAGCCTTGGTAAGAAATAGTTAATGCTATTTGTATATATTTTGTTTAATTTACAGAAATAAGTCTCCTCAATATAAACTCAATTTATAGATGTTTATTCCACAAAACGTCCAATTGATATTATTTATTGCACAGACTTCAGAAACCGGTAACGACTCAGAACCCATACTTTTTCCGTTTTAATATTGTGATGAATATTACTTATTGTTGTAGTTAGTTGTGTGTTTTCGTTATTCTTTTTTTTCTTCTTTTGACTTTAATTCTTTATGACAAATCGATGAAATGAAACTTTTGTGCGAATAAAGACTTCCGAAAAACAATCAAATTGAAAATTTATTGAAAGGAAACTATAATGTTATATATTTGTTGACAAAGGTCGAAACTGACACAGATAGTCAGCGCCGGCCTCAGTCATCCGGGCGCCCCAGGCGAGAGATTCTTCAGCGCCCTTTATTTATTACTGGCGGTCCCGTTCGGTTTCGGCCGGGTGGTGCTAATAATTTATGATTTACCCCCCTCCCCCGCGAGAAGTTCTCGCCCTGTGAGCCGAAGTCGGTCTGGTGGTGTTTATTATATTAGTAAAATTCCGCCTATACGCTTTGTTACTATCCCACAGGACTTATCCCTTCCCCACGATTTATCAAAATAAAATACCTATAGCCTATATCACTCAGAGATAGTGCAGTAGTTTTCTATTAGTGAAAGAATTTTTAGAATCGGTTCAGTAGTTCCAGAGATAAAAATTTATGATTTATTATTCCTCCCCGCGAAGTCGCCTGCCATTGTTCTCGCTTCGCGTACCTACTTGCCTACAGTTTATAATATTAGTATAGTATATTAGTATAGATAGTCAAAAGATCCTACACCCCCGTGTTACCGCCTTTAGGGCTGAATTTAAACAAACTCGAATAGCCTATAACCTTCCTCAATAAATGGGCTATCTAACGGCAAAAACATTTCAAATCGGACTGGTAGTTCTCGAGATCATCGCGTTTAAACATACATACAAATTCTTCAGCTTTCGTATATTAGTATATAGCTGATTAACTTGCATTTTACCGGCACGGAAGTCGGAACACGAAAATGCAAATGGTGGGGGTTAACCAATCAGAATCGTTTCGGAATATACAAACGCTTCTGTCATCTGTCAGTCGTGCCTTGCCTCCAAGTCGTTTCAAAATATCGCACTCGTTGTAAAAAAAGGAACCTTCTCACACTTGTTACGCAATATACTATTATTGTAATTAGTGGAAGGATATATTTTCTTCCTGTAACCAATTTATATAAATGTAATTCTCTTTTTTGGGCGAATATGACAGACCATATAATTAAAAATATATTTATTGCTATGTCGGCAATGAAATATAATAAAATACTGAATCTATCGTGTAACTTGGAACACAAGTTCTTTTATTTATATGCCTGAAAAAACTTCTGAACTTTTTCGAAGTTTGTTGTGTAGAAAGTATAGTTTTTCATCGTGAGTCTGTGAATTCTCATAATTATCTTTTTGTCATGACGATAACAATTTTCTTATTAGTACATTTGCCTATTGACTATTGACGGTGGTCGGGTGACGAGATTTACTACACTGTTGTACTAAATTTTAAGGAGTGAATCATGCATCGTTAGTAACAATAGGTTAATGGAGCAATGAAACAATGTAAGCATACGCGTTCGCAATCGCGTTCCACGCATTCAAAATTGTTCCGCTTGTATTAATAGTGAAGTATAAGTGCATGCCTGATTTTTGAAATTTTGATATAATGGTCTAGGGCAGGGGTCGACAACCTGCGGCTCGCGAGCCACATGCGACTCTTATGATGTCAAGATGCGGCTCTCCAGTTCCATACGCAAATATTAATACATAATTTAAAACTCATAAAAAATATTATACTGCAAAAAAAACTTTAAACAGGATAAAAACACTCAACAGAGAACAGTGAGAATAGGTAGAGTAGAGAGTATACGGACAGCTGACATTTTTTAAATGTGGCAACACTGTTCTGTTTGTTTAGCTATTGGTGCACTGTGTCGTCAACGGTCCTAATCCTAATCAAATACCATAATATTGAAATAAAAATGTTAGTGGCTCTTTAAAAACTGGGAAATTTTGTAAATTGTAACTTTTGGCTCTTCCGTCTTAAAAGGTTGCCGACCCCTGGTCTAGGGCTGGGACCATAAAATCTCGACGTTTCAATACATTTGAACAACTTGACACCATTTTGCATAGTTGTATTTAGGCGAAAACATCGAAGAAAAAAATACGAAATTGTTTCAAAATTGAAATTTAACCATTTAGTAAAGATTTAAATGTGTTCCTAAAATTTTAACAAAATCAGATAGACAGGAACGGACTAAAAATTAATGAAAAAAATATTTTGTGCGAAATAATTTTAGATGTTGAATTGAAAAAAGGCTTACCAAATATTGAAATGACTGTGTCACGTCCATTGATCTGTCAAATTGAAATCAAACCACAAGGAAGATAATTTATATACCTATGTACATCTTTTTCTATAGATAAAGAAGTGTGACTGTTTCTACGTTATCATATAGAGGTTTATGCTCAGCATAAACAAAATATTGTAGCAAATCCCAAGATGTTACGCCACTGCCTGCAATAGAAGCGTCGAGAAGGGAAACAGTGGCGAGGCGTGGAATGGTATCGAAGATACGAGTACCTGCTAGACGTCTGGAAAGTACTAGAACGCGCTGTGTTTAAGTCACGTAGCTCTATATAAGCAGGGGGCCGACGGGAATTAAGTCAGTCAGTCGTGAATCAGTGTCGTGTCGAACAACGAAAATAAATACAGTATATAAATCTAGTTATTTCTTCAGTGTTATTTAAGTGTTTCACTTTGTTTAAGAATTACTGTGTTGTTATTATTATCGTGTTGATTGTTAGAATTGACATATAGTTGTTGCGTTTATTGTTATTGAATTGTTAATTATAATAAATAAATATTTATTCCGCCCACGTAGAAAACAGTTTTGTTACAATATATTTCTTGTTTGCAATTATTAAGAGGAAGGCTGTAAGATCGAAAAAGTCGGTTTACATTATATTTGTTTATGTGTGAGGAATAATATCCTGCACTCTTAAAAATTATCAAATTTTGATGCGTCGGCAGAGTTCTGCACTGCGACCTGAATTTTTATTTTCTTATAAAGTGAAAATATACAGAATATCCTATAGAACTGTTCGCGTTGTCTGTGTGTTGCTTATTTGACTGGAGCAGTAATAAAAATTAATAGCATTGAATGGCCGGAGTTGACTATGAGAAACGGAAATCAAAGAACGGAAATGCAAAAACTGCGTGTTGCAGTTTGTTTTCTGAAGTTATAAATTTCGTGAAAAACAGCTTTGCTTGATGAGATTTGTTTTTTGGATTCACTGAACTTATTTCTGAAATAACTCATGGATTTTTTAAAATAAATAAATATTTGCTTACTGTTTCTGTAAAAGCAAAAGGTGCAGGATTCAAACATATTATGTTTGATTTTCCATCCGCCCAATTACAAGACATATACACCACCTTAAAAATATTAAAACAAAACACTTAAAATTATTACAAAGAATCAAAGATTGGTTAATAGACGGAGAGCTATAGTTGCGTTTTTTTTAACTGACTCGTTACATAGCTAATTTTACGCGTGGGCGTCAAACATGTAAATTTTGCGATGAAAAAAAAATTTTAAGGTACAAAGCTGAAAATTTACTGACATTGAAGAAGCTGTAAGAAAGTGGGAAAAAATTGCCAGAAGGGTAATTGGAGGATATAAAGGCTTGTCAAAAGGTACTGAAGTTGCATACAATTCCGGAAAATTTTCTTTCAAGGTACACTTCTGCTTTAAAGCCTTCTATTGAAAGATTATTTATATAGTCGTGGATAAAGTTTTCAAATTAGTTCTATGGATATTTTTGTTTAATCGCATGTCATTAAGTTCGTTCAAATCCTTCGGCATTAAATATGAATAGGATTTTTGTAATGAAACTGAGAAAAAACGGGGTAATCTATATTATATTCACAAAAAAGAATGTAAATACTAAATTATATTAATAATCATAAGTATAAAATAAAAATTCGACTGATGACCAGTCCTATACTTCCCACCTAGTAAATATTTGCAAAAAATAAACACTCTTTTTTTTTTATTCTTTGACTAGGCCCAAATAACCTTAGCTGTTGGTGGTCTTTAAAACACAATTTAATTTTTATTCTTTGAAAAAAGCATGGCCCTCTTTTTTGTTTGGTGATCTACTGATGGCTAGCTTAATATAGCAAAAATCATGGTTACCTTGATTTACGTACAATTTTCTTTTTTTAGTAAAATATTTTTTTTCTCGAAAACTATACATTTTAGAGAAAAAAAATATATCTACATTTTTTTCATATTATAACATCTAGAATTCATTTATATATTTTTTTACCTATGTTAATACGTGACATTGAGAACGTTTTTTTGAATATCTCAGGATCCACTGAACCGATTTGACTCAAAATCTAATCAGATCTAAGTTAAAGGCTGATAAACACAATAGAACAATCGGCATGCCCGTATGTTGTTCCGTTCTTAAGATATCGAAGGCGAAAAATTGACCACACACATACACGCACACATACACACACACACACACACATACAGACATCAGTCAGAAAATGATCTTAAACGATTGCTAGGGTCTCAAAACGTGAAAATCTGTTAAAATCTCGAAATATTGTTTTCGGACTGAATCCATTACTTCCCTACCATAGTAGAGGTGGGAAGTAAAAAACTCGGGTCGCAGTGCCAAACCCTGCCGACAATATAGTATATTTGCTAATACAGGCATTGTGGCATTATAATGTGAACTTAAGTTTGTTTTTTGACAAAATAAAAAATTTAACCCCTTAATACATCCCTTAAAATAATTAAATTTTTCTAAATTTCAATATTAGACATGGATTTTATCAGTACACCCAATTAAATACACCCTTCCATAAGTAAATCCGTATATCAACAAACTAGTGTTTTCATAAAATTTGAAAGTCCGGTCCTGTCGGGCCGATTTTATTAAAATTTTAGCAGCACATTTTAATCTTTACTAAAGAGTTAAATTTCAATTTTGAAACGATTCTGACAAATTTTTCGGTATTTTTGGGCCCAAAAACTTTTTGGAACCCCTAAATACAACCCTGAAAATGGTCCGATCGGGCCCATTTTAAATAGGCTTCTTGCGGTGATGGGTTCCAATGTGTGTACCAAATTTCGTTTCAATCGATTACGTCTGTCGAGAGTTATCGTGTACACACACACACACACACACACACACACACACACACACACACACACACACACTATATATATATATATATATATATATATATATATATAAACATTTTAAAAATGGTGCCAAAGTGTTCAGGAGGCTATGAAACGTCGAGAAATTTTGGTCCGACCCCTAGGTCCCACCATCCGACCGACGCCAATAGTGTATGTGCCATATTATGGCAAATACACTAATAAGTTTTAACTGTCAAATTTTATTTAAAATACTCAAAATGAAGTGAAAACCAGCTATTTTATAGTGGGTATGGGCTATGGCAAAAATACCATATATATCTCGTGCGTAATATGCTACTATGACTCTTGTGACTGTTACAACTCGTTATTACTCGTTTTAACATACTGTCACTACTCGTCAGTAATATGCCTCATTACGCAACTAGAGATACAATCTACTATTCCGTAATTTTATTGTTGGAAATAGGCTCTATCTTATTTAAGAACTAGATAACCAATCACTTAGATGTAGTCACAAGTACAATACACTAAATATAAAAACGTTCAATGAAATAAGCAGTGGGGGCCAGGGAAGAAGCTGCAGTGGGACGCGTGCTACTAGGATTCAGTTATTTTCATATTATATATAGTATCCGTTTGCCGTTTCCGTTTTTCGTTTTTATTATTAATTTTGTAGTTGAATTGAAGTTGTATTTGAAATTGTGTTTTAAAGACCACCAACAGCTAAGGTTATTTGAGCCTAGCACCAATTCATATGTTCAATTCATTAATTTTTTTTTTTTTTTTAATATTAAATTGAAAATCCAATTGACACTTTTACCAGCTCTCGGGCTAAAACCCGGGAATTGGGGACTTGTAATAGAGGAAACATATCAACGCCATATAAACAACAGCACTGTTACACGCTCGGCCAAATTTGTATTTGAAATTGTTTTTCTAATAAATAAAGTAAATAAATAAAATATTGAATAAGGATTAATACCGACATTTTGTTCTGCAAATTGAAATATATGCTTAAAACAGTCGCCGTAACAACATATTAAAATTTGAACCTTGAACTAATAATATAAATTTCGTCGGGTACATGACACGTTTAGGGTGATCTGCCACCCCTTTAATACTGACCAATCGATCTGCAAATATTATAATGGCATTATTGGGTTCACCGACAAGCTATACAAATAATTTCAGCCTTGGAGTAATAATAATAATTGTGACCATTTTTTTTTTGTTACATGTTGGGGGCGGTCTGCATCCCTCCCATACCGCTATCTAGCAAAATCCTTTACTCAGGGCACTTTAATATGCCTCCCTCAGCATTTTCACAAAAATAAGACCTTGAATAAATAACACCTAAAAAATTGTCACTAGCTGTCGGTCTTTATGGAAATGATTTATCCACAGGGAGTTTTTGATGAAACAAAACCATTCTTACATACAGTGGAGTCGCGATAAGGTGAACTAATTCAGACCAGTGTACGTATTCAGCTTATCGAATTTGTTCACCTTATCAAGGTAAATAAAAAGGGGTAATGAAAAGAAAACTTCATAAATTAAATCTACACTATTTCGCATCTTTAATAACCACTTGTACAATGCTGCTTTCATTTTTGGGAGTTCTGAAGACTTCATCCTTTTTCGCTTACTTGCGCCAGAAAGTGTATTCCCCAGAGCTCTCAAAATGCGCTCTTTATTTTTTCGAATACCACAAATGGTAGATTTTGCAACACCATATTCACGTGAAAGGGCAGTCACAGTTGCACCTTTGTTAATTTTTTTTTTATTTCACTTTTATTGGTTAATGTTAAGAGCTTTCATTTTTTTTATCAAAGTTCAAACACCAACACCAAACACTATCACCACATCAATGAGATCAGCTTTACTATAAAAGCAGAAATTCGAACCGAATCACAAATATGTGGAAGAAAAATAAAAGTAGAATATATAGATATAGGTGCATCTGTTTATCATCAAATCAGCACCGCTGTGTCGGCATTACTACAAATACAAAAATTAACAGAGATATTGTTGGGAATAAAACGGCCTACCAAGTATTCCGAGAACCAATAACAGTGTCAAATAAATCAAATTAGCTTTGTTCACCTTATCGAGGTTCCAGTTGTTCACCTTATAGAATACACTATACAAAGTTTTACGTGTTCACCTTATAGAGTTGTTCACCTTACCGGGTGTTCACCATATCGCGACTCCACTGTATCAAGGACGACGTTTTTTCTATGCTTCTATACTATCGTGTCCTTTTCGATTTATCAAATACAAACGCAGCACAAAGTCGAGTTTTAGTGAACCGTACTCTAATTCTCATTCCATTCGATATAACGTGACTCTGCAACCAGAAATAGAGCTATTTGCATTGATTGTGGTTACTCACAAACAGACTGGAACTGGCCGCTGATTATTATGACGTCAATATATAATAGAAGAAGAAGATTGTAAAATTATCACTACATGCATATTCTAAATTAAAGTCCCCCACCGCATCTGTCTGAATGTATGTTCGCGTTAGGTAAGTAGGTATATAATTTATGAATATATTTGTCGATTAAGAAGAAAAAAACCGTGCCTCGCGGGGTAAATAAATCATAAATTCTTATTTCAAGAACTACTGAACCGATTCTAAAAATTCTTTCACTAATAGAAAGCTACACTATCCCTGTGTGATATATAGGCTATATTTTATTTTGATCTCGCAGGGGGGGATAACTCCTGTGGGATAGTAACAAAACGTAACTCGGAAATTATTTTGCATTTTTCTCTTCTTGATCATCTTAACTGAATTTATCTGTCGTTGAGGAAGTATCCCGGCCAATGACAGTCCGTGCTAGCGTACAGAGATTATAGAGTCGGGGGCGGAATACCCGCGACCATTTTTCAGGGCTTTTTTATGTAATCGTCGTGGTGCAGAACGATGCGGTGGTATAGCGGAATCGGTCGGCAGTTGAGGCAGTTACTGGCGAGGCCCTCTGGAGATTTATGTTTTGATAACTGTACGGAGCGCTTAATGCTTTTACCATAATACTTAATCTATTCCGCGAATGTTGTAAATCACTGAGCGGGCTATGAATGTACGTAGACGGACCTGCCTTCGCTAAGGATTGGAAATTTGATGCTTTCAAGTTCCAGTGAAAAACTAAATAATAATAATAAAAGGGTATATGTGTCTCACCCTTATAAGCGCACATCGAAGTTATACTTCATACATTTACATATTTGCTTTTCCTCTCTCAGCATTTTAAAAATTAATAAATAATTATTAGCTTTAAGCTGATTTCCACACCATTTGATAAAATGTTTATTTTATCAATAAAGGCATTATTATTATTATTATTATAATAAAATCCATGTATATCATAACATCTATAGGTACACATCTATAATAGGCGCGTCTACTAATTGGCCCTTTAACTGGCGACAATTTTAAATTACTGTAAAAATAAATTATTTTTAAAAAAATTAATAAACGCTTAAAACTTCCTATCAAAAATGGATATTGATTATACACCTAGACTCTAGAGTACAATGATATACCAATAAAAGCTATGTTCCAACCTGCTATAAATGGATCGTTTTGAAACGGTAACGAAACTGTTTTTATCGGTTTTGTGCGCATGCGTCAACCTTGCACAGTTCTGTGACGGTAAAAACGTAGACATTGGTTGAAACGCTTTTGTGACCGTTTTGTGCATCAAATCATGGTCTCCATGACCATGCATATGATCAAAATATATCAATTGTCATTTGTCAAATGTAAATTCCTAATTTCAGGCTTTTTTTGTAGTTAAAAACATTTTTAGAATTAACGAATATAAATATAATTAAATTTTATTAACTAAGAATTCAAATATAAATATTTAAATTAATAATTTTGCAAAAACAAAACAAATCTCAAATGAAGAATAAAAAGATATTTGATTAGAGACGAGACAAAACAAAAATAAAACAAATTACAAATGAATAAACAACTGTCTCAAGTTGGTATTGAACAGAGACAAACGTAACAAAGTGCTTAATGCGCATGTCAGTTTTACAGTTTCATTTTGGTTTCATGTACCGAAATGGTCGTTCGGAAACCGTTCACAAACTATCACAAATTCGGTTGGAACGCTTTAAGAACCGTCCACAAACGATCACAAGTTCAGTTGGAACCCGTTCTATCCACTGCGCATGAGCGTGACGGTAATATATTACGGTATTCAGAGTGGTTGGAACAAAGCTGATATACGTAAAAAAACGGCCATTTTGAATAATAATGGGTTAACCCCATGGCCGTTTCTCGGCAAGAGGTATTTATAATAGACAACTATAAAATAGTAATCTAATAAAAACAGCAATGAAATTTCTCAGTTTTTTCGGATTATTAGTAGTAATGGGCAAAATCTAATTATTTCAATAATCGGATGCTTAAGTTATGAATGGTTCTAATAATCGGATGTTTCATTCGAATTATATCAAACGATTCTTATGAATAATTTATGAGTACTGCATTTCATATAGCTAATAGGTGGACTAGTTCACTAGTCACTAGCCAGTATGCAGTAGCCATTCGCTGTTGCGTCGATGTCAAACAGTAAAGAGAGTGCACTGTTTCATTGGAATTTCCAATCATAACAATCTATTATCTCTATGTTTCCGATTATTATAATTCAAATTGTATACAATTCAAATTATATATCATGATTCGAATTATTTCCATAATCGGATGTTACCAATTATTTAAAAAATCGGATTATCGATTATTTTTAATTCGAATTATCCCATCAATAATTATTAGCATCGGAATAAAGAGTTAAGCGTCAAAGATAATGTTAAAACATTAAACTACTACGTAAGTACAAAAGGTTTCATAAGGACTGAGGTGTGATAATTTGGAATTACGGACTGCATTTCTCAACCGTTCAAGTTGACGAAACACGGTGGTAATTTTAATTACTACATGTGTCAACACACACAAATATTCATCACGAGTGACGTGACGAAACCTTGCTTGTAATTGTAGGTTTCTAAACGCCAGCACACTCATGTCGTTCAGAAGTATTTCTGAAATACTTTTGAAGAAGACACAGATATAATTTATTATGAGATCTAGGGACTTAAAATTCACACGTATATTATGTATTACCGCGGCCCAAAGACGGAGAGAATAAAAAAAGATTAAAAATGTTTATTATTGATAGAGGTACATGTGTAGTTCGGGTAATCCATATTATAGTTAGTAAGGTAGACCAGAAACCCGAATAATTTTTGAAAAAGAAAATTTATTTTCTTAACGATCGTTTAAAATAAATTTTCCTTTTTAAAAATTATTCGGGTTTTTGGTCCACCTTACTCACGACTATAAAAAGGCTTTTTTAAAGGGGGTGCCTATACATACAAACGGGAATCAAAAAAAATTTTTTTTGTACCTATTCTTGTGTAGACTTGAAGTAGTCGAAGACAGTAATTCTAAGAAGGGAACCGCTGACTTATCGAGCATGTATAATGAAAGAATATTGGTGCTAAAAAAATCAGACGTAAGTAAACATTTAAAAATTGATTGTATAATTGCACGCACAGTATCTAATGCTATGTGGATATGTGTTTTGAAATCCATTATCTACATCCCAGTTCCTAGGGGCACGCTTTACACTGTTGTGAAACTACCACAGCCTAGTGTCCGGTGTGAACACGTGACGTTCTAATCTGACCATAATTGTGTTCACAGATTATGCACGTTCAAAAAGAATGCAAGGGCCAAGTTACTAGAAAGATTCATAATATCTTATAGCTTAGACTATTGAATTTGAAATTTTTCACGATTTTTTTAACCATGATTACGTGGATTATTGCTAAAGTTTATTTTTTTCATATACCTATGATATAGCTATCTCTCGTACTCTCGCATCTGCCTATTACCCTCTCTGTTGGACGCACATAGATAAATTAATATGAAAATAAGTATTCTTAGTCAGAATTGTCTGTTCTTCAAGAGTAATTATTTAAATATTATTATAAAACTTACTGAAATGGCAGACTTTATAAATAAAATTCAATGCATTTTTCAAAAAAATAAAAATCGTCTGTCAGGGAGTTAGTCCCGTCCAAACAGTCTGTCAGTTTTTGCTAGACTTTACTAATGATAAAGAAAAATCTGTCCAAATTTCAAGTCTTATAAACTCACATGAGTCTAACTTTTTTGCAAAAGAGATAAAAAAAAATGTAGGGTGGTTTTGCTCCGCGTTTGAACTGACAGACTATTTACCCCTTGTAAAGATATACATATTATAGGTAAAAGTCATTTGTTAAAAAAAGTTCTAAGTCTTATACAGGGTGAGTTCGACCACCCGTATCAGTCGTTTTTTTCGAAAACGGTTAGTCGTAGAGAGTTGTGTCAAACATTTGTATTATAAAAGCCCTAATAAAAAATCGAATGGTGATGATTTTTTTTCCGGGAAGGTCGGCTTCCCTATTATTTTGCTCCAGAATGTCCAGAACTCCGGAATTATAAATGTAACGATAGGTCGAAAGTGGTATTGTTGAAAAGATCTTTAAAAAATTAGCAAGTTTTGTACGAATTTTTTTTTATTACTGCCACCCCTGTAAAATAATATTTGTTTGAAATTGCTAAATTAAAATGTCATAATAACGAACTTTCTAAAAGTCCGCATTTAAAATCTAGTTACCTATCTATCGATCATTAAACACTGAAGAAGTACACTCACAGTATAACCAGAAGAGCTCAGTAGTATGTATTAAAGAGTAAATGGAAGACAGTTTGAACACTTGTGACAATGTCTAAGGTTGCTAGATTTTTAATGCCGACTTCGATCGTTATTATGAAATTTTGATTTAATAATTTCAAACAATTGTTACTTAACAGGGGTGGCAGTAATTAAATAAGTTTTCCTACAAAACTTGCCTATTTTTAAAGAGCTTTTCAACAGCAACACTTTCAACCTATCGTGCTTTCTAAAATTCCGGAGTTTTGAACATATAATAATTTATATTTATACTTATAGAAATTTACAGGGGTGGCAGTAATAAAAAAAAAATTCCTACAAAACTTGCTTATTTTTTAAAGATCTTTTCAACAATACCACTTTCGACCTATCGTTACATTTATAATTCCGGAGTTCTGGACATTCTGGAGCAAACTAATAGGGAAGCCGACCTTCCCGGAAAAAAAATTATCACCATTCGATTCTTTATTAGAGCTTTTATAATACAAATTTTTGACACAACTCTCTACGACTAACCGTTTTCGAAAAAACGACTGATACGGGTGGTCGATCACCCTGTATAAACACATAAAAAAAGTGTTATCAGCGCTATATCGAAAAAAATACGCCGAATCGAATGGGCACCAATGCAGATCGGTATCTCTTTTAGTTTAGAAGTTATAATCGTTTAAAAACTTAAAACGCGAATATTATAAGACATAGGTACCTACTGAATTTGTCGAAAAAAAGATTGTTCGAGAATTTTGGCTACCGTGATGAGAAAGGAAAAAAACGTTATGTATAATACTTGAACGTTCCCTTATTTAGACATCTACTAGATTTAGATAGTCGATGATAACTTTAACACACAAATATAGGTACAATACAGGCCGAAGTCTAACGTCCCTGTGTTCCTCAGTCGACGTCGGTCGGTGCACAGAGGGTGCAGGCAGAAGGCGGTAGAGTGCCACGTCATGCGTGTGATTGGACTCCTGAGGCTGGTCCGGTACCGTGCTTATCCCATGCCGGATCTGATGAGCTGATACCCACCTCACCACCTTATTACCTTATACATACAAGTGTCTGTACCGTACATGCTTTACTATGTACTGTAAAATGATGGATCCGCCACGGATATGTCCATTAAACGCACAATCACTTACAGGATATAGTCAAATTTCAAAATTTAAGATAGTGAGTCATGCACTTATAATTCACTATTTATATAAGCGGCACAGTTTTTATGCATGGGACGTGCATGCTACATTATTTCATTGCTTTTCCGCTCCATTAACCTTGTTACGAACTATGCATGACTCATGCTTGGTTGCAGAAAGCATTGTCAGAAAATCTTATTTGACAGGAACCTTAGATTGTGAACACACATTTTTCTCCATAAGAAAAGAATTGTAGAATTTTAGAATTTTTAAATCGATCCTGCATGATATCTGGAAATTTATTTTTATTAAATTGTTATTTGCAAGCCGCATACGAGTTAAAATGTAGCCACTAAATTGATTGGTGAGCACATAAGGCGTCCACTTTATTTAGTTACTAGTAAGTAGTTAGTAAACTTGGAGGTTAGCTGGTTTCTGATAATTTACCGAACAAACGTTTGCTTTGATTGTCTTCAATGCAAGAACGTGCATTGTTCACTAACTGTTCAAATATATACTTACGAAATTAGCAGCAGTGAACTTAGTGGGAATGACCTGTACTAATTGATCGCAAGAGTTATATACTCGGCTACAGGGCCGAATTTCAAAGTGTGGAGGCCCTGTGGTAACGAAGAAGTGGAGGCCCGTAATGTATCCTGGGTACAGACAGATGCGCAAATACCGTTAAACAAAAATAATTGTAAATTAATAAGATTTATACGGCTGAATTGCAATTGAAAATTTTTCGTTGGAAAGCAGCCAATTATATAATTGATTCGAAACATATTGGAAAAAATCATTTTACCAACCATAGTCAAAGTCAGGATTCTAACCTGAACCTCGCCTGAACCTTTCCACTTTCGCGGCGGAATGGTTGGTAAAATAATTTTTTCCAATATGTTTCGAATCAATTATATAATTGGCTGCTTTCCAACGAAAAATTTTCAAAAATAATTGTATTCGTTGTCATTGAAAGAAATACATACACTTTTATTTATCTTAAAATGTTCGTAAAATAATAGATAATAAATAAAATAATTGTTATTTCACTTTTTTAATTTTGAATTGTTATCCAATATACTTGTAGGTATATTTTTTCATTATTAAAAAAAAAATATTAAAAGCCTTCAGGATTCGAACCTGGGCTTCGGTAGACTCGTACTTTTCCACGCGGCCACTTAATGTGTCTGAGACCTTAAGATAGTTAGGTATACATGATGTCTTCAGTATATAGTAGTGTTGACCCAATGAATGTTAATAATTGAAGGAAGGTTTGGTTGAGGGTCAAAATAATGAAGCTTTACCAAATATCGCTTGTTGCTAACGTTTCAAAATATTTAATTTCATCTTCACTGGCTTCACAATTTGACTGGCTTGAGGCCCTGAAGATGAAATTAAATATTTCGAAACGTTGGCCACAAGCGATATTTTGGTAAAGCTTCATTATTTGGACCCTCAACCAAACCTTCCCTCAATTATTATACATGCTGTGTTTTGTTTCTAAAATGCCACCCCAGTATGAGACAGTCATTATTCAAATCAAAAACATCCTTTAGTATTTCTCCAATTTTGGGTCAACACTTGTGACTTTATTTGGAAATATTTTATGAATGATCAGTTTATTTTTATCATAGTTTTGATCTACATAATAAAAAAAATATTATTTTCGTATTTCAGTCAGTTAATATCACTTCATATCCCATTCACCAGACGGAAGGCGGTAAGTTCCGTAAAGTTATCCAATAGTTCATTAGCCAGTGTTGTGTTCCACTAAGAAAAATAAATGATTTTCTTTTCTAGTTTTTTTTCCTCTTCAGTCGGTCAGCGCGAAGGCGATAGATTGGAAATGTTTATTGGTAACGACGTACTAAGTGACTTTCCGAACTCCTTTCTCAGGTCACATTCTCTCACTCTTTCTTCTTTTGCTTTATCTCACTCGTACACGCACGTTCTGTGTTTTTCTGTTGCTCGTTAGTTACTGTATCCATGTTTTAAAAGTTCTTCGAGATATAATCACTGACCTATTATTATACATCAGTGGCGACTCGCTCAACTTGTCGATTACAGACACTCGGCAACTGTCATTTTTAGGATTTTATACCTCAGAATGAAAAACGGAACCCTTATGGCTTATAGGATAATTTTTGTTGGATAAAACATCGCCGCTTAATTTATGAAAGGTTTAATTTATGTTTATAAAATACAAATTATTTTATTAATTATCCGTCGGTCTGTCTATCCGCCAAAACCTTCTTCATCATGAACGGCTAGATGTATCAAGTTGAAATTATTATCAAATACTAAGGTCTACAACCTCATAATCCTGTAAAAAATTCAAGCTTCTATAACTCTTAATGCAATAAAAAGATACGGCCTTTACATCATGTATTTCGATACTAACTCACAAGTACCTATGTAGAACCAATCTTGCGGTCGACCTAAGTGCCATCCTACGCGATGGTTGTAAAATATATCTGGGAAGGTTACCTATTTTTTGGAAAAATTGCAGCCAATATTTATTTAAGAAACAAATTTTGTATAAACATTTTTTTAAACGTTTCGCCCTTTTGGGCATCTTCAGTAATAGGTAATAAAAAAAAATTTTTTCAAAATTTTTTTTACATTTATATAGATCATCAGCCGTACTAAACTCGCTACATGAAATTATATATACTTGCATTTGACCGTTAAAGGCCACCAACAGTTTGGATTGATTGGGTCTTATACCAATTCATATTTTCAATTCATTATTTTTAAATAATACATTGAAAATGTAATTGACACTTTGACTAGTTCTCGGCTTAGAACCTGTGAATTGGGGGCTTGTAATAGAGGAGCCATGGCAACACCATATATAAATAATGTGTCATTGTTAAACACTCGGCTATTCTCGAGAGTTATTGGCGTGTTAATTATATCAAAATACGACATCACAAAAACATTCATTATACACTGTAAAATATGGATGTAAAATACTTTGAAAGTTAAAGTAGAATTCGCTCGATTTTTTAAGTGATTTTACATTATTATTCATTTTTACACAGAAACTTCATAAAAACTTGGACTTTTAGTGTATAAAGCTAAACAAATTTGTGATTTTTACATAAAGTAAATTAAAATTATATAATTTGTGTAATATTCCAATAAAGTGTGTAAAAATTACAAAATAAAATGTATAGTTACATATATAAAATGGATGAATACAAAACAAATTAATGTAAAATTAGTAACCACACATATGCGCAATGTGTTTTTATGGAATCTACGCGATGTTCAGGCGATACCTGTTTGCGACGCCATTGTCTCTTTGTGTGCCTATTACCAGATTAATCGCTGGCTACAAATGGACCATCGATAATCTATGTAATCGGCCTTCTCATTTCTTACAGTGTATAGCGGAGATGGGATTCGAATTCACGGCAGCTTGATCCAAAGGTCAAATCGTCACACCAAGTTGTCCTCTCGCGCTCTCCGTATTGCAATAATATAATAAAAGGAGAAAAATACTTTTTTTGAAGTACTTACCTTCATAAAAAAAATAAAAAATAAAAAAAATGTAATTTATTAAATAAAATAAATCAATTTTACTACCTAAAGGTAAAGTGACATAAAAGTTAAAATTGTAAAAAATTTCATTTAAGACTTTTAAATATTGTTTAACTTGTTTAATTAATAGGTTATGTTTTTCTATTTCTATAAAATTATTTAATAAACGGAAGTTCACCAAATCGCTGTTTCTAATAGCTGCCACTGTTAAAAATAAGGTTGTGAATGTGAAAAGTTTAAAAATGGATTTTTTACTCAAACTTTCCAAGCTATTGCTACGGCTAAAAGCAAAAAAATTGCCAATATTGTTTGTATGAATGATTTTTTAAAGCTAATATATATGTGCAAGTGAACACAAAAATTACGCATTTTTAAGATTTTGAAAAATACATAAAAATGATAAAAGTTTTACAAACAATAAATAAATTAATTATATATTATAATATTTTTAGGTTAAATAGATTTTTAATATTTTTGGATGCTGGAAACATCATTAAAACATTTCATGTCTCATATCACGTAAAGACGTATCTGCCATTTACACCCAAAATTAGCCCACTCCGTGAGAAGAAAGTCAGGCGCATAATACAAGCTCCGGTAGCAACATATTTATTACTAAATGCAATTTCTCCCGATATATGGCAACACGTCACACTATTCAGCGGCTTTAATGTATAACAGACTTCCAGAGGACATTAAAAATACTCATAGTTTTAATAATTTTAAAAATAAATTGAAGACATTCTTAATAAAAAATGCATATTATCATATGTGAAAGAGTTTTGCCCTATTTTAATTTAACTTTTAATGTGTCTTTTACTGTGTATCCTTTTTAATTTGTGACTATGTATGGCATTGTATTGTATTTTAAAGACCACCAACAGCAAAGGTTATTTGGGCCTAGCACCAATTCATATTTTCAATTCATTATTTTTTTTTTTTAATAATAAATTGAAAATCCAATTGACACTTTTACCAGCTCTCGGGCTAGAACTCGGGAACTGGGGACTTGTAATAGAGGAACCATAGCAACGCCATGTAAACAACAGCGCCGCTACACTCTCGGCTATTCTCAAGCCCGACTATGTATGGCACTCTGCAGTGTCGCTTGTACAATAAAATTATGTAGTTATGTATGTATGTAAGGGCGATTGTTCGGTGGCGTAATTCACTTTTTCAATCATTGTCAGTTACGTCTTACGTGAGATGAGGAACGATTTAATTAAAAAGAATATAATTAGTAATCTGTGTTTCTAAATCCAATGTTATGAAGAAAATATAATGAATTGCTATAATATAGATTTTAGCAAATGTGGAGGTTTTTATTTCATAATGTTTTTTAGTTATTTTCGATTGTGTTTTCGATGTTGACTTCTTGCTTGTGTATGTGTATAGTAAATCGAATATTGCCACTAAAGTGTAGTTCTACACAATGCAATGGCGTCGACTACAGCTCATACTTTACAATCTGACCACGTTTCTGTCCATTTCAAGGTGTTGGATTTCCACTATTGTAAATTGTAAGATATTTCGATTCGATACATTTTCAGACGAAAAACAATCATTTTTCATATTTGCGGTAGGATATTTCATATTCAAATGATTTATATCTTTCTTTTTGAATGGTTTCTTTCTGTACAGCTCGTTTGTTTTCAGAAGTCATAAACATGAAACCTGAAGAAATTTAATTTATTATTTTTGAAGTTATACTTCTTTAGCGAGGATAATGAATTGGAATGACCTCAACTCAAAAATTACCGACTCAAAAATTAATGAAACGATGTATCTAATGTAACGCTGACAGGGATAAAACGGCTCTAACGATTTGGGTGAAATTTACTGAAATTTCTTTTGATAGCACCTTATAATTGATTTACAAAATATGCTTTTATTAAACAGCCAATTTGCATTATACATATATTTTCTTTTCCTAATATTTTTATTCATAAAATTGTATTCTGTAAATTCTGTAATTGCTATAATTTTTGTAGGTCATGATTAAGGACTGATGTGGTCTGAAACGTCGGCTCTTTGTTTAATTAAAAAAAAAAACAATATAGATTCTTATAGCCTTTCTTCCTATTTAATAAAAGCATATTTAATGAAATTTACTGAAAAGGGTTTTTGGGGGCAAAAAATCAATCTAGCTAGGTCTCACCGTAGGAAAAAATCGTTTTCCTATTGCTTTTATAACTTTAAAAATCAATTTTTTGACTTTTCAAAATAGTGTGCCTACTTAATATTGTAAGCAGGCTTTGGATACTTATTTTGTATAGATGTTATGATATCCATGTATTTTATTAATAATAATTATTTATCATTTATAAAAATGCTGAGAAAAGAAAAGCAAAAATGTAAATGTATGAAGTATAACTTTGACTGTGCGCTTATGTGGGTGAGGCACATACCCTTTTTTATGTCATTCACCGGCTGCAACAATGACACATTAAAAAAAATTTCAAAAGTAAGTTAACTCATTAAAATTAAAATTATAATTGGATGGCCTATCCAACTATAATTTGTGAGTTAACTCACTTTTGAAAATTTTTGAAATGTGCCATTGTGATCTAGGTATATAGTCTTCTTTTGATTTTGGTTTGACCTTCTGGTGACTTTGTGATAACCCATTGATCCAGTTATAACCTTGCTTGTGAACTGTGAACCATTGATAATCATAGATAATCAAAATCGTGCACAGTGCCTTATTGCTATTTAACATTTTATATTTCAATTGGGGAGTCGGCAGACTTTTCAAAGAATTAATATTGTTAAGAGTAACAACAGTGGCGTGACAGTTGGCAATCACTCATAGTCTATCGGCCTGTGTCGGCCCCCTGACGATATGCCAACCAGTGGCGTGCAACTATGTCATATTCATATTATGCCACTGTTGCATTGTAAATTGTCATTTCTGTTCAAATGTAACATATCGTTTCTTCTGGATGAGTATAGAACTCTGTTGTTCAAACTGAAAGAAAATATCAGGATACCGAGCACCGGTCCTATAATAATTTTGATGATGTTTCATACTGGGGTGGCATTTGAGAAGTATTAGATCTAACGGAAATAGTCGGAAGTGGTTGTTATGTGAAACAAAACACAGCATGTGTATTTATTTATTTAATTATTCACCAATCAACAGAGCTATTAAGCTCCAATTACAGATGGTTATAATAACATCTATATTATGTTAAGGTCTCAAACACAGTAAGACAGGTGGCTGTATGGAAAAGTACAAGTCTACCGACAGGTACAAACGCCAAGAATAGAGATTTATTAATCTATAATACAATTACACGAGGATTCGTCAAAACACCAAATACAAATCGGTCCACTATAAAATACATATTATTAAATACAGAAATCATCAATGTTATAAAGACATTGACTGACTAAAGCTGCCTTTATTTTTTTTTTTTTTAATTTTAATATCATTTTCAAAATTTTAATATCATGCGGCACAGGCTCGAATCCCGAAGGCTTTTAATTTTTTTTTATTATGAAAATATGAAAATATCGACTCTTGCATGTAGTGTGTTTTCAACTTGAAATTGCTATATATATAAGAAAAGATCGGTTTCCACTCTCAGGCACTGTGGAGAAATCGGTAACTCACCTAGCCGGAAACTGGGAGTTTCGGGTTCAAGTCCCGACAGTGGTCATTTGATTTTTTCTTAGATATAGCTTACAAATCATGGCAGCCTTGCTGCCTGAGATATTTAGTATTTTCACCTCTAATTGTTATGTGAATAATATTGTGTGGATATAAGGGGGTTTTAAAAATCGATTGATTTTATCATATACCAATTATATAAGTAATGGATAACAATTTGAAATATAAAAAAATAAAATTACAATTATTTTATTTATTATATTCAGGTTGTATGTAACAGAAGTCTAAACTAGACCAACTGCATACGAACAAATCTTCATAGTCCATAATAATATAATGCATGTTCCGTATTATATGCAGTCTTACTTATCGTTATGGTAAATGGCTAGTAAACATGTCTGGAATATATGGGCAGGATTTCTAAGAATTTTAATAGAACTTTAATTAAACCAACGTAAGCTTTATACATTTTGACATTTAAAAAATGTTTTTATGTCCTAAAATGAGAATCGAAACCATGTATTTTTTAACCTACTTAAAAAAAGGAGGTTCTCAATTCGATCAGTATGTATTTTTTTAAATGTATATCCACCGATTACTCAGGAACAGCTGCACCGATTTAAAAAATTTTGACTCCGTTGTGTTCAGGAATATGTCAGATTGGTTCCATATCATTTTTTCTTAAATCTGTTCGGCAGTTTTTTTTTTTTAACTTTTTATTCGCAAAAAAGTTCGTTGCATATTTTAAGTTTTTAATGAGCCATTTTCCTGAGAGTATTTCCTTAATTATCCACGAGAGGCAGCTCTTGTGGTAGGTACAAATATTATTTATTCCCCATTGGTGTCGTGTCATTTTAGTGGTATAACTTAATTATTTAATTAATTTAATGACAATAATAATTTAATAATTAAGTTACACCACTAAAATGACACGACACTATGGGGATAAATAATGTTTGTACCTACCACAAGTGCTGCCTCTCGTGGATAATTGAAAGAACTACTTCAGGAAAATGGCTCATTAAAATTGTACGAAATCTATAAATATTGGAAAATGTGTTCTACTTCTGAAAATCGGCATGAACATACATTCCAAAATCTTGTAAAACTTTAAAATTAAGAAAAATCGCAGGATAGTGGACAAAATATTTGAAATATTTGAAACAAAGTTTTACAAGTTTATATTAGAAATCGTGTCCATCGTGATTATAATAAAATTAAGAAAAATCGCAGGATAGTGGACAAAATATTTGATTTATTTAATTAAATAAATCAAATATAAAATATATATATAAAATAATATAAAATTAAGAAAAATCGCAGGATAGTGGACAAAATATTTGTTTTATTTAATTAAATAAATCAAATATTTTGTCCACTATCCTGCGATTTTTCTTAATTTTATTATAATCACGATGGACACGATTTCTAATATAAACTTGTAAAACTTTGTTTAAACAATATAGTATTTCAACTTTACCATCCCTTTTTGTTAACGAAAATTTGCTCTATGCAAAACTAAACAAAACTTTCCTAATTTTCAGTTTATAGTTGAGGAGGTGCACTCTTATAACATCAGAAGCAGTACTAATATTCGAATCTCTTTTTTTAATCGCAATAAGTTAACAAATGGGACAAACTACTTGTCACTTAAACTACACAATCAACTTTCAGTTGCGATAAGAAATTTACCAATGAATCTTTATTTAAAAGAAATTAGGCTCAAAGCATCAAAGCATCAAATCAACCATTATACCATTATAAAGACTTCTCATAGTTAATTGCATTTTCTTTGTTTTGACGATTTTGTAATTTGTGTGACTATAATTTACAAATAAACTATTTTATTCTATTCTATTCTATTCTATTCTATTCTATTCTATTGAATGAAATTTGTTTTTGATCATCCCTGTATTAATGCCACCGGAGTCAAGGATAAATGGTTAATATGTTGTATAAGCATTTGGTCAGTGAAGACGACTGTGTTGGAAAAATAATGGTTGTAAAAGCAAAAACGTCAAAATCGGTAAAACGCACACTTCTTCATGATGAAGTGTTTCCGCAACATGGAGTAGTTTGTTTGCAGGGGAAGCGGGTGGGAACGCCGTGCCGTGCCGTGTGCGGTATTGCTGAGGATGGCTGAGTGGACCGGACCAGACCGGTCAGCACTTCAGACTTCAGCAGGTCGACACCACTACATGCGTGACCACTTACACCAGTTTAATACACACTAACCAGTACCATCACCATTTATTGACTCTATACAGTAAGCTTGATTCATATTTCAATTTAAACAAAAGACGATTAAGAGTGTTATGGTGTTTTGTGGTTATTTTTAATATTTTGTGAATATAAAAGATAAAATAATAATTTATCAATTTGTTAGTTAATTCTATTCGTTTCTTAAATTTAAAAAAAATAGGTAATTAACAAGATCTGCCATTTCTTGGGCATTATTTAATTTTTTGTTTGTTTATATTATAGATTAAAACCTAAATTTTGTAATAAAAATAAAAATTATCCTATTTTTTAACATCTATTCTTCTATTTATTGTCTCCTGCCAATTTTAAGAAAAAATCTGCACGAATCACCTAATATAAATAAGCATAATCTTCAATAATTTTTGTACTTGATTTAAACTAAATTCCAGCTGACGTCATTCCCGCGCTTACGCTGATTGGTCAGATGGAACGAGGCAACCTGTACTCTAATAACCTTGATCGATACCTACAAATACCCTCTGCAATTTTCATATTAAATCCTTTCTCCGCGCCTAAAAATGGCTATGGCGTCCCGACGCTATTTTTAAAGCTAAAGGGTTCGGGTAAACGTCAAATAAAAGACTAAGAATCATATTAGGTACTTATAGATCCCTCAAGCGAAAATTTGAAAAAAAATTTCCTAGAAAAACTTACAAATTTAACTAAGGAATCTGTAGTCCTGATTCTTTGCCTTCTATTTACTGTCCGTCCGAACATTTTAGCTTCAAAAATACAAGTTTTGAGTTTCCGTGGACAACAATATAAATATGAATATTTAAAATATGGATATTATCGTTTGATTTATTTATATTCAAAAATAAGATTGGGATGTCCATATAAGTACGCCGAACCTCTATTTCTGAAAAATCTAAATTTTCTAATGCATTGCTTTTGCTGCCTCTGTTTTTGATGTTATTTGATGTATTTAAGACGCTAATGACCTAAGTTGTCAAGCGTCTATAATGTACAATAAATAAAATGAACTGTCTGGTTTACAAATATGCTGGAACAAATGACTAGTAATAGGTGATTTTGGTGAGACTATTGGAGCAACATAAATTGTACTGCGTACGCTCACGGACAGTTAGAGGACAGTGTGGTGTAACGGTTAGCGTAGCGACCTTTGGATCACACTGTCGTGGGTTCAAATCTCACCTCCGCTCATGTCATTTAGTTTTAAGTTAGTTGTTATTTAATGTAATTAAGACGCTAATGACCTAAGTTGTCGACGCGTTTATAATCTACAATAAATAAAATCCACAGACAGTTTTGGATTTCTATTTTACAAATAGTATTCGCAAGTCGAGTTTAGAGTTGTATCGTTTAAAGAATATAATAGCGTCAAACAAGTTTCGGGTCGGTCTCGTCTGACGACGAACAACTAAATGACCATATTTATATAGGACCACTTCTTGTTAGAAAACAGATCCGTCCGACCCGAAATTCGTTTGTGTGCATAAATGACGCTACTACTTAACAATACTAATTACTACACTAACAATATAGCGACATTTTTATAGCGGTTGTGTAAGTGAGTGTAAGTCGTCCAGTAGTTGCTGTATATTTCGTCTGACGTTCGATGGTGGTGGAGGTCGAAGTAGGTATTCTATTAACTGGTGCAGCAAAATAGATACAGCACATTCCCAAACCCAATGTGGTCCGAACAGCAGACTTGCAGGTCTACGAGTCACTCTGTGTGTTAGAAGGAGAACGTGCACAATTAAAACATTTCCTTGACATCGAGCTATAGTTTAAGAAGGTATTATTGAAATTATTTTTAACCGACTTCAAAAAAAGGAGGTGGTTCTCAATTCTGTTGTATTTTTTTTTATGTTTGTTACCTCAGAACTCCGTCATTTATGAACCGATTTGGAAAATTCTTTTTTTATTTGAAAGGATATACCTTTAGATTGGTCTCATGGAAATGTCATCAAAATCGGTTCAGTAGTTCGGCTGATTTTAATAAAAGTGAGTAACGGCGAGTGATTACTTAAGGTAAATGTCACTTTTGGACACATCAGACAGCGTAAGAAAGTCGGTTTAATAAAAGTGAGTAACACTAAAAAGTAAAAAATAAAAAACTTTTTAACAAAAAAAAACCTTATTCATAAAGAAAGAAGAAAATAATAAAATTATAAAATTATAAAATTATAAAATAATAAAATTTTAAGGTCTGCGCCAATTTAATAAAATATGAAGTCGTTTAAAAAGTGTAGTACCTATAGTGATTAATATCTTCTTTTTAACTGACTTCATATTTTATTAAATTGGCGCAGACCTCAAAATTTCATTATTTTCCTCTTTTTAACCGACTTCAAAAAAAGGAGGTGGTTCTCAATTCGGTTGTATTTTTTTTTTTTTTATGTTTGTTACCTCAGAACTCCGTCATTTATGAACCGATTTGGAAAATTTTTTTTTGTTTGAAAGGATATACTTTCAGATTAGTCCCATAGAAATTTCATCAAAATCGGTTCAGTAGTTCGGGCGATTTTAATAAAAGTTAGTAACGGCGTGTGATTCCTTTAAGGTAAATGTCACTTTTTGACACTAAAAAGTAAAAAATAAAAAACTTTTTAACAAAAAAAAACCTCCTTCAAAAAGCCACTAAAAAGAGGAAAATAATGAAATTTTGAGGTCTGCGCCAATTTAATAAAATATGAAGTTGGTTAAAAAGAAGATATTAATCACTATACTATACTTTTTAATCGACTTCATATTTTATTAAATTGGCGCAGACCTAAAAATTTCATTATTTTTCTCTTTTTAGTGGCTTTTTGAAGGAGGTTTTTTTTTTGTTAAAAAGTTTTTTATTAGTGGCTTTTTGAAGGAGGTTTTTTTTTGTTAAAAAGTTTTTTTTGGAGGAAACTTCTTTAACGAGACTAGTAATTCAAAATAACCTCCACACAAAAAATCAAACTCGTTTCGAATTTTTCTTACATAGTTGTATAAGACTATTCATTTTCAAGAAAAAATACATTCCATCAGTCTCCCTTAAGTACCTACAATTTACAACAAAATAAATAGGTAAATACGGTCCAGTACATTTGTAAAATTTGAAATTCTCCCGACCGACCAATTACAACTCAACAAAAAGAGGGACACGAGCTGATCACGCACACAGGTCACTTCTACCTTGAAAATGAAGACTATTTAAAATGTGGTGGAAGTCCCGGTGTTGGTGGTGGAAGAACGTGTCTCATGTCATCTTTCAAGAGAAAATACATTCCAACAGTGTCCCTAAGTACCTACAATTTACAACAAAATAAATAGGTAAATACGGTCAAGTACGTTTGTAAAATTTGAAATTCTCCCGATCGACCAATTACAACTCAACAAAAAGAGGGACACGAGCTGATCACGCACACAGGTCACTTCTACCTTGAAAATGAAGACTATTTAAAAATGTGGTGGAAGTCCCGGTGTTGGTGGTGGGAGAACGTGTCTCATGTCATCTTTCAAGATAAAATACATTCCAACAGTGTCCCTTAAGTACCTACAGTTTACAACAAAATAAATAGACAAAAACGGTCCAGTACATTTGTAAAATTTGAAATTCTCCCGACCGACCAATCACAACTCAAGAAACAGATTGACATGAGCTGATCACGCACACAGGTCACTTCTACCTTGAAAATGAAGACTATTTAAAAATGTGGTGGAAGTCCCGGTGTTGGTGGTGGGAGAACGTGTCTCATGTCATCTTTCAAGATAAAATACATTCCAACAGTGTCCCTTAAGTACCTACAGTTTACAACAAAATTAATAAACAAATACGGTCCAGTACATTTGTAAAATTTGAAATTCTCCCGACCGACCAATCACAACTCAAGAAACAGAGGGACATGAGCTTATCAGGCACACAGGTCACTCTACCTTGAAAATGAAGACTATTTAAAAATGTGGTGGAAGTCCCGGTGCTAGTGGTGGGAGAACGTGTCTCATGTCATCTTTCAAGATAAAATACATTCCAACAGTGTCCCTTAAGTACCTACAGTTTACAACAAAATTAATAAACAAATACGGTCCAGTACATTTGTAAAATTTGAAATTCTCCCGACCGACCAATCACAACTCAAGAAACAGAGGGACATGAGCTTATCAGGCACACAGGTCACTCTACCTTGAAAATAAAGACTATTTAAATGTGGTGGAAGTCCCGTTGTTGGTGGTGGGTGAACGTGTCTCAAATCATTTTTACGTGGGTGAACGTGTCTCAAATCATTTTTACAAACTTTTTTCATGACTAAAATTTTTAAAACAAAATGCATAATAAAAAAACAAGCTTTTATTAAAATATACCGAAAAAAAAAATTAATTTGTGTTCAAAGCGTGGATTCAGACTAATAAGCTATCATAGAGCTTACGACTCAAGCTTTTATAATTATGAACCGCGGAAATTAAATATTGTTTTTTTCTTTTTAGTACATTTTAATAAAAGTTTGTTTTTAAATATTTTTATTACCTACCTATTTCATTTACTAAATTCAATGATGACTTTAATATGTAAGTATCATTTTGTTTAAATTAATTGTAGATTATAGACGCGTTGACAACTCAGGTCATTAGCGGCTTCAACACAACAAATAATCCATTTGTGTATTAGAATCCGCCAGTCGGCATACACAAACCGACTGGTACGAGCTCGGGTCCCTGGGAGCGCTAATTCCCAAAGATAATATGAATAATGAATGAATGAATGAATGTTTATTGCACATTAAAAACGTACAAAAGGCACGGTTCAAATTACATTGTTCTTCCACCTAGCCCATAAAAATTACAATAAAAAAAATTACGAAATTAAAAATATAATAAAAGAAGAATTACAATCCCAGTTGTTGTGTCAGTAGTTTATTATAAATGAATGCAGAAAAATTATTTTTATTATAATTTTTTATATGAGCAGGAGATCATTCCACATATTTGATGCGACATAATTAAAAGATTTTTTATACACCGATGTACTATGTATATCAATTAGAAAATTTGATTTGAAATATGTTGTCATATTGGGAAAATATCAAGTTCACGGTATCGGTGTATTTTCTTACCAATGCCTATGACTGGAGAGTAGAGCCGCGGCCAAAATGCCAGCGTAAATCTTCCATTGACTTATTTATGTGTAATTTGTTACATGAGGAGTGTGAACTGTCCGTTATTTCGTTGGATATTTGTATTGACCTCTTGCTTGCTCAATTCTGTTGTGTCCAAATCCTGATTGGCTGTTGCATTGACTTATGCTGGGTTGCAGAACACATTGTCAGAAAATCTGGTTTGACAATGACCTTATATCAGCAGCCTTCAAACTGCGGCCCGCGGGCTGGTCCTGTCCTCGAGTCCTACATCCGGTCGTCTTTGATGAGATTTATTGAGATAAGGCTGACCTCGGGTTAAGTACCTAACTAAATTTATGTAATGATTAAAACATCAGAAAAATTAAAACTTTTGCTATAATATTTTCTTTTATAAAACGTGTTTAATTTCTTTTTCTTAAGGTAACGTTATTGTGAAGCAGGATTTAGAATTTTAATTTATTTAAGGGTGAATGAAACGGAAAACATCGTTTTTAGGGTTCCGTACCTCCGAACGGAATCCTATTACTGAACCTACGATGCCTGTCCGTCCGTCTGTCGCAAGTTTCTATCTCACAAACGGTAAGAGGTAGTTAATTGAAATTTTAACAGATTATGTGTTGTTGTGGCATGAATCCTGGCAAATAATAAATAGAATTAAATAATCAATTAATTTTAAAAAATTAATGCTTTTTATCGGTTTTTTATTTTACTACGACTCTGACTGCACTCGTACTTTTATATTGTCTATAGAGTATCTAACATCATCATTCGAGTGGCTCAGTTGGTAGAGCGTTCGACTGAAGATCTAAACGTACCTACCCGGTTCGATCCCGGGTTTCGTATCGCAATATTTTTGTTATATTTATTCATCAAATATATTGTTATAACATTTTTTTACTTTAAAAATTAATTTAATTAAAAGTGATACGGAAAAATTTTGAAACACTAAAAAGAACACAATAAAATGTAAGTAAAAAAAACTTTTTAAAAACAAGCTTAAAAAACTGTTATTCTTTATTTTTATTATTGTATGGAACCCTCGGTGCGCGAGTCTGACTCGCACTTAGCCGATTTTTTTAGAATAATATTTTATAATATAATTTGCGTTGCTCATTAGAAGTGAGTTTTGTGGTATATATCAGACATTTTTTAATCTCATAGTATCACAATTAAATTTTAATATTGTTAATTGACTATAAATCAGCCGCTGGGGGTTGGGGAAAATAAATTAGTGTCATTATTCGCAATCGCTCGCTGCTCCTCACTACTATCACATACAGAAGTGAAGGTGTAAATGTGGAACATCTTGATAAGTTGCATCATTTAGTTTATAGGGTTGCTGACAGGTAATTTTGATAGTTTTAAAAACAGCTTTTCACCGAGTTTATTTTTACCACTGAGTTAAAAGGTTATGGAGACGCTACAATCATTTAAAAGTGAAGATAGTCGCCATATTTATTCAGTTGATTTATTATATGTAAGAAGAAGAAGAGAATAATATGTTCATATCCATCCCTTGTTTAGCCGCCATGTTTGTTACTCCCTGTGACATCAGAACTGGCTTGAACGTTGTATAAGCAGTTGTATACGGCATGTGTTCCCAATATTTTTTTTACTGCGACTCCCTATACAGGTTGCAATTTTTTTATTTTTTTGCGACGTTCTTCAAAAAGAAGATATCTGTCTGTAGCTCTAGCAGACAATAAAATTACTTTATTATTCAACGAAAACTCCAAAGAATATTATAGAATATTAATTTTTAGATATTTATTAATTTCTAGTTCTAATAATTAGAAAACATAAAAAACTACAAACAATAGAATTAATGAAAAGGACGAGCTTGCTTTTCTGAGCCAAATTTTTCAAATCGGGTCTGAAGTTTTGAAATTTCTATACTCTCATTTCTTTTTCTAAATTTATTTGTGACCTGTACTTCGATTTGATTTTGATTTGACCTGTGCGTATCGTCTTGCGGCTCATCTAGAATTGCGCCGTGACGCCCCAGGGCGTAGCGACGCACAGTTAGGGAACCTCTGGTATACGGTATAGCGCCTCTATTACTTCTTAACTCAGTGATTTTTATATGTACGGGGTGACAACTTACTTTTTAATTTACTGTGAAAAACGTTTGAGAAATGATTTTGCATTTTTTTGTGTCATGATTAAGTGTTTCATTTATAAATAAAATACAGGGTGATTCATAATATGTACGCAGGACTTCAGGATGTGATAGCTCGTTCAATAATATGAAAAAAAGTTCCCATTAACATAGGTCCGTAAAAGCACCGTTTTCGAGATACAGGGTGTTAAAGTTGAAGAAAAAAATTTCGTTTTTTGCTTATATCTGAAGAACGGTTTGAGGTACAAAGTTAAGCTGCTGCACACAATTTCTACCTTAAAATTGCTTTTTTTTACGAAACATTTCTTTTTGTTACCAGTGGTGGAGATTTTGAAGGATTGAAGGGTATTTTCCCCTCTAACTTCTACACCACTGGAAAAAAATTAATTTTGAAATGCGTTTTGGAACCGCCGGGATATTCTACACAAAAAAGGTACTTTTGTCTTTAAGCGCTATAGTCAATCGTTTTTGAGAAAAAGAGCATTTTAAGATTAAAAACATGATTTTTTTAAGCACAAAATTTATGTCAACATGGAAACAATTAATAACCATATAACCCTGTATCTCGAAAACGGTGCTTTTGCGGACCCGTGTTAATAGGAACTTTTTTTCATATTTTTGAACGAGCTATCACATCCTGAAGTCCTGCGCACATATTATGAATCACCCTGTATAATAAAAAAGAGAACAGTTAATTAATGATTGCAGTAAACTATAACCTAAGATTCCGAATAATACACATGTGGGTTTGTATTATATATACGTATTTGTTCGTTTTTAGGGTTCCGCACCTCCGAACGGAACCCTATTACAGAGCCTACGATGTCTATCTGTCTGTCTTAAGCCTCTCTCACAAACGGTACGAGGTAGCTAGTTGGAATGTTCACAGATAGCGTGTTGTTGTGGCATGAATCCTAGTAAATAATAATTAGAATTAAATAACTAATAAATTTTAATAAATTAATATTTTTTATTTTACTACAACACTCCAGCCGTACTTCTATACTGTATTATAGAGTGTTTAACATCATCGGTCGTCTGGCTCAGTTGGTAGAGCGTTCGACTAAAGATCTAAAAGTTCCTGGTTCGATCCCGAGTTTCGGATCGCAATATTTTTGTTTTTTTCTTTTATTCATCAATTAATATTCTCTATCCTCTAAAATGCATTTTTGTCAAATTTCATTCAATTTGTTTCACTCATTTCTGAACAGCGTACAAAAATGTGTTTTTTTATGTAAACTTTGAACTCTTCTCACGGGCAAACGGTACATTTTGGTATATAATAATAATAATAATAATAATAAAATTCTTTATTCAAAAAATGTCATGGTGACAAAGAAGAGCGTCAGTAAATGACAAAGTCATTTGGTACAAATAATTAAGTACAAAGTTCGTACGGGCATTTTATAATTAAATATTCTTTAACTTTTACTTTAAACAGTCTGTAGCTTTTTACAGTCGTAATCTCTGGTGGAAGACTTTCATAAAGTTTCACAGCAGAGTATCGAGGTCCTTTGGTAAACAGGGTGAGACGATGCTCCGGTACACCGTGATTGAAACGTCCCCGCGTAGAATGATCATGATCCGGCAAATGTTGGTAGAATAAATGTTTGTTTTTAAAAAGAAAGCAAACAGACTGTAGCATGTAAATCGCATATATTGTCAAGATTCTGTTCCTAATGAAAGCTGGTTTACAAGACTCAGCAAACCTGAGATGAAATATTATTCTTATAATTTTTTTTTGCATTATAAACGCGCTTGCAATAGCAGTAGATTTACCCCAGCACAGAATGCCGTAGTTGAACAGTGGATAAACGTACGCATAGTATGCCGTTACACAGGTTGTAATGTCGCAAATACTGCGGAGACGAAAAAATAAGTACTTGAGTCTCGATAATTTAGAACATACATTGGCAACGTGCGGTTTCCATGTCAATAGGCTGTCTAAGGTAATACCAAGAAAGTTAAATACCGTTACCGTATCTATGGGGACGTTGTCGATCAAGAGAGGGACATCAAAATTTGGCAGCGGATTTTTTGCTGAAAATAGCATACATTTGGTCTTGGCTTTATTAAGTTGAAGTTTATTATTTACAGTCCATTGAGATATATCAATTGAAGCCCTGGTAGATATGTCATACAGCTCAGGTAAGTTATTGCTTTTTGTCAGAACAGTGGTATCGTCCGCATACATAACAACGTTAGATGAGTTTTGAATTGAATTCGGCAAGTCATTAATAAATATTAAAAACAGTAAAGGACCCAAAGAGGATCCTTGTGGAACGCCACAAGTGATTTGACGTTCAGACGAGAGGTAGTTGATGTTGCCTCCTGTAATTAATACTTTTTGCAATCGGTTAGAAAGAAATGATTGAATCCACGATAAAGTGACGCCGCGAACTCCATAGGTCTCTAGTTTATTAAATAGTATGTTGTGGTCAATCGAATCAAATGCTCGTGAAAGATCGTAGAACGTGATCAGGGGCTTATCACCCTCGCCGATAGCACAATATACCGAATCAACTATACTGAACATAGCAGACTCTGTGCTGAGGTCTCTGCGAAAACCAAACTGACTAGTTGAAAGCAAACTGAATTTATTTAAGAAAGAAGTTAAGCGCACCTCATAGGCTTTCTCAAAAATTTTCGAGAAAGATGACAATATAGCGATAGGTCGATAATTTTCACACATTAAAAGATCACCCTTTTTAAAAATTGGCAAAATCTTAGCTATTTTGAGAATGTCAGGAAAAATGCCCGCACTAAATGACATATTAATAAAATTTGTTAACATAGATAAAATACAATTTAGACTTAATTTAATGATCTTCATAGGAATTTCATCAAGTCCAGATGATTCCGTGCACCTGAGTTTCACGATTAGGGAATTAAGTTCAGGCTCACAGAATGGTTTTAAAAAAAAAGTTTGTTCATAGCTGGGTAACTTATTTTTATATTGCGACAAGTTCGAGGACAAGACAGTTTTTGAAAAATAGTCATTAAATATGTTTGCGATTTTTACAGGATCGTCTTCAATATTACCAACTTCATCTGTAATCTTATCTGCATAGTTAGGTTTATTGCTGATAGAAGTATTGTCTCTAATTATGTTCCATACACATTTAGATTTATTATTTGAAGCCCTGATTTTTTTGCTTATACTGTGAGATTTAGCTAATCTGACTGCCGCGAGGTATTTAGCTTTCACGTTTTTGAAGAGATCTTTATACTGAGCATTATTTGTCATTTTATATAGTGATGACCAAAACTTGAATTGTTCTTCCAATAGGCAAATCTCTTCTGTTATCCAGCTATTAGCATTATGATTATTGTGCACCTTCACACGTGGGAATGCGGAGTTAAAATGAAACAAAAAAGTATCTAAAAAATTATTAAAACATTCATTAAAATTGTCATTTGAAAAATCAATATTCCACTTTTCTTTATTCAACAAGTAGAGAAAATAATTTATGTTAAAGTCATTAAAACAGCGACGAGTATTTGAGTTATTACATTTGAGGTTGAGAGTCTTACTCTGGAGGGAGATAAACTGAGCATAGTGATCAGACAGGTTTATCTCAATAACACCCGTTGTGAATTTATCAGTTGATATATTTGTAAGTATATTGTCCAGAATAGAGCTGGAGGTGTTGGTAACACGAGTAGCAGTTGAAATTGTGCTAATCAGATCAAATGAGTTCAGTAGATACTTGAATTCGGTAGAGGCGGCACTGTTCACTGTAACATCAATGTTAAAGTCACCACAGATAATCGTATTGCAAATAGACTTATTTAGTTTACATAAAATAATTTCAAATTGCAAGAAAAAAGTTCCAAGATCGCAACTTGGTGGTCTATAAACACAAACGATGTGATAAACATCATCGCCTGTGCTGACTTTGACTCCCGAGCATTCAATAACACCAGTTATAGATGATTCAGTTAGCCAAGTAATCGGAACCATTTTATTTATGTCACTATTAATAAAAATACAGGTGCCACCATGGGCCATGTTCATTCTGCAGAACGAGTGAGCAAGATCGTAGCCATGTAACTTGTACTGCTTCAGTTCATCATGGCTTTGCGCCCAATGTTCACTTACGCAAAAAACATTCGGACGCTCAGTGTGAAGAAATAATGCAATAGCCTCGAGTTTATTGCGAATACTTTGAACATTAAGATGTAGTATTTTAAACAGGCTATGCGAATTACTGTGTAGAACATTACGATTTATTTCTTTTTGGGGTGACTCAGGCGCCCGCGAAAAGAACGCAAGTGTTTGAAACGGTTGACTTTAGCACCACTAGGCCATACAGCACTATCAGTGACTGCATCCCAATCTACAGTGGGAAAAGTTACCCTGAAAGATGAATAGTGATCATATTTAGAATCTAATCTAGTACAGCTAAATTTGATGTTCGGTTTCTTGGTGCCCAAATATGACAGTAGTTTTTTTGAATCAACATTAGGAGCTAAATTATAGACATGCAGATGCGACATTTGTATAGCACTTTGTATCACTGAATTATCATCTGAGCCAATTAAGAGACCCTTTTTATTTACATTGAAACCAGTATTTTTTTCCGAATTGCGATTATCATTCTGAATTTCAGTCTTATAAGGACTACGCCGTTTCTTGCGTTTAACAACTGTAAAATTGTCATCACTGTTATTATCACTGTTTCCATCATCCGATGTGGACGACAGTGACAGATCAGCTGCTCGGCCTGTCGGTAAATCAGAACTGTTACTGGTTGTTGGAGCTGTATTATCAATTTGCATTGATTTGCCGGTTGATTCATCAGAACTTACGCTAATCATGGCATTTTCGATGATAATGTCGGCGTTGACCACCAGATGAGGCTTATTATCCACAGAGTCTACGCTACCGGAGTCGTCATCTGTCACATTATCTAATAGATGTCGTTGCGAGGTTATTTCCGCAATTTGTTTGTGAAAATTTATTTCCACATTACTTTTCAGGTTATTTAATTCTTTTTTAACTTCCATGTAAGCGGTTGACATGGTTTTTGTTCTTTTATAGAGGGACGTCATCTCAAGCAGACAATCCGCATTAAACTTTTCTAGCAGAGCAATTTTATCAATTAGACAATCGATATTAAGATAGCTGGTTTGAACATCGTTGACACACGTATCACAACACCAAACAATATTGTTGTTGGCACTTATCACATTATATTCACTTTTTTTAAGCGAAGCACAAGCATAATGAAAATACTCTTTACATTTACCGTTACACTGAACTATTAGGTCATTATCTGACAATTTTATTTTGCATTTAATGCAGGAGCGATTATCAGCAGAACTCGTATCATCCGCCATTTTTAGAGAAAAATAAATAAATTGGGTCTAATCGACTTATGTTGACCTCTACTACACGTGGTAGCTCTGTGTCCCAGCAATTTTGGAACACCCTGTATATTAGATAATTAGAACATTTTCTTTGGTTTTTGTTTTAGACACGAAAGTCCATTTATTGAATTTGTATTACAGGAATTCCAAGCATTTCCAGTATGGCTGCACGAAGTGACTTTCGGATATCTGAATGAGTTTTTTGGCTGCAATTTAACGGTCATTCCCTGCTAATAACGCTACTATAGAACGATAACAGCATTTGATGTACAGTAACGCTAGTTGCGCACGAACGAATATCGAATAACAGGAAACAAAAGCAATAATAACGTCGCACAAATACTCCTTTTGCATTATAAGTGTGCGTAAAGCTTAACAACATTGTCAACAATCTTACAAAGAACATGAATTGTGTTATGGGTATTTTAATTCAACTATAATAATCATTAATTAGATTAGATTATTAGCATTTGATATCTTATTATTGTTGAACTAGCTGTACCCACAGCTCCGCTCGCGTGCATTGCAAACTGCTGCTGTTATTTTTGATATAATATCATGATAATTTATAACATTTCCCGTGAACGACAACGTAACAACCAAATAACACTAAAAACGTATGTTTCCATCATATGTGAGTCGTTCCTCCCACCATATGTAACTCGTACTTCCACCGTATTAAAGATAATCATAGATTTTGACGAAAAAGGGACGAGCCCTAAATTTTTATTAGAGAAATTAAATTAGGTTTTGAAGAGCCCTTAAATCTCATACCATTATTTATCACGTTATAATATAGATGTTTTCATTATTTGTGACCCTTGCCTCCCACCCATCCGATCTTTCACCGTATGAAAAACAATCATTGATTTTTACGAAAAAGGTATAAGAGTTCTAAATTGCTATTAGGGGCATTAAATGACCCCTTAAATAGCCTTTAATTGTCATACCATCAATTTCGTCATCCGTGAATTTGGCGCTGCTAACTTTTACTAAAGCTAGCAGCGCCTCAGATTTTGCCCAAAAGGGTAAGAGCCCTAAATTTAAAATAGGGGCATTAAAATAGCCCTTAACTCTCACACAATCAATTTCGTCATACGACGTTTTGACCCTGCCAGCTTAATCGGAAGGTACTGAGTTCGAATTTCGGCGGGAGCAGATGTGGTTAGGACGAGAAAAGGCAATTCCTGTACTGCGGCCATCTAGTCCAAGTTTTCTAATGGTTTCCCTCAATAATTCCAGATAAATATCTGTCACTCTGTCAGTGCATCCCTAGGTCTGTTGACTGAATAAATAAATAAATGATCTCTTTTACAAGACCGTAACCAAACTCATATCCTCACAAAGTTGTCTCTTTTTTATCTCTATTTTATATAATTTTACCACTCGCGTATTGATATTAACTATGTTGACATTTAAAAATGTGGAAAATAATAGGAAAGAGGAAAATTGACTTTTGTTAATGACAATGGCGAGAAAAAAACATTCAAGTAATTAAAAAAAATATTAATTAATTAATGGAACAGTAATGATTGTAATATAATTACATATAAATTGTATATTCGTTTTATGAAAAAAACCGGAATCATAATCGCGTAAAAGCGAATCCACGTTAATTGCGAGTTACTTATATAACATGCTACATGCTTTATTTATTTTTTGTTTATTTATTTATTTATTTATATATTTACCTATACCCTACAAACAAGCCAAGACCAAGTTGGAATTTTTAATAAATTCCAATATTTTTATTTAAGGTACTACTTTATTATTTTCAGGTCGTCGGTTATGTTGCAGAATCGTTTTTGGAGACCTTCAAATAATCTAAACTTAATATTATAAAATTGGTAAATTCTGCACTTTATCCAATAGAAGCACTACTGGGTAACGATCGATGTGTTCGTATATATAGTAACGCGCCTACAAAGTCCACATCATGAGAGAGTCATGTTTTTAATGATTTATACAGAAGTTAATAACTTTAATAAAAATAAACTAAATCGTAACTTAGTCTGTAATTGTAAAGTTCTAAGGACTAGAAGAGCGAATTTTCCGTTTTCATAATTTTTTTCCTGTTTTTCAAATTTCAATCTATCTATATCTATTTGTGTGGTTGAACGCGCTAATCTCAGGAACTCTCGGTCCGATTTGAAAATTTTTTTTGTTAGATAACCCATTTATCGAGGAAGGCTATAGGCTATATAATATCACGCTACGACCAATAGGAGCAGAGCATCAATGAAAAATGTTGCAAAAACGGGAAAAATTATTCCTTTTGAGAGCTTCCGTTGCGTGCGCTGCGTAAACGGTTAAAGTTACGCAAAAATCATGTATATGACGGAATTGTTCTCAGAAGGTTTATATATATAGCGAATGAGCGTAGCGAGTGAGTAATGTAATTCCTAAACCACGCAACGGATTTTGATGCGGTTTTCACCATCAGTTAGATAATTTTTCACGGAAGGTTTATATATTTATATATATATATATATATATATATATATATATATATAGCGAACGAGCGAAGCGAGTGAGTAGTGTATTGCACCCGGGCTTTCTTAGCACCCGGGCGAATCCGGACGGGGCCGCTATTATAAATAATTTTGTTGTGAAAATTAAAATTCTAAATGATTTTTAAAGGATGTATTATGCGAGGTATCAAATTTTAAGAGACTGGAGTCTCTCGTAGAATAAAATTGTAATTTATAAATAGCTACATTTATGGTTCAGTGGTGCATCAAATAAGGGCAAATGCCGCCGGTTATAACGCAGGTACATGAACAAACGCAAGGAAGTGATTCAGTGTTTTCTTAGTGTTCCTGGTCGCCCGTGGAACTGGCAATAAATGTTAAAATAAACGACCGAGAATATCTTATCATTGTTTTGGTTTTAACGACCTAATGATGACGACAAAGGCGCCGTTTTTGCACAAAAATTTGGTACAGTTTCAAATGATATCATATGATCGGACGAAATTTTAATATATAGTTTATATTTTTCTTGCCATACCCACAACAAAATAGCTACTTTCCATGAATGTATACCGGCCTGCATTGGGTCATTTAACAGGCAAGTGTGCCGAAAACTTTTTCAATACATTAGTGCGGTAAGTAAACTGTTTATTATTCACTCTATTCTCCTGCTTTTACATTCTTATGGCCTACTGTAAATGTAAAGATGGCGACGCAAATGAACTGTAAATTTTTTTTGAAAATACTGAAAATTAAGTGAAAAGTAAATATTTTGTAGTGATATGGCAAAAAATACCATATATTTCTCGTGCCTGGTATTATGACTTGTATGACTGTAAAAAAAGCTCGTTTTTACTGTCATCATTCGTACCCCAGTACACATCTAGATATACAATCTACTATTTGTCGTATCCACTTAAAAATAGTTGCTTTACATGCATATGTATGCAGGACTGTAATAGGTCATTTAACAGGCAGGTGTGCGGGAAAGTAAAATTCAATAGTAATTTAATGTAAATTCAATAGTAATTTTATGTTTTTAATGCATTATTTTTAATAATGAATAAATAGTATAGATTGTATTCTAGATTCTAGATACGTAATGGGGCATATTACGGCGAGCGATGACAGTATGTAAAAATGAGCGATAGCGAGTTTTTACAGTCACACGAGCCGTAATATCATTACGTACGAGCGAATAAACAGAAGTTGTTAATTATGACAACCGTTATTTTCTGCGCTAGTGCGGAAAATAAAACATTTTCCTCACACCTGCCTTATAAATGGCTCATTAAAGGCCGCTATACATAAGTACATCGAAAGTAGCTATTTTGTAGTGGGTATGGCAAAAAAAATTATTAATATTTCATATTACTCCAAAACCAGATTTGAAGTTGTTTTGGTGACACCATGGACCCATTGCTTGAGTTGTGTGCCCTTGAGAGGTATAGTCGCGGGGTACGCCGTATATGTTAAGGAGTATAACTTCCAGATGTGTGTAAAACACACTGCACATGCCTTTTTTATATCGTCGAAGGCTTTAATTTTTTATTATTATTGTAGATTATAGACGCGTCGACAACTCAGGTCATTAGCGTCTTCAACACAACAATTAATAATCCATTTGTGTATTATAGAATCTGCCAGCCAGCATACACAAACTGACTGGTACGAGCTCGGGCTCCTGGGAACGCCAATTCCTAAAGAACATTGGAATGCAATTCCGAGAACAACTACATTCCAATGTTCCCCCTGGGGGATCGAAGGCTTTAAGGTGACCAATACATTTATTCGTTTTTAACTGTACTTTTAGAATATAGCGTGAGTTTGAAGCAAAATCGTGTGAACGACCACTTAAAGATAAGCTATGGTTTATTTCCTGGCCAATATTCTTTTTATATATAACGAGCTGTATTAAAAAGAAGAAACAGAAACAATCTACGTGAAGGGAAAATGAGAGAGAAGGAGCTATAAGCTTGCGATCAATGTTGTATGGTTGGTATAGAGTATAGACAGAGTCCAATGGCACACACATAAGGAAATTGAACATTAACGTGTTCCTTTTATTGTATATCATAGACTCATTATGTGCTCAGATTGTTTAGGGAATTTTCTTTTATAGGTAGTGATGGGCGATTACGAGATGTTTTGACAATCGAAACAATTGTAATCGTTCATAATAACAATCGAATCCACAATCGACTCGAAGTTTGATTTTACAATCGAAATGTTCGATTGTTCAAGTTGATTATTTGCCACATAGGTGACACTCGTAGCAATAGCAGCGAATGAGAATACATACAATCGCGATTTCAAGGTTATATGTTAGTCGACTGACGTTTACGCGACTCGTTGATTGTTCACTGTTCACACTGTTCAGTCGTGAGTCGGTACTCTGTGATCTCTTCACTGTTGAATTCGTATTTACGCGATTACTGCACAATCGATCATCGACTCGACCACAGTTGTTGAGTGATGAACGACTGTATTTATATATTATGTGGCTCTTGACGGTGTACAATTCAGTACTATGCGACTCGGTCTCAGTGAACTATGAAACAACAACAATCGAGTTTAAGTGACAACCATCGAGAGTCATCGAGATGTTTGAACAATCGAGACAATCGACTAAAACATCTCGTAATTGCGTATCACTATTTATAGGGCTATTTAAAATCGCTTTATTATAATAATTAAATTGTATTCAAATCGATATTTAATGCCAAACATTTTGAATTTCGTTTTTGCCAAATTACATTTTCTTTGCATATTATATAGGGTACTTTGTTTTTTTTTTGCACTGCTGTAATTTTAGAGGACGTCGTTATCAAATTTGTGTGTTTTTGTTTTTGTGCACCATTGACTATAGCGCATTGGCAAAGCTAAAAAAATCTATTTTTATAACACGAACATGTAAAATGATGTTTTTCCATGGTTACGGACCGTGCGTAGACAGTCGAATTATGATCCGTTTTAAAAAGCCCTTTTTAGTTTTTACACACGAGCTTCTCTTTTGTTTCATTTTTTACGCACACCTATTTACATAAAAAGTATCGTGCGTGACAAGTGTTTTCAAACTCGTGCGATGTTAAATTGAGGGTTAAAATAACAGAGAAGAATATTAACAGAAACATTTTATAATTTCCGTTTTATAATGCTAGTTTTCTTGACAGATCTTTGTATGATATCAATAAATTAGTATAATTAGTTAGTGGGAGGTCAAGGGCTCTGGTGACATTATCTGTTTATGGACATACATCGTTCGCATGCGAAGCAGCGATTAAATCGCCTATTTAAATATTTAAAGATCGATAATTGGACTATATATATAGCACCATTATCACATTTTGAAATGCTTTCATTAAATAATTCACATCGATATAACGATTGCTTGTCTATTATCGGTAATTTATTCATTAATCGAATTAAAAACTTTTTCGTCATTTGCCGCGAAGAGAAACTTAATGACGTATACCTATTTCAAGACATATTCAATCATTTTGAATTATAGCACTATATATATCCACTATAAAATATCTACTTTACATGCATGTATGTATGCATGAAATGGGTCGATTAATAGGCAGGTGTATTGAAAGTGTTTTCAAATCACACTAGTGTGGTAAGTAAACATTTTCCATATCGATTTATGTTTATTTATACTCTAATTCGCCTGTTATAAGTGTGAAGTTGGCGACACAAATGAACTGAAATTTTTTTTGAAAATACTGAAAATGAAGTAAAAAGCAGCTATTTTATAGTGAGTATGGCAAAAAACACCATATACCTACATCTCGTGTGACTGCTAAAACTCGTTATCACTCGTTTTAACATATACTGTCACTAACTCGTCAGTAATATACCTCAACACGCCACTAGATATACTTAGAATTATTTACTATTACATAAGTAAAAGTTTTTGAAGTTGAAAATAAATATGTATATCAATTTTCTCTAATTTCTATTATTTTGGGGTTATAGTTTTATAACGTAAGTTATAGGGTATTTTCTTTCTTTCGAGTTACCTATATGGATTTATCAAACTGGAAACAATTGCGTTTGAAAAAACTTAGGTTTGTAATTGAATTAAAAAAGTGCTTGAAGTGTTCGTGCAGAAAGATTCGTGACATATCAATTGGTGAATATAAAATATTTAATGGATGCTCTACAGTCTACGGTAATAATTCACATCAGCTGTGTATAGGTTTATTTCTGTCTCTGTCTGTCTGTACTTTAGTCACGAATCACTATCTCTTTCTGTTTCCGAACCGAAAGAAGACATAAAACTGTCGAATTCGAATGCCTGTTGCCATACAACTTGGCGTGTTGTTATCTATTATGCATTTAAGATTATTACATATGCAAGTACAATTTACTACTGCTATAAGAAGAACAAAATACTGAGCAAAAAATGGTCTAATTTTACACGCATCCAGAATATATTTAAAACTTTAGAGTAAACAATAGACATAGTTAAGTGCATTAGTAAAATATTTACCAATTATATTATAAAGAATTAAAGTCCCTACACACGTCACAATCTTCTGTATCCGATCTGCTGGGGGGTTAACAGACATAAATCGGGCGCTACTCTCCATATGATCCAAGCTGGCAGTATGCTACCCGCTCTGTTGAGTAAGAAATGTTATCATGACTCCTTCAATTTCAAGACGTCAAAAATTGGGAATTGCATTAAGTTTGTTACAAAACGTTTCGTCGATGCGAAAAGAAATGCTCGGCTAAGAAGTGGTTACTATACAAAGAAAAAACATTAGTTATACAAATATCCTTGGTAACGTGTGTATCTTTATTCAGCTAATATTTTGAAGAAGAAATATCTCATAGATAATAGGCATATCTTTATATCATTCAAAAATATCTTTCCACCTTATTTTTTCTTTTCTGTAGTCATCTTAATTTATACAATGTGTAAGTCTTCAAGACAATTGCGAGACAAATGATGACAGATCGCGATGTAATTCGGCCAACTGCTCTACACACGACCCAATTTGCGGTGTGTTGGAGGGAATAGTGGAGTCAACCACCCGATTGACCTTCCAATTTGCAGGGTCCCTGCAAATTGGTTCCAGCAGATTGTGTCGTATGTAGGCCCTTTTAGCTATGCCCGCAGCTTCGTTCGCTGGAAGTTTTGATTTAACATAACATATATTAATTATTGTATATCGCCTTGTAAAATAAGTACAAACATATTATAGTAATTTATGCAACGAGTGTGTGATTACCGCGCTCGCCTTCGGCTCACACACACACTCATTCTGGTATAAATGCAACATAACCTTAAGAGAGTATTGTAAAATGACGACTGTCAGATTCGTCACTTAAGACACGCAATATTGTTTGCAACAACTGCTTCAAAAGTTCAATTTTAAGCAAATAAAACACAATTTGGATAAATATTTTATTAGTGACATTATAGCAAAGTAATCTATAAAGTACTTTAGTACGCACGTGTGTTATAAAGTAAAACAAAACAGCATTACTTTATAGAACGGAGTGCGTAAAAATTTACTTTAAACACTACCGTTCGAATGCAGTAGAAGCTTCCATAAAGAATCACTTTTTAAACGCTACACAGCCATACTTTTGATGTAAGTGTTTAAAAAATTATATTGTTGTATGCACGTACACGTACATTTACCTACGGCAATGGCAAAACAATGCCACTATAGTACTAGGCAGAACTTATTCGTCCGACCTATGAGTGCGTTCGGCTGTTTGTCATAGACCGCCTCTGGCCCCCTGCGATAGGGAGAGACATGCGACCTCATTCATCACCGGTCACCTAGGTGTTCGTCAGTTGTTCCCTGTTAAACAGTGCCGAACGAGCCGTTTGTATAACAAAACACTATTCGTAGAACTGAAAATTAATTTAATTAAAAAGCCCATTGAATTCCACTATACAGGGTCAAGGTCTTCCCTTCAGTGGTTCATCTTGTTCTAGATAGATTATAGACGCTCGAAAACTGAAGTCATTAGCGCCTCATCTGATTCTATCTAAACAACTATTATAGCACTTGGTCGTTCTTATATGCGGTTACCAATATTAATACTTTGGCATATTACGGGAAGATATCACTATTTTTACTTCCCACCTCTACTATGGCAGGGAAGTAATGGATTTAGTCCGAAAAAAATATTTCGAGATTTTAACAGATCTTCACGTTTTGAAACCCTAGAAATCGTTTAAGACCATTTTCTGACTGATGTCTGTATGTGTGTGTGTATGTGGTCAATTTTTCGCCTTCGATATCGTTAAAACGGAACAGCATACGGTCATGTCGATTGTTCTATTGTGTTTATCAGCCTTTAACTTAGATCTGATTAGATTTTGAGTCAAATCGGTTCAGTGGATCCTGAGATATTTAAAAAAACGTTCTCAATGTCACGTATTAACATAGGTAAAAAAATATAAATGAATTCTAGATGTTATAATATGAAAAAAATGTAAATATTTTTTTTCTCTAAAATGTACAGTTTTCGAGAAAAAAAATATTTTACTAAAAAAAATAAAAATTGTAGGTACGTAAATCAAGGTAACCATGATTTTTGCTATATTAAGCTAGATCACTAAACAAAAAAGAGGGCCATGCTTTTTTTCAAAGAATAAAAAAGAGTGTTTATTTTTTGCAAATATTTACTAGGTGGGAAGTATAGGACTGGTCATCAGTCGAATTTTTTTGAAGTGAAAACTTCTTATGCGACTCTTGACACGTTTGCTCAAAACGTTAAACGATGACGTGCACGCCCCACTACTTTCCATGAGAGGTAGACGCGGGGTACGGGGAGTTCTGTCCATGCAAGATCAACGTTCTCTCTCTTTCCCTCTTCTACGTCATCAAACTAATTTGGTATAAGAAGTATTTGCTTCAGCCGTAGTGTAACGACATACACAGTATTTTTTTACTTCCCACCTCTACTATGGTAGGGAAGTAATGGATTCAGTCCGAAAACAATATTTCGAGATTTTAACAGATTTTCACGTTTTGAGACCCTAGCAATCGTTTAAGATCATTTTCTGACTGATGTCTGTATGTGTGTGTGTATGTGTGTATGTGTGTATGTGTGTGTGTATGTGGTCAATTTTTCGCCTTCGATATCTTAAGAACGGAACAACATACGGGCATGCCGATTGTTCTATTGTGTTTATCAGCCTTTAACTTAGATCTGATTAGATTTTGAGTCAAATCGGTTCAGTGGATCCTGAGATATTCAAAAAAACGTCCTCAATGTCACGTATTAACATAGGTAAAAAAAAATATAAATGAATTCTAGATGTTATAATATGAAAAAAATGTAAATATTTTTTTTCTCTAAAATGTATAGTTTTCGAGAAAAAAAATATTTTACTAAAAAAAATAAAAATTGTACGTAAATCAAGGTAACCATGATTTTTGCTATATTAAGCTAGCCATCAATAGATCACCAAACAAAAAAGAGGGCCATGCTTTTTTCAAAGAATAAAAATTAAATTGTGTTTTAAAGACCACCAACAGCTAAGGTTATTTGGGCCTAGTCAAAGAATAAAAAAAAGAGTGTTTATTTTTTGCAAATATTTACTAGGTGGGAAGTATAGGACTGGTCATCAGTCGAATTTTTTTTATTATAATTATATTAATATTGCAATATTGGCGAGGAGAAAATTTGTAAAACTGGGCCGTTATTATCGACGTTCATGGCTCTCCCGACGCTATTTTTGGTTCACGTAAACGCTAAATGAAGGACCAAGAATCGTCAAGAACTATCAGGCGAATTTTTTAAAAAAAAGTTTTGACTGTGTGAAAGATTAACGTACCTAATTTAAAAAAAAAATTCAGTGACTCGAACTTAGCCGATTTTTTTCCAACTTTTCGCCTGAGGAATCTGTAATGTGATTCTTTATCCTTCATTTACAGTTTACCCCTTTTTAGATTTAAAATTAGTGTCGGGAGAGCCATAGGTGTTTTTGATAAGGGGATAGGATTTGAGATGAAGAATGCAGGAGCCCAGGGTTGTAACTACCGGTATCGAATACTCTTAAATGGATTGTTTTGACGTCTTTATAAGTTTTGTTCCAACCACTCTGAATACCGTAATATATTACCGTCACGCTCATGCGCAGTAGATAGAACGCGTTCTAACCGGACTTGGGATCGTTTGTGGACGATTCTTCTAGCGTTCCAGCCGAATTTGTGACAGTTTGTGAACGGTTTCCGAACGATCATTTCGGTACATGATCTAGACATGAAACTAAAATGAAACTGTAATAAAAACAGTTTCGTTACCGTTTCAAAACGATCCATTTATAGCATCTTTGAACATAGCTTTAATTATTTGTTGAGAAAACACAATTGTAATGCAGTAAAAGTAGTTTATCTAAAACTAAATAATTAACTTCGCCAAATCGTTTGATTTTAACGACATCATTAATGACCGTGATTAAGCTGCTCTAAAATCCACGTTTATTTCTGAAATGACTTCATGTGCTGGTCTTATCGAAGCAATTCCAGTTATTAATGTAAGCATATAATTTATAATCTGCACTGGATAGTTTCAGACCAGTAATATTTAGACTTCATGCATGCACCCATTCTACAGTTCTGTTAGGTAACTGGTGTGTTGATAGTTCGCCTCGTCCACACCGCCGCGCTGGCTTATCTCACTAACTCACGCTATAGTAGACATGTTAATATATGTACATATGTAACGTTATTATTATGTAATAATGTATAATGTATATGCATATAGTGCCTTGTCACTAGTTAATTCATCAAACGAGTTGCACGTCCACGGTTTGATTTTTATTTTGGAAGTTATACTTCTTATGCGAGTCCAGACGCGTTTAACGCAAAACGTTAAATGATGCGCGCGCCCCACTTTCCAAGAACACTTTGTACCTCGATTAATAAATGTCGCTGCCATTCAGTCGCGCGGTACGGGGAGTGGAGACATACCATTTTTTTGCGTTATGTGCCCATGAGTGGTAAATGTAGACGTGGGGTTATGTATATGTCAAGGAGTATAACTTCAGCCGTGTGTAAAACACACACGCCTTTTTTCTTAGACGAACGGAATACATTTAAGGAAACCGATAAAAAAAGCAAATTGGAACCCGTTTTAATTTAGATTAACTTTGTGGGAAAAAGAAATAAAATGATTGCAAATGAAACCCAAATTGTGATTTATAAAAAATATTTTATTCAACACATGCACGCTTTTAGTGTTTTTTCACCATTTTTGACCATTATGGAACGCTTTTCATTGCTATTCATTATGTAACTAGTTACATAATAATCCATTATGCAACGCTTTTCAGTGCTATAATGTTAAAAACAGTTACATAATGAGCCATCATGTAACTTGGTTCATTATGTAACTGTTTTTTAAATTAAATTAAAGTGTAAAACCACGCATGTGTTGAATGAAGTATAGTGCGCAACGCGTGTGCTAAATCTTTATGCGTCAGGCGCGATGTTTTCAGCACTCGTATTCGGCTCGTGTGCGCTTGCCTACTACTTGTGCTGAAAATATCGCACCTGACATATAAAGATGTAAATAACAATATATGAGTTAGGTAATTGTGGACAACAATATAATAATTATTAATTAGTTCAACAATGAATTTTTAATCCACAAGGCATCCACTAGGTAGTGAATAGTATTTCTTAACATATCAGTCAGCATATTATGCCATCATGATTGTTAAACGTCAAACGATTGTTATAAGATATATAAGGAAAAAATCAGAAGCCACTGTCAGGACTTGAACCTAAAATTCCCGGTTTCCGGCTGGTTGAGTTGCCATTTACTCACACAGTGCCCCGAAAGTGAAATCTGTTCCTTCCCATATATACCTATTTCAATACTAAATCACATCTCATGCGAGAGCCGATTTATTTTTAAGTTACAATCGAAACTTAAATATTAATAACTCAAATGGCTCGTACAAGCCGTTTTAAATAAATAACAATATATGAGTTAGGTAATTGTGGACAACAATATAATAATTATTAATTAATTCAACAATGAATTTTCAATCCACAATGCATCCCACTAGGTAGTGATTAGTATTTCTTAACATATCAGTCAGCATATTATGCCATCATGATCGTTAAACGTCAAACGATTGTTATTCACTACCTAGTGGATGCCTTGTGGATTAAAAATTCATTGTTGAATTAATTAATAATTATTATATAAAGATGTATTTAGCACACTAGTTACACAATATACTATTAAGTGTATAGTTGTTAGTTTGTAATCGTTTGAAACTCCAATCCAACAAAACATGCAAGTGTTCCATAAATACGTTCCAAATAAATTGCCTTTCAATCTTTATATGTATTTAAATATGTTTTGTTCTACGAAGGAGACAAAGGTAATATTTGTTATTGTAAGTCTTGAAACTACGTTAGTTTGTTCCTGACATACTTATTCAAAACTTTTCAAGGAGAATGTGCACTGTAAAGTTTTTATTTAATCTATCAAGACATAGTGTACTTCTCTGAACTGTATAAACTGAATTTCTATGTGCAATTTAACATAATATTACCTATGTATACGTTTTTCAATATTTTATACATTGGTGGAATAAAGGAATTATAGTATACCTACTTATATTGCTCATAAATTTTTATAATTTTGCTTTTAATAATAGGGTCTTCCCACATATTTTTGTTGGAATCTATATTATTATAAATAGATTAAGTATGAAATCATATTTTGAAAATTTTTGCGAAGCTTTTTCTATAATAAAAACATTCCAAAAGTGTGTATTTTTCAATAGTATTTTAAACATAGAATTATGCCGCTATCGAAATGATGTAGATACTATTCAGCCTGTGATTGAATAAATCATAAATAAATAAATAAATACATGAATTTATTGTTCCTTCTATGAAACAAAAGGAGCGGGATTCAAATATAATGTTTGTTCTTTCACCGGTCCATTTACAAAAGACATAGGTACAGACACTTTAAAAATATTGAAACAAAAACACTTAAAAATCTTTACAAACAATCCGAGATTAGTTAATACTTTTGGTTGACTAGATTTACCGTGTCACGTCCACTGATCTGTCAAATTGAAAGCAAACAACGAGGAAGCTAATTTAATAAATGTCTTTCTATAGATAACGAAGTTGTCATTAATATGACTATAACGACGGTTTATGCCCAGCGTTTAAAAAAATATAAGTATATTTTTAACGTCCCATTGGAAGTTGTTGTGAGGTCCTTAGAGCCCGAATCTGCTGTTTTTAGAGAAATGTCTCTCTGTGTGTGTACGTACGTTCGTTCGTTCGCACGTTAGTGAACTTTTTTTCGACTCGCATATCTCAAGAACAAATAATGATATCAACTCCGAATCAATTTCATTCGACACGTAATTACATAGTGAACATCTGATTACGTTTGCAGGAAATTTCAATTAGCGGTTTTTTGTTTATAACAAAAAAACTGCTGAAAAATTGTTGTAAAATGTTTCTCACCTCGCATGTCTCGAGAACAAAGAATGATATCGACTCCGGACCAATTTCATTCGGCGCATAATTGCATAACGATAAGCTTTGCACAAAATTTCAATTGGCGTTTTTTTATAACAAAAAAAAACATGTATTGCAAATAGTTTTTCTACGATAGACTGGTCTCTAATCTCTAAGGGCACCCAATGGCAAGTTAGCAGTGTGGTTTTACCCACACACTAAGCCTCTTTTTTAATTAAATTCTTGTTTGCAATTAAGAGGAAGGATATAAGAATGAAAAAGTTGTTATACATTATTTGTTAATGTATGAGGGATAATATGCGCATTAATGTACAAAATTATCAAATTTTTATACGTGGGTCGACCCTATTATTGTATAAACTGGTATGGAAGTTCCTTTATTATATCATCAGATAGCGCAGCAGTGCTACTTGCTAACATGTGTATATAAACGAAAAAAAGAAGTTTGTTTATGTTGAATGGAAACTTTGAAGGGACGGACGGTACGAAGTTCGGTTTTGAAACTAACCTAACTCAGTTATTTCTTTTCCTGCATTTGTGCTCTACTTTATATATTATGTGTTATTACAGAGGTTAGGAATGTTTCAGATTCGAGCTAGTTAAGACACAAACTTATAATTTATTAAGAAAACATTCGGTTCCAACTTTAAAATTTATTTTCTGGCATTGGAAATTTTATTGGAAAGTAACTCGATCACTTATCACACCTATATATTTTTAAGAACTTATACAATGTGTAAACGCGAACATAGGGCAAATAACATTGAGAACATTTACAATTATGTAGTAGGCTATATGAGCTATAAGACCCAATGTAAATATGCTTTGTGTTTTTATTTAGCAGGTTAATTCCGAGTTACTCTTAATAGTCAACTATTGTTTAAAAAATTCATTTTTTTATGTAATCCACTACATATTTACATTGGATCTTAAGGCCCATAGCCTACTACAAAATTCTAAATGTTCTCAATGCTATTTGCCCTATGTTCGGTAAAACCGTTTACACGCTGTATAATGTATATGTAAGCTGTAAATTTCAAGTTTTTTTGTAGTGAAAACTTTCTTAGGCGCGTTAGGCACTCTTTGTGTGGGTAGTGAAATAAAGTGAACCGTTCGCATTCGTAGGTTCGCGTTCGCATGTTCGCAGTCCGAATGTGACGCGGCTGACATACTTATATCATAAAAACGATACGCAGTACAGTTGCGTTGTATGCATAGGAACCTCGGTTCGAAACCTAATGGCACCGTAGAATTTTTGGCTTTTTTTAAATTTTATTTTTGTTACATTCTTTCTTTGACAATCATTATAATTTTTTTGAAACCAAGGTGGAATAAATTAAAAATATAATTTTTATTTATATATTTTTTTATTCATTAAATTTACTTAATTGTAGGTATAGGCCGATTTTAATATATTTATGATTAAACTGTGTGGTTAAAAAATTATATATATATTTTAAAATTAGAAAATCTGAAGTTTTCAATATTCCCATTTTTTTTTAATTGTTCATTCGATTTCATTGTTTTTTGACGTGGAACTACGTCTTTCTTGATGGTATATAAATGATGCAAGGCAAAAAACGAGTTACAAAAAATACGTTACAAAAAATGTGTGACGCGAACTACCATAGTTATGTAATAGTTTGTTTTATAAAAATTATTAATTCTTTTAAGATAAAACTATAGAAGTATAGTTTTACGTATTCGATTGCGGCAAAATCGTATTTACTGTACCCCGGCTTGTCTTTTTTTTAATTTTTTGGTTGAGTCAGAAAAATCGAGTGAGATCCCATTTTAACTCAACCGTTTCGTATTTCATTCTGTTTGTCTGTCCGTTTATTTGTTCCACGAGTACGGCCAAATGCGTGCAAATATCTACGGACCCTGCAAATATCTCTTTTTAATAAAGATTTTTACAAACGCTCCTTATTTTAATATAGTCATGGAGTAAGAACTAAGAAAATGTTTGACGTTACGAGAACAAAAAAAAATCGTGATCATAAATAATCTATTTGATGTGAAGCTTAATCCCGTTTATGATCTTTCATGAAGGATTTTTACGTTGGGTCATTACCTGCATGATTTTATATCACAGCGTAAAATTTGCGTTCCAAGGATGGAGTAACATTTCCATTTAAAAAAACATTTCTAAAAATATTTGTTAGTTGATATCTGAAAACTTATTTATAAACTGATAATTATTCAATAAGTAATCGAGTGAAAAGTGTACTGATGGAAGTTTCCTGTTATCTCCCGAGAAACAATATTCCCGTTATCCACCTAGAAACAATATTCCTGCTTTCTCCCGTCGATAAAAATGATTCCTGTAATATACCGGCTTCATTTTGGTAGAAGTTTTCTATGATTTCTTTCAATTCCAGGTAAATGTCGGGATGGTTTTTTATACAGGGTCCAGGGTTGGCTTATAATGTTTACAGAAAGCGGTTTACCTTCTTCTAATTTTCTGTTATTCCCCCGTTCGCACGTTAGAGGATTGATTTCGACGAAAATGCATCAATTTCATTGAGCAATCAAACTGAATCAATTAAATTTTAAGGTTATTGAAACGTGTATAAATAAGAATTTAATGAGCATGAACTGGATTCTTCGCTTACAATTTGGTAGAGTAGTATTGTTTAGAGAAGACACCAGCGTCATACATGCGCACAAACGGGTTTAGTGCCGGGTGAGTTCATATTCTGTTTAAGGGGGGTCGTCCGTGACACGCAACATACTTGACGCGCGTCTTACGTGCCGGGCGAGTCCATATTCTACCTCTGGTAGCTCTCCCCACTACTTCTACCGCGCAGATCGGCCATCTTGCTGGTGTCTTTTCTAAAAAATACCACTCTAGAACACGATTAAGTAATATATTAATCACAAACACTTGGATAAGTTTATTATTTGTAGAACTTATTCCCGGAAGTTACCCCCTGCACTTTTCATCTCAAATCCTTTCCCCTCGCTTAAAAACGGTTACCGCTCTCCCGGCGCTATTTTTGAAGCTATAGGGTTCGAGTAAACGCTAAATGAAAGACCAAGAATCACACTATAGATCCTACATTTTTAAAAAAATGTTTTGGCTACGTGTGAAAGGATTTTTTTTATTTTTTCGTCTGTAGGGTCTGTAATGTGATTTACGGTCCTACATTTGTCGTTTACCCCAACCTTTAACTTTAAAAATGGCGTCGGGAGAGCGATAACCGTTTTTAAACGAGAGGAAAGGATTTGAGATGAAGAGTGCAGGGGATAACTTCCGGTGGAGAATACTCAGTGTGAATGATTTCGATTAAAGATTGATCTAAGTATATATGATATTAATAATGTTTCCATATCTTTAAAATTTCGGTTAGTCCTGTTGCCTTTTTTACTTGGGATTTTCCCATCCTCGTGAGAGGTTCCATCATTCAACAACGAAAACTCTATTAATTTTTAATGCGCTCGTAAACGATTTCATTTACTATTGGATAAATCAACGTTCGGACGGCTACAAGGAAGCAATAATCCAGTTGTGATGTTCTACAGCCTCACGGAGCCAACCTTACAACACATGATGTCACATGCTTTATTGGATACCTTGACTTTATGCCGATGCTAAATTGTTCCTATGCACCGACTTCAAATTGTACTTTACCTTCATACAGAGTGTCCAGGAAATCTTCCGTGAGACTTTAACCGGTGATAGATCTGTGTTATCAAAATATCAAAACATGACCCCAGTGTATCCTCACGGTTTTCGAGATATTTAAACTTTTTTTGAAAAAAGAAAAACGCTTATCCCAGATCATAAAATCGATTAATAGGAATTATTCAAAATTAGGACCCTGTTCAATTAAAATGACAATAATTATGTATTCCAATGTACCATTTTGGAATCTATAGATGAAATAAGAAAGTTTTTGAGAAAATGGCACCAACATGCCGGAGACACAGATTTAAGGATCTATGTTTAAAAAGAGAAATAATTTCTGCCATAAATTAAATTAATTTTAAGATCGCTAAAATAAAATACTTACGCTGGGTTGCAGAAAGCATTGTTAAAAAATGGATTTGACAATGACCTTAGATTATTGTGATCATATATTTGCAGTTTTTATAAACGCAGGATCAGTCTAATGTCGTGAAACTCCCTGTCATGTAGAACATTAGATTGTACTCACACAAAAACAAACGATTGATCTACATAAAAAAATATCGATTTTCAAGCTAAATTTTGATCAATATTCAATACGCGTAGAAAAATGTTGTTTCTACAAAAAACTATGCAGTGAAATGTATGTAGAAGTACCTACACAGTTTAAAAAATATCGTTTCAGTCGATGAATTATTTTTCGAGCATAATCAATTTAAAATTCTATACCTAATGCTTTTCTTATGGAGAAATATGTGTGGTCCCTATCTAAGGTCATTGTCAAATAAGATTTTCTGACAATGCTTTATGCAACTCAGCATCAGACTTTAGTGGTTTAGTTTTTATTTAAATCCCAAAACCTAATCAAAACACAAATTACAAAATATTAATTTGTTTACTAATAACAATCGATACATTGCTTATCTTAGCATGAAATAAATATCCATTTGTTTTGCGGTTTTGGTGTAAATATGAAATTGGAACTTGTTAAAAAAATGCCCTGGGAATTTTGTAGTCATTCACGCGAATATCTGTTAAATCAAAACGAATCAAAGGGCTGTTTTGTATTTACACAATTTACACTGTTACAGTATTTGGTTTAACATTGCTGGTTATAGCTCATATTTAATTCCTCATATAATTTCCTGTCTGTGTATATGTTACAGTCAGAACTCTTTCCTTGTTAAAAAACTAGAGTTTATACATTTAGAGAAAACCAAATTCTAACGGAAATCTGCGCACAAAAACTGGTGGGAGAAACAGTCAGTGGTGTACGCAAAACAGATTCTGACGCACAGACGTAGGTGCTGGGGGCTCAATTAAATCGGATTTTTCCTTTAATTTCATAAATGGAATTAATAAAATCTTTTAAAATCATTCAAACATAGGTACATCACTGCTAATGCACTTCAAACACAATTCAATACTCTATTTTTAACAGCATGTAGGTAATATTACCTATAACCTAAACAGTGAACACTGAATGACAAGTAAATCATTCACTGACATGTACACATAAACTGGCGCCCGCGCGGTCTTTCAAAAATAGAATAGACCAGTCCGAACCGAATCTGGTTTCTGCGCATGAGGCGGTTAAGTTTTCTCTAAATGTATGAACTCTATACTAATTATTGAGAAAATCAGTTAACAGTAGTTTTGACTAAAGAGATCGGTCAATATAGTATTTTTAACTGAAAATTATTAGTCTTTAGTAGTTTTTACTGACAAATTCCAGTCAAAAGTGATTTTTTGACCAAGAGTCTCAGTCAAAAGCACTTTGCACCTGGAGTATTTAGTCAAAAATACTTTTGACACACAATAATTTGGTTAAAAGTACAATATTTAATGTTAGAACTTTATAGAAGTCTTTGTATAAAGCGTTCTTTTTTTCGTTCTCACTCATAATGATCTTGCAGTAGAATCCACAAATTTTAATAACAGATAAAATCAAATTGAAATTAAAAATATATCTTTGAGTCACCTTGAGATTATATTTTCTTACCTTCATTAACTATAAACTTTAAAACAGTATTGACTAATTGACATTCAGTCAAAAGTACTTTTGACCGATATTATGCAATTGGGTTTTTAAATGAATTTTTTTTTTACTTAAATGGAAGGACCACATATAAGTTTTATAGCAAAACTGTTTTTATTTAATTTTTTTGCTTACTAATTAAAAAGTTATATTTAAATAAAAATTAATTTTTAAACTCAGTTCCGATAACGCGCCGAAAGAATCCGAACGCGTGTGACGTCATTATGTTATCTATGGTCTTTGTATCCATGGTTACCAAGTTAAAAATTTATTATTTTTGATAGTATGTGTAATACATATACACAAATACCAACAAATGCAGACACATTTTAACATAACGACGTCACAAACATTCCTGGCGCGTTTTGAAGTCACGTGATATTTTTTAAATTTTCATACATTTTAATTAATTTTTAGTAATTTATCTATAGCTTAAAAAAATTTTTTCTTTTCGATTTTCAATGTTATTTATGTTAAATTATTAGAAAAAATTAAAAAATTGATAATTTTTTTTAAACTTAAATACCTAATTGAGCAAAAGTAACTTTTACTAGAATTTCAGTCAAAAGTGACATTGACCATCTAGCTTGCAGTTAAAACTAATTTAGGTAATTTTCGTCAGTCCAGAGTAATTTTGACTGGATAAAAAATTCTGGACTATAACATATATATCAATGTGTCTGTTTGTCAGTATTCACTGTTCATAGGTAGATGCTACGTTTTAGCACTGTATGTACTGTGTTATGTAATGTACTATAGTGTAGTGTAAATTGTGTACAGCTCTGTGTAGTAATTTGGCGCTCTATGTGAAATATCCGCTAAACTTTAAAACGGGTGCCGTTAAATTACTGCCCGTTAGAACGTCCTAGTCTCAAATGCTTATACTAAACTAAAAAAGAAAACTACTGAACTGATTCGAGTAAAATATATGTGGGACTACCCTTAAGGTATGCCCTATTAAATAAAACAAGAATCATCAAAATCGGTTCACAAATGCAGGTGATATGAGGTAACATACATAGATAACATACATAAAATGATTACTAAACTGAAAGAAAGAAACTGTTGAACCGATTTAAAAAAGTTATATAGAACCAATACATTTTCAGCTAAACACAACGTAGTCACAATTTTTCAAATCGGCGCAGCCATTCCTGAGTAATCGGTTGACATACATTAAAAAGAAATTAAAAAAGAAATTCATGATCGATTTGAGAATCTCCTCCTTTTTTGAAGTATGTTAAAATAGCGTGGTGCCGCAACCTCTAGACTGGACTGCCGTGGGTTCGAATCCCACCTGCGCTCATGGATGTTTTGTGATGGTATTTAGTTTTAAGTTAGTTGTTATTTAGTGTAGTTGAAAGACGCTAATGACCTTAGATGTCGACGCGTCTATAATCTACAATAAATAAAATAAAATCTGTTAAAATATACGATCGGAACGTCCATAACGCTCGATAACGCCTAACCCCTATTTCTGGAAAATCTACATTTTCTGAAGCACTATAGGTGCGTTTACTGATTCTATCTTTGATGTCTGTGTCTGTTTTACTTCTTGTACATCTATATGTTTTGACTCTGTTTTTGATTTCTTTGTCTATATATCTATATAGCTGCTGATTTAAATTTCGCATATTTTAACGGTCCTTTCTGTCAAAACTTATCAATGTTTTTAACCCTTCTGCTAGCGTAATATACTAAAATATATAATTAGTGCAGCGGCACGACGTGAAACACTTAATGAATTTGATATGGTGAATAGGCATGGTGCCATGGGCATACCCTAAAGGTCATTTTAATATTGACCCGGATGTGGGGGTACTTTATAGGCCTACTATATCTAATCTGAATTGTCAAATGGGTTTACAGAGGACTTGATCAGACTCAGTAGATCGAAACTTAGGAAAGTAGCCGGATTTTTGACCGGCCACGCACCCCTAAGGAAGCACCTGTACACGATAGGGTACATCAAGAATCGACCTTGCGTAGATTTTGCGAAATGGAGGACGAAACTGCCACCCATTTCTTGTTCAAATGCGAGGCCTTAGCGTACAGAAGAACAATCATGTTTGGATACATATAGATGAGAACGCAGTAATTCCGCAGGAAAATCTAGTCGCCAATCAGCTGCGGAAGCGTGCTGGGCCCATAACCTATCAGAACACGTTGACTTTTTTCACACAGACAAAAATTACTTTTATTTTTAACACGCTTATATTAGCTTCACCTGTATGTTTGCTTGCTTGCTTGCTTGTTTGTTTGTCAGTTTGTAACCGACTTCTTTGAACTTGATTTTGACCAACTTTGAACGGTCAGATTTAGTTTAAACTTTGTACACTTATCAAGGACCGACGACAATACAATAATTCAATAAGTTTGTCCCATTATCCTGACCAGGATCTCCAGGACTAAAAAAAAAGAAAAAAACTTCAAATTGATCTGAAACTTTGCACACTTATCAAGGACCGATGACAATACAATAATTCAATGAGTTTGTCCCATTATCCTGACCAGGATCTTCAGGACTAAAAAAAAAGCAAAAAACTTCAGATTGAACTGAAACTTTGCACACTTATCAAGGACCTATGACAATACAATAATTCCATAAGTCCCATTATCCTGACCAGGATCTCCAGGATTAAAAAAAAGCAAAAAACTTCAGAATGAACTGAAACTTTGCACACTCATCAAGGACCGATTACAATACAATAATTCTATAAGTTTGTCCCATTATCCTGACCAGGATCTCCAGAACTAAAAAGCAAAAATAAATTATAATTTAAAAAAACTAAAAAACACGCTTTAATGAACTAAAAAGTAAAAAATAATTAATTTTATTGTAAAAAAGCGTGTGGTAGTATGAAAATATGATACAAAGCACCCCACGCTTTTTTACAATAAAATTATTTTTTACTTTTTAGTTCATTAAAGCGTGTTTTTTAGTTTTTTTAAATTATAATTTATTTACTCATAATTTTACAGCAAGGATAAGGGGTAGCACAAAAATCCTTAAAGGATGGCGTGCATCATTGGACTGTTACACCCCTAATTAATTCGTTCATTCATAGTACGCGTTGTGTTGCTCAGTTTATTTCTTTTGCACGTTTAACAATAGATAGCGCTTGAGTAGCGACATAATTTGGATAATTCGCACAGTAAGTCGATGTACACAAGCGTCGCTGGCACCACCCGCTAATGAGATTTTATTGGCAAACGTAGCACCAAACGCCCCAACGTGTTGTTGAAACTACTTAATTGGCTGTTTTATTGGCGTTTGTTATTTGCCGTTGATAATAACTGTTATATCTATGCATTTATATTACATAGGTACATACACTGCAACTCTTATCTGCATTGGTTAAACCTTAAATAATATGCGTTATAATTCTACAAGAGATCATGTAATTCAAGAGTATATATGCTACGATAAGAGCTAAAAACATCGATAAGTTTTGACAGAAAGGACCGTTAAAAGACGAAAAATTTAAATCGGAACCTATATAGATATACAGTCAGTGAAACAGGCAAAGAAGAATATAATTAGCTTAATTAACGTTCAGAGATATACTAATAATAAAATGTATCGTTTGATAGTATGTATAGTATAAGGTAGTGCATGCAGCTGAAGCTCGACTATAGACGAGAAGAATACAGAACGGCGGATGATAATGCCGGGCGATATAAGGAAATTGCATCAGTAATTGGCACAGAATTAGACGCGCTTGCTTGATTCAAGTCAAATTATAATCAATTCCGTTACGGAACCCATGTTGACGATTTTCAAAAAGGAAGCGCTATAGTATATATATATATAAATATGTATTCAAATATTATATAAGGTCGTAGGTTGGAAACGTCAAATTATTCGTAGGCGAAACGTGATTAAACAGTTTATGTAGATAGTTGGTAAAATTAAAATAGTTACAGAAATTGTCAAATAAACTGATTTACAAAATCTATACAGGGTGTCTCAGGATTAACTGGTCAAAATTAAAATCGGGGTTAAACACTTTAAAATAAAGAAAAAAGTTCCTACGGAGGAAACGCTTCGTTAGGACGTTATGATCCTCACGCAATGGAGGCTCAATTTTGGGTTTTATTTTTTTTCTCATGTTTGGAAGAAGATAAAAAAATGATATTTGGTAGAGAGTTCCTACAAATTAGAACGCTTCTAAAGGATATTTTTTCGAGCATCCCTTATCGTTAAGGGGGGTAAAAGCGGTAACCCTCTTGGAAACCATAACGTCCTAACGAAGCGTTTCCCGACATACCTCCGTAGGAACTTTTTTTCTTATTTTAAAGTGCTTAACCCAGATTTTAATTTTGAATAGTTAATCTTGAGACACCCTGTATATAGATATTTTTAAATATCAAAATATTATGATGTAATTAGACCCTACTGACCTTAGCTGTTGAGCTTCTACAATAATTAAAATAAATCTATTTATCGCAGAGAGATATAGGTAAATTAGCATTCCTTAAACAGTCGCAAATCGATATAAAGTTCACTAATTCAGATTATTACTAGCTTGGGTCAGTGACTTCACAATGACTGTATTAAATGGATATATATAATATAGTAACGTCAATATTATAATATATGTGTGTAGGTAAGTTAAATTCAATTTCAAATTTCGTCTTTAACGTATTGCTCTCTCTATTCATACGCATGTGACCTGAATTTCAATTAACTGAAGGTCGTCTCCAAAGAAGAATATCTTCCAACAAAATTACATAGGCTCTATCTTATATAGATATCAGGTACGACTGTATTATAGGTTGACTACTGAATTGATACCAAAATAGACGCACAGAATCAACTCATATAAGTAGTGTTGCCGTCTAGATCTAGACTCTTGTCTTGTCTTGTCTAGATTTTCAAGACAAGACTTGCAAAAGTCTTGTCTAGAAATTTTCAAGACAAGTCAAGAGTTTTTTAATCTAGACTTAGACTTAGTGAAGTCTTGATATTTCAAGACAAGACTTAGTGAAGTCTTGATATTTCAAGACAAGACATTGAAAGTCTTGTCTTGTCTTGTCTAGACGGCAACACTACATATCCCTACGGCCACACTATGCTCCTCGCACTGCTCCTCGCTCTGCTCATCGCGTTGCCGCGATGTTGCCCTAAGCGGCCACACACTGCTCTACTCGAGCTACTCATCGCGACGCTCCGCACTCGGCTTTCGCCTTTCGACAATGGAAGTTAATACTGTAGCAGCGTGCGCACTATGTCTTTATAGCATAGTAAATTTTATAAATGTTATAAAATGAAACAATATTATAATTAAACGTCGTAGTCGTCGTTCTCGCCAACGGAGATTATTTGATTGCTTTATTTGAGCACTTGATGCGTACTGCGTGGCGCGGGAGTATGTGGCCAGCTTATTCGTGCTCTATTGCCGGTCCTTTGACTCGCGCACAAAAAACCGACATAAGACTATGTGTAAGATTGCGTGCAGTGACACAAGCGGCCACTATTCGCAATAGGTACTTAATCGACAAATTAATTTTCATTTGAGTTGCCGAACGACAACCAAAAATAAGTCATTGTTCGCTTTATGCGTTTCGCGTAGTTGTGTTAAATTACTGAAGGAAAGGTAAGAAGATATCTTATTAAAAAAAACAGACAGACAGCAACGGGTCGCTATGAATATTCAATTTATACTCTCTACAAGTTACAAGGAAACTCTGCATGACGAAAAATTCTCTATAAAGTAAACATTAGCCGTTGAACCTGATTGATTTTTCATAAGAACCGATACTCACTCCTTATAACGAAAACTTTCTATATAACGAAAGAATTTGCTCAGTCTCTTGAGTTTCGACTGTACTCTTATATGCATATTGCATATTATTAATAGCTTGAGTCTGACTTAAAACGTGCTTGGTACCGTAAAACGGGGCTACTTCGACAGCGGGGGTAACTTCTATAAGTACATTATAATGATTTTTTTTCAGGCTTTCTGTTGTTTTTCAGGTTTTCCAATGTTTTAGTTTAGTTAGAATAATGTTTTTTAGTTGTTCATTCATAAGCCAAAAAGTACCAAACCAAAGTTTTTAAAAATAAATGACTGTATTTTTTCTTTTTTTTTTGTTTTATTTGCCTAATTTAGTGCTCTAAAACCATTGCCCAATGTTTCTGCTTAATAATTTATAATGATTTTCACTTTTTTAGTGTCGAAGTTGCCCCGGAAAAATCTAACTTCGATTTCATGTAGAATTAAACATGCATGGTGTCGAAGTTACCCCGTACCCGGGGTAACTTCGACACTAAAAAGAAAAATAAAAAAAAGGTAGAAGGGGGGTGGGGGAAAAATGTTTTGGCTATAAACAGCCAAAGGCTTCAATTGTTACGATGACACATAATCCAAGGTTCTAAAGAGAATGGTTTTTTTCACATAGTACGAAATATAGTTAAAACCTGTCGAAGTAACCCCGTTTTACGGTATAAATTGTCATGTGACAGACGCTATGGTGAATGGTGATACACTCTTGTGACAGACTTCAGTATACTAGCGAGGGTGACAGAATCCCATAAATATCAGTGTTTCTGATATGTGTTGTCTTTTGTATCTCCTTACATTGCTTGTAGCACATTCCTCGCCTGCTTCAGATAACCGTTAATCGTTTGTTTACTGTAACAGCTGACATACGTTACCGAGTAACAAATGTTCTTGTATAACTGAAGCTTAGGACGTGGATTTTGTTGTCATAATTTTAAACTTAATGTCTAACAGGATTTTAAAAGTGTTAGTTTTTTTATTATAATTAAAATCATGTTGTGTGCTTGTTGTACATACGTCACTGCTAAGCGGAATTTATATTTTAAGGGGTAAGAAGCAAAAGACTACATTTTTCAGAAGCAAAACGGTTCAAGTTATTTAAAAAAAAAATGGTTGTGATGATTTTCAAAATATTATTAACTGACTTAAAATTGAATATAATTCCTCTAGCAATTAGGTATTTAAGTTTAAAAAAAAATATTAATTTTTTAATTTTTTCTAATAATTTAACATAAATAATATTGAAAATCGAAAAGAAAATTTTTTTAAAGCTATAGATAAATTACTAAAAATTAATTAAAATGTTTAAAAATTTAAAAAATATCACGTGACTTCAAAACGCGCCAGGAATGTTTGTGACGTCGTTATGTTAAAATCTGTCTGCATTTGTTGGTATTTGTGTATATGTATTACACATACTATCAAAAATAATAAATTTTTAACTTGGTAACCATGGATACAAAGACCATAGATAACATAATGACGTCACACGCGTTCGGATTCTTTCGGCGCGTTATCGGAACTGAGTTTAAAAATTAATTTTTATTTAAATATAACTTTTTAATTAGTAAGCAAAAAAATTAAATAAAAACAGTTTTGCTATAAAACTTGTATGTGGTCCTTCCATTTAAGTAAAAAGAAAAATTCATTTAAAAACCCAATTGTCCAGAAAATATATTTGAGAATGCTACCAGATTTTTAGATAACTAGTACAATTAAGTATAACACGCGAGGGGTGAAGTTGATACGCAAGCCGCAGGCGAGAGTATCAACACCCCGAGTGTGTTATACTTAATTGTTCGAGTTGTGTACACTATTTTTGTAACAAATTTGAAATGTAGAACATATTCAACTTTAGAGCTTTATTGAATTTCAAACACCGAAATCTCACTGACAGGTGACAGCTAAAAATATTGGCCTTGATCCAATATTTTAAGCAGCCGACTAGAGGCAAGAAATGTTGTACATTTCGAATATGTGTTACAAAAAGACGTTAAAGTTAATTTCCTTCTTTTATTTTTGCACTTATACAGTTTTGTTATGTTACTGAATTCAGTTCCACTTGACTCAAGATACTTGAAGAGTGTAAGTATAATTTTAAGTTCAAGTTTCGAATATGTGTTTCAAGTTCAAATTTAAATGCATCAAATAATATCATCAATTAAAATTAAACGATATCACAAAACATTTATGAGCGGGGTGGGATTTTAACTCACGACAACTCGATTCAAAGGCCATCACGTTGACCATTACGCCAAGCTGTCCTGTGAAGAAGGTAAAATTATATTTTCTTTATTGTGGCAATTCGAACTGCTTTGTGTATAAAAAAATTCTTGTTTTAACGTTTATCTTTTGAAATATAACCTAATTTCCGTTTTCATGAAATGTCAATTTTTACTTTATTTTATGAAATAGCGTATACATTGTATGAGGTTGTGGATAGATGATGGAAGTTATATAACTTAGAAAGCGTATATTCTAAATTGCAACCGTAACGAAACACATTGGCGTACGTTAAATATTTATACAATTGATTGAATAATTGAAGTAAATACTTCCTTAGGCGAGTTATGCACTTTTTGCCTGGGTACTGAAAAAATGTGAAACGTCCGAACTACTTCCGTAAGAATCCGAACTACCTCCGTAAGAATACCAGCGAGAGTCCAACATAAAAGTGAAAATTATTTTCACTTTCATGTTGGGCTCTCGCTGGTACGAGGATTCACTTCATATCATAGCTATTGAATTAGCAAATATGAATTGACACTCGCATGTAGTGAAAATCTATTGATTCTGAAGCATATAAGGAGAATATTAATTTAGCAATCACGTCGAGGCCTCTGAATCAGACTGTCGTGGGTTCGAATCCCACCTCTGCTCATGGATGTTTTGTGATGTTATTTAGTTTTTAAGTGATATATTATAATATTTGTTGTATTTAAGACGCTAATGACCTAAGTTGTCGACGCGTCTATAACCCACAATAAATAAAATAAAGCAATCATGTCACGGTTGAGTATTGTAAGCTCATTCCGCCGCGAAAGTGGAAAGGTTCAGGTTAGAATCCTGACTGTGACCACTGGTTGGTAAAATGATTTTTTCCAATATGTTTCGAAACAATTTTATAATTGGCTGCTTTCCAACGAAAAAAAATTTTTTTTTTCAATAAAACTGTATGTTTTGAATCTTGTGACGCTATTTTATTATTCAAAATCAATAAATAAAAAACACCGAATTTCTGAAAATTTTTACTGGCGACTGTCCCGGTCATGGGTCACCCTAATATCCTGTCTATCCATGTCGCACGCCACGTCGTCGTATTTACCGGTGACAGCCGAACTGTCAACCTTTCTGTGATAAGACAGAGGTTCGTCAGCTTGAAACCTAACAGCTTCTACGTCACTGAAGAGTTTGATATTTGACAGTATTGAACACTGTCAAATCCATCTGCATATTATGTACTCATATCTATATACACCCGACTACCTTTCTACTGTCTACACATATGTGTGTGTGTGTGTATGCATACCTGCTGCCATCTATAGGTGTAACTTCCTTCCCGCATCACAGCTAAGTGATGGATGAACAGTGATGATGTATGGATCACTTGCTTCGTTTTATATGGCCTGTTCCAAAAATTTAAGTTGACCTATTCGCAATTAAAAGCAAAGTGCTTGACATCTGGTGTTCGAATCCGAAGTCGTCGTATGTGGGGTCTACCTACGAGAAAAAATTCGACTGATGACCAGTCCTATACTTCCCACCTAGTAAATATTTGCAAAAAATAAACACTCTTTTTTTATTTATTCTTTGACTAGGCCCAAATAACCTTAGCTGTTGGTGGTCTTTAAAACACAATTTAATTTTTATTCTTTGAAAAAAGCATGGCCCTCTTTTTTGTTTGGTGATTTACTGATGGCTAGCTTAATGTAGCAAAAATCATGGTTACCTTGATTTACGTACAATTTTTATTTTTTTTTAGTAAAATATTTTTTTTCTCGAAAACTGTACATTTTAGAGAAAAAAAATATTTACATTTTTTTCATATTATAACATCTAGAATTCATTTATATTTTTTTTTACCTATGTTAATACGTGACATTGAGAACGTTTTTTTGAATATCTCAGGATCCACTGAACCGATTGACTCAAAATCTAATCAGATCTAAGTTAAAGGCTGATAAACACAATAGAACAATCGGAATGCCCGTATGTTGTTCCGTTCTTAAGATATCGAAGGCGAAAAATTGACCACACACACATACACACACACACACACACACACACACACACACACACACACACACACACACACATACAGACATCAGTCAGAAAATGATCTTAAACGATTGCTAGGGTCTCAAAACGTGAAATCTGTTAAAATCTCGAAATATTTTTTTCGGACTAAATCCATTACTTCTCTACTATAGTAGAGGTGGGAAGTAAAAAAGGCAGCTCCCGTTATGTCAATATTTTATTCCATGCTGCTGTCACAGGCTGGAAACTCTCTGGCCATATTTGAAGTCAAAAATGGGGGGATTGAAAGTTGGAGACACTCTCACTAGATGGCAAAAGGTGGTTATAGTTTCAATTATTTACCGACATAATTTTGAATGATTGGCATTCTATTTTTGACGTTGTCAATTATTAATCTAGGGATGCTATAACGTCTAATGATTGTCAAAACAATAACTAATCAATTGAGTTGACATAAAAATCTAACCTCATTAACTTAAAAATGTACTTTACTTACAAAACCATTCAAACCATCATTTTGTCCGAAGTGATTACATCTACGTTTGCTTTGTAATACGATCGATTAAACCCCACGTAGACGTCCAAACATCTACATTCGGTTTTAATAGCAACTAATTGCAAAACCTTTCTTAGAAGAGGTTGTCACAACTGAGGGGTCGCCAATGTGTAAACATCTTTACTCACGCCCCCTCAAAAAAAAAAGGGTGTGGGTCTCGAGGGACCCCCGACAGATGTGAAACATCAAAGAAATCGTTATTGAACTCGGTGGTATTCTCTATGTAGTAGTATATATTTTTTCAAAACCAGCAACTAACTGTTATGCTGACGTAATCCTATATACTGCACTGTAACACATGCGGTTGTGGCGTTTGAGCACGCCTGAGCCAGAAACGCAACTAAATACTTAGTGAAGTATCTATATTACATACCTAAACGTGTATACATATACTTTTGCTTTACAGTACGTTCGTATGTATACTCTCTCTCTCTCTTACCGTGCCCGAGCGCGCGGAAGCCGAGAGAGAGAGAGAGAGCCGCAGTGGTGGGGAGAACAGCAGCGAAGGAGCGGACCATAAATTTCGTTGCATATTGCCCCTCACGCGGCTATTCACAGCCTGCCATAAGATGTTTCACATCTAAAAAATGTTCTCGGTCTTCATGTATTGTCATCGAGAATACTCAATAGATATATGTGTACAAAATTTCAAATCGATCGTATATGTGGAAGTCGTTCAAAATTGACTTGCAAGATTTGACCTAAATATACTAAGAGGTGAAGTTAATTAAAAGCTTGTAAAAAGAAAGAAAGAACCGCCGGATTTGTTGCCTCAGTTTTGAACCATCTTGTAAGTATTCACATCCATTGCGACATCCTCTTTTTAGCTACTCTTCCAATAGTGAGGCTCGCCTTTTGATACGGTCGATATTTATCCCCTGGGTTGATGTGTTGTACTCAGTTGTAGTAGTGTTTTGGAGGAAAATAAGTCCCACTTATTTTTTCCGATTCATCTCTTTTTTTATTGTATGTAGGACCTAGTAACATATATATTTACATATAATAAATTTAAAACTAAATTGAGGGCAGTATAACCTAGTGGTTAGCGTGCTTAGTGCCGCAACTTCTGGACTGGACTGCCGTGGGTTCGAATCCCACCTGCGCTTATGGATGTTTTGTGATGTTATTTAGTTTTAAGATAGTTGTTATTTAGTGTCGTTGAAAGACGCTAATGACCTGAGATGTCGACGCGTCTATAATCTACAATAAATAAATAAAACTAAATTGCTTAAAGTTTCATAATTTTCTTGTAAATCAACAACAGTTAAGCTTATTTGGGCCTAGCACGACTTCATACTTTCGTTTAATTATTTTTTTTTAATAATAAAATCCAATCGATTCTTTTACCAGCTCTTGGGTTAGAACTTGGGAACTGGGGTTTCTTGTAAAGCATAATTAAGTAGTCGTTTCCAAACGAGCGTCGTAAAATGGACGGCAAGTAGAATTTGTTTATCAATGTACATTTTAAATTTAAACGAACTCGAACTGTTGCGTTTTTATCTGTTCTGTTAACATTTTAGATAAATGAATTTACCGTTATATAACTTTTCCCCGTGAAAAAAATTAAAGAGAAAAAATTAGATTAGTTACGGAAGTTTGAGCAAAAAATAAAAAACAAGGTTTACATGTTCTTTGATCTTTTTACAAATGATAAAAAAAGCTTTCCCGTATAAATCTTAAGATGAAAAGTTTGATGAGAATATTATAATAATCGTTTTTGAAAGTATATTGTATAACAAAATTCTCTCGCCTTATTTTGTAATATATATATGAGTTAGGTAACAAAAAAGTTTTACATTGATTATATATTTGTATACGCGCCCATCTTAGGCCCTTTTCACACATACACGGTTTCCATATAAACGGTACCGTGACGGTTTAGTAATGTAGGTATGGAGGGTAGAGTTAAGGAGAACACTCTCATATGGGGGAACAGTTGCAAAAGTGTCCAGCTGTAAGCTGTAAATAACAGTTCCAAATCTCTCCAGAGTGGCGCCAAAATAGCAAGAGAGTATGAAATGAACTTAGCAGTTATTGACTGAGTGAAGTGCGCTGAGTTGAAAAATTTAATATTTTTGATGACTAGAGTAGTTATAACAAAACTGCAGTATACAAAACCTCAACTGTTTGCGTAGTCCAAAAGTTCAAAATAATTTTGTAAATATAACCTAAAATAACTACTGTCAGATAACGTGGACGGTGATTTAATTTTCATGATCTGTTTTACATCAGAAATTTCAGTTTTTTAATAATTTTTATTAGAGAATTCTACTTTTGAAGAAATTTCAAAAATTATTATGTGGAACTTTTATAAAAAAAATGAAAAGAATATAATTGATTGACAAATTCAAGTATGTATTTGCAGGTGTTTTAAATTTTGCGTTTGTAATTTTTTATAAAAGCAATCATTGTTAAAAAATTAAATAATTTTTCAGGCGTTCATTTATATTGGGATTATCTTTATTTACTATTTTATGCATAATTACAAGTTTACCAATGATATTTGACTGTTTTTCCTATGAAAAGTGCGTCATTTAAAAGCGGAAGTTATGCTTTCCTTCTTTACTTCACTGTCTTACTCTAGTATTATTTGGCGCATCCTTTAAAATTTACACTCTTGCTATTGTGGCGCCACCAATTTATCGCCTTTTGACGGACGCTTTTTCATATGCAGAGAGAGTTCTCCTTACCTCTACACTCCATAAATGTAGGCATGAATATACAAGCTGCCGTTACCGTGATGTAGCCGTCCAAATCGATACGGACCACGGTTCTACGATCTATTGCGAAGTATCATGCCTATATTACTAAATCGTCACGGTACCCTTTATACAGAAACCGTGTGTGTGTGAAAAGGGCCTAAAGGCCTTGTACACACTCAAGAGAAATTGATCGGTGACGCAAATCACTAGCCAGTCCGCGATGAGTCAGAACCTTTGAAATTGAATGGGACACTGCAGACGGCGCTAACCAGTTAGTAACACGTTAGTAGTCAGTTTGAGGCCACCCAGCCTGTCGAGTCGCTTCAAAGTTGAGTCACTTAGTTTCTCGTCCGATTCAGATAGAGCTTCTAAATAGCTCTCTTTAGTCTGAGGCTACACTAGATCCGTGTCAGACCAGATCCGATCAGATCAGACCAGACCAGACCAGACCAAATCAGACACTTCAGACGAAGTGGCTACATAGGGAGTGGATAATATCCGACGGACAACTGTTTTTCTTTGTTGAACAATAATAATTTTTGATGTGCAAATTTTGAATATTTGGATATTTAAATATTTGTCATAGACTGTAGTTAGCTTCTTTCCGGATTCAAATGAAAATCAAAATGCACTGTTTTTATTATTTTTTATCGTTGTTCAACAATAACATTTATTATACATTTATACAACTGTTCTTTGTTTTTGGCGTCCCTGAGTCCTGACCCCTGTCATGAGTATCGGCTGTCGCCAATTATTACTCATTGCTGTGTTTACGTTTTGATTTCAATATGCGATTTATGATTTAGATTAGCGATAGAGATAACATTTTTTTCAGAAATATAATGTAATTTTTTTAATCATTTAACAGTTATGCTATCTGTTATGACTGCCCAGTATTGTTAGATTTAAATTTTATTGTTGGGAAACTTGTGAGGGCCGTGACTTGACAGACTTCAGGATCTTTGTCAAAAATCCAAAAAACAGCTAAATTTTAATTAATTTTAACTATTCGAATAGAACTTTAAATGAATATTCGAATACTTTAATTTGAAAAATACCGAGCCCTATTATAAACAACAAACAAAACAAACAAACTTCAACAATGCGTTGAAACCGATCAGAGTTAATTTACTTTCATTTTATGGACTACTCATAGATTAATTAATAAATAAATTATATTTTCAAATCATACCTGAAAGATTCATTTTTTCGCCAATATCTCTCCACAAAAGACATTTCACGTCCCTGTTGTGGTATCTTTTGTCTCTTTGGTCCCAAATAGGAGGCTTTTCACGTACAAGATCAATTAAAAGTGATTTGTCCATATTCACAATTGATATTCAAACACGTTTTTAAAAAATAATACAATACAATAAGACAATCTGGTAATAATAGCTAGCATACACAACACTGTTTGTTGTAAACTGTCAAATGTACGGCCGTAGTCTGACGAAAATTTCAAACACGTTTGATATCATCCGACGGTCGGAACGTGTCTGTTGTAATCTGACATATTCTGGCGCGGTCTGGAGTGAACAGTGTAGCCACTTCATAAGGTTACTGGTGTTTGTTCACATCCGACAATACGGATCTGATCTGGTCTGATCTGATCTGGTCTGAAACGGTGCCAATGTAGCCTCAGCCTTAGACGTACGATAGAAGTTTAAAAATTTTTGCATCTGAAAGTTGGAGTTCTTTTGCAGCAACGGAATAATCGGTGGTTGAAATTTATTTCAAGATATGGATGAACCTAAAATCTTCTCCGTATTCTATTTCTTCTGTAATGATAATCTATATATATAAAACAGTTCCGTTACTGACTGATTGATTGACTGACAGACAACGCCCAGGTCAAACCGCTGAAGATATAAACTTGAAATTTGGACAGTAGGTTCCTTTTGTGACGTAGGCATCCACTAAGAAAGGATTTTTCGAAATTCAGCCTCTAAGGGGGTTAAATAGGGCATGAAAGTTTGAATGGAAATTCGTCGTTTTTGAAGTTAGAAGCATGACATTTTGCACAGGAGTTTCTTATATAATGTAGGTGAGCACTAAGAAATTTTTTTTTGAAAATGCATCCCCTAAAGGGGCTAAAAAGGGGATGAAAGTTTGTATGGAAGTTCGTCATTTTTAAAGTTAGAAACATGACATTTTGCACAAGAGTTCCTTATATTACGTAGGTGAGCAATAAGAAAGGATTTTTAAAAATTCATCCCCTAAGGGGGTTAAATAGGGGATGAAAGTTTGTATGGAAGTTCGTAATTTTTTAAGTTAGAAGCATGAAATTTTGCACAGGAGTTCCTTATATAACGTAGATGAGTAATAAGAAAGGATTTTTGAAAATTCATCCCTTAAAGGGGTTAAATAGGGGATGAAAGTTTGTATGGAAGTTCGTCATTTTTGAAGTTAGAAGTATGAAATTTTGCACAGGAGTTCCTTATATAACGTAGGTGAGCAATAATGTATTAATAAAATTCGATTCGACGAGCGAAGCGAGTGAGTAATGTATTATTAATATTCGAGTGAACGAGCGAAACGAGTGAGTAATGTATTAATAAAATTCGAGCGAACGAGCGAAGCGAGTGAGTATTGTATTATTAATATTGAAACGAATTAGCGAAGCGAGTGTGTAATGTATTAATAAAATTCGTCCGAACGAGCGAAGCGAGTGAGTTATGTCTTATAAAATTCGAGCGAATAAACACCACCACCCTGGCTTCGCTTCGCAGGAGGAGAATTTCTCGCGGGGGGATAATAAATCATAAATCGAAAAATACGTGGGCGAAGCCACGGGTAACGGCTAGTAGTAATATATAGCAACACAGATTTATCACTGGAATCATTATCCATGATAGCCCACAATGATTGCGATGAATACCTTCCATGACCACACAGAAGAAACTACCGATTTCGATTACTTCTGAGCAGACCGCGTGTGCGGAACTGCATCACTAATGAGTTAAGGTACGTGCAGTACGTAGCTGGGATTCTAGATGGTAGCATGTATGGTAGATGGTCGCTGAAATTATAAGCGCTTATAGGTTTGTACAACGAAACTTTAATACTAAAATAGATAAAAGCTTAAATCGCGTTTGAAATGTCAGATAGCGAAGACAAATATTTGTGTTCTTCTGCTACAAAGTGGTATATTTTAAATGCAAATTTGGGTAGGAGTTATCATGTCCACCCTATTAATAGAAAAACAATCTAAACATGGCGAATTTCATCACTTATACCAAGAATTAAAATTTTACCCAAACCGGTTTTTTGAATGTTTACGTATGGAACCTAACACTTTTAAATACGTCTTAGAAAAAACTCAAAACAGATTAGGTATATAAAAACTGGTAAAATTTCATTTATTAAACTAGTCACATCCATTGCGAAACTTGTAACAGCCATTTGACAGTTGTCACACGTTGATTGTAGTAGTCAGCGCGCTGAAAGAATGATGAGATACATTCTTGTATCTAGCAGCTCTTGTAACAGCTCTTATACCTGCTACACTCACTGCTTCGCATATATAACAATGCATTAATTTAAGCAAGCCCTGCTATGATCTACGCTACCATCTAGAATTCCAGCTCCATACTGCACGTACCTTTAGTAACCGGTTAGTAATTTCAGTCCCAAACCAATTCAGGTTCTTTTGAGTAACTCCGTGTGTACAGGGCCTTACAGTGCATAGCTCACTAGAATATGTGATGAGAATTTCTCTTTAGCACAGCAGTGACTAAACTTTCCTGATTGTAATATTGCTGATGTACTGTCGCCCGCATCGATCAATAGATGGCTGTTGTGTCGTATATTGAGTGACAGGAAGCGGATGTGTTGTATTGTATGTATGTACGTGTGTGTAACGTTCTTTTATTATACGTATGACGCTTTTATGAGCGAAATGTTTTTAAATTTAACAAATGAAAACAGTAAACAGTAAAATACCTATATGAACAAATAAATGGCTAGTATTTTTAAGCCCTCCGTCGGGCGTTTTTAATCCCTCCGACGTGTGTTTTTAAACTCTCCGGCTTGCATTTTTAGGTCCTTCACCTTGCGTTTTTAGACCCTCATACGTGCGTTTTTCTGTCCTCTGACGTGCGTTTGTAAGACTTCCGTCGGGCGTTTTTAAGTTCTCCGCCTTGTGTTTGGAGGCCTCCGACTTGCGTTTTTAGGCCCTCCGACTTGCGGTTTTAGGCCCTCCGACGTGCGTTTTTCTGCCCTCCGAAGTGTGTTTTATAAGCAAATCTAACATGATATGAATTATTAAAACATGAAAGTACACAGCATGTATAAGTATGTTAAGCGCTCAAACAAAACGGCCGAGATGGCTGCGATCTACCGTGTATAAGGTTCGCGACGCGCTTGAAGTATATTGAAATATTAAATTTATTGATTTTTTTCTTGTTTGTTTACTACTTACAATATCAAAACGTTTATACTATGTGTCAATATCATCTATATTTTTTCCGGAAAATTGAAGCCAATTTCCAATCTAATGGTAAGGAAAAAGTGAATGATTAGGCCTGATATGAGGGGCTTTTTGATTCTGTGTGCAAAGTAAAATATCTTATTTTCATTCTCTCAAGCTGTACGCATGCACGTCTACTGTCTAGGCTAGTGTTATAGTAGTGAAAGCTTTGGTTCAGAATGATGACATGATAGCACACTTTTCGTTCGTTAACTTGTGCAGGGTCGAACCATAAAGTATTCTTTCATAGATCCCCCGAAGCATCTTGTGCGTCATTCTTTATTTTTGCTTTGATTCTAGTTTTGTTCCCAGTTATTAAAAAAACTTTTTATAAAAAAGAAACTAGAACCTCCTTAAAAAAATCCACTAAAAAGAGGAAAATTACAAAATTTTGAGGTCGGCGCTAATTTACTGAAAGTAGAATATATACAGGGTGTCCTCAAAGACACTAAACACACGCCTACCACATGTTCCTGAGACCAAAATAAGCCGATTTAAGCAAACTTACCTTCTTACAAAATTGCTTAGTTTGGGCGTTATACGGCCCTGAAGTTACAATTTTGATTTTTAATTTTGATTTCAAAATTGTAACTTCAGGGCCGTATAGCGCCCAAACTAAGCAATTTTGTAAGAAGGTAAGTTTGCTTAAATCGGCTTATTTTGGTCTCAGGAACATGTGGTAGGCGTGTGTTTAGTGTCTTTGAGGACACCCTGTATATATTCTACTTTCAGTAAATTAGCGCCGACCTCAAAATTTTGTAATTTTCCTCACTTTTAGTGGCTTTTTTTGAAAGAAGTTCTATACTTTTTTATGAATTTCTATTTTTATGTGTGTAAACCTTCGGCCCGATTTTGGTCGAAATCGAATGTTTTGCCGAAGTTGGCCGGAGCTGAAGTTTCGGCTGGCCTCTACACTGTTTGTTGTACCAAAATTTAAGGTGTGAGTCATTCACTTATACAGGCATGTACAGTATGCGCGCCCGCTTACCTACGTGTCCCATGTACACAAACTGTGCCCGTCTAAGTGCATAAGTCACTCCTTAAATTTTGGTACAACAGTATTATTGTAATGTAGGTAACACTTGTGTCAACTTATATGAAAACTGAGTACATCACTGCAGGAAAATGGATCAATTCCCAGTAGTCGTGGGGTGTCGTGACTTTTACTCGGAAATGCGGAAAATCTTGTGACATATGTATTGATGTGATTGACAGAAATACAATTGCTGACGTATTATTTTTTAGTTTTAAAATAATGATGTGCATCTCACGTTTCTTCAACATATCTTTTGACGTATAGAACTACGTCTTTCCCGGCGGTATATAGGGGGGTAAAATGATGCGAGACAAAAAAATGCCTTACAAAAAATGTGTGACAAAAATGTGTGACGCGAAATGCTATAGTTTGTGTTTTGTATCATGTATGTAATGTCATGTTAATATTTTTAACTTCCCATTGGAAGTTATTGTAATGGGTCCGAAAATCGAAATCAAAAAGGAAAAAAAATTTTTATGTTTCAAGGTCACTACACTATTTTTACACTACTTTTAGAAAGATGTCTGTGTGTGTGTGTATGTGTGTGTGTACGTACGTACGTATAATGTATGTGTCAATTTCTTTCTAAGACGAAATCTCGAGAATGAAAAATGATATCGACTACGTTAGGGTGCCAATCGATGCGTATTAACGTAAATATGATCTGAAAGAAATTTTCTCAAAATCGGTTCAGCCGTTCTTTTTCCTTAACCAAATAACCTCCAAAAAAGTAGATTTTACACAATATTTCGCGAATAAAAAATTATATCGACTTCGTAAGGGTGTCAATCGAGGCGTGTTAACGTTATTTTGATCCGACATAAATTTTATAAAAATCGGTTCAGCCGTTTTTTTTTTTTTAATTATTAATAAAAATAAATAATAATTATGTTTTAATGATTAAAATGATTACTTTTCTGTGTAATATCTAATTTAATTATTATTATTAAATATTTATCAAACTGGGAAGTTCGTTGTGTGGACCTCAAGGGTCGCACTTTAGTCCTAATAAACGACCCACCTCACGGCTTGTTTGACAGATGTAATCGTAAGATAAAACTATACTCGTAGAAGTAGTTTTACCTACGTGTCTTCGATTATGGCACAATTGTAATTAACAGTAATTTCTTCAACATAGGTATCTTCTTGTTACATTTTTAGAGTGTTGGGTCTCCAAGTCACTATATGAATATTATGAAGTATTAGAGATACCTTGTATTATGTCCGTATTGTGACTTTTTGTGATTTAAATCATGTTTTGGGGTTGTAGCACATCAGAACTCCATAGAGTCTTCTTAATGCAGAAAAAAGCCATAAGGATTATTTTCAATCTTGGATATCGTGACAGCTGCAAAGATTATTTTATAAGACATAAAATTTTAACTGCTCCGTCTATCTACATTTATTACTCGCTTTATCACATTCGGAAATATTTTTGGAAGTACTCCACTCACAGTACACTGCATAGTTATCAGACACGTAATAATAACCTGATTATTAAATTTTTTTGTACGACGAATCCTGCTCACTGCTATATTGGACAATAAATATATTCTATTCTATTCTATTCTATTCTATTTAACACGACGCGTTTCAGCAACGAGTTGCCATCTTCAGGTGTGGTTAATTATTTTTTTTAAAACACACACTGAGTATTCGTTACACTATATAATATTATGATTGATAATACACAGTGCTTAGCATCATAATATTATATATAGTGTTACGAATACTCAATGTGTATTTAAAAAAAAATAATTAACCACACCTGAAGATGGCAATTCGTTGCTGAAACGTATAGTGTTAAATCACAAGAAGTCACAAGACGGACATAATAGGTACGAGGTATTTCTAATACTTCATAATATATCTTTTTGTCCTTCTTTTAAAAAATCTTTTGTTTTCTAATAAGTAACTGTCTTATATACCGTCAAATTTTAATTTTTTCTCTGAAAGAAGGAAATTAGCTTCGTTAAAAATTTTGAAGAGTAAATACAAAGAATACGTGATGTGTCAGAAATTGAATTTGTCGTAAGAAAAACACTGCAGTTATTTATAAGACGGTAATTATAATTATTCAGTGTTAAGGGACCACAAAATTATACCCTCTGGAAGTCGTAAACAATGTTACGCGGCCGTTCTTCGTTTATTTATTCATGTCATTCATTCAGATTTATTAATAATGATGTATTAACTTCATCTCCCCTTTGTGTTTTTTATAAAGTAATATTTGCAAGTCAAGTTTTTAACTTTTCATTTCTTATTTTTGATGTGTAAACATCTTTACTACTCCCCCCCCCATTTCTCCTAGACTGACTCGGTGAAATATCGCGGAAGTGATGCAAAACTTAACTGTGAGCAATATTTACCCTCCTTGGTCGTAACAAACGAGTAGTATATATGGTACTCGCGTGGAGAGGGTTGCGTACTATTCCGTTTCCGGTAGGAATTTAAAGATTTAGGATTTTCGTTTAGGTTTTCCTGTAAACTATGAGTGAGGCCCTATATTCCCTATTTTTTTCAAAATTTTAGGCTCAGTAGTTTCGGAGATGGGGGGGGGGGGAGAATGCTCGCGATTTTCGTATATTTTCTTTAATATCTTCTAAACTATATGCATTTGAAAATTATGAAAAAAATATATTTGTATTTCTCATAACGAGCCCTTTAATTTGATACGTCACATGATGCACTTGAAATTTTTTTTTTATTTTTTAGTTTGCCCCCCTAAAATTAGCCGAGAAAATAAACTGTGACAGACGGACAGACACGAGAAAGATCCTATAAGGTTTCCGTTCACGTTGCTTGTCTCTCATTGGAGTCAGCGTAATTTGTTGTACCTATATAAACATTCTCAATTTCAATTTATAAAAGTTTTCAATTTTTGCAGTTTTTAAGGCATACCTACACCAAAAAACGCGAATTCTTGATGAAAATCGAAATCTCTCAGAACTGTTTCAAATTTACCATGCTTGTTGAAAAAGACACGCTGATTTCAATGAGCGCAAGCAAACGTCTGTATCTTTTCTGGTTTAGAAGTTGTATAATGCGTTTAAAGTTTTCAAAAAAAAATATAATGTCAATAGTTTCAAAAGTAGTTATGTATGTAACGATATTTTTGAAGTGAAAACTTCTTTAGGCGCACTTTGCGTTCTTTCTGAATAGTAAACGAAAGTGAACCGTCACGCTTGGGTCGGTGACGCTGAATCGGGTTTACTCGCCTCCACTCGACATCAAGCGCGCTTGGGTCGGTGACGATGAGTCGGGTTTTCTCGCCTCCACTCGACATCAAGCGCGCTCGGATCGGTGACGCTGAATCGGGTTTACTCGCCTCCATTCTACATCAAGCGCGCTCGGGTCGGTGACCACGTTTACTGTCTAACAAGGAGTGCATCGTTTCAAGAATTACGTTTTTTTATTATTACGTATTATAATAATAAAATAATATTATAATATTATGTATGTTTGGCATATAATCAAGTTTTCACTTCTGTCGTGTGGTCATAAGCACACACCCACTTTTTTTCTCTAAAATCTGTACCAACTATCGATTTATCTTTTTTTTCTTGAGGCGTTATTGTCACTCAAAAATTGATTAACACAGATATACAGATAACATAATAGTATAACGTCGATGATAACTATCCCCCCCTTTGAAAAACGTTACGTAATATTTGAACGAGTGTGGTACAACTTTTGTCCAGACCTGGGCGAGATGACTGACGCTTTTGACGACAAAACAAGTTGTTCTGAAGTGAAGTTAAGAGGTTGGAGCAGGACGTGTGGCACGAAAGTCGACCGGTAGAACATTGAGGCAGGCTGACGTGGTGTCAGGACTTGGAATGCGAAGGTGAGGAGGCGATTTGGGCCCTTTCTGTGTATGAAATGGTGGCTGTGTTGTGCAGGTCTGTGGCTTCACAGCCTTGCCCAGAACAACAACGATATTGAAGATCGAAAGGTACACTCGTTGTCTGAAAAATAATACATGCAACATCGTCGCTACAAACTTTGTCAATCATGACATCATCTATACAGTGTGTATAAACGGTTTTACCGAACACAGGGAAAATAGCATTGAGAACATTTACAATTTTGTAGTTGCTATGAGCCATAAGATCTAATGTAAATATGTAGTGGATTATATAGAAAAAATAGTACCTACAGTAAATTTTTTAAACAATTTTGCATAGGAACGGTTGACTATTAAGAGTCACTCGGAACCTTTCAACCTGCTAAAAAAAATCAAAGCATATCTATTACATATTTACATTACATTTTATAGCCCATAGCCTATTACAAAATTGTAAATGAAAATTTTTGTTGGAAAGCAGCCAATTATATAATTGATTCTAAACATATCGGAAAAAATCATTTTACCAACTATAGTCACAGTCAGGATTCTAACCTGAACCTTTCCACTTTCCCGGCGGAATGAGCTTACAGTACACAACCGTGACATGATTACTAATCTAACATTCTCCTTATATGTTTCGGAATCAAATAATTTTCACTACATGCGAGTGTTAATTCAATATAGCTATATTAATTTATCTTAAAATTGTAAATGTTCTCAATGTTATTTGCCCTATGTTCGGTAAAACCGTTTACACCCTGTATATAGTTCAGATCGGAAATTGTAGGCAGTGACTAATAGTTTCACAATGCAATATAAGCGGCACAGTTTTTGTGCATGGGAAAATATAAGAACGTATATGATTTACATTGTTTTAATGCTTTTCTGTTCCAATAAGCTTGTTATAGTAACTAATAGACCGAGAGCTACTGAACTTTTCGGAAGCTGATTTTGGCATGGAAATGGTATTTATAATGTAGTAAAATTAGTCCATACAACGAAACTGAAATTCTGCGTCACCGACTTTAACCGTTTTTAGGAGTAATTGACTCTTAAAGCTGTCAAAAAATTTGTAAAAAAGCTGATCTTGGTAAAGTTAATTTTTTGTCTGGGGAGAGTCTATACCAATATGTGTCATATAGCACATGAGGCAGCACAATAGCTCAGTCGCTAAATGCCACCCTTTAGCGACTGAGCTATTGTGCTGCCTCATGTGCTATATGACACATATTGGTATAGACGACCCTAACATACACTGTAGGGGTGTAAATTTCAACTCATTTTGGCAAAGCTGAGATTTTGACAGTATTTCAATGACACCTTTTCGAAGTTATGTTTAAACAGGCAGAACTAAATTCCAGTCGGAACACCCTGGCAGAATGACTTGAAAATATCCCTTAATTCACCTTACTCTTGAACGACAAATCTAACTACAACGAGATCTACTGTACTGATTTGAATGCGGTTTTCATCATTCGATACTTTATTTCTTGATGAATTTTTAGGTCTGTAATAAATGTCCGGCCCGGCTTCGCCCGGGTGCCAAACTACTAAATCGAGTATTTTTGATAGAAAAAGTAGCATGTATGCGTTGGTCCTAAAAGCGAGTTCCCACAGTGCGAGTTTCTGGGCTGGCCAGTAGACTAGCTGTACGTGGAAAGTAGGGAAATAAAATATAGTCAGCCTTTCGGAGCTGTTTACACTAGGTCAGTAGCTCCAGTGCTCTCATCGACCAGTTTTTCCCGGCTTGCAGGGTTTCAAAAGTGTATCGCAATGTGATAAATCAATCCGTAATGTGATAAATCAATCCACTTAACTGTCTAGCCAGTTACTACTCCGCGTTCAAACTGAGCGAGTAGGATGCGAACTACTGGCCTAATATGCGGTGGGGGTAGGCGAGTCGAACTAACTCTCATGCAGTAATAATAATAATTTCTTTGTGGTGTCATAGTGGATACAAATTGTTAAGTTGTCCATCAAGGACACAGTCATTCAGGACTTAATAGAAAACCATCTAATTTATAGGTGTTTGCTAGCAAAAAATTCTTTCAAATAATTTTTAAATTTGGGCAGTTCACCACATTTTTTTAATATTTTGAGGTATAGGTTATTAAAAACAGTAATACCTAAACTATTTGGGGATTTTTTGGCGATATTTAAATGATTAAAAAATACTCTACGTTTTGATTTTGATCGGGTATTTATGTCATGAGTGTTAGAATTCTTGATGAGCTTACTTGCAGAGCCTGCAGTAACACTAACTCGGAACGATCTGTTTAAACCATGACAGTAGCTGGCATACAATAATTGGTCTTCTTAATTCGCACGCTAGTTCGCAGTGTGTAGAGGACAGTGTGGTACAGTGGTTAGCGTCGCGGCCTCTGGATCAGACTGTCATGGGTTCGAATTCAGCCTCCGTTCATGGATGTTTTGTGATATCATTTAGTTTTAAGTATGTGTTGTTGTTTAATGTAATCAAAACGCTAATGACCTAAGTTGTCGACGCGTCTATAATTTACAATAAAATAAATAAAAAACGCACTGTGTAAACTCGCCTTTAGGAAGAAAAATGATCGTGTGTCTTCTTGGAAAATTTTCATTCTGAGTTTCTTTGCGGTGGGCGTTTCTGTTTGACTTTTAAAACACTGTTTTAGTTATGGTGATTTTAGTGGTCCCTAGGGTTTATTACAACAGTCAAGTTATTAGGACGGTCTGTGTAAAGTGAATAATTTCATTGGAGTGTGCGAGCCGAGAAGCTGGTGCGGTGAACACGGCTGGTTGTTTCGGCTTCCCATTTCCCAAAGGAAGTAATAAGTGTAACGCGGTACAGCATACAGAAATTCTCTCGCCTAACTTTAAATGAAGGTGTGTTGTTTTGTGCTTACGCCGTGTCATGGAGGACTGCGCTGTCCCGAATTGACTATCGCGCCTTACAAGTAGGTAACACAAGAGTCTAGGGATCAAACCATGAGGAACTCAAAGATGCACGATTGCTCGTAGGATGGTATCTTGGAAATCAAGTGGAATATGGAATAAAACAAAAAACATTTTTATGGTTCCGACCGGAAAAAAAGAGCTTTACGCATAGTCTTTGGACTTAAGCCACGAGAAACCTGCCGTTACATTTTCATCAATTACAATATTATGACTTTACCGTCAATTTATATTTATAAAGCTGCTATTTTTGTACGGAACAACTCTAACAAGTTTGAATCTCTTGGGTATCAATATAATACAAGGAATAGGGACAACCTGAGTAGCATCAAGCCAAATTTAACTCTTTATTTGAAAAGTCCTATGTATTGTTGCACCAAGATATTCAATCTGGTTCCAAATGAAATAAAAAATATAGCGAGTTTTCCACTGTTTAAAAAAAAATTAAAGGCTTTCCTTGTTGAAAAATGTTTTTATTGCTTAAATGATTATTTTAACATGTAACCATGTATGTTTCTGTATGTATATTATGTTTTTATATTAATTGTAATTGTATCTGACTTCTCCTATGCAATTTTTCTTTTGCCGCTGCAGGAGTAATAAACAATTTGAATTTGAATTTGAATGGAACCAGTGACCTTCTTCATACGAAGCAGACGCGCTAGCTCTCTAGCAGGTTGGCTATCTGAGCTGTTTTTGTATGGTATAACAAGTAGGTATATTAACCTGAAAACTGTACCTATAGACTGTGTGCAGGGAGGGGAAGTTATTATAATATCGACGCGAGCGCTCGTTGTGATCCATTGTAAACTCGGAATTTTAATTTTCTGTAATTGTCAATGAGCATTGTTGTTCAAAAAGTCAAGTAAGTAAAACCATGATTTTACTTGTAACTTATTTGGAAATTATTACTATAAATCTGATAAATTTGACACTTTTAAACCCGGTCCGCAAGATTTTTTTAGGTTATGCTGTCGTCTGTCTGCAATATAAACCATAGACATATATGTAGGTACACCTCCATGTCTGATATAAATTAGTTAGTTATTTTTTATTATACCTACTTCAAAATTAAAGAAGAAAGAAACTTAAAATAAATAATTTTCGCATATACCTTTTATGCTATATTATTTATAGTACTATATATGCACGCAGCGAAATTAAATGGTATTCGTTGATTAAAAAATTTCGCGGTCTAAAACAACAATAAAAATGAGTTCAATCGTGCACTATTGCCCGCTAGCGGCGCTAGTAGGCTTCGTGCACACAACCTATACTGCGTTATGCAAAAGGTACTTCGTGCTTCTTCGGGGCTCCTATGATCCCTAGACATTTCTCCTTACAACTAGAGCTTCCATACCGGAATTCCAAGATTTCGCAATTCCACAATTTCAGGCAAAATTTTTAAACATCAAATCAATTCCTGAACTGAATAAATTAATATCTAAATTACGGAATTAATGAAAAGATTAAAATTTAACAAATGTTTGTTTAATTTTCCGACCTGAAAATGAACCTATAGATTATTGTCTATGATTAATGATCTCTCTAGAGTTATACAAAAGTATTTTTTGATGTGTAATATCTTAGCTCTCGGTATGCGGTATTTGGTAGGACTAATTTCGTGAATGCGACGGAAATGTGTAATAGGAAGTAGAGAGAATCGCGCGCTATTCAATTTAATATGATTCTGCGGTGCGGCCTATAGTTGGCGCTTGTGCTGCAGCGTGTCAGCGATCCTTAGTGCAGTGAGCGCACACATTTTCATAGTGTTTGAAAAGCGAGCGAGAGAGAAAGAGAAAGAAGACACAGCTGTGAACTGTTCGTTCTGCTAAATAGTAGATATTACCTAATTAACAGCGCGACGAGGTTAGATGTTACACATCATTGGCGACTACTGTACGACTCGCTCTTTTTTTTGTTGTGTTCAGATCAATATTTATTCTATTTAAAATTTCATTTTCAGACTTTCGTAGGCCCTTTCGTAGGTTCATATGAATCCGATTACTCTAAGAATGATACCGCTGCGTCATTGACAGAAAACGCCTATTTATCTGGACGCTGCCTACCTGACAAAACGAAAAAAAGATTTTTTTTTGTTTTTTTCCCTTTTTAGGTGGCCTTTTGATGATTGACGCCGATACATTGATGACGTATCGGTACCATTCTAAGAGTAATTGCAAGTCTACTACCTACTGTGCCTAATAGATTATAGGATGGCTCTGGTTTTGACTGTATTTTGAAGCTTTAGTTTTTATATAATTTTTTTATTTATTTTAAATTGTTTTATATGAATTAAATACGAATGATTTAAATATTCACGATGTTTCAGAAGTATTTAAATGCAATAAATATTAATATTTCGTGGAACTTGTTTCAATAATTGAGAAACAGAACTGTATACAGGGTGTAAGCGGTTTTATCGAACATAAGGCAAATAACATTGAGAATGTTTACAATTTTGTAGAAGGCTATGGGCCATAAGATCTAATGTAAATATGTTCAAGTTCCATGGCTATCGCTATCTGTTTTTGAGGTAATTTTGACATTTTTTCTGCCGTTTTTCTTAAATTTTCTAATTTTCTGCGCAACTTTCTTAACTTTTTTTTCCATAAGAACCTTCTACGAAGTATTAGAAAACATTAAAAAAAATATCGATGAAATCGGTAAAGTGGTTCTTAAGGAGTGACCAAGGGAAATAGGGATTCATTTTTAAGTATAGAGATTTACCTAAATAGGTATGTTTACGAAACTTAATTAATAAAAATTCTAATAACTATTTTCGAGTATAAACTTTCATTACAACAAAGTTTTATATTTTATTTTGATCACTGGCAAATACTCTATTTAAATTGGATCTTATGGCCCATAGCCTTCTACAAAACTATAAATGTTCTCAATGTTATTTTTCCTATTTTCGGTAAAACCGTTTACACACTGTATAAAAATCGATGTTTCGATTTTAGCTGTATACAACATAAATTCTGCGAAATTGGGGACACTGTACATACATATTTTATTAGTGAAAGGATTGGTGTGTTTGTCTAGAGTTCATGGTATGTATGAAATGTGAACGGGAACTAAGTGGCTTCGTTAATAATATGTATAAAAGCGTCAGTAATAAACCATCAGGGGCTGCCGTCATAGAGCTCTAATCATTAATGTGCTTAGATGTGAGCGGAAGCTTGCTACAAAGTTTTACCTCATCACTCCACAACTTTCCCTCTTTCCTTTAAACCAGTAGCGTTCCTGAAGATTCGATAGATTTCGCCGATCAATAATTGATTTTATGTACATTGAATAATATATGCCGGACGGCACTGTATTACTAATGACCTTAGTTACGTCCTAGCACATTTTGTTTTGTAAAAAAATAAATAATAATTGATATAACCATGCGTGGCCTTGCATTGCACTACTCCATACTGGTACGGCAGACAGCACTCCCCGTACCCCTCGTATACCTCGCGACAAACGGTCCGGAGTCGCATAAGAAGTATTCACTTAAAAAACACCTGTGTTTATATTTTCTGAGATTTCGTACTGTGCCTTTTGATTGCACCGCTGCTGGTTTACCCTTGTGCAATAGAGAGAGAAATAGATAGAGAGTGAGAGAAAAGAGGTGGCATGTGGGTGGAGATGATGACACGTGGTGGCAATCAGTGGAATTGCTTTAAATGTTTGCGCACAACTTTCGTCATGAAAAAACATTCCTGTTTATTGCTATAAAGGCGTTTCTACGTTTATTCTTTCCCAGTTTTTAGATGGACACATTTCGTCTGTGGACAAAATTTCTGCATGGATGTCTTAACATTTCTTATTAAAAAGAAGAACGTCTCTTTATTGTTGAATATTATTATCTGGAATGAGTTATGTTCTCTCGTTATATTTTTTAATTTGAGACATCTTTTATCCGATTTGTAATGTGGTGGCATATCAAAATTATTTAAAGTCCAGGATATTCGTTTGTTAATGACTTTTTTGCAACACTTGCATCAAAAGTACAATTTTAGATGGTTGAAAAGTTATTCTTTATGGAACCTTCTACTGCATTCGAACGGTAGTGTAAAGTAAATTTTGACGCACTCCGTTCTATAAAGTAATACTGTTTTGTTTTACTTTATAACACACGTGCGTAATAAAGGACTTTAGAGATTAATTTTCTATAATGTTACTAATAAAAAATTTATCCAAATTATATTTTATTTGCTTAAAATTGAACTTTTGAAGCAGTTGTTGCAAAAATATTGTATGTAACGCGTGGCTAAAGTGACGAATCTGACAGTCGCGATTTTACAATAGGTATACTCTCTTAAGGTTCTGGTATAGTTGCATAAATTACTATTTTATGATCCTCTTCCAAATATATTTTTGACGTCTATAAAGTATTTATTGAATTTATAAGTAAAATCGTTATCGTGATAAAAACTGATTGAGAACCACTTGAATGCACAATATTACAATAGTTTATTTCAAGTTATTACTTGTCGCTATCTATCTGCAAAATAACCTCTGTCTAACATTTTGCTCGTAGTTATGTAACACGTTTAGTAAACTATTTTACCTAAATGATTTCTGTATATACCTACATTTCAATTATTGTAGATTTTATTTATTGTGCTGTTGTCTGTGATAAGTGATGAGGGCAGTTTAGCCTAATAGCGTAATTAGTACCAGCCTTTAGACTAGACTGTCGTGGGTTCGAATCCCACCTACGCTCATGGATGTTTTGTGATGTTATTTAGTTTTAAGTTAGATGTCATTTAATGTAATTTAAGACGCTAATGACCTAAGTTATCGACGCGTCTATAACCTACAATAAAATAAATATGAGTGATAAGTGATATAGTTTTATTTTTTTTATTGACTATTATAATTAATTATTTTAAAACTGATTGATGTGGTGAATGGTGACAGGTTTTGGTTCGAAGCGCTTCTATAATCTCGTAAGGACATTGTGCAGAACGAATGGCGGAATTTGAAGGTAAGATTAAGTTTTAATAATATTATTGTATTACTTTACATTTATCACAAAACTTGAATATGCTAAAACGTATTTAAAAAAATGGATTTTTTATTTTTTTAAAGGTTTTCAAAAAGTTTTGCGATTATATATTTAGATCTTATGACGTCCGTACCTTATTTTGAATAGATTCTTCCAACTTCCAAACATTTTAATAATAAAAAAAAAAAAAAAACTCGGGTCGCTGAGCCACACCCTGCCGACAAAATATAGTGTATTTGCTAATACTATGCATTGTGGCTTTATTAAGTTTTTTTTTGATAAAATAAAAAAATTAACGCCTTAATACGACCCTTAAGATAATTAAATTTTTCTAAACTTCAATATTCGACTTGGATTTTATCAAAGTAATTTAATTTCTGTAAACTAGTGTTTTCATAAAATTTTTAAGCTCGGTTGCACCGGGTCGATTTTATTAAAATTTTAGATGCACTTTTTAATTGCTACTAAAAGATTAAATTTCAATTTTGAAACAATTCCGAATTTTTTTTTCGCTGTTTTTGGGCCTAACAACACTGTTCACTCCCTAAAAACAACCCTTAATGTGGTTCAATTGGGTCCATTTTAAATAGGCATTGTGTGGTGGTGGATTCCAAGATGTGTACCAAATTTCGTTTATACATAAATAGACAGGGTGTCCACAGAAACGTGTACTTTAACATGCAGCTAACTTTGCTAATTATCAGAGACAAAAACATTTTCAAAAACTATGTCAAATTGTTCACGATGATGTGAATCGTCGAGAAATTTTGGTTCCGCCTCAAAGTCCTGGCATCCGATCGACGCCAATAATGTATATAATATGTGCCATATGGCAAATACACTCGTCAATAAAAAAATCGAGTGTTTATATGAATTATAATTTAGTTTGCAACTACTGGCATGGCAATTTTGTTTCAAACTGTTATTTCGAGTAAATTTATTTCGAGTAAATTTTGATCTAAATGTCTATTAAAATGTTGTTTCGAAGTGGAAATTGTATAAAAAGTATACGTTAAGTACATGCATACATTGTTAAAAATATACTATTTGAATCGATCAGTTAATTTTTAAGCTGGATCAATTTAAAATTCAGGTTTTTTTATGAAGAAATATATGTGGTCACTATTTAAGGTCGTCGTCAAACCAGATTTTCTTACAATGCGTTCTGCAACCCGGCATTAACGAACGAGAAACTCACCTCGTCTAAATATGGGCCTTGTATCTACAGTCGAACCTGAATAAGCGAGAACTATAGTTAAGTGAGAAAACTCTATAAACGAATTACTAATTATTGTGTCCCGTCATTTTTACTCCCGAAAACCTCTATAAGTGAGAAAGTAGACACCTCTATATGAGAGAATAATTTTTCACGTCCGGACCTCTATAACTAGGGAATGCAATCTCGAGCCGAGATTGGCAATTCGAGATCTCGCGAGATTGTCTGGCGAGATTTCGATAAATCTCGACAATATCGAGATTTCACCTACTTTTAAAAAGAACTTATAATTTTGTATCTAAAATACTTAAAAATGAAAACTACTTACTTGGGACAGTGTGACTGTGTCACTGTGTACGTGTGTGATTTATTACGTAGTGCACTGTGCGGATGATTAATTATTATTCATTACTTTCCCTAAATAAACGTTGATTTTTTGTATCAAGATTCAATTAATGTTTTGTTTTATTTTCAAAATATAACAGCAATACCCCAACTCACACAGCACACTATATGTCAATTAATTATTTTCGAAATAACTTCTTAGGAGTTAGGAAGCGTAGAGTAAGTTACTTTATTTATTTATTGTAGATTATAGACGCGTCGACATCTAAGGTCATTAGCGTCTTTCAACTACACTAAATAACAACTAACTTAAAACTAAATAACATCACTAAACATCCATGAGCGCAGGTGGGATTCGAACCCACGGCAGTCCAGTCTAGAGGTTGCGGCGCCAAGCACGCTACCATCTAGGCTATACTGCCCTCGGGTAAGTTACTGTTAGTAACGTTCACGAACATTTGGTTTGAATTGTTCTTAGACATATTCAGTATTCACTTAACTTTGTAATTTGTAAGCCATCTAATGCTTCTTATAAGTTAAATAACTGTCAATGTCACTCAAGAAAACAATAATTAAAACAATATATGCAGAGAAATAAACAGAATCAAATAGCGCGACTGTCAAAAACTATTACGTATAAGTTTTAATTTTTTTAAGCGCGTTCGTTCTTGAAATCTCGATCCAGATCTCGACCATATCGGGTCGAGATCTCGAACGAGATTACTTGCCCACGAGATTAAATCTCTAAAAATGGCTCGAGATCTCGCGAGATCGAGACTGCATTCCCTATCTATAACTGAGACTGCCTCTTGCCTTACTCCTCTATAAGCGAGAGTCTGTACTAATTAGTAGAGGACAAATCGAGTCTTTTATTTTACTATAAAATATTATTATTTATTTACTATTTTTGCAGGTTTTTTTTTGTGGAATACCTACGTAAATGAGAGAATTAGCTACTCCTGTGCCTTTATTGATCAGAAACTGGTTAAGGTTAATTGAAAAACATCGATAAGCGAAAAGAAAATCCCGGTTCTTTGAACTCTCGCTTATTCAGGTTTGACTGTATTACTCAATGACATATTATAGATAATAAAAATTCGACTGATGACCAGTCCTATACTTCTCACCTAGTAAATATTTGCAAAAAATAAACACTCTTTTTTTTTATTCTTTGACTAGGCCCAAATAACCTTAGCTGTTGGTGGTCTTTAAAACACAATTTAATTTTTATTCTTTGAAAAAAGCATGGCCCTCTTTTTTGTTTGGTGATCTACTGATGGCTAACTTAATATAGCAAAAATCATGGTTACCTTGATTTACGTACAATTTTTATTTTTTTTTAGTAAAATATTTTTTTTCTCGAAAACTATACATTTTAGAGAAAAAAAATATTTACATTTTTTTCATATTATAATATCTAGAATTCATTTATATTTTTTTTTACCTATGTTAATACGTGACATTGAGGACGTTTTTTGAATATCTTAGGATCCACTGAACCGATTTGACTCAAAATCTAATCAGATCTAAGTTAAAGGCTGATAAACACAATAGAACAATCGGCATGCCCGTATGTTGTTCCGTTCTTAAGATATCGAAGGCCAAAAATTGACCACATACACACACACACACACACATACAGACATCAGTCAGAAAATGATCTTAAACGATTGCTAGGGTCTCAAAACGTGAAAATCTGTTAAATTCTCGAAATATTTTTTTCGGACTAAATCCATTACTTCCCTACCATAGTAGAGGTGGGAAGTAAAAAATGTCCAGAAAATAAATTAACAAAGAGTATATTATATAATATTTTATAATCATCAATTGCGACACAGCTTTTCAGTTGAACTGTACCTACAGTGTATACAGCACAGTGTTGTCATATATCTCTGTTTTATTACAATGCGTATTATCAACTATGTAATCTGAACCGCACGTATTTAACCCTTAAAATACAGTGAAAGGTGTCTGTCAAAGTCTCATGTCAGAGTCGACTTCCTGCATCTTCGTTGGAGGCGGCAGTCACCAGTTGAACACTCGTGCAAGAAACTTACATAACCCACACGTCATATACTTTAACATAAATATGTGTGTGTGTGTGAGAATATCTTCAACTGTTTCGTGCGTCGCTCATCAACTGTTTCGTTCGCGTTCGGCATAACTCGGTCGCGACGTCGCTGTAACAGTTGCACGCGCTCTCTATGTGCGGCATTTATTTGAAAGCGCCACCGTTGTTAGTATATCGCTGTAGCGACTAGCGGAAGGTTGTTATGACAGGATATCGTTCAAATAAAACCTTACTGTCATTTCGTACTCGATTTTTAAATTATTGATGAGCTATTTTATTATTATTCTCAACTTTCAAAGTAGTTTTAATTCTTCTCGTGTAAGAAGTAATCAATATCGATAAATGTTTTAAAGTTTTAAGAGTATATCTATAGTGATTATGTGTTAACATGGTTAATAGTTAGATCCTTCTCAGCAGCTGTTAATGAACTCGTTCTTTTATTATATACGTCTCAAAGTTTGTAGAGAAACTTTACGTTGCGGAGTTTTGAACTTAAGTGAAAGCTACATTGAAAGGATATAGCTTGAACAGTCTATAATATAGAAGCTCTTCTATTACTCATTTATTTAATGAATGAAAACTGTTGAATGTCAAGCGTATTCTGAAAAATATCGCTTTAATTGACAAACTTTATATCCATATTACGTAATTTTATATAAAGTTTAGACGTAATTAAAATTTTCTTTTTAAGTGTTAATTAAACAGACGCATCATAATATCACATATTCTTACGTGATTTGGTGACCTAAGAATTGTGTTAATAATTGTTCTTGTTTATGTGATTTATTAATATTATTAATCGTGATCGGACGTTAACAATCGATATATTGTGTGATTATTAGAACAGCGAATCTATTGTTAAGAAGAGTTAAGATCTACAAATTGTAATTATTAACTTAGTTACCTACCTATGTTCAAAGTGACACTAATGAAATCGCCGTCGACTGCAATCACCATGGCCCCCTTGATTAGTCTCGTAATGATGATTACAATTATAACAGGTATGTCAACTTGTTAATTAATTATTAATTTTGATGTCCGATCATACTTATCAAGGCCGGATTTAGGGAGGTGGGGGCAACAGGGGCTGAAGCCCCGGTACCACCACATAAGAAGGGCTTCCACACATTTTTGTATGTTCGCAAATTATTTCTTTAACGAAAATACATACAGATATGATTTAATTAAACAGGAAGAAACACTATAAGAATCTATATTGTTTTTTTAAAAAATTAAACAAAGAGTCGACGTTTCGGACCACATCAATCCTTAATCATGACCTACAAAAATTCTATAATTTTTGTAGATCATGATTAAGGACTGATGTGGTCCGAAACGTCGGCTCTTTGTTTAATTTTTTAAAAAAACAATATAGATTCTTATAGCCTTTCTTCCTGTTTAATTAAATCATATCTGTAAATTAATAATAAAGTGCTATAAAAAGAAATTTCTGAAAATACATACAGCATTTTGCATAGAGAAATAACTGAAAGTTTTGAGCATAATTTTGAAGTCAGAGTTTTTTTAATCATATACCTACTTAGATAATACTTTTTTACATAATAATTAAAAAATCTTTGCCGTTATGTCAGCGATTTCTTCCCGCGACAGACCTGTAGGATTTATGAAAGTCTACTGTACATGCTTTTTTTTGAAAATTAGTGCCGGATTTAGAACCAGGTAACTGCTCGGCCTCCACAAAAATGTTTATTTTGTAGACGGGTCCACTCCCAACCGACTTGACTGCCCAGCGGCTTCCACAAACCTAAATCCGACACGGATACTGAATAGGTTCTTCAAATTTAAAGGATATATTTTTGTATAGACGATATGTTGTTAAAATGTATATATTAGCTTATCACTGGCTTGAGGCCCTGAAGATGAAATTAAATATTTCGAAAGTTGGCCACAAGCGATATTTTGGTAAAGCTTTATTATTTTGACCCTCAACCAAACCTTCCTTCAGTTCTTATCAACTATGGTCCCCCACTAGGAGCTGTGGCCAGTCGGGCTGTAACCATAAGTGGACCCGGCGCTTTTTTGCAGAATTAAGGACCATAGGTATATATATTTGACTTTTAAAACCGTGAGGGGGCGCCGTAGGTTGTGGCCAGGGAACCTATCTTAAAATTTGGGGAACCTGTTATCAACGATTGACACTTTTAATTTCTATCCGTTAAAAAACCTAAGCTTTACTATATAATGGATTGTAGGGTTTCTATTTTTTTTAACACGCTTATATTAGTTCCACCTGTATGTATGTATGTAAGTAACGGATTCTTTGAACGCGATTTTCACCCACTTCAAAACTTCAGATTGAACTGAAACTTTGCACACTTATCAAGGACCGATGACAATACAATAATTCAATAAGTGTGTCCCATAATCCTGACCAGGATCTCCAGGACTAAATAGCAAAAATAAATTATAATGTGAAAAAACTAAAAAACACGCTTTAATGGTAAACTGACTAAAAAGTAAAAAATAATTTTTATTGTAAAAAAGCGTAAGGTGCTTTTTACCATATTTTCATACTTTATAACAACTAATATCGAGCACCCTACGCTTTTTCACAATAAAAATTATTTTTTACTTTTTAGTTTAGTTTACCATAAAAGCGTGTTTTTTAGTTTTTTTAAATTATAATTTATTTGTAACGTGTTCTTTATCTTTACTGAAAAGCTTAAAAATTTGTTTTAATACTATAAGATATATACAATTCTGGGGAAATTCTAACAATTTGCGCATAGGTATGTTGTTTTAATAATTATGAAATATTGTGTTACTAGATTTTTAGGAACAGACGCTTATGACCTTTGTTGTCGAGCGTCTATATCACTGTAATCTACAGTTTAAGAACACATTTGCATTTTTATTTGATTATTTAAATTGAACCACATCCTTTCTGTTTTTGAACGACAACTCATTTGTTTTTAATTTCCAACCCTATTTTCTTGCATAAAGAAAACTGGGAAAAGCACAGGAAAGGAAGAATTTCCATAAAGGATATTTAATAATTTTAATTAACTGTGTACTTAAGGAGTTTTAATTAGTTTTCACTTAACAATTTCACAATCAAGATATCTGAGTAACATTTAAAAAAAATCCGTATTTTGCTTATTGAAGGTAGGTATTGTTTTTCTACTTAGCTTATAGGTTTTAAGAAAATGACTCCTGATGTATTTTTTCTTTACTTGCCTTAAAACTGTATCTAAGTATTATAAAGAAGTTTATCTCTAAACTCGGGAACCACTGGACCGATTTGAAAGATTACTTCACTATTTTAAAGCCTACTTTTTTACGAGTAACACGGGTTTAATATATAATTACTATTACCTACGTTGCGTTAAACGGGGGATGAGCAGTGAGCGAAAAGCGATTTAACCCGTGCGAAGCCGGATAGAACATTTACTATAGATAGATAGATAGATATTTATTTGTTTGAGCACCACAACTACGGGGCATAACATCGTCAAATAATAACAAGTTTAAGACATTACATAAACGAAAAATCTTCCACTTTATAAAGACCAGCCTCAATCAACCGTCTTCTCACAAGATTCCTGAACTGACTTAGAGGAAGGTTTTGAACAGCTGTGGGCAGTTTATTAAATAAAGTAATGGACATGCAGACAAAACTGCTGTGTGTTTTTTGTAATCTATGAGGTGGTAATCTAAGATTATCTTTTTGGATTTTTTAGTGGATCCCCTTCTTTTTTTTGAATTATTGTAATTGTTCACTTCTACCTTTAAGGAGCCATGAAAGACATACAGTTCTTATCGCGGTAATCCCTAGCTATTATAGTTCAGGTGTTCGTGGTCAAAAATTACAAAATTTTTGTAAAGGCTAATATTTTGAGATTAGCTAGTATTTAGGGTGTAAATATTATACAAGTGTCAGCAAGTCAGGACAGCTGACGTCGGGGCGCTTAAAAGATGTAAAAAAAACTAGTGTTTTGTAAAAGCTGAAATTTGGTACCTTAATACAGTGATAAATTATTCAATATAATTTATGTAAGAAATAGTCAGACTTCATTTTGATAGAACCGTCCAAGTCAGGAGTTGGTAGACGCTTTGGAACTTCTACCGAATATGCGGACAAAATTGACATTCACGCAAACGAAGCCGTGACCAAGAGATAGGATATTATAATTTTGTTATGTTTTTGGCACTTGTCAGAATTCTCTATCGAATAATATTCTAAATATTATTATTAATTACAAAACATCCAATTTAATATATCTATTAATTTTGTATGAATTTAATCTATTTCACATGCATTTAATAACAATTGCAATTGTGTTATATAATCAACAAATTATTTATTGTTTTATTATTCTATATGGAGAACAACACATATAGCAAAAACAATTGACTCTGGTGCTTGCGAGATTATTCTATCCAGCATCAATGAAGCATTTACCGGGTCAGATTATCGTTTCATTTCATAAAGTCATTTAATTTTTTTTTTGAAATGTTAAATCGACATTAACTCTGATCATCACTAGTGATTTTATTTACAAAGAGAGAGATTCCTACAAAATTACAATAATGAAATACGGTTTGATACATAAATTTTAGTAGATTTTTTTGAAGGTTCAATTTTTTAATAAAAAGTTTTATTTTTGAAGTTATACTTCTTTAGGCGCGTTATGAAAAAATGATTAGAATGAATTTTTACGATGCGCGCGCACACTGTGACATCAAAATTAACAGGATTGATTCCCATATAGTTACCATATAAACAAATCGTGTCTTTTATTATTTTATTTCAATAAATTATTTGTATGCAAATTAAAAATTAGTTTTTAATCACACCAGAGAAGTACTTCTAACGCGCGTACATAAGTACACGCACTCACTTTAATTACTTTTTAGTGGCTTTGCAATACGTAGTTTGCACGTTATTATAATACCAACTTCTTTCTTGATACTTGATTACTAAACTAAAAAAAGAAAACCACGGAACCGATTTTAGTAAAATTTATGTGGAACTACCCTGAAGGCGTGCCCTATTAAACAGAAAAAGAATCGTCAAAATCGGTTCACAAACTCAGGAGATAAGAGGTAACATACATTAAAATAAAAAAAATATTTGCAAAAAAAACTTTATAAAGACAAGCTTTTATTGAAATGAACTAAAAAGGAAAAAAATATTTTTTAATAATTTAGGTTCATAATTATAAAAGCGTACGGGTCGTAACTAATAATCTATCATAGAGTTTACAATCCACGCTTTTATAATTATGAACCTAAATTATTAAAAATTATTTTTTCTTTTTTTAGTCCATTTCTAAAAGCTTGTCTTTAAAAAGTTTTTTTTACTAATATTTTATTTTGTTTTTTCAGTCTTCTAAAATTTTCGGCCGCCATTTTTGATTAATAATGACGTTACACAGCTTATTGTATTCTACTTGTCATACCCTTTTATTTGATACCCATGTCAAAGGGGTTGTAAAGAATAAGGTAATCTGCCATTTTGTGGTGGCCGCCATATTGGATCTACCAAAATATTAAATATACTATATTGTATTGTCTTCAGAACCAAAGGTGTGTGCGAAATTTCAGCATGATTGGATATCGAGAATTAGTGGTGGAAAATTCGATTGTCAAATTTGTCCCGAATAGACAGCCAGGAAACCAAGTTAAAATTATACAGTCTACTTGAGAACCTCTTTTTTTGAAGTTGGTTAAAAGTGACTAAAACTCACTGATTTCTCTATTAAATAGAATGACTGTCCTTGTTGGCTGAATACACTGGCAGCTACACCTGTGGTGGACGTTTAATCAAAGTCGCTATAATAATAAGAATAAATTCAGTATTTAATTAATAATTCACTGGAAATGAGTATATAATTTTAGATGCTTTTGTTGATGCAGTATATTTTAATAGCCATTGCCTATTAATTTTGTTATTATTGTCAGCTATTAAATGTGCGTTACCTACAAATTAGAAAATATTAATAATATGTTATAGGTAGTTAAATTGTTCCTGGGCTTAGAGTATTCATAATATATACTTTTAAAATACAAATGAATGCTTGATTAGCAAAAAACTGTTAGGAGCACCATCGAATGACGTAAAATTACAATAGAATACTAGAAAAAAATTGTTAAATTGTGTTTTAAAGACCACCAACAGCTAAGGCTATTTGGGTCTAGCACCAATTCATATTTTCAATTCATTACTTTTTTTTAATAATAAATTGAAAATCCAATTGATACTTTTATCAGCTCTTGGGCTAGAACCCGGGAACTGGGGACTTGTAATAGAGGAACCATAGCAACGCCATGTAAACAACAGCACTGCTACACGCTCGGCCATTCTCAAGCCCAAATATGTTTACGAAACTGTGCCGCTTATATTGTGAAGTATAAGTTAAAAAATTCACTGCCAATTGTTTTGGAACCGTACTATAGAATAGATTATTTTACAACAGTTTTCGGTTATCGGGTACGGAATTTTTCGAAATGTAACTCGCAGAAAAATAAACACCCGGTATAGATATACGACTTATTACGTTCATGTACTGCACAAATGTCCTAATGTTACAAGGCATGTATATAAAAAAAGGTGAAAAATTATAAATATAAAGAACTGTCACTAATATATCACTCGGGCATTCGCACTGACTATAGTACACGCAATGTGTTGTGCTTATGTCACCGTGTTGGGGAGGGAAGGGGCCTGGGGGTGTCGGAACTATACTGGTTGTATTTCCTGGTTATAGGGTGTTCCATTTTTGCTGTTTCTGTAGAATATCTCAGTACCTAATTAGTTTATTTGCTTATAAATATTGAATTGAGAGTGGGGCAGGGGAGGGCATGTGCCATTCCCCCTCCCCCCCGGCTACGCCCTTGAGCTGGAGTCAGGAGTCAGAAACGATAATGATGCGACACTTCTTCGAATAAAGTCTGCCACATTCCCGCATCGTCTATCCATAATTAGGAGTGAGTAGTGACTAATATTCGCGGTGTGCCGACATAAAGGTGTGTACATAGTATATTTTACCTGTGTACAAATGCATTGTCTCCCTGCACATTAGCATGTGTGCGCACCTATTGTTTACATTTACTTAACTGCCGTTTTAATGGAAGAAAACATAAATTAACGGCCAGCTTACAGCTTTAACAAACGCGTGTAGAAAATGTTCCACCTAGGATTTATTATTATAGGTAAGCACATTAACCTGGTGAAGGGGGAATTTTCATTTTAATTGAAAATGAACGTCCGCGTATGTAACAATACACCAACAACTTAATAATTTATCTAATAAACATGTAAAAAAACGACAAATTAGGCATTTCTTAACCATAACAATTTTATTATTGGATGTACTTTTCGAGAATACTCCTGCCTCCCATCATCAGCAAAAACTAGACTAAAAAAATCAATCAATTCAATTTTTTAACTTCCCATAGGAGTTATTGTAATGGGTCCCGAAAATACAAATTAAAATGTTTAACATAAATGTTTAATATTTGTGTTCTGCTACAAAGTAGAATATTTTAAATACAAATTTGGGTAGGAGCTATCATGTCCACCTTATTAATAGAAAACGATCTAAACATGACGCATTTCATCATTTATACCAAGAATTAAAATTTTACCCAAACCGGTTTTTTGAATATTTACGACGTATGGAACCTAACACTTTTAAATACGTCTTAGAAAAAACTCAAAACAAATTAAATAAAAACTGGCAAAATTTCACTTATTAAACTAGTCACATCCATTGCGAAACTTGTAACGGCCATTTGACAGTTGTCACACGTTGATTGTTGTAGTCAGCGCGCTGAAAGAATGGTGAGATACATTCTTGAATCTAGCAGCTCTTGTAACAGCGCTTATACCTGCTACACTCACTGCTTCGTTGTGTACGCTCGCATATATAACAATGCATTAATTTAAGCAAGCCCTGCTATGATCTACGCTACCATCTAGAATCCCAGCTCCATACTGCACGTACCTTAATACACGACCCGCTTCACGGCTTATTTTATTTTAGTTTAGTTTTTCTGATAAATTCTTTATTTGGGGACAGAGTACAGCCAAAGCTGATTTGAGATGATGAAGAATGCAGGGGGTAACTTCCGGTGGAAAATAGTCTTAAATGATACACTAGTTTTTTATTCCTAAAAATCTACCAAAACTAATGTTATATTAAACTAGGATTACTTAATAAAATTTTATTTCTTAAAACACACGATATTTATGATGAAAGGAAACATTTTGCAATATTTCTTGGAACAGAAAATAATATCTGATGAAATAAAAATAAAAATATTTTATATTGGAAACTAAAGTTTGTAATAAAATACTGATAGTTTTTTGTCTTTGAAAATAAAACTTAAATTAAATTTTATACAAAAGCCCTATATTAAAAATATCTATTTGTTATTTTTCTACTGTTTGTCGATGTAATAATAAATCAAAGTAACACAATATTTTAGGGGTGACGGATCGTGTTTGAGATTCCGTTCCGTTTGATTTAAGATGTAATTGATTGAGTTTCCACTGCACACACATAACATACATCCAACTAAAATTTCATCTCAAATACGTTCAGAATATACGAACTGGTTTTTGAACTTTATAACGTCTAATATCTGGCACTTTAGAAATATTAGATGAAACGAAAATAGTCGGAAGTAGTTATCATGTGAAACAAAACACACGTTAAGGTCTGTGTTGAGGTAATCCTGGTGGCCGTGTGGTAAAGTACGAGTCAACCGACATGTATACAATCGCCGTTCGAGACCCGAAGGCTTTTAATATATATTTTTTCAATGACAAAAATATGTAGTATAGTATATTTATCATCTTTATCCATTCTCTTAATTGCAAACAAAAATTAAAAAAATGGGTTCATTTCAAACGATTGAACTTAGCCGCCATAATATGACGTCAAAGCCAAAGCAATGAAGCCAAACATATACCTATACGTCTACGCATGGATAAGTAGAGGTACCTATGTCTATGGAAAGCGAGGAATACTTCCTCGTTAGTCGTAACTCGTGAAGAGCCTAACCTAAGTTCTAGCTGCCGGCCTGTCAATTGTACATAAACAAATCAGTGTACTATATTCTCTCCATATTATTCTTTTATCTATGGACCAGTGGGCGTGATTCAACTACAGCAGCCAATCAAAAATGGGTGGCTGTGATTGACGTTTTCCGTGGCGGTATAATTCTATGTTTAAAGTTACATTGAAAAATACGCACTTCTGGGAATCCGAAAAATTCACAAAAAAATTGTTTTATTATCTATTTTTAACGTAGATTCCAAATCTAAAAAAATGTAGGACTTCCCTATTGCCCGAATGTCAACATTGGTCGACATTAATTACCATGTTGTCTGGAGCCGGCTTTTTAAGAGGAGCCATTTCTAGGGACAGTCCGTATAACATCGTCCATCACATAACGTTACAATACACAATTTAACAGTTGAGTTCACTTCAATAGATTTCAATAATATCTATCATGTTTGCTGCATCCAAAACTATGTCTAAGATGCACTAAACATTTTAATCAAACTATTAACGCTTCATTATTAAAACATTTTTGTATTTGCCATCAAAAACTGATATTTAATTTTAAACTTAACAAAACAAAACTTTCCCTTCCGAGAAAATAAGTTATTTTATCTATTTTCTTACTTTTTAATTGCTTTAAAATGAGACTAGTTTGGTACAAACTAGAAGGCACGTTATTATTTTAATTAAAATACAAGTAAGGATTTGAGTAACTATTTTAACAAATTAAAATAGTTGTATAGTATTCTTGACAATTTGTTTTTTCCAAGTGTTTAAGCTTTCACGGCCGGCGATATTCCAAATCTTCAAGGTTTTCGGGCTTGTAGACCGTGGTCCAATGATATTTCTACCTGACGTTTCGTCTACAACTACGGTAGACATTATCAAAGGCGATGTGGCAGCGGTCGAAGTGTTCTCCTTGAATGACGTCACATATGTCAAAAAATATTAACATGACATACATGATACAAAACACAAACAAACTATAGCGTAACTATGGTAATTCGCGTCACACATTTTTTGTCACACATTTTTTTGCAACGAATTTTTCGTCTCGTATCATTTTAGCCCCCTATATACCGTCGGGAAAGACGTAGCTCTCAGTGCCGTCTTTACCATAAGGGCATGTGGGGCACGAGTCCAGGGCCCCCGGCCTGATGGAGGCCCCGAAATGCTGAAACCAATTAAAGTCACTAAACAAAAGGACATTTTGATGTTTTCATTCACGTTTTTTTAGCTTTCTAAAAGGGCCATCAAACTCTGTGTGCCCAAGGGCCCCTGCATGGCCCAAGACGGCCCTGGTAGTTCTACGTAAAAATGTACTTATATATTTTTTTCAGTAGAGCTGTATCTATTTAATGTTTGTGTTTTTTATTATCTTTAATCTCGGTTTGCTGCATTAGTCGAATAATTAATAATTAGATTGATATCAGTTTGGGACGACGCATGGTTAAACTCACGACCATAAATACTATAAATGCCGTGTTTACGATTGGATAATTTTAACTATATAATGCATATTGCTTAGGATTTAGGTAGATATACAGCGTGTCTCAAAAAGAATGGGACATAAAGTAACAGCTGATTCCTTACAAAAAAATATTGCGATAGACCACAAATTGTCTATTCCGAAAGTTGATATTAAAAAAGATACAGGGTGTCAAAGTTTAATTTTAATTTTTGATTTTCTTAAATCAAAAATAAAAATTAAACTTTGGCATCCTGTATCTCTTTTAATATCAACTTTCGGAATAGACAAGTTGGGGTCTATCGCAAAATTTTTTTGTAAGGAATCAAGCTGTTACTCTATGTCCCATTCTTTTTGGGACACGCTGTATATCTGTGGTTAAATGACAAAATTGCTTATGTCAAATTTTACGTAATATTTTCCAGAATTGCCTATTATGAATGTCTTATAATAGATTCGGAATCGAAATTAAAATGGCATATAATATCGTACTGTTTTTTTTGATATCTTTTTATACAGACAAAGTCTTAATTAAATAATAGATAGTTCTTAAGTCAAACATTTTAGCTTCGTTTCTTCCATTCGGTTATGCATGTCGAGATCACGTCACATCCAATCTAAGCGATCAATCAGATCAGTACTCATCGAAAAGCAGCGACGTTATGTTCATAACTATATATTGTACGTCTACATAACTAATATCATACGAATATTCAGTCGAGCAGCACATCAAATACCCATTGACCAGAGCCAATGACCACCAACGATAAAATCTAGATTCTTACGTTCGTTTCTATACTGATCAGGGTTCAAATTACATTACCAAAACCACGTAAACAAAATTATGTACTTTCGACGATTTCGGGTTAAAAGCGTTTAAGGTTATGGGCCTAGGGACGGATCTACATAGGGACTAATTCTAATAGGGCTTAAGCCCTGGGCCCCCAAGTGTCAAGAGCCCACAGAAATTGAATTATATTATCATACATTTTTAATACTTTTTCATTAGCAGTGAGCAATTATCGTATAGTAAAAACTGGGGCCTCATTGGACTTCAATAAACCCTAGGCCCCGAAAAAGCTAGATTCGTCCCTGCAGTTATGGCACTAAAGTTCAAGACGCGAAATTATAACGTTCACGATTATGCACTGAGTGTATTTTTTGTTATAATCGTATTTTAAATAATTTAGATAATAGAAATACACTAATAATAGATCCATTTACAATAATCAGCGGACAGTTTATAAATATTATCATATTATGAATTATAAAGAGCACAATACATGAACACGTTTAAAAATGACAATAGGGTAGTTGAGAAGATTGTTTATCTAGACATGCTATTATTATTTTTATTCAAAGTAGTATTATTGAACTGAATAATTCGTTATCTTTTATAATCTGTCTGTACGGCTGTCGTTCATGATTAATAAAAAAAATTTGTTAATTGTCAGAACAATTTTTGAGTAGTCGGTAACAGTGGCGGCTCGTGTTCCTTTAGGTCAGGAGGTCAATTTTATACCAAAAAAAAAAAAACAAAAAAACAAAACAAAATATAAAGTACCTAATATCAAAAAAGCGTAGTGAGTACTTACATTAATTAAAGTGATTTATATTTTAGATGAATTCGTCTATCCTTGCTGTTGGCAAAATGATCGATTACAAGTTCATTAAAGTTTTTAATATCTTTGATAAACGACTTTTCAATGCTTAAAATAGAAGTACCTTTAAATACAATACTTTGGTCCAAATGAGCTGTAAAAATGGAATCTAACTCGGAAACAAAATTTATCAGCCCCCGAAATATGCCGGATGACTCGGTATCGTCGTGTCCTCGTAGAGCTAACTCGAAGGCGCCGCAAAACTTTATGCAGTCGATTATTTTATTTAAGACATATCTGTTTTTATTCACATTTTCATTATATTCTTTAATTTTATTTCGGTAAGCACTGCTCAACTGTAACTGAATGTCAACACAACCGAGCGTACCATAACCAATAGCACTATTCATATGATCTGCGGATGAAGCATGCTTCTTTACTTTTTCTTTTAAATGTTTTAAGTCTATTAGACCGTTCTTGCACCATAGCGAGTCATTTGAATTTGAAAAAAGTAAACAAATGAAACAATAAAATGAATTGGTCACTTCACACCCACAAATCCATTCAGATATATCGTACATTGAATCTTTGTTTTTGTCCTTACTGGTTTGTATTATTTTAAGTGATGGTCGTGGGCGACCATATTTTTTAAACTCTAAACGTTTATCATAATTTAAACCATTATTAATTTTCAGATTTTTAATAGTTTGCACAACAAACATTTTTACATTAGTTAATAATAAATTTCTAATTGTTTAACCGTTAACAATAATAATATAATATGAACGTGCCAGGAATTTGTAGAGTGGGTAAAAAATATTAACCATTCATACGTCACAGCGTCTGACGACATACGGCTGTTGACCGAAACGATGATGTACGATGAACAGATCATAGCTGTGTACGTCGTGTAGCGTAGCGTCCGATTAGTTCCGATTCGATAGCCATATCTCTGTACATGAGGGCAAATTTTTATTTGACCCACAGCGTGATTCTTTATTTTGATACAGAATTGTATTTGATACAGAACTTAAGAATTAGGTATACTATTACTTATTAGTATTCTGCATTTGTTGAAACAGAATATTTATTTGGTTTTAAGTTTTTAATATTTTTTAAAATTTTATTTTCTAAATTCTAAATGTTTTTTTTCTTTTTTTCATTTTACATTTCCAGGGAGGTCATTGACCAATTGACCTAATGGAGGAGCCGCCACTGGTTGGTAACATTTAAAAAACAATGTCATACCTAATTAGTGAATTAAGTAATTATTGGCAATCTGTTTTTAACTCTTTTGCGTTCAGCCTATTTGTAACCCTTATATTTTGTAATTAAAACGACAGATTTAGTCAATGTCGGCGATTGGGGAATCGGCGTTTTAACATTCACCGATGAATATGGAGTTAGCTGTGTGTTTTTAAGGTTTAATATATTATACTGTTTGATAAATAAATAGGTGGACAAAGGGGAATAGTTTTAAGAGTATATTCTCTACCGGAACTTACTCCCTACACTGTTCATCTCAAATCCTTTCCTCTTGCCTGAAAATGGTTACCGCTCTCTCGACGCTATTTTTAAAGCTAAAGAGTTCGAGTAAACGCCAAATGAAGAACCTAGAATCACACTACAGATCCTACAAACGAAACATTTAAACACATTTTTCTGGAAAAACTTATAACTTTTTAAAAATTGCGTTCCTTTCACACGTAGCCAAAACTTTTTTCAAAAAATCAGTCAGGAGATCGGTAGCTGATTTTAGACGAGGGAAAGAATTTGAGATCAAGAGAGCAGGGGGTACCTTCCGGTATCGAATACTCTTATATTTTTAAAATTCCGTACATTTTATGCTGTTTGTGACTATATCATAACCGCATCGATATCTTACTTCAATAATAGCTATTTTTGTTACACTTTTTTGTGTTCCAATTGCATTTGTTCGCGATTTGTGACACTATAGGTATTATCAAGAGGAAACTGTTGTAAATACTATACCTGTCTCTTTTTCTTTTACAGCAGTAGTTAAGACCTCAATTAGGCATTTAAAATAAAAAATCAAATAAGAACAGGACAAAAAAAGAGAAAAGGTAAAATTAAGCCCACTCGGATTTGTGAAGCGATCTCCAGAGATTGTTGTGAGGCTAGGGATATGTACACATGTAGATATATTTTTCGTTTGTTTTTTCTCCCACCCGTAGCGTTGTTTTGTTGTTTTATTCAATTGTTTTAGCAAAGACGACACTATCCCTGGAGTAATAGTTAATTCAGTATACAGTTAGACAGAAAGAGAGTCCGGTGAGTGTGCCAACGAAAGAAGGGGATATTCCGTGAGATTGCGGCAAATCTTTGCATACCTCTGTGCCTCTCGCTATAGAGCGACACAGAACTATGCCCTGCAATAAATTAAACTAAAAGTATTCAAGCGTTCTTAATAATTTAATGTACTCGGTTCTGTCGTAAATAAAGACAACCTGGAAACTTAAGCCCACTTTACAAGGAAACAAAATCAAAATTACTATAATATTTAAATTTTGCATATTACATAATACGCTGATTTGCTTATGCTTCCCTTTCCCTAAAAAGTAATAAAATCCAAACTAATATTATAAATGCGAAAGTGTGTCTGTCTGTCTGTCTGTCTGTTTGTTTGTTACCTCTTCACGACTTAGCCACTGAATCGATTTCGACGAAAATTGGCAAAGAAATTCTTTGAAGTCCGACAAAAGACAAAGGCTCCTTTTTATCCCGGAAATCTGTTTCCGAGAGAGAGCATTGAAGCCACTCTACTGTGCATACCTATGGTGTTGAAAAGACATAGGAAGTCATGAATTAATGATGCGTTCTACATTTCCATAATTACGCATTTTGTATTTTTGTATTTTGGAAAACAGATTATTGCATTTTTAACTATCAAAATAAGCATCCGGTCGAAGTCGAATCGGGCAGCTAGTAAAATATAAAATTAAACATTTTAAACCTCCCCCCCCCCGACATGATAGTCCTTTTAAAAGTGATAAGGTAATCTGACTTGCACCAATGAGTTCGTATTTTCCTACTTAGGGTGAGGCTTAGGCCCAAGCCACAAAGGACTTGAAATATCAAGACAAGACTTCACATAAGTCTTGTCTTGAAATATCAACACTTCACTAAGTCTAAGTCTAGATTAAAAAGCTCTTGTCTTGTGTAATAACAAAACTCTAGATTATTTTCAAGAGTCTAGATTAACCGAGTGATTTACTTTACCTACTACTACTTAGTTTATCTAGACTCTTGAAAATTGTCTGGAGTTTTGGCAAGAGTCTTGATCTAGATAAAGCAAGTCTTGTCTTGAAAATCTAGACAAGACAAGAGTCCAGAAAGTCTAGATCTAGACGGCAACACTACACTTTGGGCAACATATGGACTAAAATAATAATGATAATAAATTCTTTATTTGGGTACAGAGTACCTACAGCCAAAGCTGATTTCTACTCTGCTCCATCAAAATATGTGTACAGATATATTTTAAGAAAATAACAATTAATGACAGTAACAGGTAAAAAACAGATAATCGCAGGCAATGCCTTTTTTCAGTTGAATGTAAAAATCAGATCGTGGACATTAGCAAGTACATTTAAGTCCGGTGGAAGTTTGAATAATATGGTTTTCAAGTTAGATTCATGATAGTTCAGAATCAATTGACACACCCATACATCTGTATAATGTAGTGTAGGCATTGTTCCTGTTCGGTGGTATAGTGTATGCAAAGCTTCAAGTGTCATTGTGTTTGTTGTACCCAAGGCGACTGGGTTCACTCCTCTTTGTTGGGAATTAGATCTATTTGTTGTTCTTGTTGTTCTGTGTACTTTATGTCGCATTCCATGAAAGTAAAACTCACTTCTGCACACATTGATGTTATTTAAGATTTAAGAGATTTCTTTGGATTATGGGATAATAAATCTTGTTCCAGATTCTCCAAATATAGAAAAACTTTATAACTCTCTGATGTACTTTCTACATGCATCAACTTTGTTTAAGAATATACATATTTCAAACAGTGCAATATAAGAGTAGATTGTATATTTAGAATTTAGATGCGTAATGAGGCATATTACTGACGAGTAGTGACAGTAGGTTTGCCACCTGCCGCTAGTTGATTAAAGGGTTACCAGTATAAAAAATTCACAGATTTCGCAATCCTTGCAACCATCGAGGACATTGGAAATGATAACACTAACAGCATATATGAAACATAATTAACTGTTTATTATACACACAATATTTATCAATGCACTGTTTAGTTTTGTCAGGAATAACCCTATTATTCTTCTGTTCACTTTTGCTTGATTACTTAACTTTTAAATGGATTTTTCTACAGTATTTATTAACATTTGCTCAAAAATAACACCGCAGATCGTCGCAAATACCTGTCAATTAACTAGACATGATATAAAACACATTTCGAAAAAATTGCACTTGTTCAATTTTACATGATTGCTCCTCACTTGATCGCGACACCGTTGTCTTTTGGCCTTGAACGAAAACTCGTAACTCTGCCCCCATATACGAACATAAACATTTCCAATGTTAAAATACGGGTTTTAGATATTTTTACGGGAGACAATTAAAACAGCAATGTTTAATGAAGATAATCTATTTTTTAAATTTATATTTATGGTTAGAAAAAACAGCTTTTAAAAGCTCTTCATTTTTAGAAGCAAATATATAGAAATCTTTGCAAGATAACTTAAAATTACATTTGACTTAATAGCCTAATAGACCCACGCACGCACCAGCCAGCCAAAACGTCAGCGTATGGTGTCGCTAGCCAGCTCCGGTTTAGTTTGTAAAAAATACGGGAGCTTTATTTACCCCGTATTTTATTTTCGAAATTATGCGTTTTTGTATTATCTTAGCCTAAAAAACGGGGTAACCCGTAAAATATGGGGCATCTGGCAACTCTAAGTGACAGTATTGTTGGGTCTTTTTGAGTCAACAATAAGACTCTACATTGTCGACCACAACATTGTTTTACTTTGGCAGTTTCTATGAGCTATGCTATTGAAACAAGAAATAAAAATAAAAATTTAAATCTCGTAGTGATCAGACATAATATTTAGACATGTCTTGATAAAATCAAATTTTATTGTGTTTTACTTATTTTAATTTTATATAAAGATCAACGATATTATTTAATATCACCAAATAGATCTAGTTAAGCAAATGACCTTCACATATCAAAAAATCGGTTATTTATTTATTTATTTATTTATATAAATAACCTACAAACAGACCAAGGCCTAATTATATGTAGGTACAATATTATAAATACAAAATATTCATACTCTAATATAATTAACCATTATATTGTGTATATATGGATACACTGTGTGAGCTTACGTATCAGAAAAGTTAGGATATAATGCATCCTTAAGAATTTTTTTAAATTTACTCAAATTCATATTCAAGTCAATATGAGGAGATGAAAGTAGTGTGTTGGCGAGTTTAAGCATTCTCAATATAACAAGGGTCCACTAAGTTCAAGTACCAAACTTTTTAATAAACTGCCTGCATCTATTAAAAATATTGATAACTTTAAAAATTTTAAGTGCAATCTTCGTGATTTTTTATTGAAGAATTGTTTTTACCACGTTAATGATTACCTTAGTTTTTAAACTGTTTTATGATTATATGACGCATTGTTATCGATTATAACTAACAATTAATAAACATCTATCTATCTATCTATCTATGTTAAAACGAGCGTTAGTGAATTTTAACAGTCACGTGAGTCAATATCATTATGCTCACGAGATATGCAAGAATAAACATAAATCACTATGGAAATGGTACTTGTGTGGGAAAGATACGTTCCCGCACACCGACCTGTCAAAAGTCACCTTTCATGCATACATACATGCATGTAAAGCAGCTATTTTATAGTGGGTATGCAAAAAATAAATTTATTGTTTTTTTTTTATTATTATGAATCAGTTTTTGTAGTGTAAAACAATGTTGACTGAGAGGATAGAATATTTCTTTAACCGCTCCAAAATTTATGTCCGATTTTTAAAGTGATTTTTTTCCAATTTAAAAAATATCAACATATAGGCACCTACTCTCTTCCATTATTCACAAATTGAACAAAAAAAAAACAAAATGTTTTGTAAGGCAATTTATAATTGACGGTTTCAATTGAGAGTGGCGTTGTAGACTGCATTTGTCTCTGACGAAATTAGCACCGCTAAAAAAATAATAGACAGTCGACGTAAACACGTGACACCGGCAGTGATGCTAAAATGTGTACGTATGGGTGGTTGAACGTTGTGAGTTGTGACAGTAGTAACAGCGATGCAGTTTGACTCCATCTAAATTCTGAAATAATTTACACCATTTTTACATACCAAAATTTATAATAAAAAATAGTTTTTATAATAAAAAGTTTGTTATTATAATCTTTTGCAAAGTGTTTAGAACATTATTATCATTTAGTTAATTTTTTCGTGCGATTTAAAGCTCTCGCATGATGTGAAATATCAGTTGCAATTTGCTTTATAATGGAAATAATAATTGATTGTCTAATCGTGTCGCCGTAGAGTAAAAAAAAAATTAAAAAAGCTCCTTCAAAAAAGCCACTAAAAAGAGGGAAATTTGAGATCGGCGCTAATTTAATAAAATAATAGTAGATATATGTACAAAAGGTTTTAGCAATTAAATTGGCGCCGACGTCAAAATTTTGTTATTTTCGTCTTTTTAGTGGCTTTTTTGAAGGAAGTTTTTTTGAAATGAAAACTTTCTTAGGCGCATTTTGCCTGGGTTGTAAACAACAGTGATGTGAAACGCACCCGACGGTGACAATCGGAACTACTCGGCTTAAACACGAACACGTATTTGCGTTATGCTGGTAATAGTGTGTAGTTCGTAAGTATGCTAATAGATGACACTAAAAACTTAATACGAGCAAAAAGTCATTTGTAGTTCACAAGTGCGCTAACAGATGACACTAAAACATATATTTTGTAGTTCACAAGTGCGCTAACAGATGACACTAAAACTTGTAATATTATCGTATTATATAGTCATTAAATTTAATTGTAGGTATAGGTCGATTTTTATATATTTATGATTGAACTGTGTGATTAAAAAATTATATATATATTTTAAAATTAGAAAATCTGAAGTTTTCATTTCTGTCGTGTGGTCATAAGCACACACCCATTTTTTTAAAGAGTGGAATTTTCGGGTTTTGAGTTTCGACGGTAACAGGTTTGAAATGATTTTTTCTAGTAATGCATTGTAACGTTACTTCAATCGATGGTGTTCGAGTGATGCTAACCAAGCATTTATTAATGCTATATTGTATTGGCGGCGGAACATGATACTTAAAAATTTTAGGAAGGGCTTGACGCTATTTTGAAATGGTATTTGTCCCTTGTTCGCCCCTGTGATATCAACGACTACATAGAAAACACGGTCACACATTGATATATTATTATGGCGACTGCGTACGGTTGTACAGTGGCAGACGTCCGGGTGTCTGTCAGTCGGATGTGTGTTGTCAGGACCGTCGTTCGTTGCGTCACGTCTCGTCAGTCATAATATAGTTAGAGGCGCAAATGACGTTAATTAGCAGCAGAGATAGTTGGTATAGTTTACATACTACTTTTTGTTGCGAGATTTTGCGCTTGTAAAGACCGTTGGATGCAGCTACCGCAAGAGCTTAGATTAGAGTCCTTTCACACTATCAGGTTTGGCCGGTCAGATTTTAAACCTGAAGAAAACCGGATAAGTAATGGAGCATTTGTTTAAATGTAACCTTTCAGACTATCAGGTTCAGGTTCAGCGACCGGCTGCAGCCGGATTGGTTCCTTGACGCCGGATAAAATGGTGGTGCACTGTAAAAAATGGATGTAAAAATATTTTGAAAGTTAAGGTAGAATTCGCTCGATTTTAGAAGTGATTTTACATTATTATTTATTTTTACACTTAATAAAAATTTGGACTTTTACTGTAAAGTTAAACAAATTTGTGATTTTTACATAAATTAAATTAAAATTACATAATTTGTGTAATATTCCAATAAAGTGTGTAAAAATTACAAAATAAAATGTATGGTTACATATATAAAATGGATGAATACAAAACAAATTAATGTAAAATTAGTAGCTATTTTGTAGTATGTATGGCAAAAAATTAAAAACATATACTAATATTATAGCGCTCCAGATTTTTATTATAAAAATGAATTTTAATTTCTGACATAACTCTGCAGTTTAACAGTTAATCAGTTTATGTTAACGACTATCTTAAATTCCATTGTTTTTATACTTTCATAAATTATTATTCATTAATTAGCGAGATTGCATCCCAAAACAATATGTTTAAAACAAAAATGTGTCATAAAACTGAAATTTGCATAGCGTGTTAAACAGTATCACGTTACTGGGGCCGTCCCATTGCATGTGGTAGGGCGGATAGGGACATAGACCGACAGCATATAGTCGCAGCATGCCGTCGCCGCCGGCTTGTCATGTGCATGTTTATTTCTCTAATATGTCGTCACCAAAAAACACAACAATACAAATACGTATTAATAATTAATGTTAACGTGTTAGAATAACCGCTAGAATATTCTGCAGAGTTCCACGTAATTAAAGATCATAATTATAAATAATTCGGTAAATGTAAAATGGAGTATATATTGTCAACGCACGCACGGACATTGTGATTTGAACGTTATGACAGGCGACGAACTAAACTATAGTGATGGAACAAAATAATAGTAGCAGTTATTTTAGAACTCTTTACTAAAAAAAAACAGTTCTAAAATAAAGCCTGTAAACGTCATTTTTTATGTCATTAGAAAGAGCCTCGTCTAACTTAAACAACGTCTTGGGATTTTTTTCCCAGCACTTGAATAATACCTTTTTGAAATTGGTTAAATTGACCACACCTATATTTTTCCTTTCGAGTGGCTGACGTCACATGCCCCGAATATCGCAACTTACTCTACAGCACATATATTTTTTACATGCCCCATTTTGACAGTTTATTGATAGCAACGGTGCAATCGAACTTAGGCGGCCTGGTTGTAACAGTAGATTGTATTTCTAGTGTCGTAATGGGGTTTATTACTGATGAGTGATGACAGTATGTAAAAACGAGTGACAGCGAGTTTTTAGTCACACAAGTCATAATCATAGAGATATCATAGATAGAGGACGGAAATCACCCATAAAAGTGTCGGTGCAAAAGATAGAGATGGAGAATAGAAATGTTCTTCTATCTTTTTCTGTCACAAATACATAACCATGGTTACAGATGTAAATTAACAATTTACCTACTATAAATTTTTAAATTCACAAATGCGTCAGAAGACAAGGAAAAGAGAAACGATCCGTCTTCTAACTCTCTTTTCCAACCTGACGCACTGTCACCTACAGTTGTGCCTATATGACTTTCCCTACTCTATCTATGATACCTCTATAATGGTCATAATACCGCATTACGCACGAGATATATATGGTATTTCTTGCCATACCCACTACAAAATACCTACATTTCACTTGGGCTTGAGAATGGTCGAGAGTGTAGCAATGCTGTTATTTACATGGCGTTGCTATGGTTCCTCTATTACAAGTTCCCGAGTTCTAGCCCGAGAGCTGGTAAAAGTGTCAATTGGATTTTCAATTTATTATTAAAAAAAATAATGAATTGAAAATATGAATTGGTGCTAGGCCTAAATAACCTTACCTGTTGGTGGTATTTAAAACGCAATTTACATTTCACTTAATTTTCAGTATTTTGTATTTTCAAAAAATTTGCGTCGTCATCTTTACATTTACAGCAGGCCGTGAGTATGTAAAAGTAGGCGTTTACTTACGTTATATATGTTATGAAAACACTTTCAGGACGCCTGCCTGTTAAATCACCCAATACAGACCGGTATACATGCATGGAAAGTAGCTATTTTGTAGTGAGTATGGCAAAAAAATTTATAAAAATTTGTATCTCCGTAAATACTTTTATTTTATTTAAAACGTATTTCAACTATGCTTGTACAGTTCTGTAGAGATTCTTTATTTTTTGTTATTTGAAACATCATCTCCATGGGGTAACTCACCCTGCAGCGGAATGATTTGTTATCTCGCGTACAACAATCAATTAAAATTTCATATACGTGTTTTTATATAATCTTCACGCTGTAGCGACTAATCCGACCAAATATTTTCCCGCACGAAATATCAGAATAATTAAATCAAAAACCGTCGCTGGTTGCGGGGAGGCGGCCGGCCGCTAATCCGCTTTGTGATCTGCGAACAACGAATAACGCCAAATCGCCATTTAAATGTTATTTTTAAAAAGGAAAGGACGGATGAAAAGCTTTGTTGGGAATTTCGATGCGTCTCAAGACAAGACATGAAATAAATATTAATTAAAGTGTGGCAAAAACATTACATAAAATTTGTCAAAATGTTGATTTTTAATTAAATTTTATTATTGCTGACATGCAAGTGGAGAATTTTAGTCAATGTAGGTTTGTCACTTTCGAGAACATTTTTTTTTTTTCAGAATTATTATCGATGACAATCAACGTTGTACTTAATAGGTTTTAAAACAGATTTTTGACAACGTCGCTATTCTGTAAATTCGATTTTCGGTACCTGTTTAGCGGGTTGAAACTGAGAGCTCAACCCTAGGGATGAACATTTTCAGTTGTCGGTTTTCTCTGTTTTTTAACGTTGTTAATAGAGAGATAGAGCATATAACATTCGAAAACGTCAAAATGACAGACATAACTGCACACGCAAATTTCACATATGGATCTGACCTATCTAATATTTTTGCGGTTTTTTTGCGCGCCCAAATTACAGGTAGGTACCTCAAATCGAAATGTCATGCAAATAGAGTTGTTGTGAAAAATAATATTCATTTATTCGGAACGAAACACAGCGTTTGCAACGCTGTGAATTGCTGCCCTCGTTCCTCGGCCAGCAAACTTTACACTATAGTCGGGCCGCTTGACAGATGGAGTAATCACGTGAAAAGCATATGAATAGCTTGCGCCGCAGGCGCGGCCTTCGCATATAGTTTCGTTTCCAAACGTTCAAGCAACCAATCAGGTACTTTGCACGCGGTGATCACGCATCTGTTAAGCGGCCCGACTATAGTTGCAAACGCTGTGTTTCGTCCCTTGTGTAATGCAATAGGTATACCTATACTATTTTTTCAGAAAATCATACGTTACATAAATGATATTTTATTTAATTTCACTCGAAATTATTAGAAAAGTATACCTATACTAATTAATGATGCGTGTGCGACGTGCGTGTTATTTTATTTCGTATTTGATATATAATAATAAAAATATTTCTCATACAAATGGATATTTCTGTCTCGGATAATAAATTAAATCTATATTATAAAATTATGCAGTGTCATCTAGTAGCAATTAGTGACCAATTAAAAAAAAGGAAACGGGTAATTGTCTTGACTAATAATACGTTCTTTTTTTCTGCGACGTGCCATCATGTGTAATTAAATTTTCATAAAGCTCTTAGCTCTACTTAGAAAGTAAGAAGCTTTTTACCAAGTTAACTTTTATAATGTATTCATAAAACATCTTATTATACTTCATTTTTGTGATGTATATAATATGTCTATAAGTAATAACTACCTATATTTAATTAGGAGAGGAAGTCTCTGCAGCTTGGCAAATGATCAAATAAATTAGGTATTTAAGTTTTAAAAAAATTATTAATATTTTAATTTTTTCTAATAATTTAACATAAATAATATTGAAAATCGAAAAGAATTTTTTTTTTAAAGCTATAGATAATTTACTAAAAATTAATTAGAATGTATAAAAATTTAAAAAATATCACGTGACTTCAAAACGCGCCAGGAATGTTTGTGACGTCGTTATGTTAAAATGTGTCTGCATTTGTTGGTATTTGTGTATATGTATTACACATACTATCAAAAATAATAAATTTTTAACTTGGTAACCATGGATACAAAGACCATAGATAACATAATGACGTCACACGCGTTCGGATTCTTTCGGCGCGTTATCGGAATTGAGTTTAAAAATTAATTTTTATTTAAATATAACTTTTTAATTAGTAAGCAAAAAAATTAAATAAAAACAGTTTTGCTATAAAACTTGATGTGGTCCTTCCATTTAAGTAAAAAAAAAATCGTTTAAAAACCCAATTGCAATACTGTTGTTTAAAATTGCATATCTTTGCTAACGTTTCGGTGCTCTTTACACCATCTTCAGAGCATCTAAAAATTTATTTGAAAAGTTATACCTTGTTTAAGAAATCTGTATAAATTTAACAGTAAAAAATACGAAAGAAGCGAGACTTCCTCTCCTAATTTCAATCATTATTTACGGATCACCATATCTCTATATCATAGAGTTTTTTAACATAATAACTATATGTTACTTTTACACAAATAAATGAGAATTTACGTTTTTGCACTTTCAATTGTCTGTCCGTAATTTGTGTTTCGTTTAACTTATTTACTTACTAATTATTCGTAATTGATAAAAGATGGAAAGAACCATAGCACTAGCATGCCAAGTTGGATGGGAAAATTCTAAACATATATGTTATATTTCTTAGTCAAAAATGTAGGTAGGTACTGTTAAAAGAAACACATAAAAAAGTGGCTTGGTGTGTGGGTAAAATCACTTCCCATTGGGTGCCCTTAGAGATTAGAGATCACGACCAGTCTACCGTAGAGAAACTATTTGCAATACAGGTTAACATTTTACAACCATTTTACAGTAGGTAGTTTTTTTATTATAAAAAAACCGCCCAATTCAATTTTTTGCAAAACTTATCAGGGAATGAAATTGGTCCGGAGTCGATTCGAACTCGGAGTGGATTCGAACTCTAGGGACCTTGAAGAGTGGAGATACGTCAAAATTTTTCAATTGTAAAATCGGACCCATTACAATAACTTCCAATGGAAAGTTAATAAATAATAAATAAATAAAAATACATTCCATACCATATTATATATAGTCAAGTTATACAGCGTGCCCACGAAAGTTCTTTACAAATGGAATTTTTTTTTATTAATTATTGGAGCAAACATTTTTTTCTGTGGAAAAGTTCTGCTTCGTCCAAAACCTCTAAAACACCAAAGAAAATTTTGGAAGGGGAACTGTTCTTTGTATGGAGAGAGATGGAGGACATGTTGAATTCTGATTTATAATTCTGAATAAATAATTACTTAGAAGTTAGTTATGTTATAATTTTGAATTAAATTTGATTATGTAACTAATTTTGCGAAAATCTTGAATATCACAGATAATTTTTATTTTTAGTAAAATAAAACTTTTTGATTTCCCTCGTATAACTTTAGGCCGAAAAAAATTTTCTTTGGTGTTTTAGAGGTTTTAGACGAAGCAGAACTTTTCCACAGAAAAAAATTTTTGCTCCAATAATTAATAAAAAAAAATTCCATTTGTAAAGAACTTTCGTGGACACGCTGTATATAGTCAAGTTCCAAAATTTAAGATAGTGAATCATGCACTTATGCGTCGCTATTTATATAAGCGGAACAGATTTTATTCATGAGATGGGTATGCTTACATTGTTTCATTGCTTTCCGCTCCATTAAACTTGGTACGGACTATGCATGATTCACTATCTTAAATTTTTGAACTTGACTATACTTATAATATATATATTATAATATACAGGGTGAGTTCGACCACCCGTATCAGTCGTTTTTTTCGAAGACGGTTAGTCGTAGATAATTGTGTCAAAAAATTGTATTATAAAAGCCCTAATAAAGAATCGAATGGTGATAATTTTTTTTTCCGGGAAGGTCGGCTTCCCTATTAGTTTGCTCCAGAATGTCCAGAACTCCGGAATTATAAATGTAACGATAGGTCGAAAGTGGTATTGTTGAAAAGATCTTTAAAAAATTAACAAGTTTTGTACGGATTTTTTTTTTATTACTGCCACCCCTGTTAAGTAATATTTGTTTGAAATTACTAAATTAAAATGTCATAATAACGAACTTTTTAAAAGTCCGCATTTAAAATCTAGTTACCTATCTATCGATCATTAAACACTGAAGAAGTATACTCACAGTATAACCAGAAGAGCTCAGTAGTATGTATTAAAGAGTAAATGGAAGACAGTTTGAACACTTGTGACAATGTCTAAGGTTGCTAGATTTTTAATGCCGACTTCGATCGTTATTATGAAATTTTGATTTAATAATTTCAAACGATTGTTACTTAACAGGGGTGGCAGTAATTAAATAATTTTTCCTACAAAATTTGCCTATTTTTTAAAGAGCTTTTCAACAGCACCACTTTCAACCTATCATGCTTTCTAAAATTCCGGAGTTTTGAACATATAATAATTTATATTTATACTTATAGAAATTTACAGGGGTGGCAGTAATAAAAAAAAATTTCCTACAAAACTTGCTTATTTTTTAAAGATCTTTTCAACAATACCACTTTCGACCTATCGTTACATTTATAATTCCGGAGTTCTGGACATTCTGGAGCAAACTAATAGAGAAGCCGACCTTCCCGGAAAAAAAAATTATCACCATTCGATTCTTTATTAGGGCTTTTATAATACAAATTTTTGACACAACTCTCTACGACTAACCGTTTTCGAAAAAAACGACTGATACGGGTGGTCGAACTCACCCTGTATATAGGTATAATTATATTCTTTGTGAAAGTTTTATCAAAATGCCCCTTAAGGAGCCCTGATCTATTGGCGAGTAACCAATAAGACCGCTCGTCAAGTATGTTTGAATTTCTTTTGTGTTTTAAAGACCACCAACGGCTACGGTTATTTGGACCGAGCACCAATTCATATTTTCAATTCATTTTTTTTTTTTTTTTAATAATGAATTGAAAATCCAAATGACACTTTTACCAGCTCTCGGGCAGCGGGCTAGAACCCGGGAACTGGGGACTTGTAATAGAGGAACCATAGATACTTCACTCAAGAGTAAAATGCTGTTGTTGGAACGTTTGTATCAAATTATTTTTCTATGAAAATAAAAATTATATTTCATTTGTTGTCCATATTTCTTTTTCTCACCGTGGAATATCTTTCTCATTTATTGACACCCTATATATATATAAATGTGTGACAAACATGCCTATGACGCAATAATAAAATAAATGTCAAAACAAATATTACGGAGGAGCGTGCAAGCTAATTTCGTCTAAATCTGTTCCTAAGCTTTAATAATTCATCTTAGGATTACGATAATATAATATTTTTATTAAAATCTAATGGTCAAGTAAGCATTCCGTCTACTAGAGCAATATCATACATGTACGTTATACGAAGGGTGGTAAGTCGCTATAAGGGTGGATTATTTGGGGTTGGCGTCGAGGGGTTGGTGTAATGTAGTGTTTGCTCTTATCGCCTTCACCGCAGGTTTTATATGTCGGTAATTATCATATCTGACTTATCGCCTTGATTCATGGCTTTTCATAAACTCTACTATAGCTCTTTGTTTACTAAATGTTTACTTTTTTGATTATATTATTACAAATTTAAATGTGATTGCTATATTAGTAACATTCTTTTTATATTTGATTTTTTAATGTTGTTTTTTTTTGGGGGTTCCGTACCTCCGAACAGAACCCTATCGGGCCTACGATGTATATCCGTCCGTCTGTCTGTAACAAGGCTCTATCACAAGCTGTTAATAGGTAGCTAGTTGAAATTTTCACAAATTGTGTGTTGTTATGACATGAATTCTGCAGGGGAATAATAATTAGAATTAAATAATCAGTTAATTTTAATAAAATAATATTTTTCATTTTACTACAACACTAACTCCAGCCCTACTTCTATACTATATACTATAGAGTATAGAACGTATAACATCATCGTTCGACTGGCTCAGTTGGTAGAGCGTTCGACTGAACATTTAAAGGTACCTGCTGCCTGCAGGTTCGATCCCGGGTTTTGGATCGCAATATTTTTGTTATTTTTTTTTTCATTAAATATTCTGTTATTATATTTTTTTACTTAAAAAATTAATTTAAGTACCTACCTAATTAAATTTGATATGGAAAAATTTGGAAACACTAAAAAAAAAAACAAAATAAAATATAAGTAAAAAAAACTTTTTAAAATGAAACTTAAATAAATAAATCTATTAATTTTTTACCCCTACATAACTCCGTATTTTCATTATTGTCTGACTCGCACTTGGCCGGTTTTTTCTATATCTAAAATTTGATAGTTAAAATATTGTCATGATATATCATTCTGGCATTGTTATCAAATCTGTTTTATTTTGATAACTTTGTCGCGTTTACAATTGTTATGATCTTTGGATTCTATGTTAGTTTTTATATCATATCTTTTATTTTGGAAAACTTTTCTGCATTTATTTCTCCTCTAGCTGCTCTCATCTGTTCGTGTATTAGAAATATTAACACTCCTCACTCCTGTGCAGTCACTTTTGTTATTACTTGCTGTGAAGTTGATATATGAAACGGGGAGAGTTAATTCTCTCTTTGTGTTCGAACTCGTTAAGTTTGATAGATGTTTATTATTAAATAATTGAAGAACTCTTGTTTGTTCAGAGGAAAGTTAAAAGTAGCTATACTAACTGTAGGCAATATCTAATTTAAATCGTTTTTCAATTTGAACAAAATAATATAGTCTAAGGCTCTGACCGTACAAAAGTCTACTGAACAACACTACTAAAATTTTATTATTGAATTTAACAGATAATGTTATGATGAAAAGTAAAACAAATACAACTGGTTTTTGCTAGTTGCAAAATGAATTGTGATTATAGACGCTCGACAACAGAGGTCATTAGCGTCTGTCTAGTTGCAAAATGGACCCCATCTGTGTTAGGTAGCGCTGATGTATGCGCAAATTTATTTCTACAGAATAGACGGAAAAAACGACGTTGGTGGGTTCATCAAATATTCAGAGACAGCTACTATATAAATTTCTCCGTGCCGAACATTTTACCCAGACTGTACATCCGTCGGTGATCCGTGGCCTCGTCTAGTTTGCCCCGCACTAAACAACGTTTTTAACCTTCTTCACCTCCTTTTTTTGAAGTCGGTTAACACCTCCTTTTTTTGAAATCGGTTAAAAAGTGCGCAACGGCGTGTGATTCCTTTAACTAAAAAGTAAAAATTAAAAACTTTTTAACAAAAAAAAACCTCCTTCAAAAATGCAGTCACCAAAAAGAGGAAAATAATAAAATTTTGAGGACGGCGGCGGGCGCCAATTTAATAAAATATGAAGTCGGTTAAAAAGTAGATAGGTATTAATTAAATCGGCACTTTTTTAACTGACTTCATATTTTATTAAATTAGCGCCATCCTCAAAATTTTATTAATTTCCTCTTTTTAGTGGCTTTTTTAAAGGTTTTTTTTTTGTTAAAAAGTTTTCTTTGTTTGAAGTCTTGTGGCAGTGACGATGTCAACGCAATCAGAAGTATTCAACTCGTTCACGCCGACGGAATTTAAAAAAAAACGCGACGTATATTCCGTTCGTTTAGTTTCACTCGTTTGTAGGCACGGTTTCGATTTGGACGTGTAATCTGCCCGTGTAGTTTGGCAGGAGGTAGTGAAATTAAAAGCGCTACTTTGAAAACGCCTGACGTTACATCATAATTGAATTCAGTATACAAAAATGGCGTAATTCTATCCTTTAGAGTTGAGTTAATTCTCACAAGACCATTAGAGCGACTCTTTCTGTGTATTGAAGGCTCAAAACAACGATACTGTTAATGAAGCATCGCTCTTGGGCAACAACTAAGCCATCTCAGCTAAACATTAACCAAGCTAAAGCGGATAGACATACAGGCAGATAGATGAAAAGAGCGACGGACTAGCTGTGAGCAAAGCGGGTGAACCATAGCTGAAAGCAGCTATATATATACTTACAGAATCTTGTACTAGTTAACAAATGCTTCACACAAATAAATATTAGTAAAAAAAACTTTTTAGAGACAAGCTTTTATTTAAACGCACTAAAAAGAAAAAATTAATTTTTAATAATTATGAACTTAAATTATTAAAAATTATTTTTCCCTTTTTAGTGTACTTAAATGAAAGCTTGTCTCTAAAAAGTTTTTTTTACTAATATTTATTTTGTTTATTTTAGTCTTTCAAAATTTTACCCCCTTTTGACACCCGTAGGGGTTGAATTTCGAAAAATCCTTTCTTAGTGGATGCTTACGTCAGAAAAGGAACCAACTGTCCAAATTTCAAGTTTCTAGCTTCAGCGATTTGGCCTGGGCGTTGATTAGTCAAAAAAACCCTACATTCCCGTTTGATACCCTTAGGTGTTGAATTTATTTCTAAAAACGATTTATTCATGTATTGCCATCGGGAAGACATATGTGTACAAAATTTCAAATCGATCGGGCGCGTGGAAGTCGTTCAAAATTGACTTGTAAGTTTTGACCTAAACAAACAAACACACAAACCCACAAACATACATTGCAAGTTAAATAAAAGCTTGTAAAAACGGGTATCTGTATATCGCGGGTACAGACTACAGACAAATGACGTGAATACCTAAAATCAAATGTTCGTAAAATATTTGTAATTTTATTTTAAATTGTTATGTATACAAGGTGTTAATTAAGTATGTGGCCAAACATGACGGTGTTATTCGTTACTCAATTTTATGACAAAAAGTTTATATAAACATAGGTCCTAAACGGCTTTGTTTTTAATATACAGGGTGTTGAAATATTAAAAAAAAAGTTTTTCCTATAAAATAACTAGAAGACCAAGAATACGTCTCAAGTTCTCAACGAGACCTTTTGATATCCATATCGATGTATTTATAAGGAAAATTACTTTTACATTCTGACAAAATGGCGTCTAGCGTTAAGACGAATCTAATGACAACTCATTTATTAAAATCCATCCAGCCATTTGGATGCTACGAGGGATTAAAGAATTCCACATACATAATTATATACTTACATACATAAATACATCTAGATAGCACGAAAAACATAACCCTGCCTGTGCAGTCGGGTAAAAATCAACAAAAATGTTGATAATCATACTAACTGTTTTTACACTGCCGTAGAATTTACAAGATAGTTATTGTAAATTATAGACGCTCGACATCAGACTATCAGAAGTCCTAAGCGTCTGATAGAATTTACAAGGTTACACCCATTTCCTTACTATTTTACCAGAGAGCGGCGCCACAGAAAATACGCAGCAGGCGTAAGAGTTGCTACCAAAATTTAAAGTATGATTTTACCAAGCTACGATCGGGTTCCCGTCAAAACCAACATAAATGTTCACGCAAGTGAAGCTGCAAGCAAAATCGGTAACTTAGGAATAGTCGGTATACAGGGTGTCCAAGTTGACGTTGGCTAACATGGGTAACTTTGTTATTAGTGGAGATAGAAAGTCGGTTAAATGGGCAAAGTAGTGCAGAATTATGTGCTCATTAACGTCCCGTCGAAAAAACAATTGAATTTTGACACTCTATGGATTTATTTAGAAAATAGTGAAAATTGCCGTTTTTGAAAACTGGCCATAACTTTTTTATTTATGAAGATATCTGAAAATTTCTTTAACCATTTTTTGATAACTTTTTATGATCTTTTCAGTGGCGTAGGTTTAATTTTTTTATATCCACTACATAATGAGATATTGACATGAACTGTGGTTTTTCTTATGGACGCCATTTTGGATTTTTAGATATTCGAATTCTGCTTATTTTTCTGATTAATTTGGTGTATCACATGCCACATTTAAAAAAAAATGCAATTAACGTCCCATATAAGAGACATTAAAAACAACTGACAATCAAGTTATAATTAAGTAGTGCGAACATTTTAAGTGTAAAATTAATAATAAATCGTAGTTTGGCAGAACTGAAATATAATTTGACTGTCAGTTGATTTTATAGTGCCTCTAATATGGGACGTTAATTGCATTTTTTTTAAATGTGGCATGTGATACACCAAATTAATCAGAAAAATAAGCAGAATTCGAATATCTAAAAATCCAAAATGGCGTCCATAAGAAAAACCAAAGTTCATGTCAATATCTCATTACGTAGTGGATATAAAAAAATTAAACCTACGCCACTGAAAAGATCATAAAAAGTTATCAAAAAATGGTTAAAGAAATTTTCAGATATCTTCATAAATAAAAAAGTTATGGTCAGTTTTCAAAAACGGCAATTTTCACTATTTTCTAAATAAATCCATAGTGTGTCAAAATTCAATTGTTTTTTCGACGGGACGTTAATGAGCACATAATTCTGCACTACTTTGCCCATTTAACCGACTTTCTATCTCCACTAATAACAAAGTTACCCATGTTAGCCAACGTCAACTTGGACACCCTGTATACTCGATACTCGATAGGTCAACAGGATTGTCCAACTACAGATGCAATAATCTAAGTTAGAAAGCAGCCGGCCGGCTAATGGTTTGATCCCATTGTACAGAGAGCGCGCAACACACACACACAAGTTTTGTGTGTGTATGTGCGTGTGTGCGTACGTGTGTGTGTGGCACACATATGTGGAGGTTCCGTTGCCGCCACTGCGTCTTAATGGTCCCTGAAACTCTTCTATTCCTCTTTATCCAGAGTTGGCTTTATAATTATTAAAGTGAAACTTTATTAGCCTTGTTCTCTTCCGTTCGGTTACGCATGTCGAGCGTCACGTCAAGTCCTAATATACAAGTGTGATGGTAGTCGATCAGACCAGTTCTCATCGAAAAGCAGCAACTTATGTTCATAACTATATATACTTACATTATCTATACATTATAACTAATTAAATTAATGCAATATGAAACACCTGTTGTAAGAACAATGACGTAACACAATGCTGAGTTGTCTGTAGTCTAGCAGTGGTGTTGGAATATTGACTCTCGCATGTAGTGGTTTTTCAGTGACAGAATGCTTTAAAGAGAGAAAGTCGATCGTTTGAAAATGTGTCACTGTGTGAATAATGTCAACACAGTCCGCCGCGATAGTGGGAAGTTTAGGGTTAAAATCCCTACGGTGACATAGGTTTGAATTAATGAATTTTTCCTGATTACAGCATTGTGTTACGTCATTGTTCTTACAACAGGTGTTTCATATACTGTTTGCAGTCATTATCCATTCATTTAAATATGTTATTTGTTCATGACGTCCATGTTAAAATTTGTATTTATTATAACTAATGTCGTACGAATTTAAGTCGAGCAGCATATCAAACACCCATTGACCACCAACGATAGAATCTGGATTCTTACGTTCGTCTCCATTATTAATCAAGGTTCAATTTACATTACCAAAACCACGTAAATAAAATTATATATTCTACTTTCTCACTTATAGAGGTTTCCGGGGGTAAAAATGACGGGACACAATAATTATAAGTCTCGCTCCAGATATACAAGGTGTTTCATAATATATGCGCAGGACTTCAAGATGTGATAACTCGTCCAAAAATATGAAAAAAAGTTTCTATTAACTTACTCTCTAAAATGCACCATTTTAGAGATACAGGGTGTTAAAATTGAAAAAAAATTTCGTTTTTTGCGAATATCTCCGGAACCGTTTATCGTAAGTACAGAAAACAGCTTTTGTAAGCACTTTCTACTCATAATAAGCTATGTTTTGTGCGGAATTTTTTTTTTGCAATTATGAAGTTAACGTTTGGTTTTGTTACTTGTTCTAAATAAATTGTTAAATAAATTTTGTTTAATTAGTAAGAAAAAAATTTTATTTAAAAAAATTGACCATGTTTTTCAACATAAAAGTTGATTTTTCTCGAAAACGATCGACTTTAGAGCTTATGACCAAGAGTACTTTTTTTGTGTAGAAAACATTGGCGGTTCAAATTGGTGTCTCAAAATCGTACTTTTTCCAGTAGCGTAGAAGTTGGGGAGAAACACACCCACTACCCCTTCAAAACCTTCACCAATTATGATTTTAAAAAAAAAATTCCGCACATAGCTTATTATGAGTAGAAAATGCTTACAAAAGCTGTTTTGCGTACGATAAACGGTTCCGGAGATATTCGCAAAAAACGAAATTTTTTTTCAATTTCAACAGCCTGTATCTCTAAAATGGTGCATTTTAGAGGGTAAGTTAATAGAAATTTTTTCATATTTTTGAACGAGCTATCACATCCTGCGCATATATTATGAAACACCCTGTATAACCAAGTTGAATATAAAAACAGATTTCTAAAAATCCATCCCTGCTAAGTCGATCAAGATATAAACACTCTCAGAAACTGAGTATATACGGGTTCTTTTCACTTGATACACATACCAATACACATTGTGTGAGTGGCATAGTGCAACCCCCTTGAACCACCTCTTCCACCTCCCGCAGCCCCTTTCATACTCGTGACATGTCGAACGGAATCTACTAAATACCGAGCTGCCACTTCTTTTTCCTTTAGCTTGAATCTTACAATAGTCGAGAGCGTTCGTATGTGAAAAAGTTAAAAGATCAAAGCTAATTTAGTACTGATTTTTTACACTCAGTGCAGACGTTTTTTACACTCAGTGCAGACGTTCCTTTGTTAAGATTCCGTAAACAATGTTTTGCAGTCATGATTTAAAGTATACCGATTCTATAATAATACCAGGTCAAGCAAAATCAAAAGATACGACCAATCCACAAGTAACGGATTATCACAGTTGAAAATTTAGTATTTTTAAAATAAAACAATTTGATTTTATACACTCATATTTGGAACATGTGGTGCCACATTGAAAAAAATAAAAGAATTATTTCGCAATTTTGTGATAACGTAAGTATAGGTACTATCGTTCTTGTAATATATTTTATTTTTTTAACTTCTCATTTCATATTTTTACTACCCCCATTTTATTCTAGACTGACTCGGGGAAATATCGCATAAGTGATGTAAAACTTAACTGTGTTTGATTAGTAATCTTGTCACAGTTGAGTAAATGTACGCTCATTTCGCCGCGAAAGTGGAAAGGTTCAGGTTAGAATCCTGACTGTGACTATGATTGGTAAAATGATTTTTTCCAATATGTTTCGAATCAATTATATAATTGGCTGCTTTCCAACGAATCATTTTCAGTGTTAGGGATGTTTGCTTGGGCTCATTGAAATCAGCGCAATTTGTTCTATAAACATTTACAATTTTAAAAATATATAAAATATTTAAATTTTTGAGATATTGTGAATGCACCTTGAAAAAACGCGGATTTTTGTCAAAAATTGAAATATTTCGGAACTTTTTCAAACTTACCGCATAGCTTGTAATAAAAGATAAGCTGATTCCAATAAGCGCAAGCAAACGTCTGTATGTTTTCTATGGCTTAGAACAGAGATTCCCTAACTGTGCATCGCGAGACGATACGCATAGGTCAAATTGCAGTACAGGTCACAAATAAATTTAGAAAAAGAAATAAGAGTAGACATTTGAAAACTTCAGTCCCGATTTGAGAAGTTATGCTCAGAAAAGCAAGTTCATCCAATTCTCTTTAATTGTATTGTTCGTTAGTTTTTTATGTTTTCTAATTATTAGAATTAGAATCTAATAAATATCGAATAATTAAGATTCTATATTCTTTGGAGTTTTAGTTGAAAGCAAAGTAATTTTATTGTCTGCTAGAGCTACACACACGTATCTTTTTTTGAACGGGGCGTCGCAAAAAAATTGCAACCTGTATAGGGAGTCGCAGTAAAAAAATATTAGGAACCCCTGGTTTAAAAGTTGTATGCGTTTAAATTTCCCAAAAATAAAAAAATAAATAATGTCCATAGTTTCAAAAGTATGTACATTTGTAACACATATTTTAATAATTTTTTCTTTAAAACAAATACCTATCGATTTATCCTATTTATTGTGGCGTTATTGTCACTCAAAAATTAAATACAGAAGATAATATACCTACAGTACGTCCATAGAATTGTGATATTCTAGATGCGTACTATATATGGCATCGACGCTGATGGCCACAGCTGTTGAGCGTCTATAATCTACAAGTCTTTTCTTCTGTGTACCCATGCATATGTCGGAACATTGTTTAAATATGTTTTCTATTAAAAGTTTTATTTAAAACTTTACTTTGGATAAAAATAAAATGTAAAGTATCTTTTAGCAAATACATAACCTATAAAAAAATGAAGCTTGACATCGAAATGCTGAACGCGTATACAAAAGATGAAATAATGTATCGGTTTCCCTCACGATATTCAATTTCACAACCTATACTTAAGGAACACGGAGATAGGCTCACGTCATATTTGGAGTTGACGTGACAGGTTTTTGTAAAATGTTTTAAATATATTTGTCCTTGAAGTTGTTGCCTCCTGTAAAGGGATCTATCCATGGAACTGTCGTAATGGAATAGGAATAACCTGTACCCAACACGTGCGAGAAAAGGATACGTTAAGTTCCCCATTCGCATGCGTCAGCTGCTCCGACAACGCATTTCGATCAAATCCGCGATACTTCGGTTTATTGTGCATCAGCTGTTGCAATGGAGTACATACAATTAGAGAAAACCAAATCGTAACGGAAACATGCGCACAAAAATTCGTGAGAGCCGTCAGTGCATGTATACAAAACAAGTAAACAATGACAGCTCGTTTACCCACCCTTTAACAGGTAGAATAGATGGGTCTGAACACAAATTCGTCTGTGCGCATGGTGACGTCAGTGTTCTTCTTTGAATGTAAGCACTCTATACTTTACAACTCAAATTACGGAAACGCCTTAAAAAAACTGATTTCTTTATTGGCAATTTTTAAAAAAAATCGGTAAAAGTGTCATAGGTCACTTTACTATAAGTTCTTATAGTGTTAAAGAATAAAGATGACCGTAAATTCAATTTTTTGAAGATGTTTTTTCATAATTTTGAGCGGCAGTGCACTGTTTCAAGTCTCAGGACGCATGCGCATTCGAAACTTTCGAACTTGAGTGAGACAGATATTGACTACAACTTTAAGAGCCTCTTTCTCATTCCATTTATAAAGGTTCAATGGATCTATCTACATATTTTAGTTTAAAAAGGCGACCTATTTTATTCATGCATTTTTTCCGTTAATTTACATATTTTTTTACTCTAAAGATACGCTTATAGTATGTATAAAAAAACCGACTGAAACTATGCTTTATTAAATATTTATGAATTCTTTATCGCTATATAATATATAAAAACACGACCGTTGATTTTTTTATCCGATTGATATTTTTTTTTTAAGTGTAAACCAATTTGCTAACTTAGTATTTTTCAATTACATAGATATGCAATCTCATAAATTCATTTGACAAGAAAATTATTGTTTTGTTTCTGAGAATTGTGAAATTTGTTAATCTTAACTTATTAACGAAATAATGACTGTACTTTGTTTTGCATGAACACAGCCATTTTGTAAGTTTTTCCTTCTTTTATTAAATTTATTCTTTACGTACAAAAATTACCTGTCGGATTTATCGCGTGTCGGCTAGCTTATTACTCAAATAATCTACCGAGTTATTGAAAAAAACATACTTTTTGTTGTTACAACTTTAATGTATTATTCAATTTATTACCAAGATTGATTCTAATTCGATAATGGTCTTTATAATATATAACATTAAAGGTGTAATACGGAACTAGATCTTTACCTAATACATATCCACTTTAACTCAAAACTCTAATGGTTTCGTATATCGTTCTTGAATAGATTTGTTTTTTAATTTTGAAATAAAAAAAAGATTTGTGCATTTATAAATTACAATGAGCCATTTTCCTGTGAGTAGTTCCTTCAATTATCCACTAGAGGCAGCACTTGTGGTAGGTACAAACATTATTTATTCCCCATTATAGTGTCGTGTCATTTTAGTGGTATAACTTAATTATTTAATTAATTTATTAATAACAATAATTAAGTTAAACCACTAAAATGACATGACACTAATAAGGAATAAATAATGTTTGTACCTACCACAAGTGCTGCCTCTCGTGGATAATTGAAAAAACTATTCTCAGGATAATTGGTCATTGCGCTCGTTCGGTCCAGTTATTATAGCTTATGTCCTAAAGCAAAGTATCACCTATATTGAACAGTAAAAAAAATTGAAATTCGTTCATTAATTACTGAGAATAACCCTAATTTTAACCCGGGCGAACCGGGCCGGTAAGTTATTATGCCTATGTCGTAAAGCAAAGTATCACTTATTGAACAGTGAAAAAAAAAATTCAAATCGGTTTTCTGAGATTACCCCCGATTTTCGCCCAGGAGAATCTGGGCCGGCCAGTTTCAATTATACATCTAAACCTTCTTCGTGAAAACCGGAACAAAATCCGTTCAGTAGTTACGGAGAAATCGATCTTCTGAGATTACCTCTCATTTTTCACCCGGGTGAAGCCGGGCCGGCTAGTTACTATAGCTTATGTTCATCTCCATTGCGAAAGATTCCCCGTGTGCGAAATTTCACAGATATTGGTTGAGTAGTTAGAGGCGTGAAATCGGAACAAACAAACAAACTCACTTTCGTATTAAATTATAATATTAGTTAGGATTTTTACATCTAGGTACTAAGGTTATAAAAATTCACAGAATAAACCCATAAGTTTGGCCAAAATAGGAAGATACGGGTAAATTAATCTAACCGTGAAGGAAAAATAAAAGGAATAAATTAATAAATTTTAAATGCGAAGTAAAAAATAAAATAATGTTTGAAGCGAAATGTGTACTGGATGATAAAATAAAAAATGAACATCTAGAGCAGGGGCGTAGCGAAATATTATAAAATAGGAAGGTTTGTTTTTTTATTATAATATAAATACACAAATAGGTACCTACTTATGTTTATTTTAGATAATCTGTCAACAGTTCATGTATAGTTCTCTTAACTAAGATTTAAAGTAGTTAACAGATTTTTTGTGTCAATAAAACAACGGAATGACAGTTTTTTTAAAACATTCTTGTACCTTGTACCACCAGCACTGTTTAAGCTATTGATTTGAGGGATGGGAAATGTGTACGTACAGTATATACAAGAATATCTAGATCAAAACCTAGTAAGATATTTTATAAATCATTTCAAAAAAAAAACTGAATATACCTACCTATATCAAGAGGCCAACGTTTATAGCTTTAAAATAACTTTAGTTAGCTTTTACAAAAAATATTTCTACAAGTTAAAATTTTGTCAGCCAATTTTAGGACGTATAGTAAAAATCAGATAGTACCTATACAAGATGTATCATTGAATTGAGAACATATATAGTAATAAATTAATGAGTGCAACAAGGAAAACATAAAAAAATGAGTAGTGCGACAAAGGTAGAATAAACATATCTAACTAAAATTACCCTGTATATTCAAACTTATCTTAGTGTTTTGGAAATCATATTTTTTTCAAGACAGTTGATACAGATTTTTCTTGATTTCATTGAAACTTTTTTAGACTTCCTAGTTGTTTTTTTTGCATAAATGATCCTTAAAACGAAATGTATTTTTTTACATGCTATATACAGACGGTAAATGAAAAAAATTATGTGCGTAGCTTTAATAGAATATTTACCTCTAGTTTAAAAAAATTTATTTACAGGGCGTGTCGTTGTGTTATTTAATAAAAATGTATGTATGCATGCTATCGTATACTAAAAATAGAGAATTAATTCGGGGGTTGTAAGTTATACCCATATGTGTTTGCGTGAACACCGAACACCCTTGTGAGGGTGGGTGGTCCGCCTGGTTTGTAGCCGGCAACTGTTTATCGTCATAGGATCTGTGGACACGTGTGTGCAAGGTTCGTTATAGGACAGAGGTACTAGGGTCGTTCGAACATCGGACTACAGAGAACTCATACATCATAATCTTTACATAGTATACAATGAAGTCGCTTTCCGCGTCTGTCTGTCTGTCTGTTTAACCGCTAACTCCTCCTAAACCACGCAACGGATTTCGATGCGGTTTTCACCGATCAGTTAGATAATCTTTCACAGAATGTTTATATATAGCGAACGAGCGAAGCGAGTGTGTAGTTTATTGCACCCGGGCTAAGCCGAACGGGGCCGCTAGTATATTATATTAAAGAGTGAAGTTAGTACGACTGTGAAATATATAAGTAAATTTATATTGGTGTTTCAGCCATATTAAATAATGGATTCTACACTATTAGAAAAAATAATTTTGTCACGCTGGAATAAATGACAGCTCAAAGAGCCATTTTCCTGAGAATAGTTACTTCAATTATCCACGAGAGGCAGAACTTGTGGTAGGTACAAACATTATTTATTCCCCATTAGTGTCGTGTCATTTTAGTGGTGTAACTTAATTATTTAATTAATTTAATAATTAAGTTATACCACTAAAATGACACGACACTAATGGTGAATAAATAAGTGCTGCCTCTCGTGGATAATTGAAAGAACTACACTCAGGAAAATGGGTCTTTCGCCGCGATAGTGGAAAAGTTCGGGTTTGAATCCCGACTGTGACAACGGTTGATAAAAATGATTTTTTCTAATAGTGCAGAATCCATTATGTAATTTGGCTGAACCATCAATATAAATTTACTTATAATATATTATTAAATCACCTACGAGAAACGTTCGTAACAATAAATTATTATAATATAAATATATTATTATAATTATTATTATTACCCAATGACGTCACGTTACAATACTAAATCAGAAAAATTAACCGAGAACAGTGTGGTGCAGTGGTTAGCGTCGCGGCCTCTGGATCAAACTGTAGTGGTTCGAATGTCATTTCGTTTTAAGTTATTTGTTATTTGATTTGATGTAATTAAAAGACGCTAATAACCTAAGTTGGCGGCGCGTCTATAATCTACAATAAATAAAATAAAATAACGCTGGACGTGAAAGCTTAAACACTTGGATAAAATTGAATGAATGTGTGAAATTGAACAGACCTCGTATAAACTCTGCTTATTTCATGTATTTAGTAAATTTATATAATATTTAAATGATTCTTGTCTAAATAAATATTTACCAGCACTTATGTGCGCAACGAACGGTGGACAATGAATATTCAACTCGTATATATGCAAGTGGAATTCATTTGACAACCAACAACAGGGGTACCACTACCGACATTATTGTGTATAATATGTACTAATGAATATCAAAGGCTGCTATCGTTTGTACAAACTACAAACTCCATGCAGAAAATTAATCAACAAATAACTTACAGTCGGTCAATAATAGACAATAATTAATAATGGCCATTGTTAGAATTTACAGCGCTGTAATATTTCTGTCTCACTCAGGGTCGGATTAACCATGTCGGGGCCCCTAGGCAATGCAATTCTCGGGGCCCCTTTTCAGCCGTTTGAAGATGATCAGCTCTTTTCAAGTTGATGAAGGTAGCGTATTGTATGATTCATACAATACGCTATACGTAACGCATCCATATTATTAGTTCTACTACTCGATACTAGATGGTTCTGTTCTGTAAGTATGAAGTATTTCATCAACTGACAGCATGCGTCGAAAAAAAGCAATAATACCTATTGTCATTGAGGATACAAATTTTCCAATTAAATTTTCACTCTATGAAACATTTTCAATTTCTTTTGTGCGCGCGCAGGGCCCCTAGCCGATGCGGAGCCCCTAGGCAGTTGCCTACTCTGCCTAATCCGGCCCTGGTCTCACTTAACCTTATGTAATATCAAATTTGTTAGAAAGTGACAAAAATTTCATAGCACTTTTATTTCTAACATTGACTCTACTGAATAGTGTTATTCAATTTATTGCTCACTTCTGGTTTAAGAGCTAGTTATCAAAAATTGCAAGATTTTGGTATATGGGCTAATATTTTGAGATTAGCCAGTTTTTAAATATACTAGTCAGCAAGTCAGCGGTCGGGATACCTGGTGTCGGGGAGCTTTAAAAGATGCAAAAAAAACTAGTGATTTTTAAAAGATGAAATTTGGTACAGGCCCCCCTAAACTTACTAAATTGATTTTGATGCAGCTTACCGGGTGCAATTTTTATACATTTTATTTTATACATTCATAAACAACATTATCGAATAAGTATTTTTTGTAATCATTATTACTTGAAAATAATTTTAATAGTATATTGTGTGACTAGTATGCTAAATACATCTTTATGCGTCAGGCGCGATGTTTTCAGCACGAGTAGTAGGAGAGCGCTCACGAGCCTTGGCGAGTGAGCATCGCGAACCGAATACGAGTGCTGAAAACATCGCGCCTGACGCATAAATATTTAGCATACGTGTTGCACACTATACTTTATATAACACATGCACGCTTTTAGACTTTAATTGAATAATTTTATGTCACTGACAGAAGTACATCTCATAATAAAAACATTGGGCTCGATACAATATTTAATCACTTCGTTACCATAGTAACCATATTTCATTTATAACACCGAAAAGAGATACAAAATGTTCATTAGATAACGGGTTTTTCAAATGTTTTTCCATTATTCATCGAAAAGCGTTTCATAATGGATCATGACGTCACTTGTCAATAAACGGCCATTTAAAGTCCGCAAAACTGATACGAAAAAACACTAAAAGCGTGCATGTGTTATATAAAAGAATTTATTTCATCAAAAAGAAATTACGAAGTTAAAAATATTCGAGCATTTTGTACATGGATGTATTTAGCACCTATTCACACAATTTCAGTTTTACATGGAATTCCCTATGGATATTAACGGTAGCGAAGCCGCGGGAAAAGACTAGTACAAATAAAAAATTTCTTTATGCATATTACTTGAGCGTATGTAACAAATTGTTATTAGATATAATAAAATACTTTGTTGCGATATCTGACAGTAAAAATATTTTTATAAAATCAAAATAAGCATATAACTGATGTAAACAATAAAAAAACGCGAAAAATTTCATTAAAAACAGTCCAAGGACAGCTCGCAGGTACATTTCATAATCTGTATAAAGGTCGATATAGGTATTTTCAATAACCATTACATTCGAGTCGTGATCGCTTCTTCTGGTTTCCTTTCCTTCTACAGTAAGACGCAGCCATGAGGAAACTTATTAACAGTCATGGAAGGCGTGTCCTCTGTCTCCCTTTTTAGGGTTCCGTACGTCCGAACGGAAGCCTATTACTGAGTCTACGATGTCCGTCCGTCCGTCTGTCACGAGGCTTTATCTCACAAACGGTAAGAGGTAGCTATAGTTGAAATTTTCACAGATTGTGTGTTGTTGTGGCATATGAATCCTGGAAAATAATAATTATAGAATTAAATAATCAATTAATTTTAACAATTTAATGTTTTTTAATTTACTACAACACTGACACCAGTCGTACTTCTGTACTGTATCTACTATAGAGCGTCTAATATCATCGGTCGACTGGCTCAGTTGGTATAGCATTCAACTAAAGATCTAAAGGTCACTGGTTCGATCCCGGGTTTCGGATCACAATATTCGTGCGGTTGTCTATTGCCCACGAGAACGGAGCACTTATTTCACAATATACTAATTTTTTCATTAAAAATTAATTTAATTAAATTTTATACGGAAATATTTTGAAACACTAAAAAGAATAAAATCAAATATAAGTAAAGAAACTTTTTAAAAACAAGCTTATATAAATAAATCTGTTAATTTTTTACCTCTACCTAACTCCTTATTTTTATTATTGGACGGAACCCTCGATGCGCGAGTCTGACTCGCACTTGGCCGGTTTTTATTCACACACACACACATACGCAGTATTATTATGTATGTAGGCAGGTAGTAATAAGGATTGGTTACCGTGAAGTCGACAGCGATATCGGAAGCTTTCCGCTTAATAAAAGATGAATGCGATGCAGGCCCAGTGTTCTTTTGCACTGTCGTGGCCAACACGGATCCGCTTCAATTCAGATCTCGGAAGTAATTTGTACTAACGAATCCTAACCTCACTTTGCCCTTTACTTCAATTTATTTCGATCGATGTTACACGTCCTATTTATATGTAAAAGAATATAACTTTTCGAGGAGTGAGTAATCAAACTGTTCCACTCTAAGACGTATTATATTAATCTTATTTATTCATTTTTTCATTTATTCATTTACTAGCGGCCTCGTCCGGCTTCGCCCGGGTGCTAAGAAAGCCCAGGTGCAATACACTACTCACTCGCTTCGCTCGTTGGCTTGAATATTATAAATACACTACACACTCGCTTCGCTCGTTCGCTTGAATATTATAATTACATTACTCACTCGCTTCGCTCGTTCGCTATATATATAAACCTTCCGTGAAAAATTATCTAACTGATGGTGAAAACCGCATCAAAATCTGTTGCGTGGTTTAGGAATTACATTACTCACTCGCTACGCTCGTTCGCTATATATATAAACCTTCCGGGAACAATTCCGTCATACATGATTTTTGCGTAACTTTAACCGTTTACGCAGCGCACGCAACGGAAGCTCTCAAAAGGAATATTTTTTTCCGTTTTTGCAACATTTTTAATGAACACATTGATCGATACTCAGTAGTGCTTCTATTGTACAAAGTGCAGAATTTACCAATTTTATAATATTAAGTTTAGATTTATTTATTTATTTATTGAAGTAAAATTTCTTAGGCAGCACTGCCTCGACGATTTGAAGGGTAAAATACTGGCTCGATCAAACGAAAATAGGTGGCAAAAATGGTGTGACGCGAATTACCATAACAACCCTAAATAAATCAACAATTAATGTAGTCATGGCTCGTTCTGCTAAATTTATTTTATATTAATCATAAATAAGAAGTATTTACACGAGACATGTCTTTTTCTAAATTGTATATTACAGAATCAATTCAATTTCAATTCAATTAAAATTTTTATTCCGAAAAAAAAATAGGTTTACAAATTTATATAATTATATATACTCGACAACTAAGCTCACTAGCGTTTAATTAATTAATTTTGAACTTGTGGCAATCGCTGATGACCTGATATCTCGAGCGTCTATAATCTACAATCAGTCCACCCTTTTGGAGACCGAGCCAATCACATCAATATTTTGTAAAGCTTCTATATTGTTGAATAGCTACATGAAAAATATTTTATCTCACTGACTTCAGCACTTTTAAAGCTCCGTGTTTTTTATACAACTAGTTGTGAATCCAGATCACATTTTCACGTTATATGATAATTTTCGTTAGGTCGATTTCAGACAAGAACTTTTTACCTTGATATTTGTGCTTTTGCTCTTATATTTTGTTCTCTTAAATTACAGCTAGTTATAACATTTTTCTTTTAAAAATATTTCATTGATAGTATAAAAAAATGGGTATGTAGTATCGCGGGTACAAGTAGATGACGTTAATACCGTTAAACACAAATAATTGTTTTCATTGTCATTGAAAATCGAATTGACACTTTTACCAGCTCTCGGGCTAGAACCCGGGAACTGGGAACTTGTAATAGAGGAACCATAGCAACGCCATGTAAACAGCAGCATTGCTACACTCTCGGCCATTCTCAAGCCCGGTTGTTCTCGTCAAAAACATAAAAAATAAATTAATATGTTAATTTTTTATTTCAAAATTGTCATTGAAAATCGAATTGACACTTTTACCAGCTCTCGGGCTAGAACCCGGGAACTGGGAACTTGTAATAGAGGAACCATAGCAACGCCATGTAAACAGCAGCATTGCTACACTCTCGGCCATTCTCAAGCCCGGTTGTTCTCGTCAAAAACATAAAAAACAAATTAATATGTTAATTTTTTATTTCAAAATTGTCCTTGAAAATCGAATTGACACTTTTGCCAGCTCTCGGGCTAGAGCCCGGGAACTGGGAACTTGTAATAGAGGAACCATAGCAACGCCATGTAAACAGCAGCATTGCTACACTCTCGGCCATTCTCAAGCCCGGTTGTTCTCGTCAAAAACATAAAAAACAAATTAATATGTTAATTTTTTATTTCAAAATTGTCATTGAAAATCGAATTGACACTTTTACCAGCTCTCGGGCTAGAACCCGGGAACTGGGAACTTGTAATAGTGGAACCATAGCGACGCCATGTAAACAGCAGCATTGCTACACTCTCGGCCATTCTCAAGCCCGGTTGTTCTCGTCAAAAACATAAAAAACAAATTAATATGTTAATTTTTTATTTCAAAATTGTCATTGAAAATCGAATTGACACTTTTACCAGCTCTCGGGCTAGAACCCGGGAACTGAGAACTTGCAATAGAGGAACCATAGCGACGCCATGTAAACAGCAGCATTGCTACACTCTCGGCCATTCTCAAGCCCGGTTGTTCTCGTCAAAAACATAAAAAACAAATTAATATGTTAATTTTTTATTTCAAAATAGTCATAATTTAGTGTTATAAAAAACAAAATATATTAGTGTCAATTCAAAAATTGTTTGTAAGTATAAAAGTTCTGTAGCGAATTATGGTGATACTTGTGAGCTATAAGCGGAGAGTAATTTGTTGTGATAAGTGATTTAGCGTGCATAAATTAATGCATAATTTGAAGTGTAAGACATTTATCTTTGTGATGTAAGCTGTACGTACATCAGCTTTGTCTGCTTGAAACCATGAGATTCCTTTAACGTGTTATTTGCCTCCATTCCCACAGGGTTGATACGAGCTACGACTTACGAATTATAACTAGTTCGATCACCGGTTGTTAATCAGTAGATAACTAAAAGCTCCTTTGTCTACACTGCAAAAACAAGTCAAAGAGAAAAATACGAATAAAATTTTTCCTCTTCGACTTGCTCAATGTTCCGCTTGAGAATGGCCGAGCGTGTAGCAATGCTGTTGTTTTAATGGCGTTGCTATGGTTCCTCTATTACAAGTCTCCAGTTCCCGGGTTCTAGCCCGAGAGCTGGTAAAAGTGTCAATTGGATTTTCAATTTATTATTAAAAAAAAAAATGAATTGGTGCTAGGCCCAAATAACCTTAGCTGTTTAAAACACAATTTTTTTGCTCAATGTTTCTTCAATATTGACGGTTTAGGAGACAGCTAAGGAAAATTAATTTGGTTGTAAAATTTAAAAGCCGAAAATTTTTTGTTATTTAATTAAAGCACTATAAAAAAATGGACTGTGTGCCTCACCCACATAAGCGCACGTTCGAAGTTATACTTCATACTTTTTTCATTAGAACACGTTCCGTTGGAGTTTTTAGCATTTTTAATTTTAACTCTATACTTATATTTATTTTTGGCATAATATTATGATAGTTTATCAAATTTTCCTTAAGCCATGGAAACATAAGTATCCAAAGCCTGCTTACAAAATTACACTATTTTGAAACGTCAAACAATTGATTTTTAAAATTATAAAATTTATAACGATTTTTCCTGGGATCGATTTTTCCCCCCCAAAACTCCCTTTCAGTAAATTTCATCCAAATCGTTAGAGCGGTTTTATCCCTGCCAGCGTTTAATTTATTTTTATGTCGGTATTTTTTGACTCGAGGTTATTCCAAAAACTAAAAAAGTATAACTTCAAAATTTTAGTCTGTGCCCACATCATTCGAGAACGTGTAAACCGATTTTGATGAAATTTGATACACTATCAGTAGATGCGCAAACTTAAAGTATTGGTTACTTTTTACTGGCTATTATGTTTGGGTTAAGTAGGAGTGCCGTCAAAGGCAACAATAATGTGAGGATCAATAATCTGCGGACAAAATCGATGCTTATATGCAACAACTCGTATAAAAATTGGGGTTAGTTAAATATATTATAGTTTTAAAAGTGTACATGTCGATACAAATTAACACGCTGGTAAATTTTTTTATGTCTACCAACAGCTAGCGTTATTTGGGCCTAGCGCCAATTCATATTTTCAATTTATTATTGAAGTGAAAACTTTCTTAGGCACGTTAGGCACTGTTTGCCTGGGTACTGAAAAAATGTGAAGCGTTCGCAGCTACTTCCGTAAGAATTCGCAACATACTTATATCATAAAAAACGGCCGTGTACTGCACACTGCCACCCATAGCGCAGTTGAGTTCTATACATAGGAACCTGGGTTCGAGACCTGATAGTAGCGTAGAATTTTTGGCGTTTTTTTTCTACATGATATTTATTTATATATTTTTTTATTTTTGTTATATTCTTTCTTTGACAATAATTATAATTTTTTTGAAACCAAGGTGGAATTAATTAAAAATACAATTTTAGTGATAAATTATTTATAGTTCATAAATGCGCTATAATAGATGACGCAAAAAATTAGAAAATCTGAAGTTTTTACTTCTGTCGTGTGGTCATAAGCACACACCCATTTTTACTTCCCACCTCTACTATGGTAGGGAAGTAATGGATTTAGTCCGAAAAAAATATTTCGAGATTTTAACAGATCTTCACGTTTTGAGACCCTAGCAATCGTTTAAAATCATTTTCTGACTGATGTCTGTATGTGTGTGTGTGTATGTGGTCAATTTTTCGCCTTCGATATCGTAAAAACGGCCATGCCGATTGTTCTATTGTGTTTATCAGCCTTTAACTTAGATCTGATTAGATTTTGAGTCAAATCGGTTCAGTGGATCCTGAGATATTAAAAAAAGCGTTCTCAATGTCACGTATTAACATAGGTGAAAAAAAAATATAAATGAATTCTAGATGTTATAATATGAAAAAAATGTAAATATTTTTTTTCTCTGAAATGTATAGTTTTCGAGAAAAAAAATATTTTACTAAAAAAAATAAAAATTATACGTAAATCAAGGTAACCATGATTTTTGTTATATTAAGCTAGCCATCAGTAGATCACCAAACAAAAAATTCGACTGATGACCAGTCCTATACTTCCCACCTAGTAAATATTTGCAAAAAATAAACACTCTTTTTTTTATTCTTTGACTAGGCCCAAATAACCTTAGCTGTTGGTGGTCTTTAAAACACAATTTAATTTTTATTCTTTGAAAAAAGCATGGCCCTCTTTTTTGTTTGGTGATCTATTGATGGCTAGCTTAATATAGCAAAAATCATGGTTACCTTGATTTACGTACAATTTTTATTTTTTTTAGTAAAATATTTTTTTTCTCGAAAACTATACATTTTAGAGAAAAAAAATATTTACATTTTTTTCATATTATAACATCTAGAATTCATTTATATTTTTTTTTACCTATGTTAATACGTGACATTGAGGACGTTTTTTTGAATATCTCAGGATCCACTGAACCGATTTGACTCAAAATCTAATCAGATCTAAGTTAAAGGCTGATAAACACAATAGAACAATCGGCATGCCCGTATGTTGTTCCGTTCTTAAGATATCGAAGGCGAAAAATTGACCACATACACACACACACACATACACACATACACACATACACACACACATACAGACATCAGTCAGAAAATGATCTTAAACGATTGCTAGGGTCTCAAAACGTGAAAATCTGTTAAAATCTCGAAATATTGTTTTCGGACTGAATCCATTACTTCCCTACCATAGTAGAGGTGGGAAGTAAAAAGAGGGCCATGCTTTTTTTCAAAGAAAAAAAAAAGAGTGTTTATTTTTGGCAAATATTTACTTGGTGGGAAGTATAGGACTGGTCATCAGTCGAATTTTTTTTTTTTAATAACAAATTCAACAATTATTGCTACACGCTAGGCTATTCTCCATTATAATCCATTGCTAATAATTTTATCTCAGAAGAGCGTTAATACTAGCATAAGACTAAGTAATATTTTTTACTGTGTAGTTTTGTTAATTTTGGTGTCACGAATTCACCAGTCGTCGGTTCATTCGACTGTGATTACTTGTGATCTTTGTCATCATTATTCAGGGCATCGGTGATGACAGTTAATTCAAGAATATACTGCCCTTTTATGCCCTTTTCGTGAAATTACTTCACGAGTAAGGCAAACGGTGAAACAAGACAACTGCGTTTCAATTTCAGAGCTGAAGTAAAGAATACGTAATATTCTGAAAGGAAAACTTTTTTTTGTGTAGAACATCCGTTTGAATTAATTTAATGTTTGCCAAGAAAAATTTTGGACCACACACAAACTTTGTCTGAATTGTCAGTACTGTGAAATATTTATGTTTGCTCGAATAAAATATTAATTGAAATTCTTCATGTAAACAGTTTTTTTTGTTTTTTAGGAAAATAATGTTTTCTATAGCTTGCGTAATTTATTTTTAGCTGTTTATGCTAACTTGTTGTGGTATGTAGTTGAAATAACACATAATTATTGTCATTTCTTTAACCAGAATAGTTTTTATTTTTTATTTATTGTAGATTATAGACGCGTCGACAACTTAGGTCATTAGCATCAGAATAGTTTTTAAGGTTCCGTACCTCAGTATGGAACCCTATTACTTTGCCTACGATGTCTGTCCGTCCGTGTGTCCTTCCGTATGTCACAGGGCTCTATCTCACAAACGGTAAGAGGTATAGTTAGTTGAAATTTTCACTGATTGTGTGTTATGGTATGAATCCTGGCAAATAATATGTTACGGAAATTGTTTATACCGTTTTATTATGGCCATAAAATATACTTTTATTAGTTACGTAGTTATACACGTGTGGAACGCGCGTCGCCGTTCGCCGGAGTGCCCCTGACGTCCCCCCATCCGCCTGGGGACCATTCACCGTGTGCCGTGTTGGCACAATTAGTTCTCTGCCAGTGCCGCTAGGCTAATACATACGCCTTGTTGTTATTGTCTATGGTTGTGGTAATTGTCTATGGTTATACGCCAGTGAACCTAAATCAGTAGTACAATAGTCATCAGCCGAACTGAAGCGCCACTGCTCTTGATGCGTGTAACAAATAATTAGAATTATTTATTTTGTTGTAGGTACTAGCAGTAATTGATTCGTTGGTAATGTGTGACATTTATTATTTACTTTAGTTAAGAGTATTCTCTACTGGATGTTACCCCCTGCATTCTTCATCTCAAATCTTTTCCCTTCGTCTAAAAACGGTTACCGCTCTCCCGACCGCGACGCCAAATGAAGGACCAAGAATTTCACTACAGATTCTACAGGCGAAAGATTAAAAAAAATTCCTGGAAAAACGTACAACTTTTTAAAAATTACGTAATATTTCACACGTAGTTAAAACTTTTTTCAAAACATTCACCTGTAGGATTTGTACTTTGTAGTATGATTCTTGGCAATTATCCGAATCCTTTAACTTTTAAAATAGCTTCGGAAGAGCGGTAACCGTGTTTAGGCGAGGGGAAAGGATTTGAGATGAAGAGTGCAGGCGGTAACTTCCGGTAGAAATGTTTAAGATAGTGAGTCCATGCATAGTTCGAGCTTGGGCTTGGCATTTGTACCTGTCGGTAGACTCGTACTTTTCCACACGGCCACCTGGCTTACTGTGTTTGAAACCTTAAAACAGATAAACATGCTGAGCTTTGTTTCACATGTCAACCACTTCCGAGTATTTCCGTTACATATAATATTTCTAAAGTGCCACCCCAGTATGAGACATTAGACGTTATTTACGTTAAAAATATAATTATTTTTTCCATTCCTTCATCGAGAAGTTATACATGAAACTAATGAAAAGAATAGTTGTACGTTTTCTTCTGATCCGGTTCAATACTTCGCGCTTGAACGCACGCGGATTTTTATTCGACTCCGGAGTCAAATTACTCGTATAAAACGTGCTCTCTGTGATCGCTGATCCTTCTACTGATCTGTGATGGGCCGGGGATACTTTGACAGAATGGTTAACTAGTGGGGCCGCCAAGCGACAAATCCAACTTCAACCTTGCACTTTGTGATAGAGAGATGCCACTCGGTACGAATGTTGGTCGGACCCATATCTTCACTTAAGACGTGAAGGCATTTTGGGCCCTACGACCGGGCCCCTAGGCAGGGTGGTTGCGTAACTTTCAGGGGCAAAACGTCTGTAACTCAGCAACCGTTCCTCGCACAGTCCTGAGGATTGTCACATTGGATTCAACGCACTCAATTTCATACGAGACGGCCCTCAAACTAACTCCGAAACCTCCACCAGCCCGCGTATAGGGGTGAAATATAAGTAGTCCATTGATCTTTTCAATTAAAGTTGCATTTATAATACGTTAGCTAGAAGAGGACAGCTTGGTGTATTGGTCAGCGTGCTGGCTTTTGGAGCAAGCTGTCGTGGGTTCGAATCCCACTGAACTCATAGATGTTTTATGATATCTTTTAGTTTTAAGTGATGATGCTATTTGATGTAATTAAGACGCTAATGACCGAAGTTGTTAACGCGTCAGCTATAAAATCTACACTAAATAAAATTAAACGTTACACTAGATTTTTGTATTTATTGTAAATTATAGACGCGTCGACAACTTAGGTCATTAGCGTCTTGATTACATCAAAATAACAATCAACTTAAAACTAAATGACATCACAAAACATGCATGAGCGGAGGCGGGATTCGAACCCACGACAGTCTGATCCAGAGGCCACGACGCTAACCACTGGATCACACCGTTCCCATTGATTTTTGTAATATGTGCATTGAAAGTGCATTTTTACTGATTTGTTTTCGGGAACGAAAGTTCGCTTTTTCACGCCATGTGACGTAAAGTAAAAGTCGCGCATGCACAGATCAAAATTATACTGTTTTCGTCCCTTGGGAAATTCTTTTCGAGCCGCAAGAAAGTGAAAGTGGCGCCATCGTACGCGATGATTGTAAACTATATATGACAGTTCGCCTAACCTACAATATCCATTTACGGTGTTTTTGTAAATATTTTATGTTGTTCTTTCAAAGCACTTAATACATAAAAAGTACCGTGTGTTATTAGGGCAGACAGTTGGCGTTTGCGACTCGTGTCTTAATAGTATATTGTGCAACAAGTGCGATAAGTTGTCGATTGTCCACGAACGAAGTGAGTGCGCTCATTCGCTCGAGTTTTATTTAAAAGCGTGCGCCAAGTGTAATTTACGCACGCAAATAATACGCTAAAGCCATGGAAACTGTATAGGGTAGGCAATGATCTATTTGCCGACCAAAATAACGTGCGCCAAGGTAGTACTTATCCCGCATGTGTAATAAAAAAAATAATTATTAGACGGCTAAAAGTTCATTGTAATAAATGGATTTTTTGAAACAGATCGTCTTAAAACAACAAGTTTTTGAGATAATGAGAAAGCATGTTTTTGGAGTTCTGTAAAGGATTGAAGTTAGGAGTGACTTTGGCAGGGTTACTGAAATCTTGTTTTGTTTTAAAGTATCTATAGATTCTAGATGATATTATCTGAGCGTCTTTTGGCAGGCACCAAAATTATATTAGGTTGTAATATTACGCCGTTACTTTCAGATTTGATATGTCATAATTTTTAACAGGTCAAATTAAACATAATGTAAGCCAATTATTATTATTAACCAAATTTGTAAGTTATAATACGCTTAATTAGTTGTTGGTAAAATATTTTGTAAAATCTCCTTTCGTAAAGTAACCCCAATTTACAGTAGTATTTTGTCTTTGCCTTTGGCGAACACATAATGAGGAAGATTCTGTCCGTTGATACCAACACACACACACATCCTAACTCAATTCTTTCTATTTTCTCTTGTGTGTGCATATACAGCATGATTTCCTAAAACTTATTGATAAGACGTTTGTTTATTATTGGACATAAAGTTAATGCCATGTTTGTTCGATTGAATTTTATTTGCAGATATAATAACCTTTTTTTTAAATTCAGAATTATTCATACCTATATAGGTAATGAAAATATTAAATCGAAATTTAATGTGTACCGCAGTGGTATAAATTTACATTCGGAAGGTATACACTATACAGTAACCTTTCTTTAAGTCGTTGTTTGTTAATTTAATGATTCTAGTCTTTCCCCTCATGCTCCTTACTGTTTTCAACCGAAGAACCGAAGTTCCCACTCCTGCTATAACTTAGATAGTTTCTATATGATTGGCTTGGACTAAGAAGAATTAAATGACTTTAATTAAGCCAGTGCTTTTTTATATAATTTAATAGCCCTGTAGATTGTAGATTATAGACGCTCGACAGCTAAAGTCATCAACGAATATTCTCTGCGTGTAACATTTCATTCAAATCGGTTGTCCCCTTTAGACGTGATGAAGTAACAAACAGAAAATAAGTTTCGTATTATCACTCGGAAACTGCTGAATCGACGGGAATAAAAAGTAGCCTGTGGGTTAATTCGGGTTATAAATTACCTTCATGTAAAATTTCATTCAGATCGGTTGCGCTGTTGAGACATGATTGAGTAACAAACATACATACCAACAGATTTTCGCATTATATAATATACTAGCTGTCCGGCCTGGCTTCGCCCGGGTGCTATGAATTTAATGCCTATTTTGACAGTTAATGCAATAATCTGTTTTCCAAAATACACAAATACATGATGCGTAACTATGGAAACGTAGAACGCATCATTAATTTACGACCTCCTGTTTTTCCAACACCATAAGTATCCCTCGGGAACAGTTTTTCTGGATAAAAAGTAGCCTATATCCTTTGTCAGGCTTTAAGGAATCTCTTTGCCAATTTTCGTCGAAATCCGTTCAGTGGTTAAGCCGTGAAGAGGTAACAAACAAACAAACAGACAGACAGACAAACACACTTTCGCATTTATAATATTAGTTTAGATTTCCTGAAATGACATTCTTTAAATTTATGCAACGTCGGTTTTATAAAAATGTTAACTAATCGCAAAATTACGACAAATTCTCGTTAAAATTCTTTTAAAACATTGTTTGCTTTTATACTACAAGTATGCATATTTTGTAAGGTGTGAATTACGATTGCAAAGAAAACTTATAATTGCGAGAATGTTAGGTTATATTAAAATATATAACCGAAGTTAATGTGTAAATAAGACTCTTGATGTATGTAGTCTAGACTCACCAGTCGTAGGTCTCTGGTCTAGACGCACTTTAATATGCCTTTTCTGCATTACTTAAGTAGTTTTATAACAACGTGGCAAAGTTCACGTGTACATTACAAGCACAATGAATGCCGAGATTAATTGCAAACTATACTCGGCTTTGCAATTTGCATTCGCTGTAATTCTGTTAAAATATATGGGGTTGGTTATTTAAATGTCAAAAGTGGGTTTTAAATTGTTATGGATATCTTCAGAAATTTGCTTTATTTTGCATATAATGTTAATAACACAATAAACAATGGAACAAAATTATTTTTGACAGTAGGTATATCTATACAAAAATAAAAAGAAAATGGGTATCTCTGTATCGCGGCTACAGACAGATGACGTAAATACCGTTAAACACAAATAGTTGTATTCGTTGTCTTGGAAATACAGCCACTTTTATTTATCTTATAAAATCAAATCTTCGTAAAATATAATAAATATCTAAAATAATTGTAATTTTATTATTTTTTATTTTAAATTGTTATCCAGTACCTATATGTATAATATAGGTATTTTCATTATTAAACAAGCCGTGAGGTGGGTCGTTTATTAGGACTAAAGTGCGACCCTTGAGGTCCACACGACGAACTTCCCAGTTTGATAAATATTTAATAATAATAATTAAATTAGATATTACACAGAAAAGTAATCATTTTAATCATTAAAACATAATTATCATTTATTTAAAACAATAATAAAAAAAAATAAAAAACCGCTGAACTGAGTTTTATAAAATTTATGTCTGATCAAAATGACGTTAACACGCCTCGATTGACACCCTTACGAAGTCGATATAATTTTTTATTCGCGAGATATTGTGTAAAATCTACTTTTTTGGAGTCTATTTGGTTAAGAAAAAAGATCGACTGAACCGATTTTGAAAAAATTTCTTTCAGATTATATTTACGTTAATACGCGTCGATTGGCACCCTATAATGTAGTCGATATCATTTTTCATTCTAGAAATTTCGTCTTAGAAAGAAATGGACACATACGTACGTACGTACACACACACACAGATATCTTTCTAAAAATAGTGTAGTGACCTTGAAACATAAAAATTTGTTATACATTTTGATTTCGATTTTCGGACCCATTACAATAACTTCCAATGGGTTAAAAATATATAAAAAGCTTCGGGATTCGAACCTAGGCTTGGCATTTGTACCTGTCGGCCACCTGGTTTATTGTGTTTGAGACCTTAACACAGTTATACATGCTGTGTTTTGTTTCACATGCCAGCCAATTCCGACCATTTCCGTGATATCCAATATTTCTAAAATGCTACTCCAGAATTAGACATTAGAAGTTAATCACGTCAAAATGCGAAACTATATTTTTGTTATATACAATAATAATTAACGAAACATTTTAACAAACAAAAACTATTTAGTATATATAAGGGAATATTATAGTAATTCATTTTTGCTTCTTCTCGTTATGTTAAATACTACTATATTCAATTTAAATTTATTTCCGATATGTAATAGAAAATTAGAATTACTAAAATGTTCGATTATGCAGATAGATAAGATTGAAAAACTGTAATCTTGAAAATCTAAAATTATTATCAGCGTTTAATTCGATTATGCAATTTGACGAAATCAACATTGGATATTAGTATATGGAGTGGGCTTTGGACTAGTAACATTTTTATATAATCTTTTACGCTTGGAAGACATAAAACTTCAATATTGCTTGCGCTCATCAGTGAAGTTAGCTACAGACACGTACAATATTTGATGTCCCAATTTAAGTAAGTGACATGAAACGAGTCAAGTAAGCAATTTAAAAACTTGCAGACGGACATTGTACAATTAGGTGACGACTGGATGCTAGGTACTGTCTTTACGACATCTAGGGATGCCAAATTTTGTTTTTGAACAGTTTGAATTTATTTGATTTCATTTATTTGTCAAGAAATTCCTTGATTTCTAGTGTTTCTTTTGACATAAATAATGTCTCAAATGCCTTATACTGGGGTGGCATTTTAGAAATAATAGATGTAACGGAAATAGTCGGAAGCATGTATAACTGTGTTAAGCTCTCGGACACAGTAAGCCAGGTGGCCGTGCGGAAAAGTACGAGTCTACCGACAAGTACAAACGCCAAGCCCAGAGTTCAATCTCGAAGGTTTTTAATATATTTTTTTAATAATGATAAATATAGATGTATTAAATATAAAAAACTAAAATTACAATTATGTACAGCAAACTATGTTAAGTTCAAAATGTTAAATTTTCAGGAGAGCATTATAAAGTTTTTTTTACAACTGTTTTAGCTATAGCTCCATGACAATTAACATGATAGAACATTGATTCCTGAGCATTTTACAAATTTTAGTAATCATTTTGTAGTAAGATAAAAATTCTATGAAATTATTTCAATTTTTTGAAAAAACTGTACTCTATGGTACCACGGAATCTGAAAAAAAATCGGTTGACCCTGCAGGCCATCCTTGGAACTTCCCGCTATTTTCAAGCGCTTTGAGTTCGAAGCACTTGATAATATACTCAAAAATCTGAAAATTGCTGATAACAACACTCTTTTAATTTTTGAAAAGCTGTAACTTTTGAACGCGTCGTTTGATTTTGATTTTTCAAAAGTTATTCAATGCGACTTTTTTAACACAAAAACTGATAAATAAAAAAAAATCGCGCAGTTGAAAAATGTTGCAGTTATCTTCAAAAAACATTTTTTTTTGATTTTTAAACGGCTATAGCTTTTGAACGCGTTGTTCGATTTTGATTTTTAAAACGGCATTCGACGCAGTTTTTTAAGCTCTAAAAATATTGTAAGAGGTACAAAATCGGTTGGTTGAGAAATCTCGAAGTTATTTTGAAAAAACACTTTTTTCGAAATCTGTTGACTAGCTAATCTCTCGAACGGATTAACCGATTTTGATCCGATTAGCGGCATTCGACGCAGTTTTCTGAAGAGAAGAGCTGATTAGATTATGAAATCAATCGGTACAATATTCTAGAAGTTATTTTGAAAAAACATCGTTTTAACAACTTTTTTTCCGTTTTTTTTGGAATTTTTCAAAATTTATTGAGCCGAATCGGTTCAAATTTTCAGGAAATCTAAGTTCAGTGGAACCCTTTCGAATGCCGTAAATTGCGATTCGATCGGTCAAGCCGGTCAAAAGTTATGAGAGGTTTACATGCACACACTGCATATACATACAGACATACTGACATCATCGTAAAAATAGTCAGAATAGCTTCCTAGGATCATAAAACGTCGAGATCTGATGAAAACTCGATTTTCGAAAATCGGGGTGAAATCAATAACGTCCCTATTTTTGAAAATTTTCAATTTTCTTAGCGGGAAGTTAAAAACATCAAACCAAAATGATTTAATACTCCACACTATATTTCACGATGAACTGAACCATAAACTGATTATTTCGTTTTTGCATATAAGCATGTATTTTTCTCAACCCTAATAGTGTAGGAATAACTTTTGACATCTTAAGATCTTAACGACTCCGATACCTTCAAAGCTAGCATATGACAGCAGCTTCACTTCTGTGAAAATAGACTTTACATTTTCGTTTTTTTTCTGGAAATTCTTTTTAATTTGCCAGTTTCCTGGAGTACAGATATTTTAGGTCGATTAGTTTCTAAACTATTTTATTTAGACACAATTGGGTTTTTGAATGATTTTTTTTTACTTAAATGGAAAGACCACATACAAGTTTTATAGCAAAACTGGTTTTATTTAATTTTTTTGCTTACTAATTAAAAAGTTATATTTAAATAAAAATTAATTTTTAAACTCAGTTCCGATGACACGCCGAAAGAATCCGAACGCGTGTGACGTCATTATGTTATCTATGGTCTTTGTATCCATGGATAGCAAGTTAAAATTTTATTATTTTTCACAAACATTCCTGGCGCGTTTTCAAATCACGTGATGTTTTTTAAATTTTTATACATTTTAATTAATTTTTAGTAATTTATCTATGGCTTTAAAAAAAATTTTCTTTTCGTTTTTCAATATTAAGTATTTATGTTAAATTATTAGAAAAAATTAAAAAATTAATATTTTTTTTAAATTTAAATACCTAATAAGAGACAAAGATAACCATAATGTTCTATTGGAATTGATTGTTGTTATAATGAAAACTTTATTTTGCAATAAATACTATTTTTTTGAATATTTCAAGTTCTATATATCTAAAATATATCACAAGAAGAAAAATATAATAGTATATTGTATATAAATAGTGTGCTAAATACATCTTTATAAGGCTAGTGTGCGCTCGCCTACTACTCGTGCTGAAAACCGCGCCTGTCTTACAAATGTTGAGAACCGCTCGCAACACAAAGATTTAGCACACGCGTAGCACACTATACTTTATTCAACACATGCATGATTTTAGACTTTAATTGAATTACTGTCAAACACCTTAGATTCACTGACAGCAGTAGGTACATCTCATAATAAAAACATTGGTCTTGATACAATATTTATGTTGCCATTAGTAACCATATTCTAGCATATAGCATCGAAAAGAGCTACATAATGGTTCATTTTTAACAGGTTTTTCAAATGTTTTTCGTTATAGCATTGAAAAGTGTTTCATAATGGATCATGAAGTCACCAGTTGATAAACGACCATTTAAGATCCGCTTTGCAGACACGAAAAAACACTAAAAGCATGCATGTATTGAATAAACAGATTTTTAAACTGGCTACCGTTTCGTTTTAATTAATTCGTTTCATAATAAGATCTTATTGAACTTACCTGTCACAAATAATAAACTTAAACCGACGCATATAGCCTAATACCGTCTTCTTAAAAAAAGATATATACTTATCTAATAAAAATGGCGTGAGGCGTCAAATTAATTTTATAAGCTCGTTTGACAAAAACAGTTTTAGTTAAGATTTCTGAATTTTATTTATGTAAAAAAAGTTTAGTGCTTTTTTTAAAACCATAACTTACATCTTCTATACGATGTAAAATAAATTGTTCAGTTTTCAAATTGTATCGTATCTTTTTTTTACAATGATGTATAAAAGTTCGCAGATTGGAAGCACAAAATAAATATCAGTAGCGTACTTTTTTTCGGATTGGCGAAATTATATTAAAATCTGCAAATATAAAACTAAAAAAAAACTGTATTCAATGCTATGATGTATTTGAAATTTTAGCTAGTTGGTAATTAATAGTAGATTGTATATCTAGTGGTGTAATGAGGCGTATTACTAACGCGTAAGTGACATTATGTTAAAACTATGCCCGTTTTAACAGTCACGAATATAATATCATTACGCACTAGATATACAAGATGTCTGTAAAGACACCTAACACACGCCTACCACATGTTTCTAAGACCAAAATAAGCCGATTTAAGCAAACTTACCTTCTTACAAAATTGCTTAGTTTGGGCGCTATACGGCCCTGAAGTTACAGTTTTGAAATCGTTTTTTTATTTAAAACGGCTTGTGCGATTTTGTTAAAATTTGGCACGTTGGCATAGTTTTATGGAACAAAAAAAACCCATATCAAAATTATGACTAATATAATCCATAGGCGTAGAACCGCCCGCTATTACATACTGACAGCTACTCTCGGCCTACTATAAAGTGAAGTTTGCAACTCAAATAAACTGTCAAAAAATTTGAAAATACTGAAAAAAAGTGAAAAGCAACTATTTTATAGTAAGTATAGCAAAAAAATACCATATATATCTCGTGCGTAATGATATTATGACTCGTGTGACTTTTAAAACTCACTAACGCTCGTTTTAACATACCTCACTACTCGTCAGTTATTACGCAACTAGATATACAATGTACTATTACATGCGTACATACATGCATGTAAAGCAGCTATTTTATAGTGGGTATGGAGCTTGAGAATAGCCGAGCGTTTAGCAATGCTGTTGTTTACATGGCGTTGCTATGGTTCCTCTATTACAAGTCCCCAGTTTCCGGGTTCTAGTCCGAGAGCTGGTAAAAGTGTCAATTGGATTTTCAATTAATTATTATTAAAAAAAAAAATAATGAATTGAAAATATGAATTGGTGGTAGACCCAAATAACCTTAGCTGTTGGTGGTCTTTAAAACACAATTTACAATTTATAGTGGGTATGGCAAAAAATAATTTGACTGTACGGCACTGCGGGCTATTATAATATCAGAACCTTGTGCTGTACGGTAATATAAGGCATGTACATGATTAATACCAACAACTCGCTACTGAAAAGAACGGAAATAAAACAACTTTTCCACGAGTCTCGCGTTCTTCGTTTTCTTCTCCTGCGTGAAATGGAATATTTTTAATAAAATATAGGTGCCTACCTCAAGGTAGGTAATAATTTTGAAGGCGAAAACTTTCTTCTCTCTTTAGAGATGTTTAAAGTTATATTACGTATTTTCTTTTGAAAACTTAATTTCTTTCATTAAATACATCTTGTGTTAAATGTTTTGTTTGTGTGAAAAAATATTTATTTTGCTAAGTTAACGACTGTAGGTCATATTGTAAACATTTTTTTGTTTTTTATTTTCTTTATAGGTACGACCGTACATGCTACCAATTAGGTATTTAAGTTTAAAAAAAATTATTAATTTTTTAATTTTTTCTAATAATTTAACATAAATAATATTGAAAATCGAAAAGAAAAAATTTTTTAAAGCTATAGATAAATTACTAAAAATTAATTAAAATGTATAAAAATTTAAAAAATATCACGTGACTTCAAAACGCGCCAGGAATGTTTGTGACGTCGTTATGTTAAAATGTGTCTGCATTTGTTGGTATTTGAGTATATGTATTACACATACTATCAAAAATAATAAATTTTTAACTTGGTAACCATGGATACAAAGACCATAGATAACATAATGACGTCACACGCGTTCGGATTCTTTCGGCGCGTTATCGGAACTGAGTTTAAAAATTAATTTTTATTTAAATATAACTTTTTAATTAGTAAGCAAAAAAATTAAATAAAAACAGTTTTGCTATAAAACTTGTATGTGGGCCTTCCATTTAAGTAAAAAAAAAAATTCATTTAAAAACCCAATTGTCAATTCATTTTCAAGATAGAATTAGATATAGGTACATATTATGTGCATGATAAGCACATCTCTCTTTATTTCTTGAGTTATAATTGGTCGATTAAGAGAATTGCAAATTTTGCTAAAGTATTATTTATTTGTTGTAAACTATATAGGTGAGTGACACTGTTGAAAAAAAAATTCGACTGATGACCAGTCCTATACTTCCCACCTAGTAAAAATTTGCAAAAAATAAACACTCCTTTTTTATTCTTTGAAAAAATGCATGGCCCTCTTTTTACTTCCCACCTCTACTATGGTAGGGAAGTAATGGATTCAGTCCGAAAAAAATATTTCGAGATTTTAACAGATTTTCACGTTTTGAGACCCTAGCAATCGTTTAAGATCATTTTCTGACTGATGTCTGTATGTGTGTGTGTGTGTGTGTATGTGTGTGTGTGTGTGTGTGTATGTGTGTGGTCAATTTTTCGCCTTCGATATCTTAAGAACGGAACAACATACGGGCATGCCGATTGTTCTATTGTGTTTATCAGCCTTTAACTTAGATCTGATTAGATTTTGAGTCAAATCGGTTCAGTGGATCCTGAGATATTCAAAAAAACGTCCTCAATGTCACGTATTAACATAGGTAAAAAAAAATATAAATGAATTCTAGATGTTATAATATGAAAAAAATGTAAATATTTTTTTTCTCTAAAATGTATAGTTTTCGAGAAAAAAAATATTTTACTAAAAAAAATAAAAATTGTACGTAAATCAAGGTAACCATGATTTTTGCTATATTAAGTTAGCCATCAGTAGTGTAACATACCTCTATATTAAATGCAGTGGAAGCGACATTAAGATGTTTAAAAAAAAATGCTAAGAGCGAACAGAGGTAAGTACACAGTAATTAAAAACAGAAATAAGTTAACTAAGTCAAAAATAAGGTACCCAAGTAATGAAATGTAATAAAAAATAAAAGTAAGTAATAACAATTTTACTGCAGTATCTAATTTATTAAACAATCAGAAAAAAAAACGTGTGTAGAAAATATATATAATATACAGTACCCCGACAAATACTTAGCAAAAAGAAAATGGTAAATTGTATGTGCACATTAAATAGATAACAAATAACAAAATAAATATTAACAAAAATTAAAATAAAATATATAAAAACACATTACCAAACACAAACTAACAAATTAAAAGAAAACGGATAATAAAAAGATAACAAAATTCCAACAAATATTAGGTGGAGGATAATTCCACCTTATTTGTGGTCTCAACTAGTTCCGGACACCAACTGAATAATCTTTTTAAAATTTCAAGAGATTCATTTTTTCAAAATTTTTCTAGAATATTTTGCAGGTAGGGCAGACGTAACATAAGCCATAAGGTTAAAAAGAACATTATGTAAAAATGATAAAAACTGAAATTAAATGAATAATAAAAAGACGGTTGCCTATTTACAGGTGATTAAGCAGAAAAACTAAAAAAAAATAATATGTATAAAAAAATTAAGTAAATAAAACTGTACAAAATGACATATGAAGGCATTATGTTACAGTAGATCACCAAACAAAAAAGAAGGCCATGCTTTTTTTAAAGAACAAAAATTAAATTGTGTTTTAAAGACCACCAACAGCTAAGGTTATTTGGGCCTAGTCAAAGAATAAAAAAAAAAGTGTTTATTTTTTGCAAATATTTACTAGGTGGGAAGTATAGGACTGGTCATCAGTCGAATTTTTTGTTTAGTGATCTACTGATGGCTAGCTTAATATAGCAAAAATCATGGTTACCTTGATTTACGTACAATTTTTATTTTTTTTAGTAAAATATTTTTTTCTCGAAAACTGTACATTTTAGAAAAAAAAATATTTACATTTTTTTCATATTATAACATCTAGAATTCATTTATATTTTTTTTTACCTATGTTAATACGTGACATTGAAAACGTTTTTTTTAATATCTCAGGATCCACTGAACCGATTTGACTCAAAATCTAATCAGATCTAAGTTAAAGGCTGATAAACACAATAGAACAATCGGCATGCCCGTATGTTGTTCCGTTCTTACGATAACGAAGGCGAAAAATTGACCACACACACACACACATACAGACATCAGTCAGAAAATGATCTTAAACGATTGCTAGGGTCTCAAAACGTGAAGATCTGTTAAAATCTCGAAATATTTTTTTCGGACTAAATCCATTACTTCCCTACATATAGTAGAGGTGGGAAGTAATAACAGTGTATGAGATCTAAGTTTCCACAGCAACGCATTAATAAATAAACATTGTAAAAATAATAACATCTCTAACAAAATATGTCAAATTTGTTTATAACTAAATATTATTAATAGATTTTAAAGAAAACTCAACATCTATCGCTGTGTGGTACTGTTTGGAAACACGTGCACACTAATGCCCGGTTTATCGTATATTTTAATAGCGATGTTATTTTGATCACGCTGTTAAAATTTGACAGCTACGTCTCCATTGGTTGCTGCGTTTCGTTACCATAGCAACCCGTATCTTAATCGTGTGATTAAAATAACATCGTGATCAAAATGTACGATAAACTGGCCATAACTCTGTTTTTCGTGTATGCTATATGTATTTGCGTTTGTTGTGTGGTCATGTTTGCATTCTATGTGTCTGCGGCTTTAGTTGAACCCTCGAGGGGAGGGGACAGTTTCTCGTAGGGGGAGAGTTAAATAGTCTAACGAATGATAAATTTTCAATCAATTTTGTTTTGGTTAATCGATATACCAGGGCCGTAACTAGAGCTGAATTCAAGATAGGGCACTGAAAGTTTAAAGTAGGGCTGAAGTAAAAGACTACAATTTATTAATTGGATTGCCCACCTCATCTGCTGATATCAAATTACAAAAGCAAAAAAACGGTGAATTACAATTTAATCAAAAAAAAAAAAAATACAGAACTTGTCATGTTATCAAATTTCCGAAGAACTTCATTTAGATCCAACGAATTTAATCTTCAAATTATAACGAGAAATCTATATACGGTTTTTAATATAAACATAAGAAATACAATCAATATGATTAGACACGTATACCGTAACTAAATTCACTATATTAGTGAAATTAACATAAGAATATCAGACGAATTATCGCCATGATATTTATATAGAAGGCTATATAGGAAAAATGTAAATGCACCGCCGGGAATCGAACCCAGAACTCCCAATTTCGCGTCGGGTAAGTTTCCAGTTACTACACAGTGCCCAGCAGCGTACATTCAATTCTTCCTATATATGCAACGATGACCACAGATCCATTAACTGCGAGAGCTATTATTTTATAACAACATTACGAATGAATCTTTCTCATGGCCCGGACGCGCCTTATAAATTTAATCTTGTTTTTCCAAATGCCAGATAGATCAAGTCTGTCATTCTGTCGTGACAGTCTTTGCGGCTTATTTATAATTCCTTAAAGTAGGGCACTGAATGTTTTAAGGTAGGGCATTGCCCCTTAATGCCCCCTACTAGCTACGGACCTGCGATATACTATACGGATTAACGATAGAAATGAAATGAAAGTTTTAAAATATGTACAATTCTAACTTTGATCAGCATAAATACAAAATGATCTTTTAATAATAATTTCAACCGAATATGATGTCTTTTATTCTGTGCATAAATGTGCAGCTTTATTGGAGCGTTCCTCTTTTTGTGTGTAAAACGATTTCTGTAACTGGACTGTGATTGGTCCTGGCCATTGAATTGCTGACACAACGTTTTCATTTTTCTGTCCGCTAAGAATATAAAATTTCGTATGAATTTCAATAAAATACAAATCTCACAAAGTGAACTGAAAAAGGCAGATAGAATTTTCGTCACAGAATAGTTTTAATACAAAATGGATACAAATTGAATGTACATTTAAATTAGATTATTCATAAAGCGGAGGAACATCAATACGTTTGAAAGAGGACGAAGGAAAGAGATGAGATGTGTTGGAAGAGAGAGAGAGAGAAACAGATACCCTTTATGCATGCACAATCGGTATAAGGCAGACCGCAGCATAAAGTACACAATAAATCCCATTTAAATATTCCCTTTTAGTATCGTAATTGGGAACATGATCGATTTGCTATGATCTGAAGAGATATTAAAGATAAAACTGAACTGGAATTCCTTCATGCGAACGCTTTGTATCAGAGCAGGACTTGCAAACAATTGCTTTGATATCTAGGAACCATGTACTTAAATCAAACTTTTTAGCCTCGTTTTTGTTCGTTCGGTTACGCATGTCGAGGTCTCGTCACGTCCAATCGAAGAATCGCGCATATATATCCCAAGACTTTTGCAGAACACTGCATCATCTCAAATAGACAACTTGGTATATGTCATAAATATATAGTACTACACACAACGGGATGCGCGGCTTAGGGGTATCGCAACTGCTTTATACGCAGTAGGTCGCTGGTTTGAACCCGGGTGGCACCATTAATTTTAGATTCTTTTTTTATCTACCTATTCCATATACCACTTGGTGTTTATTTATATTTTTTTCTATTTTCATTATATTTTCTCTAGTATTTATTTTTTAACACGCTTATATTAGCTTCACCTGTATGCTTGCTTGTATGCTTGTTTGTCAGTTTGTAACCGACTTCTTTGAACTTGATTTTGACCAACTTTGAACGGTCAGATTTAGTTTAAACTTTGCACACTTATCAAGGACCGACGACAATACAATAATTCAATAAGTTTGTCCCATTGTCCTGACCAGGATCTCCAGGACTAAAAAAAAAAGCAAAAAACTTCAGATTGAACTGAAACTTTGCACACTTATCAAGGACCGATTACAATACAATAATTCCATAAGTTTGTCCCATTATCCTGACCAGGATCTCCAGGACTAAAAAGCAAAAATAAATTATAATTTAAAAAAACTAAAAAACACGCTTTAATGAACTAAAAAGTAAAAAATAATTAATTTTATTGTAAAAAAGCGTGGGGCAGTATGAAAATATGATACAAAGCACCCCACGCTTTTTTACAATAAAATTAATTATTATTTTAATATTTTACTATCATGCAATGTCAAACTTAGCGGTGTGTGCAGCACTTTTCAAATTTGATCGTACGAACATTTAACATATTATGTATTTTGAAAAGTATTATTAACCTATTTTTTTTCTTTTCAGGTATGCACATCATTAATCATTAAAAATTTCAACCACACTGGTAAGTTTTTAGTGAAATTACCATATAAAAAAAACTTTATGTGAAAGGAGTAAAGCAATGAATAGAGAATATAATAATGGTTTAGGGAATTTTCTATGTAAATTTTAAAGTAAATTTACAAACGCATGGCAACAATATTTCTTGCGTTTAGTTTCATGAAGCGTCGGTAACATTTGTGAAAGACCTCAGAATAGAGATAGCTATAGAAAAAGCATTATACAGCTTGCAGGTACTATAATATGTACAACTGCGAAGCTAACGAGACGTGCGAGAAACAATAACTCACTTTGAAGTCACGTCATGATTTGAACACCGTGGTTTTTCAAAAGCTTTTTGGAACCTTCATTGTAGCATCCATGGACACACTATTTTTTTTTGTTTTTTTCAATAAAACATAAATTTATCAAATAAAAAGTAATCAACACTACGGAATACAAGCAACGAATGATGATAATGTAGGTACCTGAGAGGTCGTACTTTTCTGAATGTGTGTCTTTCTATAGCTGAATGAATGAATTGTAAATTATAGACGCTTGACAACAGACGTCATTAGCGTCTGTCTTTCTATATAGCTAATAGCTATCTTTGTTCTGAGTGAAAGACGAAAAATGTAGAACTTTGTAAATAAAGTTATACCTACATTTGCAGTTTAATTTAAATAGTTTTGAAAGTCGTCTAAAAGACACAAGTCTTGATGTCTTCTTTTTCTTTTTCTCTAACTGAAAGCTTAGCTTGCGGTAAGTTCACAGTCTAATAAGTAACTTTACTTTATTAAAAAGAAATTAAACGTGTGCCAAGAATATTTATACCTTTTTAAATTATAATATACTATATGTTACTGTCTTTGCTAGTAATAAACTATTGATACTTATAAAAAATATGGATATGTCTGTATCGCGGGTACAGACAGATAAAATAATTGATATTTTATTTTTTTTTATATTTTAAGTTGTTATCCAATACCTATATATTTTCATTATAAAAAAAATTAAAACACCGTGGCGGTAGTCTAGTACTTTACCGCACAAACACCTGACTTATGTCAACATAGACCTCATAGGTATATGTGTTTTGTTTTACATGACAACTATTTATTTTATTTCCGTAACATCTAATATTTCTCAAATGCCACCCCAGTATGAGACATAAGACGTTATTCACATCAAAAAATTCTAACACCGAAGACTGAAAATTTTTAAGCTTTTGAATTAAATCGTGGCTCTACAATTTTCATGTAATGCGAATAACAGATGATAAAAATGTTCTCACCCAGTTGTTTGTGGAACTAACTTTATTTTAAATTTAATTTAAATATTATATAAATAAATACTGGTTATCATTTCATATGAGTATTTAAGGTCACGTTTATTCGGGTGACATGAGTCACGCAATCGGGAAAACGTGGGGGGAATTTTACACGCAATTTCGCTTTAATTTACCCCTTTTGCTGTTGCACACGATAGTTTTGCCCATGTTTAATTATTTCATTAATTATTAAGTACATCCATTTCACGATACATAATTTATTTTATTTAATAGGTGACACAGTAAAAGGCATAAAATATGCATTTTCTATTGTAAAATTTTTAAAAGATGTATCAGTCATAATATATATATATATATTTTTAGATGTCTCACTGCAGCTAAGTGTTTCGAATTTTTAGCTTGTTAAAGTTGTACCTTCTTTAGCGAGGGTCCCCCCAGGAGGGACATTGGGATGTAGTTGTTATTGCAATTGCATTCCAATGTTCTTTGGAAATTAGCGCTCCTAGGAATCTGAGTTCGTACCAATCGGTTTGTGTATGCCGGCTGGCGGATTTTAATACACAAATATGTTATTTGTTGTGTTGAAGACGCTAATGACCTGAGTTGTTGACGCGTCTATAATCCACAATAAATAAAATTTAACGAGGGTAGTGAATTGGAATGACTTTGAGTCAAAAATTACAAACTAAAATATTAATGAAACACTGTAAATGTAACGCTGACAGGGATAAAACGGCTCTAACGATTTGGGAGGATAGTGTGGTCCAGTGGTTAGCGTCGCGGCCTCTGGATCAAACTCTCGTGGGTTCGAATCTCGCCTCCGCTCATGGATGTTTTGTGTTGTCATTTAGTTTTAAGTGTGTTGTTTATTTTATTTAATGTAATCAAGACGCTATAATGACCTAAGTTGTCGACGCTTGTATAATTTACAATAAATAAATCTAACGATTTGGATGAAATTTCCTGAAAAGGGTTATTGGGGGCAAAAAATCGATCTAGCTAAGCCTCATCCCAGGAAAAATTCGTTTTCTTATACCTAGATTTATTATTTTAAAAATCAACTTTTTGACGTTTCAAAATAGTGTACTTATTATTGCAAGCAGGTTTTGGATACTTAAGTATATATTATAGATGTTATGATATCCATAGATTTTAATAATAACAATTATTTATTAATTTTAAAAATGCTGAGAGGGGAAAAGCAAAAATGTAAATGTATGAAGTATAACTTCGACCGTGCGCTTATGTGCGTGAGGCACATACCCTTTTTAGTGTATTTGCCATATGGCACATACACTATTGGCGTCGGTCGGATGGTGGGACCTAGGGGTCGGACCAAAATTTCTCGACGTTTCATAGCCTCCTGAACACTTTGGCACCATTTTTAAAAATGTTTATATATATATGTATATATATATATATTTATATATTTATATATATATTTATATATATATGTGTGTACACGATAACTCTCGACAGACTTAATCGATTGAAACGAAATTTGGTACACACATTGGAACCCATCACCGCAAGAAGCCTATTTAAAATGGGCCCGATCGGACCATTTTCAGGGTTGTATTTAGGGGTTCCAAAAAGTTTTTGGGCCCAAAAATACCGAAAAATTTGTCAGAATCGTTTCAAAATTGAAATTTAACTCTTTAGTAAAGATTAAAATGTGCTGCTAAAATTTTAATAAAATCGGCCCGACAGGACCGGACTTTCAAATTTTATGAAAACACTAGTTTGTTGATACGGATTTACTTAGATATGGAAGGGTGTATTTAATTGGGTGTATTGATGAAATCCATGTCTAATATTGAAATTTAGAAAAGTTTAATTATTTTAAGGGCTGTATTAAGGGGTTAAATTTTTTATTTTGTCAAAAAACAAACTTAAGTTTACATAATAATGCCACAATGCCTGTATTAGCAAATACACTATATTGTCGGCAGGGTTTTGGCACTGCGACCCGAGTTTTTTTTTAATTATTTGAGGTTTTAAAGTTTGTTAGGTGATATAAAGTTCAAACTGTAAAATTATGGCTAAGATGGAAAGCTTCGGAAGGACGGAAACTGATAAGGCTCCGGTCGTCTGTAAGGAGCTATTTCTAGATTAATTGTCTATAATTATTAAGGAAGACAGTGGGAACAGAACCCTCGCTAGAATCACACTGATCATTACCTCCCAAATGTGAGTAATTTCATTTTTACACTCTAGTTAAGGTTACTTGAGATTAGGACCGATTAATATTTTTAATTTATTATTTTTAATAAAAAATTCAATTCGCAATTAAATTCAAAGTGACTGACATCTGCTGTTCGAATCTGAAGTTGTCGTATGTGGGGTCTACGTGGAAAAAAATGGCAGGTCCCCTAATGTCATTCCCTGCTGCTGTAACCTCTAGTCATTGTCAGAACAATAACAATCAAAAGAGTTGACATAAAAATCTAGCCTCATTAACTTAAAAATTTACTTTCCTTCTAAAACCATTCAAACCATCATTTCATCCAAAGTGCTGACATCTAGATTCGCTTTGTGATACGACCGATTAAACCTCACATAGACGTCTGAAGTGCTGATATCATACATTCGATTTTAATGGACCTATCTCTCGAAAGAAGAGCAAGAGATCGTTATTGCTTATTCTGCAAGGAAAAGAGAGAAAAAATACGGTTGCGCACGCATACCGTGTCCTGCCACCTAGCCAACAGCAGTCATTGACAAACTATTGCCTAGTTACCGCAACATCTGTGTTAACACGATATATGCGTGCGCAATCCCGCTAAAGAAGATATATGGATTGCGAATTGATACTTTTACCTGTTCTGAAATGAGAACCTGGGAATTGGGGGCTTGTAATAGAGGAGCCATGGAAGTACCGTATAAAAAATTGGCATTCCAGGTAGCTCGGTTAAGTGCGTGTGTGTTTTCCGTAACATATATGCGATGTCATTTTCATGATATAATATTCAGAGATTCGCGTTGCATCATTACGTAATTGCGGCTCAGGTTGATATCTGTACAGTTTCGTAGATATTATATAGTAAGCAGGCACTCTGTGATGAACGTCGGGGCTCCACCCCTGGCCGTTATGACCTCACGCTCTGCTAACTTAGCCGCCGTATATTATTTATACTTTTTCTCGTTTCGCAGTTGACAGCTCTTTATGCTGTGTTACGTAACTCAGGCACAGATCTGTCTCATTCTCTCTCGCGCTCTCTCTTCGTTATCTCGACTATCTTTGCTGCCTTTGGCGCTGATAGACTTTCCTTGCATGCATACATTAAATGTATAGAATTAGTCTTTGTAATTCAGCATTATTCACCCTACATTCCTCTGCCATTGTTTCTTTTTATGTTATTTAAAATAATATATTTTTCAAAATATAAACGGATTCAAAGTGCGGGTAGATAAAGCTATTTTAAGCTGCGTAATCGTTGCTTTTACATGAAACACGCATTGAAAGTTTTTTTATCATTTCAATTTCTACTGTTGATACTCGGGGAAACCAAAAATACATTTGAGTTTGAGAATAGTGTTACAAAACTGTTTTCTGAGTTGGCGGAATAAATATTTATTTACAATAATTAAAAGCACAATAATAAACAATAACTAGACAGTAATTACAAAGCAAAATAAAACAACTATATACAATAACTCGTAACAATTAACTATATACAAGGACTATTTATTTCTAGTTATTTATGTCTCAAATATTTATATTCACTGTATTTATATCAGACGCACTATTTGTCGCTCAGTATTCTCCATTGACTGATCCCTCGTAGGCTTGTATGCCTGACTCACCGTTGAATGCTGTTTATATATGCTGCGTGCATAAGCCTAGTGTGTTCTCGCTTTCTCTAGAACTTTCGTGCAGGTACCAGTTGTTACAGTAAGCGGACCCCCGTTTCTCAGAACTCTTGCCTGCCGGTTATATATAGGGTGATCCGTAACAATAGCTAACATATAACAATGCCATTGTTTATATGGCTGCGCTATTATAAGCCCCCAGTTTCCAAATTCTAATCCGAGACTGGTGTAAAAGTATCAATCGGATTTACAAGATAAACTTAAACTTGTATATGTTTAGGTTAGTTTGATTAGGATACTTGTCCATGAAGAGTACTGGAAGGCATAAAAAAATCTATAAATATTAACGTGAGTGAGCCACGGGTAACCGCTAGTACTTGTATAACTATGTATAAATGATCGCTATGCGAATGAACGTTTGAGATATTATGCCCACAGAAACTATAAAATAAAATGCATAATGTGCATCATTTTATACCATCTAAATGATTATCCTTTGATGGTTTTAGACGACCGTTGAAATGTGAGTTAATGTTGAAGTTTGTGATGCATTAGCGTAATAAATTTTCCAGTTTTAAATTGTAAACATTTAGCAAATTTTTAACAAAATTGTTTGCCATTTATACTTGTTATGAAACGTTGCAATTTGAGGATGAGTAGGTAACGGTTTATGAATTTTAACGTGAATGACCTCTAATGTCTCATACTGGGGTGGCATTTTAGAAATATTAGATGCAACGGAAATAGTCGGAAGTGGTTGACATGTAAGTATAACTATGTTAAGGTCTCAGACAGAGTAAGCCATGATGGCCGTGCGGAAAATTACGAGTCTACCGACAGGTAGCTACAAACACCGAGTTCAGATTCGAAAGCCTTTTAAAATTTTTTTTAATAATGAAAATATAAAGGTTTTGGATAAAAATTTAAAATAAAAAAATAAAATTACAATTATTTTATTTATTATACAGGGTGGAACATCTTAAACAATGCAGTGCAATATCTTGTAAACGGTACAAACCATAAAAAAGTGTTTTATACAAAAGCTATAGAATATCAAGGAGGACAGAAGACTGTGATATCAGATTTAACATAGGTGGTGCTGTGAAGGTCAGGCGAAGGTCAGCTTCGAGTTTTTAATTGTAACAGTTCATTTTCATTCCAGAATACGATACAGTATTTAATAGTAACCAGTAAATTATTAAGGTACATATCAGCTAAGGTAAATAAATATTGAGATATTTAGAAATTAAATAACGGCCAAAATGAACGAAATTAGATAAAATATGGCATAGCAGATAGCCATGATATTACGCACCGGCCTTGTTAGCTTGAATTTAATTCATAAAAGAACCGAATTGACAAATTAAATTTGTTATTTAATTTCTAAATATCTCAATATTTGTTAACTTTGGCTCATATGTACCTTAATAATTTACTGTTCACTATTAAATACTGTATAGTATTCTGGAATAAAAATGCACTGTTACAATTAAAAAATCGAAGCTGACCTTCGCCTGACCTTCACAGCACCACCTATGTTAAATCTGATAGTACAGTCTTCTGTCCCCCTTGACACTTTTGTATAAAACATTTTTTTATGGTTTGTACCGTTTATGAGATATTTCACTGCATTGTTTAAGATGTGCCACCCTGTATTTTACGAAAATTTGATTTTATAAGATAAATAAAAGTGCATATATTTCTTTCTTTCTGATATAAAACTGTAAAACGTGATTATTTTTGTGCGCAAGTTTTAATAAAATTCAAAAAAATAAAAGTCGTGTTTACAAAAAAAAAACTAATTAGGTTAGTGAGAATGTGAAGCAATCGGTGAGCAGTTAGCCGAGATTCGAACAGAAGGGTATTTGTACATGTTGTATACCTCTATAAGACTCTAGAGTTTAGACTATGATGTTCAAGGCTCCACCCTGTCCGGTCGGGCGCTGTGCCCTCAGTCTATTGCCCATTGAACGTACGAACGAACGGAAAAAGGATTACATTATACCGCGGCAGGTCCACAGAGAGCTTTAAAGCTTTCTCGTCTTGGTCATCAGCGAACCAATATTTAAATTCCACAGACAAACCGCCCGTGTATAAGAACACCACATATACAAATAGCTTTGCTACACCAGTGATTCTCAAAAATTCAATAAAATTGAACGTTGCTCGTGATCAATTTGTACGAAGATAGTGTGGTATTAGAATAAAAAAAAATCGGTATGTCTGTATCGCGGATACGCAAAAATGACGTGAATATTATTATTATTATTAATTGTATTCGTTGTCATGGAAAGAAATACATCCACTTTTATTTATGTTATAAAATCAAAAGTTCGTAAAATATAATAAATAAAATAATTGTAATTTTATTTTTTAATACGAAAATTAATTTATTTTGTAGTTCAGAAGTAGTTCTCAATATAATTTAAAAATAAATTTTAATTAGAATTGTGAAAATAGGCCGTATTTTCATTCTCAAAGCTAAAAAAAAAGATAACGCGAGTGGTTGAACTTTTCCCTCCTCTATTTGTAATCCAAAAATAAAGAATTAAAGATAATCTATTTGAGTTCGCCTTAGTTTACTTGTAATCATAGGGCTTAAGAATGGCCGAGAGTGTAGCTATGCTGTTGTTTACATGGTGTTGCTATGGTTCCTCTATTACAAGTTCCCGGTTTCTAGCCCGAGGGCTGGTAAAAGTGTCAATTGGATTTTCAATTTATTATTAAAAAAAAGTAATGAATTGAAAATATGAATTGGTGCTAGGCTTAAATAACCTTAGCTGTTGGTGGTCTTTAAAACAACACACACACACACACTTGTAATCAAACCCGTCCTTCCACCATTTGATCCGTTCTTCCACCATACCTTCGACCGGCGATTTTAAACAAGAATTTTTTTCTTTCCTTTTGTTTAAAACACAGTAAGAGTGAAGTGGTTGCACATTTTTCATAAAATATAATCCATATTGTTAAACTCTATCATTTACATCCATATTACGTCCGACCGTTCTTATTTCCGTATCGCCGCCGTCCGCAGCTGGATAACGAACTGCTTTGCCGTATGCCGACCGGCCGTATCTCTCTGATGATATTCAGATAAAGTTCATTGAATATACCTTATATATGCAAATTGATATCTTCCTGTCAAATGCACCGAATAGAAAGACGACTACAGAGCGCGCGGTGCCACGGCATAGAGACGATCGGAAGGATTATAGATGAAAGTCATCTTGCTTTTTGCCAGTGTCGTCCGTTGCCGACGGAATATTAAAAGTGTGGTGCTTAACTTCGTTCGGTTAAATTAATATTACATTGAGAACAAAAATTGGCCAAGTGCGAGTCCGACTCGCGCACCGAGGGTTCCATTAAAAAAAAATGAGGAGTTCGGTGGAAGTAAAAAATTAACAGATTTATTTATATAAGCTTGTTTTTAAAAAGTTTTTTAACATATTTTACTTTGTTCTTTTTAGTGTTTCATAATTTTTACATATCAAATTTAATTCAATTAATTTTTATAGTAAAAATGATATATTATCAGAATATTTGATGGATAAAAAAAGTAAATATATTGCGATTCGAAACCCACAATCGAACAGTAGAGAAGTACGGCTGTAGTAAGCGTTGTAGTAAAATAAAAAATATCAATTTATTAAAATTAATTGATTATTTAATTCTAATTATTATTCGCCAGGATTCATGTTTCAACAACACACAATCTGTGAAAATTTCAACTTGCTACCGCTTACTGTTTGTGATAGACGGACGGACAAACATCGTAGGCTCAGTAATAAGGTCCCGTTCGTAGGTGTTTGTAATAGGTAGAATTTTACATAATAATATTTTACAGTAATTGATAACAATTAATTACATAATTAATAATTACAAAATCATTTATAATGCAATATAATAACATAGCAAGCATATATGTTGACTTTCTCTAAGTATAAATGCTTCTTTTTTTAATTAATATATAAACAAATTGTTTATAATTTGTGTCCTATGCAGTTCTGTATCGAGTAACTGGAAGTCCTGGGAGAGGCAAGAAGTTACTCCTTCCTTTTACAGTAATAACATGATTCAGATGCATGCACTCACACACACATTACTGTCAGGAGTATAGCGTCAGGAGTATGTACGATTATGTCCTTCTGAACGTCTATATTATTATTGCATACAGACGGAAATTCACAACGTCTGTGAATTGAGTTTACGATTATATTAACACTAAATTTTTATCTGAATGTTGTCAAAGTCGCCTTTATGAAAGCTTTGAGGCCTCGTCCAGGCGTGCTTTTAAACATTAATTTGTGAAAATTGAAGTATGTTTATACATCTAGTAAAATTAAGAATATAAAACGCGAGGTGTGAGTTTAGCACGCGAGCCGTAGGCGAGAGTGTCAACACAGTGAGCGTCTTATACTTAATTTTACGCGAGATTATTTCTTGTAACACATATTTGAAATGTACAACATTCAACTTTAGAGCTTTATTAAATTAATGTCAAACACCGTATATTCACTGACAGCACTACTTACACACACTAATAAAAATATTGGCCTTGATACAATACTTATTCACTTCTTATAATAGCAACGCTCGCTAGACATACTGCAATATGGAATAAAATAGTGCATTATTGTACGCTGACGTCACTGCAGTCTATAATATTTTATGCACGCCTAGCTATACTGCCGTATGGCATAATAATTGCATTATTGTACGCGTGCGATATACTTATATTATTTTTTGTAACACATATATGAAATGACCATTTCGTGTCTCTAGTCGGCTGCTTAAAATAATATATATAGCACGCGTACAATAATACATATTTTATGTAATACGACAGCATAGCTAGACGTGCGTAAAATATATACTGTGACGTCAGCGTGCAATAATACATATTTTATGCCATACGAGAAATATAGTTACTATGGTGACGAAGTAAATAAATACTGGATCAAGACCAATATTTTTAGCTATCAGTGAGATTTCGGTGTTTGAAATTAATTCAATAAAGCTCTAAAGTTAAAAATGTTGTACTTCTCATATATGTGTTTGACAAAAAATGGTGTATACAACTCGTAATATTAAGTATAAGACGCGAGGGGTGAAGTTGGTATGCAAAGCCGCAGGCGAGACTACCAACACGGTAACACCCCGAACGTCTTATATTTACTTAATTGTTCTAGTTGTATAACTATTAAGTAACCGACTAGAGGCACGAAATGTTGTACATTTCAGATATACGTGTTACAAAAACAATTTTATTATTAAAGTTGGAAACAATAAGGTTTTTCTGTTTAAATGTTTTTTTGACGAAAAATTTTCTATTTGAAAAAGGTACTTATATATTGTATAAAGTAATAACTTTCCAAATTTCCTGCAGTAAATTATCATAATTTAATAGAGAGAAAGCTATTATGAAAGGTAAAATTTATGTCTTTTTTAGCCGCAGACTTTCTCCCTTCTATTTCAATTTTATTAAAGTAACGCAGGAAAAGATAAATAAATGTCGAAAATTGTAATTTCATATACGAAATTCAATAATGTAACGAAATTACACTCGCTACAAATATCCAAAAATAAATCTAAATAAAATTGTTTTCTGTTTTACGCGGCGTTCATATTTTTATTTCAATTCTTATTTTCGAGAAATTTTAAACGAGACAATCTGCAATTCAACGAGACAAGTCGATTTGCTAGATTGAAGTGAAATGACCTTTATATCTTTCTATAATCTCATTTCACAAGGTTCTTCGGGACGAGAACCGTTATCAAGTGGACGAGGAAAGACCGTGGTTTAATTTTTAATGCTGTCATCGAAATATTTCATAAAAGGTGGAGACACACAGGGTTGAATCAAGGATTATAATATTAAAACGTAGTATTCCAAATCTTCATGGTTTCCGGGCTTGTAGGCCGTGGTCCGGTGGTATTTCTACCTGACGTTTCGTCTACAACTGCGGTAGACATTCTCAAAGGCGATGTGGCAGCGGTCGAAGTGTCCTCCTTGGCGGCTCACAGATCAGTGTGTCGGTGACTGGTGTTCTCCCTTCTTTTATACCTAGTGCCAGTGTGTTCTCTGTTCGGTCGTAGTCCGTCTCTCTGCCATTGGTCAACTGCGCAGTGTGTAGTGGTGGTGAGTTCTCTACTCGGTCGTATCCCGTCCTTGTACGATTGGTCATTGGTTTTGTATGTCGGAGTGCTGGTGTCCAGGTTTTACTGAGATTGAGGCCTTCATCTTTTCGGTTGAAATTCTGTGTGTGTTTATGTATTTCTATGGCCTCTCTGTATATTCTTGGGTAATAGCTCAACGTTCTGTCTATGGCTTGGGTTTCTTCGAAGAGGATCTTATGATTGTCCAGAGTCAAAGTGTGTTCGGCTATGGCAGATTTTTCCGTTTGTCCCAGTTTACAGCTTCTCTTGTGCTCTGCTATCCGTGTGTTGATGCTTCGTTTCGTTGTCCCAATATATACTGATCCACAGCTGCAAGGGATGCGGTATACTCCTGGTGTTGCCAGTGGGTCTCTTGTGTCCTTGGCCGATCTTAGACATTCCTGAATTTTTCTCGTTGGTTTGTAGATTGTCCTCACTTTGTACTTTTCCAGAAGTTTGCCGATGCGGTCCGTTATGTTCCTGATGTATGGTAGATACGCTGTACCATTTTTCACTTCTTGTTCCTCGTTTTCCGGGATGGCTGCTCTTCTTGGACGTAATGCTCGGTTTATTTCTTGCAGCGGAAACCATGAAGATTTGGAACAATGCCGGCCGTGAAAGCTTGCACACTTGGATAAAACGTAGTATTGTTATAGTAGTCCAGCACGTATATCTACTGGCGCGTGAGTATCAAAAACTATTCAAATAGTCTGAACCTAAAAACAATTTTTGTGTAAATTTGGAAGGAGGCAAAGTTTTGACACCCAAAAAATCTTGGTATTCGGTAAATTATTTTTGCGAAATTATTAATGAGTTTTTCGATTTAAGAAAACTAAACAATAAAATTATTCATTGTTTGAAAAACATTTTGAATGCAATTTTAAAATTTAATTTTCTATTGTAAGTACTTAGGAAAAATAAATATAGCATTAAATTTAGAACTCATAACATGCGATATAAAAGGCCATTCATGAATTCGAAAAATATGTGGTAACGGTAATTGCATTTTAGGTCATAATTCACATTTTCCTGGCGTGATATAAAATGTGTAGGTAATTATTTTTCCGCTTGGTGCCTGTGAGTTTTGCCGGCAGGGAAAACTAGTGCTACACTATACGTACGGTTGGTACTTCTGCCAACGCATATCGTAAGGGATGTGTTTGTTTTGTTTTTCTTTTGTTTTTAGATAAAGAACATATTTTATTGGTAGCTGCAATAATTATATTATTCATTTATTATACATACAATAAATCATATGAAGCATTCGATTACAGATTAAATATTGGAAATTAGAGAACTAAGGTAACTTTGCATGGTAGCGTGGTATAATTTAAGAGTGGGCTGTGATAGATGGACATACATACAAAATAGTGAGAGCCTCAGAATATAGAGATAGCTACAGAAGGAGCATATCACTAGAGCAGGGGTCGGCAACCTTTTGAGACGGAAGAGCCAAAAGTTACAATTTACAAAATTTCCCAGTTTTTAAAGAGCCACTAACATTTTTATTTCAATATTATGTTATTTGATTAGGATTAGGTATATAAATTTGATTTTTGATTTAAAATAATAGCTTTAAATATGAAATAATATTTATTCATATAAAAACATACAAATGTTTCGCACAAAACATAAGTTCTGACTGCGATCGTTGACGACACAGTGCACCAATAACTAAACAAACAGAACAGTGTTGCCACATTTAAAAAATGTCAGCTGTCCGTATACTCTCTACTCCACCTATTCTCACTGTTCTCTGTTGAGTGTTTTTATCCTGTTTAAAGTTTTTTTTGCAGTAGGTATAATATTTTTTATGAGTTTTGAAAATAAAATAATATAATATAATTATTAATATTTGCGCATGGAACTGGAGAGCCGCATCTTGACATCATAAAAGCCGCAGGTTGCCGACCCCTGCACTAGAGTCATGTCGATATTTTTTGACTCGAGGTCATTCCTATTCACTACCCTCGCTAAAGCAGTATAACTTCAAAGATCAAAATCGGTCAAATGGAAGCCGCGGAAAGTTCTCGTCCAAAAACAATCGTCTTGTGTTTTAAATGTGTTGATTGCAAAAGACAACATAACCTACAAATCATTAATATTTCATTAAACGCCAGCTTTTCATTTAGAGCAAGCTTGTTTAATTAAGGCATTGAGTGAAGAAGTTTATTTTTTTTAATTAAATGCCGGTTTTAGTAAAAATAAGTCGACTAATATAGTTAAGGGCAGTAAATATATGCTTTAGGTAGAAACGGATGTTTAATCTATTTTAAAATTATAATAATATAACAGAGACAGGTAAGTGTCGCATGAAAAATATAAGCTTTTTTTTAATCGTATAAAAAGAAACTAAAGTTCAATGAAGCGCTTAATTCAGATGACATCATGGACTTAATTGTATTTCTACTTTTTTGCATACAGATTTTATTATTGCTTAAAGAAAAAAAAAATAAATATAATGTTTTATCGTTATGGAATTTATAAATTACAGCCATTTAAATGCCGTTTTGCCATTTCCACTATAAAATGTATACATATTACATGCATGTAAACCACCCTGTATTATGGGTCATTTAACAGGCAGGTGTGCCGAAAACGTTTTCAATACATAACTAGTGCGGTAAACAAACGTTTGCCATAGCAGCTTCTGTTCATTGGCTCTATCCGCCTGCAATTACATACCCACGGCCTGCTGTAAATGTAAAGATGGCGACGCAAATGAACTATATACTACAAGAATGAAGTGAAAAGTAGGTATTTTGTAGTGGGTATGGCAAAAATACCATATATATATCTCGTACTTAATGGTATTATGACTATCGCTCGTTTTTACATACTGTCACCACTCGTCAGTAATATGCCCCATTACGCATCTAAATATAGGTAGATATTAGGTAGATATTAGGTAGATTGTAGATTACAGATACTCGACAACTAAGGTTATCAGCGTCTCGATATTGTTGTAAATAAAGTGCGTACCTAAGTCATTTCTGTTAAAAGATTTTTCTCCATATTAATTTTTTAGACTTTTTAAAAATAGACCTGTCTTTCTCTGTGAACGGCTGCGAGGGTAGAGTACTAGGTGTGGTTAAACTTTACATTTATTTGGATTGGATAACGAAGTTATAAATTATCATAGTTGAACGGTTTATCGAATCAAATTAATTTAATCCTCACTTTAAGTAAATTGTTAACTAAAGGATTTCCTGCTCAACTTGGAAAACCAGTGCCAGGGCAGGAACGTTTTTTTTAAACAGCTATGCTGGATCGATTTTGATAAAATATGCACCAATATATTCCTTGAATTCTCCGCAGGAGTGCTGTAAGGTGACTCAAGAGAGCTGATCAACTAAACAGTCACAAAAATGTGTGTAACGCATGCCGCACTATCTCGTGCTCGCGTTTGGGGACCTGGCATTTGACGCGGGAAGAGTAATAAATAAAATAAAGTTTCTGTTAGCGCGTATGATGCCGCGAGTTACGATTAGCTTACCTAAATAAAAACTATTATTTATAATTGAAGAAAGGTTTGGTTGAGGGTCAAAAATATAATGAAGCTTTACCAAAATATCGCTTGTGGCTAACGTTTCGAAATATTTAATTATCTTCAGGGCCTATGAACATGTGTATTCAAAATTAGAACAATTCAGTCAGTATGAAACTAGTAGATAGATACTGATAGGTAAATATAGTGAATATAACAATTAGTAATATGTCTTACCTAATTTTGAATACACATGTTCATAGACTCTGAAGATGAAATTAAATATTTCGAAACGTTGGCCACAAGCGATTTTAGTGTTTCCGTCTAGACAAGACTTTCAAAGTCTTGTCTTGTCTTGAAACATCAAGACAAGACTTCATTTAAGTCTTGTCTTGAAATATCAAGACTTCACTAAGTCTAAGTCTAGATTAACAAACTCTTGTCTTGTCTAATATCAAGACTCTAGATTATTTTCAAGAGTCTAGATTAGTAGTAGTAGGTAAAGTAAACCTTTACATACTACTACTTAGTTTATCTAGACTCTTGAAAATTGTCTAGAGTTTTGGCAAGTCTTGATCTAGATAAAGCAAGTCTTGTCTTGTCTCAAAAATTTCTAGACAAGAGTTTTGCAAGTCTTATCTTGAAAATTTAGACAAGACAAGACAAGAGTCTAGAAAGTCAACACTAAGCGATATTTTGGTAAAGCTTCATTATATTTTTGACCCTCAACCAAACCTTCCTTCAATTATTAACATTCATTGGGTCAACACTACTATATACTGAAGACTATTATTTATATTCTCATTATTTGAGGTCATTGACCTCTCGATTTTCTGGCAATATACGTTTTGCAATCCGACCTGAATGTTGACCATGTCTGATGTAGAGGAATACTGGGCAAGCGTGCCGAGCGTGAATGCCAAACGGCGAGAATTATCGCACTTGTAGGTGGCTGTGGGTGAAGCAGCGTTATACGAGAACGGCAATGTTAAGTACTGGAGTTGTTGGAGTTGAGGCGGTAGTAGCTCTCCACTTACGTCGTTGCCCCCAGCGTGCTGCTGCTCTTGTTCGATATATACGTATATATATAGGGATGCTATAGCTATTTGGAAGGTTTTCGGTGAGATGTGTAGAACAATATTTCTTCTAGCGAGTTTTGTATTTATGTTTTCCTCTGAGCGTTGTTCCAGCTCATTCTGCTACCGTTTTATGTAGCTATTTTGTAAAAAGGCACTCGAATACTATTTTAAAATTGAAGCAACTCATTTACCGAGCTATTTGCAAAAATTAAAAGTTTTGCTTTACGATATTTTATAAATACAGCTGGGAAAAGTAAAAGAAATCAGATCAATATTGAACATTCCAAACAGAGAAGAATCATCGGTGGTGGGGGAAATTAGGTTTTTAAGGCATAATACTGTAAATATAATATGTCGTAGACTTATAATGAAATTCGTCCTGAAATAACGGAAATTTATATACCTAATTAAGATAAAACAAGAGCAAATGGAGCGTTTGTTGGCGAGTTAGCATGTCATTCTATATTAGACATTCAATCTGCTTCGTACCGGTGGTCAAAAAAGAGGTAGACTTTTTCACTAAATTTAATCTAAGTTTAATACCTAGATAACTACATCCGATTATTGTTATTATTGCGAAGGATAAATTCTTTAAAGAATTTTGCATCCACAAGCACCCTAAACTTCAGGTTTGTCACCGTCACACAAGGGATACTTGCGGAGCAAGGTGAAACTATAACCGCGTCTCAAACCATGAAATGGGCGATTACAGTAAGTTTGGGTCGTGCGCACGAAGTACACGGAGCGACACAATAAGCACAGCCTTTTGCATGCGGCAGACTAGTGACTCAGCATTACGTTGACATGCCGGGATAGCTTTTATATTTGCCAACAGTGACGGTTTGGCTCCACCAAGAACACCAATTATAAGGACAATTAATTTAACAGAATAGTCTGGGTACTGCTTCCTAAGCTCAAAGAGAAGATCTTGATATTTTGTCCGCTTCTCAGTCTCCTTCGCGACTACGTTCGTTTCAGCAGGAGCTGAGAACTAGATGACATACATAAATCGCGTAGTTTTATCAAGGAGAACTATATCAGGCTTTGTAGCTGAAAGTTGCCTGATAGTACTGAATGAATAATTCCAGAAAATCTTATACGATTCATTCTCGACAACGGACTCAGTATCGCCAGGAACATAATACAGAACGGGAGTTTTGCCAATACCGTAATTATGCCTTAAGTGGTAATATAGGACTCTTAGAGCAGCATTGTGGCGATGGATGTAGGCGCAACTTGCATAATAACTGCATGCCGACAAGAGATGCATATTATTATTATTATATATTATTATTGTTATTATTATTTTTTAGTTAAACTAACATATAATTTTTTCGATTAAAATCATTTTGTTTTTCAGTTCATTTTTTTACGTGAAATGTTTTGAACATAAAATTAATAGCAGTAGTAACCTGATTTTCATATAAAAACATTATGGCATAAAACTATGTTCATTGTGTAGGTACCTGCAGTTATCGTTAATCAAGTTTTTATGTAATAAAAAACGTAGTTTTTATGTTCCATTAAAAAAAATAAATTGTTACATGTTTGAAATAATTATTGTGTTTTGTTTTCTATGCTAAAGTAAGTTTTAAAAATCATGTGACGTTATGAAGTACAAATCATATTTAGACATTTATTTTTTCCATACCCACTATAAAATAGCTGCTTTATATATGTATGCATGTAAAATGACTTTTGACAGGTCGATGTGGAACACTTGGGCCGCTGCCACATTGCCTTTGAAAATGTCTACCGCAGTTGTAGACGAAACGTCAGGTAGAAATACCATCGGACCACGGCCTACGAGCCCGGAAACTATCAAAATTTGGAATGTTTTTTTTTTTTTTTAATATCGCTATTCCAGTTCAGTTGAGGTTCTGTTGTAACCGTATCTGTTTATAACATTTAAGAAAACTGTAATTTATCTTTGGGAAAAATAGAGTTAGATATATCTACTTTATCGCCATATAGTTCAGCACTGCATGCATAAAACTAAACGTTATATAACAGAGAATTTGCCGTAAAATCGTGAAATAGCCAATAACTAATATTTGATGATGACGAAACCTATAAACATTCAGTGCGCCATTAGAAGTACTGTCGCGCTGGCCAATGAGAAGTCATGATCAATAAAGACATCATCTTCACTTGTCACTGGAAAACTAGTAATATTTTTAATTTCGTATATTAATATGCATTTTTTATAACTTTATTTTAATTTTATGGAAATTTTTATTTCGATTGTCTCGTATATAAACGGAAAATTAAACAATAATATGTTTTATGTATTTAAAATACTACAAAATATCTAACGTAATTTTTTATTCATTCACGCCTCAGAGCAGAGATCGCTATAGAAACAGCATATAACGTCGTTTGTGAAGCTACAACTATATACTAAAGTACGATCTGTCAGGTACATTAGGATCATTCGTAGTCTTAATTACTCTTTATTTGATTTTGTGTTTTACTGAAAAAAAGGTGTCGTGCAGGTACTGTGTGCTTGCAGGATGTTACAATAAAGGTTCCAAAACGCTTATGAAAAATCAAGGTGTTTAAAATATAGTTGAAATCTTATGACCTCAGTGTGACTTATTGTTCCCCGCACGTCTCTATACTAACTTCAGTTGTACATACCTACAAGCTGTGATATGCTCCTTCTATAGTTATCTCTGTTCTGGGATTCACGCCTAGGGTTAAAATAGATTAAAATAGATTTTCCGAAAAAATTTCCGAACTTTTTCTTTTCTTGTCTATCGGGCGATTATTATCAATATTGTTTTTTTAATCAGAATATAAGAAAAATTAATAAATAAGTAAAATTATTCAATATATATTATGTATTGAGCATAATTTGAAAAGAATAATATTATATTCAGCAAACTGTCACCAGTTCAGTGAGTTATTGTTTAATTATGCAAATTTACTCAAAGCATGCAAATATTATATTCTGAACGATTTGTTATATTGATTTATTTTTTCAACGTCTGTGTAAGTTTAATTTAACCTTGTAGATTTTTCCCTTAACAAATATTCACATTTGCCTGTATCAATAAAATTATCGCGAACTTTTCGTGTTCTAAACATATGAGGCGTACCTACTCTAAGGGTAAACTATTAACGATGTATATTTTCCGATTTTTGAAGTGAAAACTTCCTTAGGCGCACTTTGCCTGAGTAATGAACGAAAGTGAACCGTCACGCTTCGGGTCGGTGACGCTGATTCGGGTTTACTCGGCTCAAACACGAAAAGGTATTTGTTGTATGCCGGTAATAAGTTTTTTGTAGTTCATAAGTGCCCTAATAGATGACACTAAACCTTTTTGTAGTTCATAAGTGCGCTAATAGATGACATTAAAACTTAATTGAAAAAGTTTTTGTAGTGTGTTGGTAATAAGTTAAGTATTTGTAGTTCATAGGTGCGCTAATAGACGACACTAAAACTTAATTGAAAATGTATTTGTGGTATGTTGTAAGTTATTTGTAGTTCATAGGTGCGCTAATAGATGACACTAAAACATATATATACAGGGTGTCCAAGACTTGCGTTGTCGGCCGATATATTGATTTTGGGAGAAGATAGAAAAGAAGTTTAAATACAAAAGTTGTATAATTTTTAATGGTGTATAACCTAAAAATATTTTCAATTATACAGCCTGTCCTATTTAAGCGTGGCAGATCAAAGTTATGTTTTTTTTAACCTAGCACCCTGTTTTTATTTGTTTTTTCAATTCTGCATCTAAATGTGAATAGAAATTGTAAGGGATGCCATGCTCGAAAACTCAGTAATTTTTGAGTTATTCAAGTTTTTTAGAAATTTTTGACACGTGCAGACCTTTACCTAAAATTCGACATAGCCAAAACAGAAACCTTTATCAAATTGAAATTTTGAGGATCACTAGATAATGGATGGACAAATCAATATCTGTCCTAAAAAAATGAATTTATTATACAGGGCGTTCAAAATAATGTACTTCTTTTACCTAACTTCACTCACGTGTAACTTTTGATTGTTAAATACAACGAGGTTATTTTTTTGCTGGAATTGTATTCTTTAGGATATTTACTAACACTTTTATTAAGGGTTGTCCATACTTAAACCAAACATTTTTCTATGAAAATATTAGGTTTAGGTATGGACAGCCCTTAATAAAAGTGTTAGTAAATATCCTAACGAATACAATTCCAGCAAAAAAATAACCTCGTTGTATTTAACAAACAAAAGTTTCACGTGATTGAAGTTAGGTAAAATAAGTACATTATTTTGAACACCCTGTATAATAAATTCAGGTTTTTAGGACAGACATTGATTTGTCCGTCTATTATCTAGTGATCCTCAAAATTTCAGTTTGATAAAAGTTTTTGTTTTGGCTATGTCGAATTTTAGGTAAAGGTCTGCACGTGTCAAAAATTTCTAAAAAACTTGAATAACTCAAAAACTACTCAGTTTTCGAGCATGGCATCCCTTACAATTTCTATTCACATTTAGATGCAGAATTGAAAAAACAAATAAAAACAGGGTGCTAGGTTAAAAAAAACATAACTTTGATCTGACACGCTTAAATGGGACAGGCTATATAATTGAAAATATTTTTAGGTTATACATCATTAAAAATTATACAACTTTTGTAATTAAACTTCTTTTCTATCTTCACCCAAAATCAATATATCGGCCGACAACGCAAGTCTTGGACACCCTGTATATATATTTTAAAATTAGAAAATCAGAAGTTTTCACTTCTGTCGTGTGGTCATAAGCACACATCCACTTTTTTTTGTTTTTGGTAAATAACAAATTAACTTATTGAGTCAAATACTATTTATAAAGGGTGTCCCATATATGACTCGAGTTCCATAGCTTAAGGGCATGTTATTGAAGTCATTTAGAGTTAAAATTGCTTAAAAAAATATGTCCAAAAATGCTTCCTAACAAAACTACAACCATTGAAAATTGAAGCGCTTATAGCATGTAAAAAACATTGGTCATTAATTTTCGAAAATATCTTTATTAAGCAATTTTAACTCGAAATGACTTCAATATTACACCCTTAAGCTATTGACCTCGAATCATGGGACGCCCTGTATAAGAGAAATACCCAATGACGTCACGTTACATAGCAAAATCAGAAAAAAATTATTTATTTAACTCGTCACCGTCGGGTCTCAAACCACATTCGCGCTGGTTGAGTTATCAATTATAATATTTGTTTCTTCTCATCAGTGGCGGACTAACGGGGGAGGGGGAGGGGGCGGCCCGCCCCTGACCTCTGATCCTGGGGGGCCTTCAAATCTCGATAAGTCCTTCTTAATCAAATCCCAAACAAGGCCAAAATATGTTTAGTAAGTAAGAGGCAGTTTGGAGTTGGAGGCCCCGTACTTATTCAAAATGAATATTTAATTTTTTTGTCAGCCATTACATCTATATTATTCATTTTTTACGTAATTTAAACTACAAATACATCAATTTCTAAGCAGACCGGGGGCCTCATTTAATTTTGCCGCCCCGGGTCTCCGACGGGCTTAGTCCGCCACTGCATCTCATTTTGCTACTGCAGTTAAAATCAATCAATTTTTGTTAGTCGGTCACATTTTAGATGGACCGCCTGTATAAATATACATAATAAATAGTCAACAAATACCGAATGTGCATTTTAAGACCTGCATATCTGGCCGGCGACGTAGCTGGGACATTAAAGAGTCCAAATGATGCTATTATATTAAAAACTCGGGTCGCAGTGCCAAAACCCTGCCGACAATATAGTGTATTTGCTAATACTGGCATTGTGGCTTTATTATGTGAACTTAAGTTTGTTTTTGGACAAAATAAAAAATTTAACCCCTTAATACATCCCTTAAAATAATTAAATTTTTCTAAATTTCAATATTAGACATGGATTTTATCAGTACACCCAATTAAATACACCCTTCCATAAGTAAATCCGTATCAACAAACTAGTGTTTTCATAAAATTTGAAAGTCCGGTCCTGTCGGGCCGATTTTATTAAAATTTTAGCAGCACATTTTAATCTTTACTAAAGAGTTAAATTTCAATTTTGAAACGATTCTGACAAATTTTTCGGTATTTTTGGGCCCAAAAACTTTTTGGAACCCCTAAATACAACCCTGAAAATGGTCCGATCGGGCCCATTTTAAATAGGCTTCTTGCGGTGATGGGTTCCAATGTGTGTACCAAATTTCGTTTCAATCGATTAAGTCTGTCGAGAGTTATCGTGTACACACACACACACACACACATATATATATATATATATATATATATATATATATACAGGGTGTCCAAGACTTGCGTTGTCGGCCGATATATTGATTTTGGGTGAAGATAGAAAAAAAATTTAAATACAAAAGTTGTATAAATTTTAATGGTGTATAACCTAAACATATTTTCAAATATACAGCCTGTCCCATTTAAGCATGGCAGATCAAAGTTATGTTTTTTTAACCTAGCACCCTGTTTTTATTTTTTTTTTCAATTCTGCATCTAAATGTGAATAAAAATTGTAAGGGAAGCCATGCTCGAAAATTCAGTAATTTTTGAGTTATTCAAGTTTTTGAGAAATTTTTGACACGTGCAGACCTTTACCTAAAATTTGACATAGCCAAAACAGAAACCTTTATCAAACTGAAATTTTGAGGATCACTAGATAATAGACGGATGAATCAATGTCTGTCCTAAAAAAAATTGAATTTATTATATAGGGTGTTCAAAATAATGTACTTCTTTTACCTAACTTCAATCACGTGTAACTTTTGATTGTTAAATACAACGAGGTTATTTTTTTGCCGGAATTGTATTCTTTAGGATATTTACTAACACTTTTATTGAGGGTTGTCCAAACCTAAACCTATTATTTTAATACGAAAATATTAGGTTTAGGTTTGGACAACCCTCAATAAAAGTGTTAGTAAATATCCTAAAGAATACAATTCCGGCAAAAAAATAACCTCGTTGTATTTAACAATCAAAAGTTACACGTGATTGAAGTTAGGTAAAAGAAGTACATTATTTTGAACACCCTATATAATAAATTCATTTTTTTTAGGACAGACATTGATTTGTCCGTCCATTATCTAGTGATCCTCGAAATTTCAGTTTGATAAAGGTTTCTGTTTTGGCTATATCAAATTTTAGGTAAAGGTCTGCACGTGTCAAAAATTTCTAAAAAACTTGAATAACTCGAAAATTACTGAATTTTCGAGCATGGCTTCTCTTACAGTTTCTATTCACATTTAGATGCAGAATTGAAAAAACAAATAAAAACAGGGTGTTAGATTAAAAAAAACATAGCTTTGATCTGCCACGCTTAAATGGGACAGGCTGTATAATTGAAAATATTTTTAGGTTATACACCATTAAAATTTATACAACTTTTGTATTTAAACTTTTTTTCTATCTTCACCCAAAATCAATATATCGGCCGACAACGCAAGTCTTGGACACCCTGTATATATATACATACATATATATATATAAACATTTTTAAAAATGGTGCCAAAGTGTTCAGGAGGCTATGAAACGTCGAGAAATTTTGGTCCGACCCCTAGGTCCCGCCATCCGACCGACGCCAATAGTGTATGTGCCATATTATGGCAAATACACTAACAAAATGCATGTGCACGTTGTATTCAATTTGCTTTTGATCTTGTTATAAAATTATTTTATGACATTCTTTATCCCTGGTTTTGGAAGTTCATTTTATCTCATTACATATAAATATTATAGTTCATGTCCAGAACTTTTTTCAATTTAAAAATGGTATGTGGATGTGTTTTACACGCAGCGGAAGTTATATTCCTAAACATATTATTATTTATTATTTAATATCTGGATGACCGAGTTTTGCTCGGATGAGTTCAAAAAAAATAGTACTTAAAGTTCCCATCAAAATCGTTAGTCGTTTTTAAGAAAAAAAAATTACATACCTATAAGTAGATAATATTATTATACGTCAGTATACGTCATACTACATAATGTATGTACCTACATATTTTATATAGGTAATATAAAAGTAATATACCTATTTATTTAAATATTAGTTAAAAAAATAACAACAATAAAATCTAAACATAATTATGTAAGTATAATTATGTTTAGATTTTATTGTTGTTATTTTTTTACTTTTCAAATAATTACTGATTATTTTAATAAGTTACAGATTGACTGTCAGAGTAATTTGACATAAATAATGAAAATAGTTTGTTTTTTCCAAAGCCTACTCACCATACGACACTGTTTTATAACGTTAAAAAAACTGTTTTTTAAAATGATAAAATCGATAAGAAAACGAAATTTTCCAGGGATGAGACCTAGCTAGATCGATTTTTTGCCCCCCGAAACTCCTTTTCGGTAAATTTGATCAAAATGGTTAGAGCCGTTTTCGAGAAAATATTTATATATGTACATAGGTACATATATACAAGATTTGCTCGTTTAATAATATAGGGATTTATGTCTACAAACAGGCGTTAGCCTAGTAATACTTAAACTACCCATATTACACAATACTGCGATACAAAACGCAAACAAATTAATATTAATTATTAATACTCCGCGACTGGTACGGCAGCCGCATCTATGAATCGAGATACAAAGCGACACCGCACGTTTAAAAAAGGTATATGTTTGTTTTACACACGACGGAAGTTATACTTCTTAACTTATACCCTTCGACTGGTACGGCAGCGACTTCTTATGAATCGAGGTACAAAGTATTCTTGACGTGACATCTAACAAAATTTTTATAAAGTTCTTAGTTCAACAACTACCTGCAGTGGGGCGCGCGCATCGTTTAACGCCTTGCATAAACTCGCTCGGTGTCGCATATTAAAAAGTAGATAAATAAAGTTGTAACTATGGTCATCTGCGTAATTTGGTTTTTGGCAGGTTTTCGAGCAGGCAAATATGTTGTGGGATTTCTGCTTTATTGAGTCTATAGAATGGAACAATTTTTGGCTACTCAGTTTCGGAGGCGACCTCTAAACAAAAAAAAATTTACAGTCCCTTTGTCTTATTATTATTTAGCAAAATAATAGACTTTTCTTTTTCCGAACAACTCTGATTTCTTTCAGGAATGAATGTTTGGCATAATTATAATATAATATACAAGGTGATTCTGTAATGAGTACCATAAATGATACAGGATGTTACCTACAGTCAAAATAATACGAAAACCAAGAATAGCTTTTTTTCCAAAAGTGCTTCCCTAACAAGATACAGGGTGTTAAAGGGTCGATTTGGAGAAAACTTATTTGATCGTATCTTTTAACTGGGTTGAACAATTTAATTCATTTTTGGTAGACATCTACTACATAATAAGGACCGTAAACGGACAAAATTTTGTTACATTTGAGCAACCCAGTGGCGTAGAATTGGGGGTCATGTTCCAATGGAGGACACTTTGAAAACATACTTTAATTTTATTTTTACTAATTTTTATTTTTTTGTTAATTAAACTTTGTTACCTAGATGTATTCGACTTTAAGTATTTTATTTGTTTGTTAATAAAACTTTTTCTGTGATAACTTTGAAGCCTGGTATTTCACATAGTGACACGCAAGTCAGAATATCTCGGAAACGGACGCTTCTGGGCAAATGAAACAAGTGTACCTTTTTTGTTTTATTTGAACCAATAATACTAAAAAAACAAAGAAAAATGGGAAAAACCCAACAGAAAATTTTTTTGGGGGGAAAAAGTGTCACATGACCCCCAATTCTACACCACTGGGTTGTTCAAATGCAACAAAATTTTGTCTGTTTAAGGTCCTTATTATGTAGTAGATGTTTACCAAAAATGAATTAAATTGTTCAACCAAGGTAAAAGATACGATCAAATAAGTGTTCTCCAAATCGACCCTTTAACACCCTGTATGTTGTTAGGGAAGCACTTTTGGAAAAAAAGTTATTCTTGGTTTTCGTATTATATTGACAGTAGGTACATCCTGTATCATTTATGGTACTCATTACAGAATCACCTTGTATAATAAGTATACGTAATAGAATAAAAAAGTTTCCCCAAAAGTTTTCACTCCGAAAGTTCCGCTCTTCTTCAAGAGATTCTTTGAAAATTAGTCGAAGTTATACTGCTTTATGCGCCTCCGGGTAAGTTTACGCAAAGCGTTAAACGATGAGCGCGCCCCTCTGCAGTCTGCAGGTATAGTTGTTGAACTAAGAACTTTAAAAAATTCCGTTAGATGTCACGTCAAGAACACTGTACCTCTATTCATACTTAGATGTTGCTGCCGTACCAGTCGCGAGGTATATGTTAAGGAGTATAACTTCCGCTGTGTGTAAAACACACACGTTTTTTTTAAATTGAAGAAGTTCTGGACACAAACTATAATATTTTATATCTTTAAAACTTTATAAAAACTATAATTTCGATATGGGCCAAACGTTTAGTAGAATGATGTTACAAATGATGAAGAAGGGGTTGGTCGGGAAAGGAAAAAAACCTATCATGTTTTATACAGCTGATATAACTGCTGAATCGTAGTTTTCGCTTATTGGTCCGTCCAACGGAACGTACGGAATATAGCGGAAACATTATATCCTGTTTGCAGGCTTGGACTAGGTAACAAAAATAAATAATAATATACGCCTTTTTAACCGACTTCAATGCTGTTGTTTACATGGCGTTGCTATGGTTCCTCTATTACATGTCCCCAGTTCCCGGGTTCTAGCCCGAGAGCTGGTAAAAGTGTCAATTGGATCTTCAATTTATTATTAAAAAAATAAATAATGAATTGAAAATATGAATTGATGCTAGGCCCAAATAACCTTAGCTGTTGGTGGTCTTTAAAACACACACATACTAAAAAAAGGACTCGGTTCTCAATTCGATCAGTATGCATTTTTTTAAATGTCCACCGATTTTAAAAATTTTGAATCCGTTGTGTTCAGGAAGATGACGGAATGGTCCCATATAATTTTTTCTTAAATCGCTTCAGTAGTTTTTTTTCTAGTAAAAAAATAATTTTTTATATGTTACCTCATATCTCCTGCAGTTGTGGTCCAATTTTGACGATTCTTGTTTTATTTAATAGGACATACCTTCTGAGAGGTCCCACATAAATTTTACTTAAATCGGTTTAGTTTAATAATCAAATATCAATGTATTGCACAGCCACTAAAAAGTAAAAAATAAAAGACTTTTTATTGAAAAAAACCTTCTTCAAAAAAAACCCTTATAAAAAGACAAAAATAATACAATTTTAAAATCGGTGCCAATAAACGTAGATATATATAAAAAGTTTTAATACCTAATTAAATTGGCGACGAGATCAAAATTGTATTATTTTTTCTTTTTAGTAGCTTTTTTGAAGCTTTTCTGAAGGTTTTTTGTTATAATTTTTTTTTGATAATTGAAAGCGGAAACACCATTATATTATAATAACGTCTTTTATCATTCTTACATTCTTTTCTGAGAACATTAAAAAAACCTAGTCCGACCCATTATGTTTGTTATATTGTATGTATTAACCCACGTGAGTACGTGTGTGTAAAGCCGCAAAAGAGATTTTCAAAAACGGTTAAGAGGTGAAACGTCTTTTATTTGCTGACGATATAAAGTTGGTATAAAGAAGGCCCAGAAACGACGCACTTCGGTGATATAGGGATGGGAAAATCTGGCATAACACGTAAGTGATCTGATAAAAAAAATACCCACATAAGCGCGCGGTTGATGTAAAACTTTTTATAAAAATAAAGAAAAAAAAAACAATAAATTTAATATTTCATATTACTCCAAGCTGACGCGAACGTGAAATCTTAAACACGGTACACTAATCCATTTCTCCACGTAGCCATCTGCAGGGTCGTTCTGCGTGAGCGCGTAACAGAGTTTTACCATGCTGTGTACTGTCATGTTTGAATTTTTGTGGTTTGAGAATGGCCGAGCGTGTAGCAATGCTGTTTACATGGTAAAAGTGTCAATTAGATTTTCAATTTATTATTAAAAAAAAAAATAATGAATTGAAAATATGAATTGGTGTTAGGCCCAAATAACCTTAACTGTTAATGGTCTTTAAAACACAATTTTTTTTGAATTTTTGTGTCGACGTCATTTCGATTCACTAGCCTTGCTAAAAAAGTTTCTCTTCAAAAATCAGGAAATTTATTGTAGAATATGGCAATCATAATATCTATTATTTCTTGATTGTGAATTGCTTTTATGATTTGAAAGAATTTTATGATTTCAATAATTAACATACTTATTTTGACTTGTCACATATATTTTTTCAATGTCGACTGTGATCAAATAAATATCTATCTATGTTTCTTCATATCGATTTTCTAGCATTGCACAGAAATTTCCGTAGCCCTAAACTATAGCTGCTACAAGATATTGTGTACACAGATTGGTGAATTTTTAGTATAAAAGGAATGCTGTGCGGTTTTAATCAAAGCTACGATGCATTCCCTGTGTGTAATGGGCTTTATAAGAAAATATCTTAAATAGATCACTTTCGATCAAAACACTGCACATGACAGCCTCAACTTTGAAAGTTCAAATTGCAAGCATAAAAGTTTAATTTATTGTCGTTTAAAAAAAAATGTATCTGCCTCACCCACATAAGCGCACGATTGAAGAAACATTTGTTTTCATTTTTTATTTTTTAGCCAGTATATGTGTAGGGCGGACTGTGGCCCATCAGGAAATTCCTGAGTGACCTAGAGCCTGAACGTGGATATCGAACGTGAACTTGGAATCTGAACTTCAACGTTCAGGTTCGACGTTCGCGTTCGACGTTCATGTTCACGATTTACGTTCATGTTCTACGTTCACGCTCTACGTTCACGCTCTACGTTCACGTTCTACGTTCACGTTCTACGTTAACGTTCTACGTTAACGTTCTACGTTAACGTTCTACGTTAACGTTCTACGTTAACGTTCTACGTTCTACGTTCACGTTCTACGTTCACGTTCTACGTTCACGTTCTACGTTCACGTTCTACGTTAACGTTCTACGTTCACGTTCTACGTTCACGTAGGAATTTCCTGATGGACCAGAGTTCGCTCTTCACATCAACTACATTAGTCATTAGCCATTTTAGGTAAATTTTAGTTTTGCTAATTGTCTTTCCAATTTAACAGTAGGTACATAATATAAAACCGACAGTTTTTATTTATACATAATAGAACTGTATTTATTTATATTTTAAATACATGACTAATACAAATTCAAAACTCCTTAAAATCAAAAAAAAAAGAATAGAAAAGTAAGTTTTAAATATCCTTCTTTTAACTGTAATATTTTTTACCGTATTGAATCGTTGCGTTGTCTCATTGTAGTACATTTCGCCGCTACAAATGAATAATAATTACTTATAGAATATAATAAGTTGGTACTGCCGGTAATTCCGTGTTCTGCATTTTATGTGATAATGTGAGCATTCTTATACTAAATTTAATTGTCGGTATTTAAGATAAAGCATTATATTATGTACTTATGTAGTAAGTGCATTGCAGAACATTATATTATTTATTCTCTTCTCGTGATATTATATAATATAATCATTCTGTTCGCAGTCGACACTCGACAGTTGGTAATTGATGTATTAAGAGGGTGGTACAACTGGTACTTAAATAATATGAACAATAAAAGATTATCTTGGCCTATTTAAGTTTCCAAACCCTTTTTATTTTTAGCAATAAACTTACAATATGTTTCTTTTACTAGTTTACTTTTATTTTTTTTACTAATTTAGAACAGATAAGTGCAGTGACACAGTAGAGTGTGTGTTTTAAAGACCACCAACAGCTAAGGTTATTTGGGCCTAGCACCAATTCATATTTTCAATTCATTATTTTTTTTTTAATAATAAATTGGAAATCCAATTGACACTTTTACCAGCTCTCGGGCTAGAACCCGGGAATTGGGGGACTTGTAATAGAGGAACCATAGCACCGCCATGTAAACAACAGCACCGCTACACGCTCGGCCATTCTCAAGCCCGACACCGTAGATCTGTTCAACTAATCACAGGCTGAATGTTATCTACGTCAGTTCTGTATCGGCGTAATGATCTATATTGAAAATTCCATCGAAAAAAACACTTTTGAAAATTTTTTAATTCCGAAAAATTCTCAGAAAAATTGTTTAATAATCTATTTATTTGTAAAAAAATATACCGGTCAAGTGCGAGTAGAACTCGCGCCATGAGAATTTCGTAACGTTAAAACAATTTAATCTGTGTCTAAAAGCACAGCGTAAGCTCATATGGTTTGATTCCAATCTAAGTAATATAACTGCCACCACACACGTTGAACATAAACTATATGCGGTTTGATTCCAATATATAAATAATATAGTTTATAATCAACTACAACACGATGACGCTACTCCACTTGTCAGTATAAAAAATATTAATTTATTAAAATTAATTGATTATTTAATTCTAATTATTATTTGCCAGGATTCATGCCACAACAACACACAATCTGTGAAAATTTCAACTAGCTACCTCTTACCGTTTATGAGATAGAGCCCTGTGACAGACGGACAGACATCATAGACAGAGTAATAGCTAGGGTCCATACTGTCGATCCCAAAACAATATGATGCGTAAACAATTGAGAAATAATGTCGATGGGTTTTCAATTTATTTAATTCATTTTATAATGAAAGCTTTTATCAATATTTTATTTACTTCGACTTTAAAAGTGTTTGCTATCTATCAATGTGTTTGGATTTCCCCGACTTCCGGTATCGACTCCTCTTAAAGGTTGATGCAAATCATCAGACAGTTCTTTTCTTCTCCCTCTCTCTCTCTCTCTCTCTCTCTCTTGTAGCGGTATTAAGTAATTTTACAAGCCGGTGAATTTTTCCAACGTCCCATTGAGCGAAAGACGGATTTAATTGAACATTCAACTGCAAATTGTATTAATTAACATTCAGAATGTCTGCGTGAATGACGTCAGCACAAAAAGGAATGTCGTCATCACGACCATGGTCGTCCGTAATAAGGGGTGCATTTTTTTATGAACACTGAAATATGCCCTAATTTATACAGTGTCCTATTATTTGTCCGCCTTTCTTTTTATGCAGATAATAGACGTTCGACAGCTTATATAATATCATTAGCGTCTGAATTACATCAAATAACATCATCAATTAAAACTAAAGACATCACAAAACATCCACGCATGACAGATAGATCGAAAAGCCTGCACGTCCACCTTTCACAGTTACATATTTTAATTAAAATATATACTTAAAAAAGTCGCCGTAACAACATATTAAAATTTTAACCTTGAACTAATAATATAAATTTCGTCCGGTACATGACACGTTTAGGGTGATTTGCCACCCTTTTAATACTGACCAATCGATCTATAAATATTATAATGGCATTATTGGGTCACCGACAAGCGCTATATAAACAATTTTAGCCTTGAAGCAATAATAAGCGTGACAATTTTTTTTTGTTACATGTTGTGGGCGGTCTGCATCCCTCCCATACCTTTATCTAGCAAAATTCCTTACACAGGGCACTTTAATATGCCTCCCTCAACATCTTTACAAAAATAAGGCCTTGAATAAATAACACCAAAAAATTGTCACTAGCTCTCGGTCTCTAGGTCTGACGTTACAATTTACAAATCACAACAAACATGACGTCCTAACAGGAGATGGACATGAATATTATTTTGTTCTTCTTCTTAACATATAAAATATGGGGACTGGCTTTACTTTTAAATATCTGTAGCGTCTCTATAACCTCTTAACTCAGTGATCACGATATACAAAATGTAACACTTCGCGGTAGATATTTTTCCAGGGTATAATATAATTTATGACGTTCTGTCGCACATGTGACTAGAAGAGTGTTCAGTGCGGTGATCAATTTACGGGCGGCTCAGAACTGAACCATTAAATGTTTATAGTTAACTGGAATACTTAACTTAACTCACATTAAATGCCTTGTATTTACATCTTTTGAAAATATATTTTTACCGACAACAAATATATGTAGGTCAATATCGACGGCGTTACAGTAAAATATCGTTGTCTTTATTTTTGATGTGAAACATCTTATGTTGGGCTTTGAACAGCCGCGTGAGGGGAAATATGCAACGAAATTTATGGTCCGCTCCTTCGCTGCTGTTCTCCCCACCACTGCGGCACTCTCTCTCTCTCTCTCTCTCGGCTTACGAACGTACTGTAAAGCAAAAGTATATGTATATTGTATACACGTTTAGGTATGTAATATAGATACTTCGCTGTGTATTTAGTTGCGTTTCTGGCTCAGGCGTGCTCAAACGCCGCAACCGCGCGTGTTACAGTGTAGTATATATTTTTCTACCCGGATTCGCCCAGGTATATTTTGGTTTAATAAGCTAATAATCAAGAGCAACAAATTTTTGATTTATCATTTTACTCTAATAGTTTAGCCAGAGTAGTACTTACAAGAATTTAGTACAGAAATCGCAGTGCGGAATCCCCAATTTGCTTTACAATTTTCGCACACTGCTCATTCCCCTTTTGTGTTACTCGGAAAGAAGTAGACTTTTAAAACGGTGAAAGAATTTTTCAAATCAGTTATAAGCTTACAAAAAAGGCATGTGTCGCAGCACACAAAACCAGAAAAAAAACTTCTTATGTATGGATAGATAGATATTTATTTTTGTTCAATCAATTAATGGATTAGAATGAGTCATGACTGCATTAATTATTGATTTATTTAGGGTTGTTATGATAATTCGTGTCACCATTTATGTCAGCCATTTTCGTTTCATCGAGCCAGCATTTTATCGTTCAAAGACAGTGCCACCTAAGAAGTTTTACTTCAAAAATTACACGGCTTTATAGTATCTATAAATGTTTACTACAGTATTGCAATATGGATTTGTTTTTTTTTCACATAAAATATTATTTAACCTTTAGTCAAGTCAGTTATGATTTTTTTTGTGATTGTATGTTTTAAAAATAACAGTGATAATGCATTAATGGGAGCGTTTTTAGGGTTCAGTACCTCCGTATGGAACCCTATTACTCTGCCTACGATGTCTGTCTGCCCGTTCATTCACAGGGTTCAATCTCACAAACGGTTGTTGTGGCACGATTAATTTTAATAAATTAATGTTTTTTATTAACCGACTTCAAAAAAAGGAGGTGGTTCTCAATTCGGTTGTATTTTTTTTTATGTTTGTTACCTCATAACTCAGTCATTTATGAACCGATTTTGAAAATTTTTTTTTTATTTGAAAGGATATACTTTCACATTGGTCCCATAGATATTTCATCAAAATCGGTTCAGTAGTTCGGCAGATTTTAATAAAAGTGAGTAGCGGCGTGTGATTTTTTAAGGTAAATGTCACTTTTTGACATATCAGACAGCGTAAGAAAGTCGGTTTAATAAAAGTGAGTAATGGCGTGTGATTCTTTTAAGGTAAATGTCACTTTTTGATACTAAAAAGTAGAAAATAAAAAACTTTTTAACAAAAAAAAAACCTCCTTCAAAAAACCACTAAAAAGAGGAAAATAATGAAATTTTGAGGTCTGTGCCAATTTAATAAAATATGAAGTTGGTAAAGAAGATATTAATCACTATACTATACTTTTTAACCGACTTCATATTTTATTAAATTGGCACAGACCTCAAAATTTCATTATTTTCCTCTTTTTAGTGGTTTTTTGAAGGAGATTTTTTTTTTTGTTAAAAAGTTTTTTTACATCACTGTATTATTTACTACACTGCACTGTACTGTACTGTATCTATAGCGTCTAATATCATCGGTCGATTGGCTCAGTTGGTAGGAGCGTTCGACTGAATATCTAAAGGTACCTACCTGGTTCGATCCCAGGTTTTGGATCGCAATATATTTTTTTTTTTATTCATCAAATATTCTGTTAATATATTTTTTTATTTTAAAAATTAATTTATTTAAATTTGATACGGAAAAATGTTAAAACACTAAAAAGAACAAAATAAAATATAAGTAAAAAAAATTTATTATTGTACGGAACCCTCGATGTGCAAGTCTGACTCGTACTCAGCCGTTTTTTTTTTAAATTCATATGTGTTGAAAGCAGTTTCAGGTAGATTTTTTTAAAGCGATGTTATATCACTGTCATGATTCACTTTACCTTACTGACAACCGCAATCAAAATCGCTCTGAATTAATCATATGACAGCCACGTAAGCACCATATTTTAGATTGGTCCATCACCAGCAGTATCCAACCCAACTGTCAGAAAACATAGAATCTGCATTAGAATAAGAATGATTTTTCGAGTTATTTTTGATCTTTTAAATCAGTTAAGTTAAACTATAGGGACTTAATTTATTTATTTATGCATTTATATTGAAAAAGAATGTATGTTAAATAAGTTTTTGCAACACCTGCATCAAAAGTTGAATTTTAGAGAGCTGGTAGCGTTCGTTAAGTGATTCTTTATGAAAGCTTCGGCTGTTTTGTTTTATGAATGTGTATAATACTGCTATAAGGTAATACTGTTTTGTTTTATTTTAAAACACGTGTGTAAATTAGTACTTTATAGATTACTGTGCTATAATGTCACTGAAATAAAGAAAAAATTCACAGATTTCGCAATCCTTGCAACCATCGACGACATTGGAAATGATAACAGCATATATGAAACATAATTAACTGTTTATTATACACACTTTTAAATGGATTTTTCTACAGTATTTTTAACATTTGCTCAAAAATAACACCGCAGATCGTCGCAAATACCTCTCAATTAACTAGACATGATATAAAACACATTTCGAAAAAATTGCACTTGTTCAATTTTGCATGATTGCTCCTCACTTGATCGCGACACCGTTGTCTTTTGGCCTTGAACGAAAACTCGTAACTCTGCCCCCATATACGAACATAAACATTTCCAATGTTAAAATAGTCATTTTATTTATAATAGATATAAAATTGGTTTCTAATAATAAAATAAAATTTTGATATAACAGTTGTTGCAAAAAATATTATATGTAACGCGTGGCTAAAGTGACAATTTAATCTGACAGCCGCGATTTTACAATACTCATTTCGGCTCGCACGCGGTAAACTCACACTCTTTCTGACATAAATGCAACATAACTTTGCTCGTATCGTAACTGTCATAATAATTCATCACTATTGCCACTTGTTGCATAAATATCTATTATTATATTATTTAAAGTTCTTTTTGGAAGAGAAGAATTTTATTATTTTGAAAATTAGGTTCGAAAGTGTTGAGACGAAAGATTTTCAAACGGTGACTTGCGGAATTTCGTACTTTATTATTAATTTGGGTGAAATAAATGTAAATTAACTCTAATTTTAATTAAAATTAAACAGACAAGAGAATATAAAATATATTTAATTAAAACAGGCATATTGTTCTCATCGATCACGTTGTTTAGGAGTATACTCTCTATAGTCTAACTAAGGTATACAGGGTGAGTTCGACCACCCGTATCAGTCGTTTTTTTCGAAAACGGTTAGTCGTAGAGAGTTGTGTCAAAAATTTGTATTATAAAAGCCCTAATAAAGAATCGAAAGGTGATAATTTTTTTTTCCGGGACGGTCGGCTTCCCTATTAGTTTGCTCCAGAATGTCCAGAACTCCGGAATTATAAATGTAACGATAGGTCGAAAGTGGTATTGTTGAAAAGATCTTTAAAAAATAAGCAAGTTTTGTAGGAAAATTTTTTTTATTACTGCCACCCCTGTAAATTTCTATAAGTATACATATAAATTATTATGTTCAAAAGTCCGGAATTTTAGAAAGCACGATAGGTTGAAAGTGGTGCTGTTAAAAAGCTCTTTAAAAAATAGGCAAGTTTTGTAGGAAACATTTTTTAATTACTGCCACCCCTATTAAGTAACGATCGTTTGAAATTATTAAATCAAAATTTCATAATAACGATCGAAGTCGGCATTAAAAATCTAGCAACCTTAGACATTGTCACAAGTGTTCAAACTGTCTTCCATTTACTCTTTAATACATACTACTGAGCTCTTCTGGTTATACTGTGAGTGTACTTCTTCAGTGTTTAATGATCGATAGATAGGTAACTAGATTTTAAATGCGGACTTTTAAAAAGTTCGTTATTATGACATTTTAATTTAGTAATTTCAAACAAATATTACTTAACAGCGGTGGCAGTAATAAAAAAAAATTTCCTACAAAACTTGCTTATTTTTTAAAGATCTTTTCAACAATACCACTTTCGACCTATCGTTACATTTATAATTCCGGAGTTCTGGACATTCTGGAGCAAACTAATAAGGAAGCCGACCTTCCCGGGAAAAAAAATTATCACCATTCGATTCTTTATTAGGGCTTTTATAATACAAATTTTTGACACAACTTTCTACGACTAACCGTTTTCGAAAAAAACGACTGATACGGGTGGTCGAACTCACCCTGTATAATATACTACGTTTTTAGGGTTCAATACCTCCGAACGGAACCCTATTACTGAGCCTACGACCTGTCTGTCTGTCCGTCCGTCTGTCACAAGGCTGTATCTAACAAACGGTAAGAGATAACAAGTTGGATTTTTCACAGATTGTGTGTTAAATTATGGCATGAATCCTGGAAAATAATAATAATAATAGAATTAAATAGTCAATTAATTTCAATAAATTAATGTTTTTTATTTTACTACAGCACTGACTGCAGCCGTACTTATATTGTGCTATAGACTCAATAGAGCGTCTAACATAATCGTTCGAGTGACTCAGTTGGTAGAGCGTTCGACTGAAGATCTAAAGGTCCCTGGTTCGATCCCGGGTTTCATGTCGCAATATTTTTGTTTTTCTTATTCATCAAATATATTTTTTCACTTAAAAAATTAATTAAATATGATACGGAATAATTTTGAAACAAAATAAAATTTAAGAAAAAAAACTTTTTAAAAACAAGCTTAAAATAAATCTGTTATTTTTTAACCCTATCCAACTTCTTATTTTTATTATTGTACGGAACCCTCGGTGCCCGAGTCTGACTCGCACTTTGACATATGCGGCACATACACTATTTGCGTCGGTCGGATGACGAGACCTAGGGGTCATTAATTAATAATTTATTTAAATTCGCCTGGTTGACGAAGACGAAAGATGTTTCACTTTGAACCGTGCGCTTATGTGAGTGAGGCACACACTTGCCTTTTTTTCCATGAACACCACTGGTTAATTTATTATTTTTAATGCTTATTCTCGCTTTGAGATCCTCATTTCAAAAAAAAATCTGTAGGTATGCGGTTTGCTTAGATATCAAATGCTACAACCAAATTTGACATCAAACAAGATGGAAGTAATTTAAACATATTGTTGCGTACAGATGTTGTATGTGCTTGTTTTAGAATACACAAAGATACCCGACTGCTTTTTGTAGCATTTGAAATAAAACTGTACGGTCTTTAAACAGGGTTGGCAAATAATTTTCTTGCTCTTCTAGTCCAATAGGTAGATTTGCTCTAAAAACCGAATTTGAAGTTGTTGAAAAAATCGGCTGAGCTATGTGTCATATTACTTACTATAGCTGACCGGTCCGCGTCCGGCTTCGCCCGGGTGCTACGAATTTATTAATATATTACCAGCTCGTTCGCTCGAATTTATGATTTATTAATACATTACTCAGTCGCTTCGCTCGGTCTCTCAAAGTTATGATTTAATACAGCACTCACTCCAGTTGTTATAGCCTATGCCCTAAAGAAAAATATCATCTATCGAACACTGAGAAAAATTTAGAAATAGATAAATTCAGATGAATCACCAAAACATCTGTACGTACGTCCGAGCTCTACAGTCTACACTCTACAGGTCGCAATTCTTGACGGATCGATTTGGTTTATTTTTTACTCGGTTTGTTTACCCTATTAATTGAAAAGCGTTTAGTAGTTTATTTGTTATAAATTTGTAATAAATTTTTATCTTGTCTCGGCCGAATATACAATCTGTATGTTCTTATGATATACCTAAATGTTTGGCAGCCCTGTTAGAGAATACCTTTCATCAAAATTAAACATACGGGTAAATAACTTCACTGCCTTCTCATCTACAAACAAGCAGCTCGCAGAAAACAAAAATAAATTATAAAAATGTATTCAGAAAGAGAAATTTATTATTTTGCGGCTGAAAAATAAAACAACTTTAAAGTTAAAACGTAAACTGTTCACGTAAATTTTACCTGGCACAATTTATTCATTGAGCTTTTTGTTATAAATTAAAAAAAACATAGTGTAATAATTTTAATTGAAAAAATAAAAATAAAAAAATGTTTGATATTTTTCATATTCATATTCTCTGATGATCGACATGAAACGCTACAGAGAAATGTCGCTATTTATATGCGGCGCGCGTTTCCATCTAGTCCATTGAAATGTTACATTTTTAACCGACTTCAAAAAAAAGAGGTTTCTCAATTCGACCGTATATATTTTTTATGTGGTTATGTACTATGTTTTATGTGTGTTCGCGGATAACTTCGTCGTTTATTAACCGATTTTGAAAAATATTTTTTTATTTGAAAGGATCCCATAGAAATTTCATCAAAATCGGTTCAGTAGTTCGGCTGATTTTAATAAAAGTTTGTAACGGCGTGTGATTCCTTAAGGTAAATGTCACTTATTGACACATCAGACAGCGTAAGAAAGTCGGTTTAATAAAAGTGAGTAGCGGCGTGTGATTCCTTTAAGGTAAATGTCACTTTTTGACACTAAAAAGTAAAAAATAAAAACTTTTTCACAAAAAAAAACCTCCTTCAAAAAGGCACTAAAAAGGGTAAAATAATGAAAATTTAAGGTCTGTGCCAATTAAAATATGAAGTTGGTTAAAAAAAAGAAGATATTAATCACTATACTATACTTTTTAACCGACTTCATATTTTAATTGGCACAGACCTCAAATTTTCGTTATTTTACTCTTTTTAGTACCTTTTTGAAGGAGGTTTTTTTTTGTTATTTTTACGCTAACCTTGCATTTTGAGTAGGAAAAGGTTTGAATAAAAAGTGGAGTGTTCCGTTTTAATAAAAAAACTTTGTCGCGTCGAAAAACTCTAGAGTTTTAAAACACGTTTATTTTAAAGAAACTGCCATATTTTTCAATTAGTAAACAACTTATTGTCGTTGCCTTATCTGTTTCAATTTACGTATAATTGTTTCGTTGCCCACTGTTATTTCGTTCTTCCATCAGCGTCGCGTCGCTCTCCACCTTTCCCTGTGGCCTTCGCTTCGTCAGAAACGAATTAAATTAAATACCTTACAACTCCCAGTGGAGTCGACAGTTTAAACATTAGATATATATACGTACAGAGTTGGGGTATTGTGTTTTACCAACTGTAATTCCTCCATATTCAACAGCCAGGTGATTCGACACAATGCCTATAAGCCCGGTTTACAAAAAAAAATCACTGCTCAACTTACAATTTAATTTTATTCAGTTTATGTAGTAATAAATTTACCTATCATTACTATGAAGGAATTTATTCTAATATTATAATAGAATTGTTTAAAGAGTATTTGCTACCGGAAGTTTCCCCCTGCACTCTTCATTTCAAATCCTTTCCCCTCGCCTAAAAACTGTTACCGCTCTCCCGACGCTATTTTTAAAGCTGAAGGGCTCGGGTAAACGCCAAATATTGGTGCATTTGTGATTTGGCTAGCGGCTCTGGCAGCAAAACTATTGCGGGCCCTAAAAGGCTCGGATCCATATGCCGGTGCCTGGTTTGATAATCCGGCACTGTACAGCGGTTATTTTTGTTCAAACTTCTCTCTTTACAACTCTTCGCTGTTAACTCGAAATATATTTCAGTGAAGTGCAGAAAAATATATAGTCATCCAGTCTGATTCTATAACATTTAAAAATAATTTAACGCTCAATCAGTATTCTTTTATCAGTTATAGATAATTTAACGCTCAATCAGTATTCTGTTGTGATAAGTTAATAATTTTAGTTTGTAATATTCAAAACGAATGCTGGTTTTAAACTGATTTATTGAAAACGAAAAATAAGTAATTTTAACAACTTATATAATTTAACAAAATGATATTCAAATAATATGTTAGATAATAATTGTCAATACAGAAATATAATAACAGTGTTGTACAAAATTTGGTATTCTGAACAGTATTATTATTGCCAGTTATGGATAATTTAACGCTCCAACACTATTTATTTATTGCTCGGTTAGTTATTTAATGCCAATTTAGTTTTTTAAATGCTTAATTTTTATTGCTCATTGCATATTGCTCAAATAATGTTTTCTCTAAATTAGGTGTATGTGTTAAGATAAGAGCGTGAATGAGGCTTTATCTGCCGAGTTTTCTGTTGAATGAAATATGGACGTGGAAAGGAAAGAGATTTTACTTTTGCCATGTAAATAAAACTCATCGCAGCGATGAGATTGTGTCTGCTTCGTGTTTTCACCAGGGACGGGCAAAACATAAAAACTAGACTACCTTCATTAAATGATTGTAAGTGTTTATATTCAGAATAATCATTTATTTTTATATATTTATTCGTTTAATAATTAATTAATTAATTATTCATGACCGCACACCACCGAAATTATATTATGTATACAGTGCGTGCACAAACGCATTCTCAACATGGGGATCTCCGTTATTATTAGTGACGGAGATTTGGTTAAACGAGATGAAGTATTCCTTAGATAAAGTTGTATCAAATCACATAAATAAAGTTTAGATATTTTGCGTAGTTTAGGCGCTATAATAAAAAAGTGAATTTTCAATTTTTTTTATTTTTGTCGATGGCTGATTTATTTTAACAGCCAGTCAAATTTAGTTTGCACTTTCTGAAGGCAATTTTTTAATATCAATTTCGTGGTGTATTCAGATTTTTTAAAAATGTTATAAAATAAAAAAATCTAAATTTTACTTTTTTTATTATAGCGGCTTAACTATACGCAAAGTATCTTAACTTTATTTAAGTGATTTGATACAACTTTATAAAAATATATATGAGCACTGTGGTTGGAATAAAAACAAAATAAAATATAGTTACTTCTTACCACAACTTTACCCATCATTTAGATAGCTTTGAAAGCATATACATTGCTAAGTGCGATGGTACCAAGCTTTTGAATTCGGATAATGGCCCTATACCTTATTCTGCTTTATTTGATCTTTTAGACCATAAGTAATGTTCTAGATAATTCGCTTTGTTCTTCTGTGTTCTAAGTCAATTTGTTTCAGGTCAATTTCTCAGTCGTCTATCCGTTAGTTTGGACTGTCGGATCGTTCAATCCTCCTGTGATACTTTAAGTCTATAGTTAAGTTTTCAATTTGTTAATTATTTTATTACCTGTAATATTAGTATATAAATACCCGTTATGTATTATTTCGTTCATGTAGTGTTCGCTGAAGATGAAAGCTTAGCTTTCGAAATGTACATCCATCAATAAAACTGTTGTGGTAAGAAGTAACTATATTTTATTTTGTTTTGATACAACTTTACCTAAGAGATACTTCATCTCGTTTGACCAAATCTCTATCTCTAATAATAATGGACATCCCCATGTTGAGAATGAGTTTGTGGACGCACTGTATAGAAAGAAAAAGATCAGGTGTGTCGTGGACCGTAGTCACACTCGAAAGAAGTAAAACTTTTTTTTTAATACCTACAATTTTAATATTTGTAAAAACATATACCGTGTCCATTTATAATATTTTTTTTTTTGTAATGTAAATATTTCGGAAATTTTAAATCAAGAAATTAAAAAAAAATGTACAAACCGGGATTTGAACCTGGGTTTGACATTTCCAACAGTCAATAAACACCCGTCTAACGACCTGAGCTAACAACTATTCTTAATGGATGCCCTTAAAAAACTGGTACTTATACAAAGTGACAGAAGATTCTGCGTTACTGCGAGCTAAAAAATCACTTTAAAAAGTTTATTCTTAATTCGCAAAGCTTAATCGATCAAATATTATGATTGTCTTAAATTAAATATTTGCGATTCAGTTCGTACTGTTATACTGTCTTCTAAGCGACTTTTTATCTATCGTTGATTTTCCCATTCGCGTTTTCTTTATAAATAGATCTCACCTATGTTAGAGCCTGTTAGAAGCCTTTTTACATTCATTCCACAGTACAGCAGCTACTAGGGGCCTTCGACACCACGAACGTTAATCCACTCCCAGCGATAAGCGATGCTTTCTCACCGACTTCTACCATAGATCTCTCATCTCCTCCCTTCCCCCTCTCTCCCTTCCAACTCTTTTATTGTGTATCGTGAATGTGCGCGCCTCTTTATTGTGTATTCTCAGTTCTCCACACATCTGCGAGTATTTTATCAAACATTCTGGAAACAAATCAAAGAAACGTAGCGTAATTTTTTTGGACTAATCTGTTGAAATCTAAATTAAAGTCTAATTGAAAGAAATGTTTTTTCAACAAAATATTAATACAAAAATACATGCGTTCAAAGATTTCTAGGGTCCGCAAACGTCAGATGGCACATCGATGAAATCATTTCGCTATTTTATTTGATTACTATAGTTAATATTATTTAGAAATCTTCTTGTGATTAAATAAAAACTGATGTTCTAGATTTATAATAATTATTGATAATGACAATTTTTTAAAGATATTTCATTTAATTCACATATATTTTTATATGATATAGTTCAGGCAAATGAAATGAAAAAAAAATAGCCAAATAGAAGAAAAAATTCTGCTCCACAATTTTTTTCTTATGATATTTTTTCATCCAAGTAACGGTTTATAGAGGATAAATGAGGAAAACTCAAAACGGGTCCGCTTCAGGGCTAGTTTTTTGACCAAAAGGGAATGTTCCATTCACAACATAGGTGGGAACTTTTTAGTTCCTTATTTCTAACACTTAAATTAAGATGTAGATGATTTAACGTCTGTATGATAATTGTAATATAAGAAATTGGCCAAATAAATTGTCTGTTTATTTGGTCAATTTCTTATATTACTTAAATTAAGAATTTATTTTCAAAAAAAATAATAGCATTTTAACTATTTTCCTAAAAAGTCTAAAATGCTTGGACTAATATTTTAAACGATTCGGTTTAGAAGTAGTATATTTCTTAAACAGACTATTACCTATATTTTGTGTAATATAATTTCGTTTGAGAGAGGTTAGGCAGTTTAGAGTTTTTAGTGATTACTTAAAAAATCACTTTCGTAATGAAAAAAAACACGGATAATAAAACTTGAGGTCTTTGCGTTGTAAAATAAATTATTTCCTAAACTTGCCGTGTAGTTTCTAACGCCTAAATATAAAAAAGATGCAATATTTTGCGGGCTTATACCGTATTTATTTTTTTTAATGAAATTTCGTCTTAGATGTTCAGTTTATAGATTAGATAGACTATTATCCATTTTCATATTTTATTGTCGTTTGTCTGTCTGTCACTTTAAAGCTTCTGAACCTATTTTAACATTTTTGACGTAGATCAGCGTCTTTCCCGGCGGTATATAGGGGCGTAAAATGATGCGAGACGAAAAATTCGTTACAAAAAATGTGTGACAAAAAATATGTGACAAAAAATGTTTAACGCGAACTACCATAGTTACGCCATAGTTTGTGCAGTTTTGTATCACGTATGTCTTGTAATATTTTAAGATAAAACTATAGAAATAGTTCTACGTCTTTGGTTGCGGCACAATCGTAATTATCTTCTGTGCCCCTTGTCATTTTTTATACATCGTTTTTAATGTACGTATACAGTGTGTCACAGAATAACTATTCTTAATTTTTAGAAATGATAGAGGGCACTTAAATAAACATTTTTTATTAACAAACTAGTGTCCAGAAATACTGCATCAAAAAGTTACGGCCACCATTTTCGATACACAAGTTATAATGATGTGTAATCGACTGCCAAATTCTTCGAAATAACTGCGGACAAATTAATAGATTTATACGGCTGAATTGCAATTGAAAATTTTTCGTTGGAAAGCAGCCAATTATATAATTGATTCCAAACATATTGGAAAAAATCATTTTACCAACCATAGTCACAGTCAGGATTCTAACCTGAACCTTTCCACTTCCGCGGCGGAATGTGGTGAAAATCTATTGATTCCTAAACATATAAGAAGAATGTTAGATTAGTAATCATGTCACGGTTGAGTAAATGTAAGCTCATTCCGCCGCGAAGGTGGAAAGGTTCAGGTTAGAATCCTGACTGTGACTATGGTTGGTAAAATGATTTTTTCCAATATGTTTGGAATCAATTATATAATTGGCTGTTTTCCAACGGCAAATTTTCAATAACTGCGGACGTTCACGAATATTTCCAGACACTAGTTTATTAATAAAAAAATTCACAGATTTCGCAATCCTTGCAACCATCGAGGACATTGGAAATGATAACAGCATAAATGAAACATAATTAACTGTTTATTATACACACAATATTTATCAATGCACTGTTTAGTTTTGTCAGTAATAACCCTATTATTCTTCTGTTATATCCGCGTTCACTTTTACTTGATTACTTAACTTTTAAATGGATTTTTCTACAGTATTTATTAACATTTGCTCAAAAATAACACCGCAGATCGTCGCAAATACCTCTCAATTAACTAGATGTGATATAAAACACATTTCGAAAAAATTGCACTTGTTCAATTTTGCATGATTGCTCCTCACTTGATCGCGACACCGTTGTCTTTTGGCCTTGAACGAAAACTCGTAACTCTGCCCCCATATATACGAACATAAACATTTCCAATGTTAAAATATTTATTTAAGTGTCGTCTATCATTTGTGAAAATTAGGAATAGTTATTCTGTGACACCCTGTTATATAGTGTGAAAACAGATGCGTCACTCATTACACAACCCAGCTCGGCTGATAACCGACAGCCGACTTTTAAAGAAATTATTTTCAGATGATGGAAAATGCCATAGTAGAAATGTAACTGATAACCTCCTCGCGCATAAATAAGACAAAAATATTATGAAGAACAAAGAAATTAAATATTTTTTATGTATACGGGTGGAGAATTTATGAAATTCTTCTTTTAAAAAAGTGGGTACAACATCATTTACATAATGCTATCACAAAAAGGTAAAATGTCCTCCATATATTTTTGTTTACGTGTATCAGTTTCGTAAAAAGAAATGTAATATTTTTTTGAAGAAAATTGTTGAGAATGCATAAAGAACTCTTGAAATGAACCGTTTGCGACTTTATGAAAAGTAAAAGCAACGCGAAATCCAAAGTTTAGTTCGAGAAAGTTTTATTTTACAATATTTTACGCCTAACAACGCCACCTGATGTTTGTTTCAGCTGTGACTTGCCATTATGCATATTTATTTTATGTTTTGTTAGATTGTGTATCGAACTTCGCATACAAGTATTCACGCGAATGGGGTCGTCCCACATTCTTTGACATAGAATTACGTCTTTTCCAGCGGTATATACGGAGGGTAAAATGATGCGTTACAAAAAATGTGTGACGCGAGCTATCATAGTTACGCCATAGTTTGTTTGTGTTTGTGTGTGTCATGTTAATATTTTCTGACAGATGTGACGTCATTTTATGATTAATATGTTGGAAAAATCATGACCTTCGCTGAATTGATATGAAATAAATAAAAATAACACCACACACTGACCTGTGAACCGCCAAGGAGGACACTTCGACTGCTGCCACATCGCCTTTGAGAATGTCTACCGCAGTTGTAGACTAAACGTCAGGTAGAAATACCACCGGACCACGGTCTACAAGCCCGAAAACCATGAAGACTTAAAATAAATAGTTTCAATTTCAAATTAAATGAATACTTTGATTACATAATATTAAAATTATTAATTGTAAGATAAAACTATGGAAGTAGTTCTACGTCTTCGAGGGCAGTATAGCCTAGTGGTTAGCGTGCTTAGTGCCGCAACCTCTGGACTGGACTGCCGTGGGTTCGAATCCCACCTGCGCTTATGGATGTTTTGTGATGTTATTTAGTTTTAAGATAGTTGTTATTTAGTGTAGTAAGTAGTTGACGCTAAAGACCTGAGATGTCGACGCGTCTATAATCTACAATAAATAAATTCTACGTCTTCGCGGTCTTGTGGTTGCGGTACAATCATAATTACAGTGCTCCTTGTCATTTTTTTTTTGTTGGAATCTATAGGTACATTTCAAGTAGATTATGAAACAGTTTTTTTGAGAATTTTTCGGAAGTTTTTATTACAAGAAAAAAATTCCCAACAGTGTGTTAATGGAATTTTAAACATAGAATTGTGCCGCTATACCGAAATGACGTAGATATAAGATTCAGCCTGTGAATGGCTGTGTCAGTTGTCACGCCCACTGATCGGTCACGAACCACGGGGCAGATAATTTATATATTTCTCTTTCTATAGATAAAGAAGTGTGACTGTTTTCTACGTCATCATATGGCGGTGTATGGTCAACGTTTAAAGTACAATATTCTTGTTTGCAATTAAGAGGAAGGATAAAAGAACGAAAAAAAAGTGTGTGTGTCAGCTCCGACGCACGACTGGAGTTTACTCCTTAAAGTACGCAAACATACATACTGTCGCGTACCATACCTTGTACACGTCGGCTGTACACAAGTATACACATACATTGAAAGGTGCACAAGGTACGATGCGCAGAAAATGTAACGCTTTTTAGTTAACGCTTGTGTAAATTTTACTCCTCATAAAATTTCCATACCGGGCGCCTTATATGAAAATCGATTCTTAAGAGTAAACTCCAAAAAGTCGGTTTACATTATTTGTTTATGTATAATGATAAATAATATATGTTCAGTTCAAAATAATCAAACTTTGATACGTGGGACGACCCTATTGTAGCTGTGCATTGATAAATCTCTTATCTTAATTTCAAGTAAAAATATTCGATTGTTTAAAAACTCAACAACACGATATTTTATTTGAGGTTTAAAGATTTGAAGTTGTAAAGAATTTCCGATATGTCGTTATTCTAAGCTTTAAAAAAATGTAACGCGATCAACAGATCAAATCTTAACTATAAAACAGAAAATACTCGCTTATCTATTTGTCACACAAAAACTCTCCAACGGTGAGCCCTGGCGTCATGAAATTTATATTGTTTATTGTGCTTGGCAAATCCGGATGAATGTGACTATCTATATATGTGACTCGCTGTATCCTTCTCGATTAATGTTATACCAAGTTAGCTTTACCCGGGCGAAATCGGGCCAGGAGCCGACTATGTAATCTATACAGTGTGTAAACGGTTTTACCGAACGTAGGCAAAATAATATTAAGAACATTTATAATTTTGTTTACATCCTGTATTACAGGGTTACCAGGTGTTCAGTATTCACCCGAACAGTTCGGTTTTTAACACGCTTATATTAGTTCCACTTGTATGTATGTAAGTAACGGATTCTTTGAACGCGATTTTTACCCACTTCAAAACTTCAGATTGAACTGAAACTTTGCACACTTATCAAGGACCGATGACAATACAATAATTCAATAAGTTTGTTCCATTATCCTGACCAGGGTCTCCAGGACTAAAAAGCAAAAATAAATTATAATTTAAAAAACTAAAAAACACGCTTTAATGGTAAACTGAACTAAAAAGTAAAAAATAATTTTATTGTAAAAAAGCGTGGGGTGCTTTGTACAATATATTTTTATATTACCTCACGCTTTTTTACAATAAAAATATTTTTTACAGTAAAAATTATTTTTTACAATAAAAATTATTTTTTACTTTTTAGTTCAGTTTACCATTAAAGCGTGTTTTTTAGTTTTTTTTAAATTATAATTTTTTAATGTTTTGCCCGGGTGAAAAATTAAAAAAAAACGGGCTTTTCTATTTCTTTTCTATCACTTCTGTCAGTGTCCCACCCGTGTCCGGTTTTTTTTCTAGCTCATCAGCTGGTAACCATGGCTGTATATCATTTATTGCGTAAATCTGTGACATTTGGACTCTAAAATAAAATGTTTCCCGATGTCATAGAAAAACAATTAGGTGATTTATGTGAAATATCTCGTTTATCAAATATTTTATCGTTTTTGTCTTCAACTCCCATCACATTTGAATGTTTGTTCTTGAAAAGAAAAGACATTTTGTTGGAAAATTCTTACAGTAACATTTTTGAATACATCTCTAACAATACTTTCAGAATTTATTTAAGTTCTCATTAGACATTAGAGTCGTTCTTATACTGAGAAATCCGTGTCCACAAAAAAGGAGAAGAAAAACGAAGTAGCAGATATGCTACATATCTGTTAACAAGTAAACAAGTTTGTGAAGGCTTGCGTATAGCCCGACGAATATCATATTTTAAATAAAGATCGGGTTTTGTAAGTCCAACCGACGCTTTTAAAATTATTAGATGACAGCCGCTTACACCAAAAGCTTCTAGAGAACACTCGATTAACAATTTATTAATCAAACTTAGCGGGGTTTGTATTTTTAGCTTTGCAATGCTTGCAGGAGAAAAGTTTGCTGTTGGGGGGGGGGGGGGTGCAGGTGCGATGGTGTTTTTTTGCGAAGTGAAAAGGGGGTGGGGTGCTGAGGAGAGTTTCCCAAAAAACGCATGTGGGTTTTTTTGGTGCGACGTGGTGATTTTTTGAGAAGTGTAAAGGGGGTGGGGTGCAGGGAGAGTTCCCCAAAAAACGTTCGCGAGGAGGGATGTCCTCACGATGGCGTTCTCTAGAGGCTAGTGCTTACACCTACTGTTATCTTTATCGGTGTTTAAATTACGATAACAAAAAAATAGATGCATTTTTTTTGTTCAAATTTGAAAAATACAGTTTCATACAATCGCGACGTGTTAGTAATTTTTATGGTAGTACACTTTTCTGTTATAGAAATATATCTCAGCTTACTTTTCAGCCAATAGAATTCAAAAGCATTTTACAAAGCGATCTATTTTCAAATCCCCAAACAAAGGCACAACATAAGAGTCATTCAGTTTGTCAGAATGAATGTACTTGTGTCTGTGAAGTGAAAATAAGGACTCACATACACAACGATAACCGTCGTCGTCTCATGTCATTCTTACTGTATCTGTGTGTGTGTGTGTTGAGCCGTCTGTCTGTCTGTCTTCAAAAAGCCAACTGCGATCCCCCGTTCCAAATGCCGCGTCGAGAATTAGGTGTTGACGGCAGGAAACACGTAAAAAATTACTTCACGCTTTCTTTTCCACTAAATTGATGACTAATGTTGGATCATTTTAAAGTTTTCTTATTTTTTGTTGTTTTCTTACATTAAAATATTATTTGTTCTTGATTTCAATCTGTTGTAAATTACCTCGGTTTTATCAAATTAAGTATATTTTAACATTGGAAATGTTTATGTTCGTATATGGGGGCAGAGTTACGAGTTTTCGTTCAAGGCCAAAAGACAATGGTGTCGCGATCAAGTGAGGAGCAATCATGCAAAATTGAACAAGTGCAATTTTTTCGAAATGTGTTTTATATCATGTCTAGTTAATTGAGAGGTATTTGCGACGATCTGCGGTGTTATTTTTGATCAAATGTTAATAAATATTGTAGAAAAATCCATTTAAAAGTTAAGTAATCAAGCAAAAGTGAACGCGTATATAACAGAAGAATAATAGGATTATTCCTGACAAAACTAAACAGTGCATTGATAAATATTGTGTGTTTAATAAACAGTTAATTATGTTTCATATATATGCTGTTATCATTTCCAATTTTCTCGATGGTTGCAAGGATTGCGAAATCTGTGATTTTTTTGTATACTGCAACGCATACCACTGTGTTAAAGCCCATTTGCCTCTGGTCGAATTGTGGAGGAGAGGCTATCGTTCTCCTTTTCTATATCTAATAGGAATTTTACATGTATGATAGAGTCTTTAAATTGCAAAAGAAAGCAGTCAGAATATTAACTAAAGCGAAACATAATGCTCACTGTACTCCTCTTTTCAGGGCTCTAAATATCATGACGCTACTCAACTGTTAATTGCGAAACACGTGACCATATTTTAGTAAATAAACAAAGCAAATTCTTAAAAACTGTTGTGCATAACTAGTAAACAAACATAGTATTCTCTAAATCTACTCATTTTTGGTTAATTTTGCCTTTAAACTGAAAAATCGACTTTTGAAAACACGCCAAACACTCTACTTTAATCTAACGTTTTGACACTTTCACCTGTTACGTCATCTACAGTGAAACTAAAGTAGATACATCACCTGCCGGGATTAGGTAGATATCGAGGGTTATTAGTTCCGCCCCTACCCGATAAATCGTACTACTCGTTTTGAAATAAAACGTGGTATCCCGTTTTACCAGACCATCCTGTTTTACCCAACTCTCCCCTACCTATTTTGTACAAATATGGCTTTTTAAATATTTTGATTTGTCAATGCATAACATATTATTTTGTGCTCTTATATTTCGAAATTAAACAATACTAAATATTAAATATGAGTTGATAAAAAATGATTGTTTCTAATATTGCAAAATGATATTATGTATTTGGCTGCTTTTCCAATAAAAAGAACTCTAAAATCAACCATTACTAATTCAAAAAAATGTTCAAAATATATTTAGAGATTTGTATGCTTCGTTTAAAAATTTGTTAAATCTTTATAAGTATTTAATTCAAAATTATAAATCAGAAGAAAAGCGCTCGTCAACTTTGACGTTATTTTTAAAAATTTGAATATTTAACTGTAATTTGAGTCCGTACTTTTAATTATGATTGTATGTTGAAATATGAGATTGTTATATAGCGAGTAAAGCTCCGCTGGTCTTATTTAGACTTAATTAAAGCATTCTGTATGTACGCATACACAGTTAATATAATTGTCAGGGGTGGCCTTTGAATAATTTACGGAATATTCGGAAGTAAGACAATATGAAAAATAGGTATTCAAATTTTTACTTTTTTATTTGAGGTTGGTAGATACGCGTAAAAATAAAAGATGTTGACTTTTCAAAGTAATATTTAATAGTTAAATTTAAAATCACAAAATGATATTCTTAATACAAAAAGTTACAACTTGACATTGTAAAAGGAGAAACGTTTCAACTTAATCAACTTAATATATAACCAAAATGAAATATTAAATTCTAAAGCCAATGTAACACAAATCATGCAATGCATCATTGGAATTGTGTCAAGTTGTGAGGTTTTCAATAGTGTGTCAAGAAAACTATACATTGTCAATAGTGGCGCCGCGCCATGGCCATGGTTAATAATAAATTGATTACTAAAAATTGAGAGGACAGCTTGGTGTTATCGTCAGCGAGCTGGCCTTTGGATGAAGCTGTCGTGGGTTCGAATCCCACCTCGCTCATGTATGTTTTGTGATGCTGTTTTATTTGGTTTGTTCCTTGTCGAGCGTCTATAATCTGCATTAAATAAAATACTAAAAATTTAATAATATATATTTTAGTAACGCTTAACTATTATATGGACTTTTTAAAAAGTGCAATAAAAATTAAATTAAAAACTTAAAAACCCGATCTAAAACGACTACTTATACCTCAGATTCATGAACACGAGGGCAGTGTAGCCTAGTGGATAACGTACTTGGTACCAGCCTCTAGACTAGACTGTCGTGGGTTCGAATCCCACCTGCGCTCATTGATGTTTTGTGATGTTATTTAGTTTTAAGTAAGTTGTTATTTAATGTAATTTAAGACGCTATTGGCCTAAGTTGTCGACGCGTCTATAATCTACAATAAATAAATAAACTCATGAACACATTGGGGACTGCTGTAAAATGTCCCCAACGCGCTGGAAAGTAGGTATTTTGTAGTGAGTATGTCAAAAAACACCATAATATTTCTCGACTCGTGTGACTCGAGTTTTTACGTACTGTCACAACTCATCAGTAAAAAACCCGATTAGGACACTCGAAATACAATCTATTATTAATGTTACGCACTTTTACTAAGATCATTCTGGCACATGCTTTACTAGTATAACTGTTAATTATGTCGAAGAAATAAGTAATTTTGAAGTTGGTGAATAGTTTGTCTCTGTATAAACGTAACGCAATTTTCCTGATCTAGTTAGAGTCGGTCCTTGTTTGTGATGCTGCATTGTTTCTAAGCACACACACACGTACGTTCGCGCACATTAGAAGCGTGCGTGTGAACCAACAGGCGCACGCACGCACTTCATATAGTTCGACATCAGATATCACTCAGTTAGGGCATATGTGCGTGTTCTGACTATTTCCACTTGTATTTGCATATCCTTTTGTTAAAGAAACCCCAGCATACTCCACTTTCTCTGTGTTTAAATTTCCCGCCAAATAATTACAGTGAAATATTAAATGGTTGGATGTATTTTCCTGTAAGGCTTGAAACTGTCTGCATTTTCATATAGCGCCCATCGTCCGATTTCCTCATATGTGCGGTGAGTTAAGAGCCACTGTGAGTTTTAGAACAAAATAAATCAGTGACACTTTAGACGAAGTTATAGTGCATTTCTTACCGACGATTGGGATCCGTCAGATAGGTACGGAGCGTTCCATCTGAATAAACATGGACGCAGAGCGGGGGGACAGCTGTTGTCATTATAACGGGGCCTACTTTACTTTTGAAAACAGTGTAATTACTCATATGGCTTGAAATTCATAGTGATATAGAAATGATAAACACAGGTTGCGGATCTTGTGATTGGGCCTGGTACGATATCACTAAACAACGGAAGTATTCGTTGAAGGAGAACGGATTCTCAACAGCACGGGACACGTAATATATCAAATGTCAGAGAAATATGACGATGGAAAATGCCATTGACGTAAAACCTGCACTGTCCCCAGTGGTCAATAGTTACGACATGTCTGCTTTTAAAAATTCAGTCAAAGTCTATGGAAGTAGCCAATCTCCACGAACCTGCTCAGCCGCGTTCCCATACACAAAGACAGCAACATATATACCCGCACGTATAAGATAGGCTTCACGATTTTATTGATCATATCAGTAGTACAGATTTCTACATGAACATGCTGTACAGGTCTGAAATCTTCAGCATGTTCCTATAAAGCACCACTGCGTCAATGAGTTGATCCTATCAGTGTACAAAATTAACAGCACTGATAGTTTTAGAACGGGAATAAATATGAAACAACGGCCTAGTCATTTCATTACCGCAATAATGTTTAATGGTGAAGTATATATACTGTAATCAAGTAGCTAAGCTCTCATCTTCAGCACATAAAGTTTAGTATGTGTATACAAGAGTGAGAGCCTATAGCTTTGTCAATCATCAGCGGATACAACTATTGTAGCCTGACAGTCACAGGTCACAACAAGTACATCGTGGCCATAACAGGGTGGTGGCGCCGAAGATATTTTTTAATTCAGAGATACAGCTTCACCGAGCAATTCGTGGAGAATTAATAATTGTCTGCGAAGTAAGTCTTACAAGGTCGAGTGGACTGTATTCTATGTGTTCCGCTATTGAGTCCGCGATAGCAAATATAATAAGAAATCGTCGCGAAAGTCCACTTACCACTGAACTGGTGATATGATGATGTTTACTTGTTGTGTAGCAGTAAAGGATAGGAAAGAACGAATTACAGGACTTACTGCTTGACACTTTGTTAGTCATGTAAAATCACCTTACAACACACGTTACTGCAGTCACAATTTGCGGCCACCAATTGAAGACATAAAAAAATGACCTTACAGATTCTGAAAACGGATCCCACGTGCACGTGAATGCGTGACGTCTCTAATGCACTATTCAACGATGACTGAATGCTCTCAAAACTGCAGTCACAAAACGTTTAGAACGCGCACAAGAACAGAACAAAAGGCATACAGCTGTCCATACAAAATGAAGCCAGGTGACAACCCAGTTCGTTTCACAACTGAAATTTCATTCTAGGCGGCGGCGATAACAGAGGGAATGGATGTGAATATTATTGTCTTCTTTTTCCTTACATATAAAATGAATGAGTTGAATAAATATGGCGACTGGCTTCACTTTTAAAAGTTTGTGGCGCCTCTATCTGTCTGGGGTGGCACATATAAAACTATATTAAAGCCACTCATGTCTACCCAAAAACTTGTCCTACGAATAATCCTAAAAAAACCTCGTCTCTACCCATCCTTGGAACTATTCAGTGGCCTAAGGATACTTAATATACATCAAATATATGCTAAAATAGTTCTATCTTTGTTCCATAAACATCCAGGAAACCACGAAACTTACTAGAATCTCTACAGTACAAGATCACAGACCTGAAATCCCATCCAGATCCCAAAAATGTCGAAAACTTTCGGCCAAAAACATATAGCGTTCCTTGGTCCAAAACTATGCAACTGTATACCGGTGGAAATCACACAAATTCGAGACATCAAGACATTTAATAAAAAAATATTCGGGTGGTTCTGTTTCAGCACAGATTCTTCATTTATAATCCTTCACTAACCTTTATCTACATAATTTACAACACAAGAAATTATGTTGTCCTGCATTTTGTATTCTTTATTTATATTCAAAAAAATTTTTTTTTCTCTATTTTTATCTCTTTCCCTCCTTAAGTTTACTCTCTCGCACACGGTCAGTAAATAATTATCCAACCCTGGAACTGGCAATAGCCAAGTTGGGTTGGAAAATTCCGAAACTTCCAAATTTCTCTTTTTGTTGCAATGTAATTTGCCTTATTATTTACTTATTTTTGTTTCTGTATTTTTTTTTCTCATGGAATAAATCTATTATTATTATTTATTATTACCTTTTAACTCAGTGACGCTAATACACTAAAATTTAAAGACATATATATGAATTCTGCCAGATTTTCCTGGTAATTTTTCCAACAAAAATCAGAGGTTTGTTTAGATTTTCTCGTAAGGGACAAATAAAAGGTAATAACACTTTTTATAACTTTGAAGTTTTGTACACGTCAGCGGCTATTTCTTTGTTTTTATTATTTTTTTCCGTGTTTCGCGTCGATAAGTGAAGAATGACGATTTTATGTGCCGCACCCATTCTTCCATAATATTATATAATGTTATATTATGCTATACCTAGCTGTTTTGTATGTGAGTGTACCTAAATAGACTGATCGTCTTTGAAACGCTGCAGAGGTTCCCAAATAACAAGTTTTATACATTTATACGCAGATCTATAACGCAAAATGGATTAAACAAGAGCGTCTCTAAAAATACCCATAAATACTCTAATGCGTTTTTCGCTCCTAGCATTATCGTTGAAGAGATTCCCAACGCCGTGTCTACGTCTGCCGAAGCGCGTATCTTCGGCGGTTGTCAACAGTACGTAACCTTGGTTACCGAACGGTAGTATTTTTCCCTGCAGACTGCAAAGGCAGGGTTAGGTTTTTCGCGCTATCTACAGTATGTAAACCATAGAAATATCATAGATAGAATAGGGAAGCCACCCAAAAACAGTGTTGATGCAAAAGATAGAGATGGAGAAGAGAGCAGTTCTTCTATCTTTTTCTATCACAAATACATAACCATGGTTACAGATGTAAATTAATAATACCTACTATAAATTTTTAAATTCATAAATGCGTCAGAAGACAAGGAAAAGAGAACTGCTGCGTTTTCTATCTCTTTTTTCCAAGGTAACACTGTCACTTACAGCTGTTGTGCCTACTCTATCTATGATATCTCTAAACAGGTAAGATAACATTGGGAAAAAATGATTGGATCAGATTGAGCCATGACTCATAATGTAGGTATTTATATAGGGTAGCTAATAGCTATTTTAGTGCAACCCTATGTAAATACGTACATTATGAGTCATGGCTCATTCTGATCCAATCATTTTTCCCAATCTTAAAAGGCTTATATGTATACTTTACCTGTTTACATACTGTAAATGTAAGCAGGCCCGGATTTCTGCCTAGGTTAACAAGGCACCGGCCTAGGGGCCCTTGGCCAGGGCGGAGATGGAAATTAAAGAAAAAAAAGATAACCCAATTGGCGACTTTTTTTTTTGCTAAATTTCCATCCAATTCCATTTTTTCATTTTTTCCCTTTGTTTTGGGCTTGGGGGGGGGGGCAACTGTCAAGTGCCTAGGGGCCCTGGGTCTTTAAGTCGGGGCCTGTATGTAAGTACATAATAGTACAATATGTAGGTATGTGGGATTCTTTATTCCCTCGTAGCATCAAAACGGCTGGATGATTTTTCATAAATGAGGTGTTATTAGATTCGTCTTAATTCCAAGGATGACGTATAAGGTATATTGCGTAACGGACAATTTAATTTGGCGGACACTAGACGCCATTTTGTCGGAATGTAAAAGTAATTTTCCTTCTAAATACATCGATATGGGTATCAATAAAAAGGTCTCGTTGAGACGATTTTAAATATGTATAATATGTTTTAAAAAGACGTAGGTAAATAAAAAATTAAATTAAAAAAATCAAAAAATCCGTCTGCGTAATAAAAAGCTAACTAAAAAGATGGATAGCCTGGTAACTGGGATAATAACAATAACCGAGTTATTATAACTCTCCAAATTTTTTTTGTATGATTAACATATTATGTAATATTATACAATGAGTTAAAACGATTCATTAGTTTTGTAGCATCACTGGCACAACGGCGTCGAATCTCATGGGAACAGGGGATACATCTTATAGAGAGATGTAGGTTAGGTTTTCTCCTCTTCAGACACAGCATCCTCTTGTCACTTTATTTCTCTATCGTCACATCTCGTCCCAGTGCCACTGTTTTCACCACAACATCGAAGAACGTCGCGAAAGTTTTACTGCGCACATGACTAACAGGATGATCCGTATTAAATAACAAGCTTTAGTAACAGAAATGTAACAAGATAATAATATTATGTTGACTCAAACTTACGCAAGCAGAATGAATTTTTAACCGACGTAAAAAAGGAGGTTATCAATTAGACGCATGTATATTTATTATAAGTAGGTATTTATAACTTCTCGAGGGCTTAACCGATTTGAAAAATTTCAATTCCGTTGTGTTCAGGAAGATAATATAATTTTTACTTAAATCGGTTTAGAAGTTTTTTTCTACTTATCAAATAGGTATCATTTTTTATATACGCTCAGCCTTCACTTCGAAGGATTATCGATTGGAATGATTTCGACTCCGTTGGGTTCAGAAAAGTGTCGGGGTGGTCCTACCTAAGTATATAATTTTTACTTAAATCGGTTCAGTAGTTTTTTCTTCTACTAATCAAATAGGTATCATTTTTTATATACGTTCAGCCTTCACTTCGAAGGATTAATCGATTGAAATGATTTCGACTCCGTTGGGTTCAGGAAGATGTCGAGGTGGTCCTACCTATATAATTTTTACTTAAATCGGTTTACTAGTTTTTTTTAGTTATGTAATCAAATATCAAGAAAGAAGTCGGTTAATTACGTAAAAACTACGGTATTGCAAAGCCACTAAAAAGAAAAAAAAACTTTTTATAAAAAAAATGAATCTCGTTCAAAAAAGCCTCAAAGAGAAGAATAATAAAATTTTGAGGTTGGTGCCAATTTAATAAAAGTAGGTACTACTTAGATACCTATATAAAAAATTTTAGTAATCAAATTGGCGCTGGCCTCGAAATTTTATTATTTTTCTCTTTTTAGTGACATTTTTGAAGGAGATTCAATTTTTTATAATTTTTTTTATATTTTCTGTTTTAATTTTTTTGTATCTATTTTGTGTATTAAAACGTTGTATTACTTAGGTATAGAATTTGTGATAGAAAAATAGCCAAAGACTTATAGCTATTTTGTAATCAATTATAATTTTAGTTTCTGGAGAACATGTCTAATTTTTTTTTATTTTGATAATAAATAAGATATTTTAACTTTAAGATAAATTACTTACACGTTTATGACCTCAGTTGTCGAGCATCTATAAGTTATAATTATTCATTCACTTCATGATAAAAAAACTTTGTAAACAGACGACACTGACGCATAAAAAGGTACAATTCGTAAACGATAAAAGCTAATATAAGCGTGTTGGGTAATATAATTTTTGTGTTCAAGGGGGTTGGTAACAGTGAAATTTGTGACAATTTTTGTTATATTTGAAGCTGCGTATTTTGTAAGGTTACAAAGTAACATAACCAATTGACAGATAAATCAATAAACACAATGAATATACCACTTCGGGGTTTACTTGGTACATATGGTTAAAGCCGGCTCCAGACAACATGACAAATGTCGACCAACGTTGACACTCGGGGAATCGCCAAGCCGTGTGGATTGGCTTTCAAATGGTCACTGCAACGTTGACATTGGAAGACATTGGCTTTGACGGCGGTTTTTTGAACACACATCAAAGGTATTGGTCATCGCTTGCAAATATGACTTTGTTTTTATCCAGACGACTGGACAGTTTTCACTACGCGATGTTTGTCAGTGTATATTATTGTAATTTATGAGATGCATGAAACATATATTAAGAGCTGGGTATAAGAAATTATTACCGCTGAAGCACTTGCAATAATTGCGTCATCTTCGTTATCCATTTTGTTTAATGTTGGTGTATAGTCGCTAAACATTGTGTGTGTCAACGTTGGCCAAACAGAATCCTGTCGCACATACTCAAATGATCATACATGCCCAACATTGGCCTCCAATACATTCGTCAACATTGGCTTGTCTGGAGCCGGCTTTAGTGCAACTTTATTGGGGTATGAGTAATATTGAAAAAAGTTTCAACCAAAAAAAAAAAAATATTGAATCATTTGGAAGAGAGAAAGATGTTAAACTTGGAATGACAAAAGAGGAAATAAAAGGAAAGATAAAATACGGAAACCGTGAACTGTGATAATAGTAGGTAGGTATAGAAAAAAACATCGAGTGATTATTTGTTTTGTTTATCGGTTCGTTCGAGCGAATGACACATTTCACTCGACTGTTGACTACTCACAGAAAAAAGGTCGATGTTTTGCCAGTCAAAGTTACAGTACCTATATTAAAAGATTGGCGGCCGGCAGACGCTGTGATCTAAGTTGTTGAGCGTCCATAATTTACAATAAATAATAAAATATGATTTCAGTTAAAGCGCTTTTAAAAAAACTAGCTGCATACTGTGCGAGTGAAACTTTATTTATTTAATAAATTATAATTTAAAAAACTAAAAAACACGCTTTAATGAACTAAAAAGTAAAAAATAATTAATTTTATTGTAAAAAAGCGTGGGGTAGTATGAAAATATGATACAAAGCACCCCACGCTTTTTTACAATAAAATTAATTATTTTTTACTTTTTAGTTCATTAAAGCGTGTTTTTTAGTTTTTTTAAATTATAATTTATTTTTGCTTTTTAGTCCTGGAGATCCTGATCAGGGTAATGGGACAAACTTATGGAATTACTGTATTGTAATCGGTCCTTGATAAATGTGCAAAGTTTCAGTTCAATCTGAAGTTTTTTGCTTTTTTTTAGTCCTGGAGATCCTGGTCAGGATAATGGGACAAACTTATGGAATTATTGTATTGTCATCGGTCCTTGATAAGTGTGCAAAGTTTCAGTTCAATCTGAAGTTTTTTGCTTTTTTTTTTTTAGTCCTGGAGATCCTGGTCAGGATAATGGGACAAACTTATGGAATTATTGTATTGTAATCGGTCCTTGATAAGTGTGCAAAGTTTCAGTTCAATCTGAAGTTTTTTGCTTTTTTTTAATCCTGCAGATCCTGGTCAGATTGTATTGTCGTCGGTCCTTGATAAGTGTGCAAAGTTTCAGTTCAATCTGACCGTTCAAAGTTGGTCAAAATCAAGTTCAAAGAAGTCGGTTACAAACAAGCAAACATATAAGTGAAGCTAATAAAAGCGTGTTAATAAATGAATACATAATAAAAATCATCAAAAGTATATAATTTTGATTACGTGATGTTGGAAAAAAATTAATGTTATTGGATGGGCAAAAAAAAATGCGATAAGTCGTCAATTGGACTATTTTAGAAAATTTTTGGGCTTTTTTTTCTATAATTTCTATCTCCGCCTTGGCCGGGGCCCCCTCGCCGGCTGGGTCCTAGACCGGTGTTTTGTTGGTCTAGGCCAGGGGTCGGCAAGTAATTATAGGTGGGGTCCGAATACTGTTGAAAATTTTTATCGAGGTCCAAAAAAAAAAAACAACTCATATTCTTTACTAATTTTTTATTTTAATTTTCACTCACAAAATTAAATATGAAATACAATAGATAGGCATAATTGTATTCAGAAATCAATGGGAGAAATTACATTTGCGGTCTTGAGTCAGTTTTTTAAAGTTAGGTTCACGCGGGGAGCAGCTTATGCGAAGAGTGTCTTCAAGTAGGTGGGCGGTCGTTAATCTTGAGTGATATTGGTTCTTCAAAATGTGCCTCTTTGTTACCGCCACAAAGCATTCGAAAAAAGCACTCGAAAATAAAACTTTCGTAGCGGAAAGTACAAAAAAATATTTTTTAAATAATTCAAAAAAAATTTGGTGGTCCAGTTTTTGACCTTCCGCGGTCCGGACTTGGAATCCGGGCCTGGATATTAATAATTATGTAGACGTATAATAAACGTCACTGCTTTTTGATGAGGACCGAATGGACATGCGTAACCGAACGAAAAAAAATGATTTTAACTTTAAAAATAAAAATCCACTCTCGCATGAAGTGTGATTTGTATTGATGTTGTTATATATAGGGAAGGAACAGATTTCACTCTCGGGCACTGTGTGAGTAAATGGTAACTCAACCAGCCGGAGACTGGGAATTTCGGGTTCAAGTCCTGACAGTGGCTTCTGATTATTTCCTTGTATATCCTATAACAATCATTTGACGTTTAACATCATGATGGCGTAATCTGCCGATTGCATTGTTAAGAAAAATTTTTCACTACCTATTTGGTATGTGAACGCTTGTGGAATGAACTCCTCTTTTGATTTGATTATTATATTTCTATCCACAATTAACTCATATCTATGTTTATTATGAAAAAAAACGAGACTAAAATGTTTCACTTAAAATGCATATCACTTTCACCGCCAACCAGTCAAGTAGGTAAACAAATATTTTATTATATTGTATACTCCTGAATCAGTGCGAGGCAATAGTATACTTTTCTTTTTCAGACTTAACTGAAGTGCAATTTGAAACGCTGAAACATGTGCATGTATCCATAAGAATAGACGTCTTACTGCAATCGCTGTTTCTTATATGCTTACCCGCGGTAACTTGTCCTGCTCTATTTTCGTGTTGCCGCCTTTACGTTGCTTTGTGAAATACATATCGTATTGACTCTATAGATTGTAAATTATTGACGCTCGACAGTTAAGGTCATCAACGTATTGGCTTTATAAGCAAATTGCTTTTTGACCAATTGGTCAACAAGAGGGATCGTTTACAATAGTGCTCACTACGAGCGCTCGCATCGATATTATTCTGACTCTACCCCCTTGCACGTCATCTATATATTACTAGCGGACCCGTCCCGGCTTCGCTCGGGTGGTATGAAATTATGATTTAATAGCGGTCACCCATTACTCCGCTCACGTATATTTAGTATAGCTGATCCGGCAAACGTTGTTAATAGTTTCTAGGAATAATTACATTACTCACTCGCTTCGCTCGTTCGTTTGAATTTTATTAATACAGTACTCACTCGCTTCGCTCGTTCGCTTGAATATTATAAATACACTACTCACTCGCTTCGCTTGAATATTATAATTACATTACTCACTCGCTTCGCTCGTTCGTTTGAATTTTATTAATACACTACTCACTCGCTTCGCTCGTTCGCTTGAATATTTTCGCCTACTCACTCGCTTCGCTCCTTCGCTTGAATATTATAAATACACTACTCACTCGCTTCGCTCGTTCGCCATATATGTATTTTTTAAAGCTTAATATAAAAATCGCGATTAAAAATCAGGGGTTGATCGTATAAGGGTGAAAATTTAGAGTTGTATGTATTTTTCAATGCTGAATCATGAAAAAATTAAAACAAAAAATTTTGTCAAAAAAATAAAAAAAAAATTTTTGGGGTGGACCACCCTTAACATTTAGGGGGATGAAAAATAGATGTTGTCCGATTCTCCACCCTACCCGATAAGCACACAAAATTTCATCAAAATCGGTCCAGCCGTTTCGGAGGAGTTCAATAACGTACACCGCGACACGAGAATTTTATATATAAGAAGATATAAAAGTCAATGTGTGTATGATTGTTGTTTATGGACTCCTAAACCGTTCAACCGATTGCGATGAAATTTTGGTGAGTTGTTGTGCATACACCAGGGAAGGTTTCTGAATTATAATATTGTCCGGTCCAGCTTCGCCCGAGGCGGAACCACTAGATTACTACGGGTTAAATCCCTATTACCCGCAAAGCAATTCAGCATCCTGTATACCGCCGCGAAAGATGTAGTTCTGCGTCAAAATATTTCCAATTAAAATGAATATATTTAATAAAATTATTGACAAGCCGTGAGGTGGATCTTTTATTAGGACTAAAGTGCGACCCTTGAGGTCCACACTACGAACTTCCCAGTTTGATAAATATTTAATAAGTAATAATAATTAAATTAGATATTACACAGAAAAATAATCATTTTAATCATAAAAACATGATTATTATTTATTTTTAACAATAATTAAAAAAAAAAAAAAACGGCTGAACCGATTTTTATAAAACTTATGTCGGATCAAAACGATGTTAACACGCCTCGATTGACACCCTTACGAAGTCGATATAATTTTTTATTCGCGAGATATTGTGTAAAATCTACTTTTTTGGAGTCTATTTGGTTAAGAAAAAAGAACGGCTGACTGAACCGATTTTGAAAAAATTTCTTTCAGATCATATTTACGTTAATACGCGTCGATTGACACCCTAACGTAGTCGATATTATTTTTCATTCTCGAGATTTCGTCTTAGAAAGAAATTGACACATACGTACGTACGTACATACGTACACACACACAGAGAGAGAGAGAGAGAGAGAGAGAGAGAGACATCTTTCTAAAAATAGTGTCAAAATAGTGTAGTGACCTTGAAACATAAAAATTTGTTATACATTTTGATTTCGATTTTCGGACCCATTAGAATAACTTCCAATGGAAAGTTAAAAAGGAAATTGGGGAGAAGTGTGAAATGGCTGTTAAGCAAACAAAAGTACTGTTTGCCAGTTAGTGTTGAGACACAAGTTAACGTGACATGACGGACCGTCTGCGTTGGCAGCGATATTTTCACACACATATATCAAGTTTTAAGAGCGCAGACATAAGGACGGGGGTACTTAGTAATGTGTTGTGCTGTTGTCGCTATGTCGCCTTTATCCTTATCTCACTGTGCTTCACATTACACATGTACGCATAATACATATTATACGAATACAAAGTGTCCATCTGTAAGTGTTACATAGGCGATTGCGCAAAAAGTGTTTCCATAGCAAACATTTTATTGATATATTGATATCGTTTAACCGCCGACCCATAAAAAGTGTTGTTATGTGTTTGGGTCGTATGTTTATATGTACAGGGTGATTTATTGGCTCATTATTTATTTATTTATTTTAAGACCTCGAAAACAAATATATTATATGACCGATGTTGAATGTGAGAGCCTTAGACCATAGATATAGAAATGGACAACTAGTTACACCTGCTTTTCCCATAGTCCTTCAAGACTTTGAAAGTTAAGGTAGAATTCGCTCGATTTTCTAAGTGATTTTACATTATTATTTATTTTTACACAGAAAACTTCATAAAAACTTGGACTTTTACTGTAAAGTTAAACAAATTTGTGATTTTTACATAAAGTAAATTAAAATTACATAATTTGTGTAATATTCTAATAAAGTGTGTAAAAATTACAAAATAAAATGTATAGTTACATATATAAAATGGATAACAAATTAATGTAAAATTAGTAACCACGTGCGCAATGTGTTTTTATGGAATCTACCTGTTTGCGACGCCATTGTCTCTTTGTGTGCCTATTACCAGATTAATCGCTGGCTACAAATGGACCATCGATAATCTATGTAATCGGCCTTCTCATTTCTTACAGTGTAGCAATGTAAAGTTAGCATTGCTAGTGAGGATAGCGCGGTGTAATGGTCAGCGTGCTGGCCTTTGGAGCAAGCTGTCGCTCATGGATATTTTGTGATGTCATGTAGTTTTAGTTAAGACGCTAATAACCTAAGCTGTCGACGCGTCTATAATCTACAATAAATAAAAAATGGGTGCGTGCTTATGACCACACGACAGAAGTGAAAACTTCAGAACTAAAAATAATTTATTACTAAAATAGTAAAATTGTATTTTTAATTAATTCAACCTTGGTTTCAAAAAAATTATAATTATTGGCAAAGAAAGAATATAACAAAAATTAAAAAATATATAAATAAATATCATGTAGAATTTAGAAAAAAAATACGTCAAAATTTCTATGATGCCATCAGTTTCCGAACCCAGCTTCGTATGCATAGAACGCAAACACGCTGCTAACTTATTGACACAACAGTATACCTCGCCGTTTTTATGATATTCTAACGGTGTGAATTCTTACGCAAAATTGCGAACGCTTCACATTTTTTCAGTACCCAGGCAAAGAGTGCCTAACGCGCCTAAGGAAGTTTTCACTTAAAAAAGGCGTTGCTAATTCATAGTTGTATCGTGAAACCCCCCAGGGGGGACATTGGAATGTGGTTGCTATCGCAAATTGCACTCCAATGTTCTTTGGGAATTAGCGCTCCCAGGGACCCGAGCTCATACCAGTCGGTTTATGTATGCCGGCTGGCGGATTCTAATACACAAATGGATTATTTGTTGTGTTGAAGATGCTAATGACCTAAGTTGTCGACGCGTCTATAATCTACAATTAATTAATTAATGTATCGTCAAAGGTCAGAGCACAGGATGGAGACTCCATGGACGTGTTACTAAATGGACAAGGCCATCCCACATAATATAACCCATGCTCCCAGTCCCATCTATAGTTTGATTTATTTGCGAATAGCTCGGACATTTAGTCACTTGTTGAAGGGCTTATGTAACATTTAAAAAACACCCTGTATTATAGTATACATATCTACACTACGAAATAAACACAGTTGGTGTGTTCCTCGGATCTACTGAATTATTGCACTCCATCGTAAGGAATTGAGATAATGCCTTAGGAGGGAAATATCTCAACTTATCTGAATTTCTGTGCGTATTATCTTTCTCGTATGCTATTATTCACCAAAGGGTGTACGCATGAAAAAGAAATCTTGATCATTGTTCATTTTTACAATAAGTTAAGCTCGCAGTATGGAAACATTTTTTGACGTGAATCACGTCGAATGTCTCATACTGGGGTGGCATTTTAGAAATATTAGATGAAACGGAAATAGTTGGAAGTGGTTGAGATGTGAAACAAAACACAGCATGTATAACTCGCTCAGGACCGGCATTAGGCTTTTCGGACCCCGGGTAAGCGTTCTCAGGCCCCTGTGTTCCAAGAAAAAATGTTTTCTCCAAAAAATTTTTTTTTTTTGAAATAGTCAACATTTTAATGGAAAAAATCAAATAACGCCTTTTTTGTTGGGAAAATGTTTTAATGCTCGCAATTTTAAACACGGTGGTCACATATATAATAGGTAAGTACCGGGCCGGTGGGCCCCCTTCAGGGCCCCGGGTCCGGGATACCTTTGCCCCGCTTAACCCCCCCCCCCCCGCCCTTACGCCGGTCCTGAACTCGCTTATGACCTCAGCTATTGAACGTCTATATAATCTACAATCTATAACTATGTTAAGGTCTCAGACGCAGTAAGCCAGGTGGGCGTGCAGAAAAATACGAGTCTACCGACAAACCCAAGTTCGAATCCCGGAGGCTTTTAATTTTTTTTTAATAATGAAAATATATGGATAGGTAGGTACTGGATAACAATTTAAATTATAAAAAAATAAAATTACAATTATTTTATTTAGTTATTTGTTTTTTTAAATATTAAACCGACATCGTGCTGCAGGGCACCTAAATGAACATAATTTTCCTGATTTTTTATATCTCTTACCGTTTTTGAGATCCCGATGGTGTGTGTGTTTTAAAGCCCACCAACAGCTAAGGTTATTTGGGCCCAGCACCAATTCATATTTTCAATTCATTATTTTTTTTTTTAATAATAAATTGAAAATTCAGTTGACACTTTTACCAGTTCTCGGGCTAGAACCCCGGGAACTGGGGACTTGTAATAGAGGAACCATAGCAACGCCATGTAAACAACAGCATTGCTACACGCTCGGCTATTCTCAGATCACGATGGTCAGCATATATTAACCAGACACCTGTATAGTAGTACAGATAAGAGTGTAAACGGTTATACCAAACATAGGGCAAATAACATTGAGAACATGTAATTTAAGACGCTAATGACCTAAGTTGTCGACGCGTCCATAATCTACAATAAATAAACATTGAGAACAATCACAATTTTGTAGTAGGCTATATGCTATAAAATCTAATGTAAATTAAGTAGTAGATGCTTTGTTTTTTTTATTTAGCAGGTTTCGAGTTACTCTTAAAAATCAACCGTTGCTATGGAAAAGTTCACTTACTATTTTCTCTATGTAATCCATTACATACTTACATTAGGTCTCATGGCCTATAGCCTACTACAAAATTGTAAATGTTCTGAATGCTATTTTCCCTACGTTCGGTAAAACCATTTACACACTGTATATATAATAAAGTCAAGATATTTTATTATAATATAGATTATCCAGCACCAGATGTTCTTATATAATATATATTATGCGAAGTGAGTTTGGGAATAGTGATTAACTAGCGATCCATCATCTCTCTTACATCCACTGAGAGATTACAAAGTTCTTTTTTATAACTAACAATTTAATGTTTGTAATAGTATTACGTACACTAGAATGGTAGCTGGGTACTAAAACATAAATTCATCAACATAATATCTACGGTTGATTTCAGTTGTTAACGAAAGATAATCATTTTTTACACCGACCCGTGGTGTGAATATATCATGGTGTGCTCTTGCGCAGCGAGTGAGTGAGATACGTCCGTCTCGCTCTGTGTTTTTTCAACTCTCACTCAAATTTGTGTGAGAACCATGCTAGATAGGACAAAACTGCATACTAATAATTTTGTAGAGTATAAAATTTCTTACAAAAAAGACCAAGACGGCATATGTCTAAAGTTAATAGTTTAGAAATACTGGGCGTTCCAAATTTTTGTCAATTCGGTACTGCAAAAGTTTGTGATATTTTTTGCAAAATTAATAAAAGTATATTCAAAAAGGATACTCTGGACATACATTCCCCAAAACTTTTGATAATTTTGAGAAATGGCAACAATGGCAACCAAGCGTTTCCGGGCATATCTCCGTAGGCACCTTTTTTCTTATTTTAAAGTACTTAACCCAGATTTTAATGTTGACCAGTTAATCCTGAGACACCCTGGGTTCCTAGTTTTTATACGGAACCCTAAAAATTATTATTGAAGTGAAAACTTCTTTAGGTGCACTTTGCGTTCTTTCTGATTAGTGAACGAAAGTGAACCGTCACGCTCGGGTCGGTGACGCTTTATCGGGTTTACTCGGCTCCGCTCGACATCAAGCGCGCTAGTTATTATATGTATATCATTTTATATTTTAGTGAAGTTTTGGTTTAAGATTTCTCTTAGTACGTGTTAATAGATGTAACTAACAAAGCGCCTACATAATGTATAATATTTAGTATATTATTTTGTCAAGTTCAGAAAATATGGTTTATTTTGTAATAGGAAACAGCGTGTACAGACATTCTGTCGGGTATACGTAATACGTATGACGCAACGAAAGGCACACTTGTTTGATGAAAAGGCTTGACTACATTGACGCCGCCGTCAGCAATTATGTATTAGGACAGTGGCGTCTCATAAAATATTATCATCGCGATTGTCGGCTTTACATGTCTGATGAATCTTTAACTTTATGTCCTACTAAATTTGTCTCCCCAGTTTCTAAAAGAGAAAATAAATCTCTGTTTCAAAAACTTGTTTTTACTCAAATATATGCATTTATTGTTTTGCTTGCATTTGAACTTAATAGTAGATTGTATATCTAGATGTGTAATGGGGTATATTACTGACGAGTGGTGACAGTATGTAAAAACGAGCGATAGTCACCAAAAAAAATATTGGAAAATGAAAAAAGAATGTTTTAAAAAAAAATCAACTTTTATTTAATACAAAAAAAATTACTGTAAAATATGTTTTGTTAATGCAAACGTATTAATTTTAGCGTACTTCAAGATAATTCATAAATAATATCAATATTTGCCGTAAAAACCATTAGATAGAAGCAGCAGAGAGGGTAGCGGTTGACAAGCAGACAGTCTGTTGCTAATCGAAGGCGGTGTTTTGCCGCCAATATGCTGATGACGTCACTGTCATAGTAAGAGTTATCTGGCTATATATGACTATGGTTCATTCTTCTACAAGCAGTTCAGTATACTGTCTAGAAAAATATAAAGAGACATTTTTGTTATAAATAAGCGAATGACCGAAGGTGAAGTGGGTTTCCAAACCACCTTACGAAATATAGAAGCTCTCGTGCTTGACACTGGCAGCGTTTTTTAGATGTTAGATGTTTTGCTGCTTCATCGTCATCCATCCAATATGAAAAGTTATTAAGGCGGCCGAATGAACACGGCTTCTGACAGCCGATTCACCGACGACCTGCGTATGACGGTATTGTACCGCTGAAACCATGATGCAAAACATCATCCACGGTTGGGTGTAACGCAAATTTTTTAATATTTACGAGCAAGGGAGGAGAGGACAGTGTGGTCCAGTAGTTAGCGTCGCGGCCTCTGGATCAGACTGTCGTGGGTTCGAATCCCGCCTCCGCTCATGGATGTTTTGTGATGTAATTTAGTTTTAAGTGAGTTATTATTTAATGTAATCAAGACGCTAATGACCTAAGTTGTCGACGCGTCTATAATTTACAATAAATAAATAAATATAAAGCAAGTGAGGACAGCTTGGTGTATTCGTCAGCGTGTTGGCCATTGGAGCAAGCTGTCGCGGGTTCGATTTACACCTCGCTCATTGATGTTTTGTGATGTCATTTAGTTTAAAGTGATATATTATTTGATGTAATTAAGACGCTAATGACCTAAGTTGTCGACGCGTCTATAATTTACAATAAATAAATAAATATAAAGCAAGTGAGGACAGCTTGGTGTATTCGTCAGCGTGTTGGCCATTGGAGCAAGCTGTCGCGGGTTCGATTTACACCTCGCTCATTGATGTTTTGTGATGTCATTTAGTTTTAAGTGGTATATTATTTGATGTAATTAAGACGCTAATGACCTAAGTTGTCGACGCGTCTATAATCTACAAAAAATAAAATATAAAAAAATTGCGGGCAAGCTGAGGCACATTTATTAATATATTTTTGAAGTAAAACTTCTCAGGTGGCACTGCCTCGACGATTTGAACGTTAAAATGCCGACTCGATGAAACGAAAATGAGTGACAAAAAAGGTTGTGACGCGAATTACCATAAAAAATTAGGTAACATCACGTTTTTTGATACAATTTTTAGAACAAAAATATTTTGTTCAACACCCGCAAGAAATAAATCATTTAGTGGCCCTGCTGAGCGTGGGCGAAATAATGAGTTCCCTGATTGTTGACGTGCAGAGTGGGCGAAATCCCGTCAATCAATCAGGTCACCCATTATTTCGCCTACGCTCAGCAGAGCCACGAAATGACATATTTCTTGCGGTAGTTGAACAAAATATTGTGTGCGACTATTGGTCGCACAATATACTATTTTTATAGTTTTTAACTTTTTAAGCAACAAGTGCCATTTTGTGAAGCTTAATGCTTAATTGTAGCTAATAAAATGCCTTTTCCGACCACAGTTCGAAATTTGCCGAGAGTATTTTTTCCAATCTTACTGAACAATCACTTAAATTTAGTTTCAATTTTTCTATAGTTTGATTTAAGAACTTTTTTTACCAATTTTAATATCTAAATACGTTTCTTATAATACACGCGGTTCTAATTTCTAGAGCAGGGGTGTTACGAATATTCGCATCCGCATCCGTAAATGCGGAATATTCGCATTAATTCAGACATCTGCATCCGCATTCACATCCGCATCAATCAATGCGGAGTTTTTACGGATGCAGATTCACATCAACAAGTAACTACATGTAAAGAAAGTGGGCGGAGCCAGAGTGGCACGTGCTAAAAATATGATTAAATAAATAAAAAGTTAAAATTAAATTGATTTTCAGTTATTTATGCACTTAAAATTTAAATAATTATCCTTTTAAAATCCCAAAATCCGCATCCGGATCCACATCGCATCCGCATCAAATCCGCATCCGCGGATGTGAACTTCTAATAATCCGCATCTGCATCTGCATCCGCGGATGTCTAAATTTTTGCATCCGTAACAACCCTGTTCTAGAGCCTAGGTTATAATAATAAATTAAAAAAAATCTTTTTTCGACATATCTTAGCGTCGCTTATTCTTTGTGTTTTCTTTCACAATCAACACTTGTTTTTTTTGAGTCATGGTATACAAGAGACTAGTACGTACATACATACACATAGACCATATTTTGCCTGGGAAGAGGTTATCAGCGGTTTTGCGCTTTACACATTTATCTGAGTTTCATATCGAGGAGCGCGCAGCTCAGAGCAAACATCCCCTGCCTCTCTTATTTTCTCACACATCTAGAACTTACTACAAGCGCAGACACACATACAGACATCGGAGAGCACCCCTACGCCACAGCAACAGACAGCCAAGTGCTCTTAAACACGAGCTTTTATAATCAAATATTGCTCACTCATAATAATTATCTAATTAGAAATATATTTGAACACATATACGTACAATTACACACACACCTGTCTAATTCATTAGTTATATTTTTGGACTCCTGTCCTAGCACTGGTCTTCCAAGTTGAGCAGGAAATCCTGTTTTTGTATAATTATTAGTTGTATATAATTGTCCCATATACATATATAGCACATTAATCGATTTAGTATAACCTTTACATAATTGTCTCTGTTAAATCCTATCAAATTGCTGTTTTCGTTTTTACATTGTCTTTCAGTATAACGGATATTAATTAGAGGTGAACACAGATTTTATTTCCAATTTTATCAGTGATAACTACATCTTTTTACTTTTAACAATTTTTATGAGTTTTTATTTAAAAAAAAAAACAACAATGTCATCACCATGTTGTTCATTAATCGCTCAAACAAAATACTGAAAGAAATTGACAGCATTTGGTAAGTTATAATAAAAAAAAACACACACATTTCAATTTTTTGTTAATTTTAACTTTATTTCCACATATTCTCACCCACGTTTGTATCAACATTATAATTATTTTGTAGACTCTGAAGATGGTATGAAGAATACCGAAACGTTAATAAAATGCAAATTAAAAAAAAATCAGTATTGCTTTTTATTGATCCTTTGTGTCACGGAAGTGCTCATTTCCAACAATTCTTAAAACTGTATATTTTATATTTTATTGAGGAATAAATAAATTTGATTTGAAAGTGAATTTTTTTAGCTTCGTTTTTTCCGTTCAGTTACGCATGTCGATCGTCACGTCACGTCACGTCTAACATTGATGCCATATAATATATCCTATACATTATACAACTACATATATCTTCTACTTAATTAAACTAACACTAACTTACTGATCCAACATAAATTCATCCAAATAATTGATAGGTATGGATATATTCGATGTTTTGAACATTCTGTGAATTTTCACCACTGTTGGTCTCTTTTTCCAAAAATATAATAAATGGTAAAATATTGAGAACCACTGCTTTGTAGCGTATGTAATACATATATCCCATATACACAGCATCCTCTAGCTCATGCTTATATAGTCACTCTCAAAGCCGCTGAAAATCTGATTTTAACTACGAATATATATCTAGCAATACATTTTTTCTACAGTTTTGTTGGGAAAAAAGAGTTGTGCAGTCGAGAGTTATGTTATGTAATATTTTAAATGTTATTAATCTAGGAATTCGTTATTCTGTAGTGCCATTGCAGTGATACTGTTAGGGCTCGTTCAGACAGTGCGGAATCCGCGCGGTTGCGACCGCGCTTTTTGAACCGCGAAAAAATATACAGTGTTCAGACAGCCGCGGTTAGCGTGCGGATATGCAGGATGAGGGCAAAATTACTTAACCTTATTTCAAAGATGGAAGTCGAAGAAGCAATGTGTTTGTATTCATGTTCACAACTTCACACGTCCGAAACGCGCAGCCTCCGCAAAGCAACTGAACGCCGTCACGCACATCCTAGTAATAGGACCGCGCGGACTCCGCACGGTTCTATTTTCTGGTGGTCGAGTGGTGGCAGCCGTGTGGATTGACGATCCGTGCGGGCATTTATATGAACGAACTAGCGGCCCCGTCCGGCTTCGCTTGGGTGCTAAGAAAGCCCGGGTGCATTACACTACTCACTCGCTTCGCTCGTTCGCTTGAATATTATAGATACACTACTCACTCGCTTCGCTCGTTCGCTTGAATATTATAATTACGAACAAATTTGATTACCATAAAACAGTTATAGCGAGTCAACCTTTAAAGATAGACATATGCTGTCGCGGACTTTTTTTTAGAACTTTTAAAGGGGAACAAATCCGTAATACATGATTTTTGCGTAACTTTAACCGTTTACGCAGCGGAAGCTCTCAAAAGGAATAATTTTTCCCGTTTTTGCAACATTTTTCATTGATGCTCCGCTCCTATTGGTCGTAGCGTGATATTATATAGCCTATAGCCTTCCTCAATAAATGGGCTATCTAACAAAAAAAAAATTTCAAATCGGACTGGTAGTTCCTGAGATTAGCGCGTTTAACCAAACAAACAAACAATCAAACTCTTCAGCTTTATAATATTAGTATTATAGATATGCTAACGCTAACGGTTGATCCGCGCGGTTTGCTTCCGCGCGGATTCAATCGTGGCTGAACTAGCCTTTACAGTTGAATTAGCTGTTCTGTGAAGTTATATGGTTTTATTAAAAGTGGACATTGGATTAAAAATGTTTCATTGAAAACTTTGATGCAGAATTGCTAATCCTATTTGTATATTACACTCGTTTTGAATTTCTTTTTTTTTCTAATTATATTTTCTTCTTTTTTCAGGTATGTCGAAGCATTCATTAAGTCAAACATTGGTAACTTAGTTTTTGTAAACTGAAAAAGGGCAACTGCCTTTTAGAGTTTTTGGTAAGTGATTCATTATTTTTACTGTGCTATGAAACTTTCGTCGACTTAATTCGTGTCGATCTCATAATATATATTATGTTATTTGAATTTTTTCGACTGTATCTAACATATTTTTAATTATTTTGACTGTGTACTTTAATCAATAGCGTGCCGACAATATTCCGCCGCGTGCCATAGGTTCGCCATCCCTGACTTATGGTTTCACATGTAAAAATTAACCAGCCAACTTATCTTTTTAACAGAACAAAAAAACAACTAACATTTTTTGGGCCAAAGAAAAAATTAAAAAAATTATCGAAATTATTTTAAAATATAAAAACCCTTTAGTTGACAGTGAAATGTGCACCTAAAATTTTAACAAAGATAAAACTAGTTTGCGAATAGTGAATTACTTACTGAAGGATGGTCCAATAAAATTTGGGTTGATAAAATGGATGCCAAGTATTAAAATTAAGAAAAAGTATATATTTTTAAGGCCCGTATTCACCGAGCCTAATTAGTTATTTATTCCGTTGATTTATTCCCCTGGTAACTATTACTCGGAATAAATAGCGATAATTCAATTCACCAAACGTAGTTAAGTTTACCACAGGTATAAATCGTAAGAATAACTATTTTGTCCAATTTCAAGGGTATAAATAGGGTGGGCACGAAATGCACAAATTACTTTATGGCCTGGCGACCTTTTCAGGTAAATATTAATTTCATATCTTTCAGGTAAAAACTTTTGTCAGTAAAATATGTCAATATTCACCATTTTACATTTTCGATCGATGCGCCATCGGTTGGATCTTTGGTAAACGTGCTTTAGAATCAAAATATTTGACAAAATGTCCAAGGTGTATGGTATAAAGTAAATTTTTACCTGAAGTTACTATTCTATCGAATGTATTGCTTGGTGAATTGAAAGTTAACTTTATTCCAAGGAATAAATTTATTCTAAGATTAGTAACTTCTATCTTTAACAGTGTTCGGTAAATACGGGCCTAAGAGATTTATTAAACATACATTTAAATGCATGCGTAAGCAAATACACTAGTTTGTCGGCAGGGTTTTGCATTGCGACTGGAGTTTTTATTTAGTTTGAGACTCATTGAAAATTATACAAAATATGTAAAGATATTTTATGTGTTAAATGTACTTATATTTGTTGGTGCATTCGTTCTCTCAGTTTATACATGCATTTTGGTTTGAAGTGGGCACCATTTGAGCGTGATGAACGTTAGATTAAAATTACATTTGCTTTTCAGTACAGCTTTCATGCTCAGTACTTTAATTTGAATATCATATCTACCAAATGTTTACGTACCTATGTCTATATTTTAAGTACACTATTATGAAATAGAAAGCAACATTTGACTAGTTTGACTGTCTAAGAGCGAAACTACAAGGGCGGATTTTCCGCGGCGTGTTTCGTGCGACGAGCAGTGGTGGCGCTAGGATTTTTTGTTAGGTGGGGCCAGACTTGGGTATGGTGTTCTGAAGGTGGGCCAATAACATTTGTTCCCAAAATTTCAGTGCTCTTCAAAATTTTAACCCAGATTACTTGCTATAGAATTTACAAGAAAAATTGTAGCGAGGGTTAAAAACGTATTTAAAAGATAAACTAGAGATTGGGGATTATTCCAGGGTGGGCCAGGACAGTTTAAGGTGGGTCATGGCCCACCCTCTAACGCCGCCACTGGCAACGAGATTTCCGCTGAATATTATCAAAACAGAAAGCTTTTTTTCCGCTGAGTACATTCACGCAAAACAATACAACTGCTTTTTGCTACTTACAAAATGGACCTCACTGTGTTATGTTGCGCTACTGTTGTATGCGCAATTTTTTTAATAGAAGGAAAAAATGACGTTGGTGGGTTCATCCAAATAAATTTCTCCGTGTCGAACATTTTACCCATTTTACATCAGTTGGTGATCCGTCGCCTCGTCTAGTTTGCCCCGCATTAAACAATGTTTTTCATTTGTAGCGTGTTGTGGTGGTGACGATGTCAACGCAGTCTGAAGCGTTTAACTCGCTTACGCCGACGGAATTTAAAAAAAAACGCGACGTTAATTTCGTTCGTCTATAGTTTCATTCGTTTGTAGGCACGGTTTCATTTGGACGTGCAACCCGCTGCGGGAAATCCGCTCGTGTAGTTTCTCTCATAAACAGTTAAAAAGAATTACATTGCTGGATTGCAGAAACCATTGTCAGAAAATCTAATTTGACAATGACCTTAGATTGTGACCCCACATATTCCTTCATAAGAAAAGCATTGTAGAATTTTAAAACGATTTTGCTCGAAAAATAATTAATCGATTGAAACGATATTTTTTTTTAAACTGTGTATACATCTATATACATATTTTTTTGTACAATTTCCACTTCGAAACATTTTTCTACGCATTTTGATATAAATGTAGATCAATCATTTTTTTGTGTGAGTACAATCTAATGTTCTACATGACAGGAAGTTTTACAACGACATTAGACTGTTACTACCTGTATAAAAACTGTAATTATATGATCACAATCTAAGGTCTTTGTCAAATCAGATTTTTTAATTATAAAATGTTTACTAAGGCTACACCCTTGTTTCATTTTTACAATACTGTATGTCACAAAATGAACGCAGACAGTATTTATTATTATTAAGTTAGAGAGAGATGCTAGGAAGTTAAAACTTTAATGCGAATTGTGGGAAATAGTAATCGCCGTATTAAAATTTATTTCGGAAAATTAAAATTATCTATTCAGGTGTGCAGATCAAATTCACAGTTTACTGTCTACTGACTAACATCGTAAAATAAAATGGCAAGGGGCACAGTAATTACGATTGTGTCGCAACCAAAGACGTAGAACTACTTCTATATAGTTTTGCGGAGTAAACCAATAATTAAATTGACAGGGTTAGATATAATAAAATAAAATATTGGGATCTGTCAAATGGGCTTATGACATCTGGTGGTAGAAAATTTTACTCGATAAGAGAAAAAAATTACATGCTAATAATGTAAACTTATCGTGAAATTGTTTATTACAAAAATAAAACAAGTAAAATAAACAAAAAAATTATCGAAAATGGAATTCGCAAAGTTTTGTAAAGCCATGGTATTAAACATCAGTTATTGCCCTGTAAAACTTACTTTACAGCAAATTATTTTCTAATTAAATGTGAAGAAATTGTATTTATGAATAATTAAAAAATTATGTATTTAAATTTTTTAAATTATAAAACCATAGCAACTATTAAAATTTTTCCCTTAACTCCGCCATGCTTTTAAAGCCTCTCTCAAGTCTCATTTGACAGATCCCGATATTGGAAACTGACATGTGGGTGTGGCTTCAAAAACATGGCCGACAAAAAATTGCAGTTTTAAAAAGATTACATATGTGATAGTAGTGTTGATAATTAAAATGCTATTAAATTTGAGTGAATTAATATTTTAGGTTGGTGATAAACCAAACCATGAAAATATATATGATGCAGAACGAATTTTATCTGCCGGACATTTAATTAAATGTGGATAAATTACCAAAAATTACCAAAAACCATTTCAATACCAACAGTATGATGCTTCGAAAACTTATGAAAAATATCTTTAGCAGATTTATTTTGAAAACCGTTCACTACCCAACAAACTCTAGCTTTCGATTTTTTACGTTCTGGAAAACGTTCTTCCATTTTAACTTTTTTATTTAATAAATAATTAATTAAAATTAAATGTCAATGTTAACACCATATACTCACTAAACAGTTGCAATTTTATGATAGTTTAATTTTTTGCCACCAGATGTCATGTCTCAGTTCGTCAGTTCCCAATAGATATATAATAAAATAGTTAATAGCTGATGATCTTGCGATCTCTACTAATATTATAAATGCGAAAATTTGTGTGTGAGTGTGTGTATGATTGTTACCACTCAGCTCCGTAACGGCTGAACGGATTTTCATGAAATTTGGTAAATAGTTACTTTAGCTCATGAAATAGGAGTTTTCATCCCGGAAAAATGTATAGTTCCTGTGGGACAGCAACAAAATATAACTCTGCAATTTTCTTGCATTTTAGCGTATTGGCGGAATCCTAGACTAATTTATAAATACCACCAGCCCGGCTTCGTCCTGGTCACAGGGGGAGAATATTTCTTGCGGATGGGATAATAAATAATAAATTCATAGCACCCGGGCGAAGTCGGACCGGGCCACTAGTTTTAATATGAAATCAATGGATTTCTGTATTAATATATTGTCATTGTGACATATTTTATTTTTCTACAATATTAAATTATTGTTGAAAATTTTTGTTGGCAAGCAGCCAATTATATAATTGAATCCAAACATACCGGAAAAAATCATTTTACCAACCATAGTCAGTCAAGATATATGTTTCGGAATCAATTGATTTTCACTACATGCGAGTGTTAATTCATTATAGCTAGGTTGTAGATGTGAATCTTCGTACTAGCGAGAGCTCATCATGAAAGTGAAAATTATTTCAAATACCCTAATGGTTGGTAAAATGATTTTTATCGATATGTTTGGAATCAATTATATAATTGGCTGCTTTCCAACAAAAAATTTTAATTGCAATTCAGCCGTATAAATCTATTAATTTATATTACATTACTGTATTCAGGTTTTTTCTTCGTATTGCGACAGTGCTTTTAAGGAAGGCTGATTTTGACAAAATGCATCGGCATAAACCACTGTTTTAATGTATATTTTTTGTGGTTAGTGTTTTTTTAAAAAAAGTGAGCATTCATTCACATAATATTAAAGTCGCGTTGAATCTTATTATAACAAGAAAAATGGAATCCACATCAGTAATTTTATTCTGTCATAAAACATTTATGTGCTATAAATGTTGTTATATGCACTCATCTAAAATTTCTCAACGAACGTATAAAAACACAACGAATGCACAAAACCTAAAAGTGATAAATTTACAGAGATTGTGTAATAAAATTACAAAAAGAAACTATCTTCGATCAGAACCGTCATTTATTGTCTTCGGAAACGATCGATGTTTCGAAGTTTTCTGATTTTATATTTTAACTGAATTTGTGCAAGATTGTAACTTGGTATAAAATGCGACTATGCAGAAAATAAATTTATTGATAAAAATTCGTCTTTTTTGTCGGTTAAGTTGATTCTAGTAATTGGTGTAAAGTAAAATTGCGGTTCACAATATTGATGATTTAAGTAAGAATTAGAAATTTTACGTGACCTTTGCTAGCTTGGTTGGCGTCCGTAGTTTGTTTTGCACTTGTCGTCTATAGATGGCTTTTACATGACCGAATCGACCCACGATTTCATATCATGACGTCTAGCGTCCGCCATATTGAATTTCCTGTGACGTCATATAGCCAAGGATACACGCTGGATCAAGACGAATCCAACGACACCTTATTTGTTGAAATCGGTTCAGTAGTAGCTATAGTAGAGGTAAGAATAATTAAGAGCACTGTGGTTTAATTTAATAATAAAGAGTTTAGTCACGTCTAACCACAATAATTTTATTAATGAATGTACATTTCAAGAGCTATGCTCCCATCTTCAGCAAATACTAGTTTAGTATTTGCTGAAGATGGGAGCATAGCTCTTGAAATGTACATGCATTAATAAAATTATTGTGGTTAGACGTGACTAAACTCTTTATTATTATAGTAGAGAGAAACTTTTTACTGCTCACATACATCTGTGAGATTCATAACCTTACTTTTGGCTTTGCCGTAGTCGGTAATAAAATGTGATTAGCATAAGGGGCAATTTGCATTCGGGCAAAGCTGGACCGATGATCCATATAAATTGTTTCAATTTGAGATTGGGGACCATCCATAAATTACGTCACACAAATTTTACGATTTTTAACCCCCTCTCCCTCCGTCCTTGTCACAGATGGTCATATTTTTAAAGCCCCCTCCCCCTTGATGTGACGTCACATATTTTTTAATTTTATAATTAGAAATACCTAATTAAAATAAAACAGCAGTTAAATTTTTTTTTTTATTTCTTTAAATTTCTTAATAAAATTTTTAATAAAATCAACATCAAGTCAAATTTTAACAAGTGACGTCACAAAGCTTATGACCCCCCCTGGCCCTTGTCACACGATGTCACATTTTGTTGACTTCCTCCGCCCTACCCCCTTAACGTGTGACGTGATTTATGGATGGCCCCTTGCCCGGCTTCTAAAACATCTATTACGGCCCTGTGTACAGGTGTAGGTGTTTTCTTTTATTTACTCAAAGGTAATATAAGATACGTCAGTCGTAATTGATTACAAAAAAGGAATTGCAAGCCCAGAAGTGCTATAAATTCAGTAAAGTTTAGCTACCATTTAAATATTAGCGCATCTCACGCGATGGTCATTTGTTATAAGGTGGCGGATATATTCAACTATGTAGTAAATTTTGTTCTACTGGAAACCATTGTTGGCGATACTTGTTTTATGTTTTGTAAAATGCTATCGGTATTTCTCGAATCATATTTTACAAATCTCACATTTAATTGTAATGAATGGGTCTTTATTTTCATTTTTTAACAAAGTAAATTATATTCGAGAAATGAGAACTTTAATTTGATTTACAGATTGTATAATCTCACATATTACATTTTTTTAGGGTTCAATAACTTCGTATGGAGCCCGGAAATCATGAAGATTTGGAATCACTAAAAGCTTGCATGTGTTGAATAACATTTTTCCGCAAATTAAACACAGAAGTATCTTTGTGAAGGATTAATTAATATTGTGTAAATGATGATAATAATTATTTTAATGCAGATTTGCCTTAATGTAATGCATTATGTAATGTTGACCTATTGTGCATTGGAGTGAATGCATAGCAACAAGTGGTAATGATCGTTAATAATTATGGAGGGTAGAGTTAAGGAGAACACTCTCATATGGGGGAACAGTTGCAAAAGTGTCCAGCTGTAAGCTGTAAATAACAGTTCCAAATCTCTCCAGAGTGGCGCCAAAATAGCAAGAGAGTATGAAATGAACTTAGCAGTTATTGACTGAGTGAAGTGCACTGAGTTGAAAAATTTAATATTTTTGATGACTAGAGTAGTTATAACAAAACTGCAGTATACAAAACCTCAACTGTTTGCGTAGTCCAAAAGTTCAAAATAATTTTGTAAATATAACCTAAAATAACTACTGTCAGATAACGTGGACGGTGATTTAATTTTCATGATCTGTTTTACATCAGAAATTTCAGTTTTTTAATAATTTTTATTAGAGAATTCTACTTTTGAAGAAATTTCAAAAATTATTATGTGGAACTTTTATAAAAAAAATGAAAAGAATATAATTGATTGACAAATTCAAGTATGTATTTGCAGGTGTTTTAAATTTTGCGTTTGTAATTTTTAATAAAAGCAATCATTATTAAAAAATTAAATAATTTTTCAGGCGTTCATTTATATTGGGATTATCTTTATTTACTATTTTATGCATAATTACAAGTTTACCAATGATATTTGACTGTTTTTCTTTTGAAAAGTGCGTCATTTAAAAGCGGAAGTTATGCTTTCCTTCTTTACTTCACTGTCCTACTCTAGTATTATTTGGCGCATCCTTTAAAATTTACACTCTTGCTATTGTGGCGCCACCAATTTATCGCCTTTTGACGGACGCTTTTTCATATGCAGAGAGAGTTCTCCTTACCTCTACACTCCATAGTTAATAATGAATATAAACCGTTCGCTGCTGATTTCTATTTCTGGGAAATTGCTAGTCGGATAATACGGTAAAAGCGATAATAATATCATAATAATTATCAATAATGAACCTGCCAGAGACACCTAGAGATCGAGTTACTACAATGCTTAATTATTTTTCACTTTTCGCTATTTGTTTACTGACGCGATATTTATAATTATAGATAATAATAGTCCATGTAGAGTAACAAATCATTTTGGTTTGAAATTTTTGATAGATCCCACTGCCCACTGGTTCCATAGAGTATGTACCTAGCCTTCTTTTATATCATTCCCAAATTCAGATGAAGACTTACCAATTAATAAATAAATAACTATAAAAAAAATCTGTACGATGAAAATTTATACTTTGCCGTGTTTGTTGAACCTTCTGTTTTCCTGCTATGTTTAGCCTAAATAAATATCCAGCTATCGGTTTTTATAAAAATATGTAGATAATTTTAAATGAATTCAGTATACGTGCGTTGATAAAATATCAGTTCTAATTTTCAGTGCTTATCTAGTTCAAGTTACAAATAAAATAAAGTACGCTTTTGCTGTAGAGTTGGAACTAATTAATTAAATACGAAACAAACGAAGTTTCATTCCGTCGTCATTCCAGGAAAGATAATATGGAAAATACATATCTACATTCTGCATAACAAAAAGATGAATGGTAAACGGTGACGTCACAGAAGCACCCATAACTTAATGTGTTCCTACAATAAAATCGGAATCGGTCTCATTACAAGCTTTTATTTAAATTGCTTTATTAGTATGTTAGTAACTTAGTAAGTATGTTTAGGTCAAATCTTTTTTTGAAGCTATGCTTCTTAACGGACGTTTGAGATGTGGACCTAACACATAAAAAGTGAAACGTCACGAAACGATGCAACGCACCTCATTTGTTTGGCAGCGCGTTTTGTTGTCAGGCAAATAATGTTTATATTGTAATATTTATAATATATGAAAACAAAAAATATATACAATGCGTCGGGTGTCCCACGGTACTCTTTACTTTTTTTAAAATACGGTTTATTGGCTTCTACATATACTTATTATAATCAACTATGTCAAACGTGGCTGCAATTATATCAAAAGATGTAGAGGCCAGTAAACAGTACCTATATTAAAAAACAGATTTAGTCAAATCTTGCAAGTCAATTTTGAACGACTTCCGCATATCCGATCGATTTGAAATTTTGTATACACGTGTATTCCTGATGACAATACACGGATCAATCGTTTTTAGAATTAAATAATCAATAAATTTTAATATATTCATGTTTTAATAGTAAACATTTTGAAAGACTAAAAAGAACTAAATAAAATATAAGTAAAAAAAACATTTTAAAGACAAGCTTTTATTGAAATGTACTAAAACTGCGATCTTAGAGTCAAACTACACGTGCGGATTTTCCACGTTGTTTTTAACGCGACGGATTGCACGTCCAAATCGAAACCATGCCGATGCAAACGAGTGAAACTAGACGAACGGAATATACGTCGCGTTTTTTTAAATTCCGTCGCTGTGAGCGAGTTGAACGCTTCTGATTGCGTTGATATCGTTACCGCCACAACACGCTAGAAACGAAAAACATTGTTTAGTGCGGGGCAAACTAGACAAGGCGACGGATCATTGACGGATGTACAGTCTGGGTAAAATGTTCGACACGGAGAAATTTATATACCTACCTATAGTCTGTTATTGAATGTTGGATGAATTTGCGTATACAACAGCAACGCAACTTAACACAGTGGGATCCATTTTGTAATTAGCAAAAAGCAGTTTACGTGAATGTATTCGACGGAAAAAACTATTTCTGTTTTGATACGTAAAATTCAGCGGAAATCTCGTCGCGAGAAACACGCCGTGAAAATCCGCCCGTGTAGTTTCGTCCTTACGATTATCGCACGTGTGTAGACGAATGAAGGCGAATATCTTATAATAGCGCATTCCATAATCACATACAATTTCTAACGAGCGAGAAACCCCATATCTAGATGGGCCTGACAACTAATATTAAAATATATCGATATTACATGGTCGTTACGTAACGCTGCAATTTGCAACTGATGTTCAACTAAAATATGAGCGCTTCATCCGCGACGACTTTAATTTATTCGTTTTAATTCCGTTCGTAGTGTTGTTAAAGTCGACAGGTATAACGAAGTAGGTGAGGGGGGTGATGGCAGTGATGAGGCAGGCAACATTAACGCCTTCAGGCGGTTGCAACCAGGTAAATTATTTTGTAATTACACGTAGGCACTTTGTGGTGATTCACATCCTCCTTGTTGAACACTCGCACATACACACACACACCTACACACCTACTGAAATGCGCGATGAAACGTCACAATGTGCACGAACTTCACGGCGCATGCAACTGTTTAAGTACGTTTTGCTTCTTTTGTTTGCTAGGAATTGTAAGCCTTGAATTACACTATTGTACGTTTTATTATGATAAGTTATTTTTGTAATTTCAGACAAGTATTCACGGGTTTTTTTCTCAAGACGTATGTTGGGTTGCAGAAAGCATTGTCAAAAAATTCACAGATTTCGCAATCCTTGCAACCATCGAGGACATTGGAAATGATAACAGCATATATGAAACATAGTTAACTGTTTATTATACACACAATATTTATCAATGCACTGTTTAGTTTTGTCAGGAATAACCCTATTATTCTTCTGTTATATACGCGTTCACTTTTGCTTGATTACTTAACTTTTAAATGGATTTTTCTACAGTATTTATTAACATTTGCTCAAAAATAACACCGCAGATCGTCGCAAATACCTCTCAATTAACTAAACATGATATAAAACACATTTCGAAAAAGTTGCACTTGTTCAATTTTGCATGATTGCTCCTCACTTGATCGCGACACCGTTGTCTTTTGGCCTTGAACGAAAACTCGTAACTCTGCCCCCATATACGAACATAAACATTTCCAATGTTAAAATTTGATTTGACAATGATCTTAGATTGTAATCATATATACCTATAAATATAGTTTTTATACATGCGAAAGAACAGTCTAATGTCGTTGTCGTGTCAAGTAGATTGTACTCACACAAAAATAAATGATTTACATATAGAAAAAGATCGCTTTTAAAGCTAAATTTTGATAAAAATGCGTAAAAAAATGTTGTTTCGAAGTGGAAATTGTACAAAAAAACTATGTTAAATACACAGTTTAAAAAAATATCGTTTCACTCGATCAATTATTTTTCGAGCAGGATCGATTTGGAATTCTACAATGCTTGTCTTATGGAGAAAATACGTCTATGGTCACAATTTAAGGTCATTATCAGATCAGATTTTCTGATAATGCTTTGTACAACCGAACTTTAGTCGTCTTATGTCAGAACTCGTTTCTGGATAGAGAATCTTGTAGACATATGAAGGGGAACTTTTTTTCGAAATAAAGCGGTTATATACAATATATAATAGGGCCTGAAAACTGGGAGTTTGTAATAAACGGTTGTCGGGGATTTGCGATCTAGTGTCGGGAATTTGCGATCTAGTATAGGGGATTTGCGATCTAGTATAGGGGATTTTCGATCTAGTGTAGAGGATTTGCGATCAAAATAAATATTTGATAAAACTAATTTTAATTTTTCTTTTTTTTGAAGCAATTTATTTTATTTAATTTCGTCAAAACAGTAAAAGTTTACAATTGTTCTACAAGAATCCAGACCTATTGGTCTATAACTCTTACACGCTACTAAAATAAAAATATAATGAAATTAATTATGAGGGAAAAATATACAAAAAAAACCCTACACTTTTTGCACTAATGCACTATTGATATATTGGGTGTATTTTATATTGTTATATGTTTTAATTAATTTTAATTGAAATTGTCAGTAAAAGTCCGATTTTATTTATTTATTGTGGATTATAGACGCGTCGACAACTTAGGTCATTAGCGTCTTAAGTACAACAAATATCATAGTATATCACTTAAAACTAAATAACATCACAAAACATCCATGAGCAGAGGTGGGATTCGAACCCACGACAGTCTGATTCAGAGGCTGCGACGCGTAAAAGTTCGAATTGAAGTAGAAAATAAAACGTTAAAAAAGTAAAAAATATTTTGGATTTTCGTAGAAATAAAGAATGGTTTTCACTATAAACCTTGTGCTAATATACCTATAGAAATAAAAACAAATTTTAGCGTTTAACGGTTGCCTCAGTTGACGATAGTGAAAATTTGCGTAATTAGTGCGAAATTGCTTTTAAAAATAAACTATAGTGCTCTTAAATATATTTTACTGTACTTTTAATATAACTATAAAGCTGCGGCTCTTCTATGTATCTTTCAACATGCAATTTTCTGCAATCAGATGGCTGCTAGCAAGAAATAAATTCTGCTGAACTCATCCAGGTAGATTTTATTAAAACTGCACTTAGTTAAATTATGTTATCTCGTATTTCAGCTACATTTCTAAAATGTTTTTTAATCATGTGTTTGGTGATTTATTCGCTTGACTCGTTACCTACACCACGTATTGTTTGACCAGTGAAAGAACGCCGGTCAAAAGAATGTACATAGCAGCATAGGGACTCTTATTTAGGATAAGCGGCTTGAAAACAAACGAACGACTTGTAGCTAATTCTGACAATATATGTTAAAACGCTCGTGTCAGATTGTGAACACCTTCTCCGCCTATTCCCTTCCGAACCGGCGCTCTTTCCTTGGTCGCACAGTAGACCTTGTGCTTCCACGAAGCGTGAAAAAAATAACAGAAGAAGCTTCATTTGTGTAGTGAGTAGAAGCTATGGTAGAGGTAATTAATATTGTTTTTTGCCATACCCACTGTAAAATAACTGCTTTGCATATATGTATGGTCTCCATAGTTTTTTTCATAGTTTTTAACTATGTCTTTTGACGTTTTGTACCCACAATATGTGATTTTCAAATAAATTTATCTTATCTTATCTTAAAGTTACCTCTTAACAGGCCGGTGTGCGGGAACTTATCTTTTCCATATACTCGCTCGTTTAAACATACTGTTACTACTCGTCAGTAATATACTTCAATTATAAATATTAAAGTAGTCGATTAGAAGTATAGGTATTAGGTGGTCGACAACAAGTGCCTAGCTTACACATTTAAGAACGATTTCAGAAGAAAGTTGACTGAATGAATAATATGGCCCGCGTTCTTTCACGTTACTGTTTGTGATCGATGTACGTAAATATAATGATGATAATTATTAAAATAAAATTAAGAAAAATCGCAGTATAGTGGACAAAATATTTGATTTTTTAAATGTACAGCGTTTCGACTATAGATTTAGACTTTTTCAAGTACATACATAAAAATAATAATATTTATGAAATTTTCATAAATATTGTTATTTTTATGTATGTACTTGAAAAAGTCTAAATCTATAGACGAAACGTTGTACATTTAATAAATCAAATATTTTGTCCACTATCCTGCGGTTTTTCTTAATTTTATTATAATCACGATGGACATGATTTCTAATATAAATAATTACTAGTGTACCCGTGCAAAACTTTTTTGCGACGACTTAACACTGTCTTCAAAGAACAATGGTTTAGTAAAGGCTATCGCCAAAAAGAAATGTTTGCCAACACAAACCTTTTTTATATGTAATATGAATCACTTTATTAAGAAAACAATAAGAAATATATATTTCAAGCTTTCACAATATCATTGTGTATACGAACGCGTGAGTAAAACACATAACCTAGCTTTTAACGATATGTTTTTAATATAATTTTTGATAAATATTTTTGATTCAAACATAACTTTAAAGTGTACGTAAAATAGTAGTTTTTTAGAAGCTATAGAACGTATCTATCTGCAGTGTAATACTTACGTACGAGTGATCTTCAGAAAAAAATCAATGAGTTTGTCGGTATTTGAGAAACTAAGTACTATATTTAAAAGAGAAAAAAATTTGCACGTACATATACATCTTTATTGTTTAATTTTAAATACTTTTGGAAATTTTGTCAATATAACCCTATTAAAATCTGGGCTCTAAAAATTAAAATGTACAACTGTCAAGATGTTTCATTGTTTATTGTTTGCATAGCCTATCCACGACATGCGTACATATTTGCATTTCTCTCACACTCATGTATCGTGAACGCCGATGGATTTTCTCTGTTTACGTTTCTCTTCACCCCACTGCCCCCCTCGTCATTTTTACTATTATCGCTTGAAATCACCCCTTTTAAAGAAATTTCACCAAAAAAAAATAGCGATAACATATCTGTGGACTAAAGGCTTCAGTTTAAAAAAAAAAATTATGTCAATCGGTTGAGCAGGGGTTGCTGGCGGATTGTCTAGAGAAATAGGGCTTGTGTTTTAAATATATAGATTAAAATTCCACGATTTGTTACTTCTTACGTTTGCTCGGTATTCGTTTGCATTCACTTGCATAATGTGTACACGCTTTTATTGGTTACCTTTTCAATTCAGTTTTGATCAGTTTTATAGTGTTGTGTCATTTTTTCATGTTGGTATCGAGTCACGCTAATACGGTTGACTTGTATATTTGTGTTTTCCACCTTGTTGTATGTGTTTTTCACTTCGTGTTGTTTGCTTTGTATATTTCCATTTCTTTTCATTTGATAGACAGTCATGAGAGCTTTACAGTTGTCAAATGAAATATAACAATGCTTGTTAAAACACGATTAACGAATTAAATTTTATATAATTAATTACTATTTCACTTATCTCGATTTCCGAGCAAAAAAAGCAATAATATAAACTTATTAATTAATTACAATTAAAATAAGTAATTTACATTTTGAATAGCTGTTTTTTTAACTTCCCACTGGAAGTTATTGTAATGGGTCCGAAAATCGAAATCAAAAAGGAAAAAAAATTTTTATATTTCAAGGTCACTACACTATTTTTACACTACTTTTAGAAAGATGTCTGTGTGTGTGTGTGTGTGTGTGTGTGTGTGTGTGTGTGTACGTACGTACGTACGTACGTACGTATGTGTCCATTTCTTTCTAAGACGAAATCTCGAGAACGAAAAATGATATCGACTACGTTGGGGTGCCAATCGACGCGTATTAACGTAAATATGATCTGAAAGGAATTTTTTTTAAATCGGTTCAGCCGTTCTTTTTTCTTAACCAAATAACCTCCAAAAAAGTAGATTTTACGCAATATCTCGCGAATAAAAAATTATATCGACTTCGTAAGGGTGTCAATCGAGGCGTGTTAACGTCATTTTGATCCGACATAAATTTTATAAAAATCGGTTCACCCGTTTTTTTTTTTTTTTTTTTTTTTTTAATTATTGATGTTTTAATGATTAAAATGATTTTTTTTCTGTGTAATATCTAATTTAATTATTATTATTAAATATTTATCAAACTGGGAAGTTCGTCGTGTGGACCTCAAGGGTCGCACTTTAGTTCTAATAAACGACCCACCTCACGGCTTGTTAGTAAATGAAATTAATACCTATTAAGGTACACAATGTATGATTTTTCTGAATAATAAAAAAGTGTACACAAAAGTTTTCACTCCAAAACTTCCGCCTTTCTTCAAGAGATTTCTGTGAAGATTAATAAAAGTTATACTTCTTTATGCGATTCCAGGCGACTTTACGCAAAGCGTTAAACGACTAAAACCTTTAAGGCTCATTTACACGGGTAGAGTAATGAGGCAAGTACTTGATAGAGTAGAGTAACTCTACCTGTATAAACGGTCAGTAGAGTAGAGTAGCGAGTAGAGTGTGTAGTAGGTGGTAGAGTAGAGTTACTAGCAACATGTGGCAAAGTAACTCTACTCTACTACCACCACTCTACTTGCTACTTTACTCTACCCGCAACTATACCCGTGTAAATGAGCCTTTAGTAAAGTTTCGTTAGTCTGTCACACCAATTGAACACTTCGTACCTCGATTCATAGATGTTAAGGAGTATAACTTCCGCCATGTGTAAAACACACACACACACATGCCTTTTTAGGATTTCGTACCTCCGTATGAAATCCTGTAACCTGTTACTCTATCTACGATGTCTGTCAGTCCGTTTGTCACAAGGCTCTATCTCACAAACGGTAAGAGGTAGGCTGGTTGAATTTTCACAAATTGTGCGTTAAGTTATGGCATAAATTCTGACAAATAATAATTAGAATTAAATAATAAATTAATATTGTATAAAATTGTAACGGAACCACTACCTGTAAAATTGCTTTCTTGTGACTTTTTAATTAATTATATATTAAATAAATAAATCCTACACTTTTGACGCTTAATAGTACGTATCTATATGTGCAAAACGTGTGAAATGGGCGATTTATTGCCAAACTCGTGGGCAATCGCCCGTTCTTCGCTTCACCAGTTGCACAATATACTATGTATTTTAAATACAATTAATATAAATCGTGAACTCAGCTGTTGAGCGTTTGTAATTTACAATCTTCTTCTTCTTCTATAAGTCGTGAATAAAATAATAATTTTAACACGATTTCGTTTAGACGTTATAACGCACATTTTGATTGATTAAAGTTCTATTAAATTTATAAAATAATTTCGTTATTAATTGTTGTCGAGGATGAACTAATTAATTTTAATTACGTTTTCTAAACATGCATGTCTCGTGCGCCGTGCGCCTAACGAATCTGTGAACCTTCACATTTGAGCGCATAACTTCTGTTGATCGTGACCTTATTATTATGCATCCAAGAGAGCTGTGATATTATGTTGAGCAGTAAATTTCATGCATAACATATTTTATAAATAAATTATATTAGGTATATGAGCTTTTGAGATGGGATTTCTTCCTGGAATATTCATGAAATTGTGTATTAAACTTTTTTTTATAAATTACAGTGCTTGACTGAATTAAGCCATTCATACCCTTAAATTACATATAGAAAAATCTATACTAGTGTTAGCCCCGCGAGTTAAGCCTGTGATGACAATATAGGAAGCGAAGCTTCATCCGAGAACCGAAGGTTCTCCAAGTTTAAAATAAGCTTAGTGTTTTAAATAATATTAAATCAGATTTAAAAATTATATTATCTCAGAACAGAGATAGCTTTAGAAACAGCATATCACGTCGCTTGTGAAGACACAAGTACACACTAAAGTACGACCTGTCGGGTACATTGTATTCTGTAGTGTTAATTACTGTTTACGTCGTCTTGTGTTCCTGAATGTTACAATAAAGTTCCAAAACGCTTATGAAAAATCAAGGTGTGTCTTATCATCAGTGAGTAAAAATATTTTATTATATTTTCAAATTATTGTTCACCACACGTCTCGACCTGCTTCAGTTGTACATACCTACAAGCTGTGATATGCCACTTCTATAGCATCTCTGGTCTGAGTATTTTATATTACCAAAATTAAATCTACACGGCGGGGAAACACAAATCAAATTTTATTTTCAATCTATAAAATTAAATATAAATATATTTCCCTTTTTTTGATGGTCATTAACATTTTTATTAAATATAATCATTTCCTTATTACGCAAAATTAAAACTAATTTAACTTACAAATCTTTTGAATTTTACTATGCATAGAGCAAAGGCTTCCCTTTTAAAACCCCATTCGGTTCTTCAGTTTACCGATGAATAACACCATAATGTCTCTGAATAGGGTGGTCACGCACGTTCCCTAGAGAGTTAGGTTTGTTGTCGAGCGTCTATAATCTACAATATATTTCTATATTAACTCTCGTATAGGGTTAGGTTTGAAGTAAATGTTGTATACGTACAAGAAGCATTAAATTTATCGGACCTGAAAGTATCAAGTTGTACGAATTGCTTTGTAGTCGGAAATCAAAATGAATATTTAATTTTGTAGTAAGTTGTTTTAATGCTGCGGTTGTTAAGAGGATAAGTGTATTAAGTAGTTTGGAACGCAACGGCTTAAGTGACGGACTAACAGTTCGAACGACTTGAGAACAAACGTGTTTCAGATATCCGTTCCTCTTAGTACGGCTCAGTTTCTCTCAGCAGCTTCGAAGTTAGTGTCCTTTTTCTACTTATACTCACGAGTCCCTACGTTGCTGCGTTACATGCTTTGAAAAGTGAACTTTGTATATACCTACATATACAGTGGGGACGAAATTTATAACCTTGGTTGGTGGGACCTCTAGAGAGACGCAGTTAAATTATTTTCAATCGAATTTGACGTGAAAGTTTTTTAGCCGCGATGAGACTAATTTCGTTCAAAAAAAAAAATGACACCGTCAGCAGTGAGTGAAATGAACTGCTACCGCGATCGGGAATGGCTGGCGGGTAGTGTATTGAGGGGAAACTCGATCGTTACATATATAGTGTGGATTAAATTTATTAACTTTGCTGTTGGTGGGAGCAATTAAATTATTTTCAATCGAATTTGATGTGAAAGTTTTTTAGCCGCGATGAGACTAATTTCGTTCAAAAAAAAAATGACACCGTCAGCAGTGAGTGAAATGAACTGCTACCGATCGGGAATGGCTCGCGGGTAGTGTATTGAGGGGGAAACTCGATCAATACGTATAATATACGAAATTTATAACCTCTGCTGTTGGTGGGAGCAGTTAAATCGATTTTAAAGTCAAACATTTTTAGCCGCGATGAGAGTAATGTCGTTCAACAGCATAACGTAAAAAAACGACACCGTCAGTCGAGTGGAGGAAATGAGCTACTATTGATCGGGATTGGCTGGCGGGTAGTGCGTTGAGGGGGAAACTCGATCGACACGTCCCTTTTTGTTCGCATGCTAGTGGAATTATTACACAGGGAGCAGGACTTAAAACTTCAAAACAAAAAATATTGAAAATCTTTTTTATAACGATTGAGCACTACATGTCTAAGCTTTCACGGCCGGTGTAACAGTCAAATCATACCCCCGGGATAATCTTACCGGGGGGGTAAAATTATCCTAGTATAATTTTACCCCCCGGTAAAATTATCCTAGAATAATTTTACCCCCGGTAAGATAATACTAGGATTATTATACCCCCCGTATGGGGGTAAAATTTTCCTGGGAAGATTTTACCGGGGGTATCATTTTCCTGGGAAGATTTTACCGGGGGTATCATTTTCCTGGGAAGATTTTACCGGGGGTATCATTTTCCTGGGAAGATTTTACCGGGGGTATCATTTTCCTGGGAAGATTTTACCGGGGGTATAATTTTTCTTGTAAAATCTTACCGGGGTGGGGGGGGGGTATAATTCTAAACATTCTATGGATTGTAAGATTTTTTATTTTCTATAATTTGGGCATTTGTAAAGGCACTGATAATAATGTACTATCGGTTTTTGTGCTGCAATATCAATATCAAAGATTTTTGAGTGATGTTTTCATTAATGGTGATCAAATGCATTACCGATGCCGTGGAAAGGACGTACATTTTGTTTTGTAAAAACATTTTGTTCTGTTCTCAGAATTTTTTCAACGTGCGTAAGAGCTATGAGTAGGTAGGTAGCCAGACCTAGTAGGTCTGAATAGATGGCCAGAACCCAAAACATATATTATATACAAAAATTCAGTACAAAGGAAATCGTTTAAAATATGTTATCATTTGACATTTGCGAAGGAACCAAACAGTGATATTTTTTTGTGTTTATAATATTGCTAGGTACAAACATCCACCACTCCCCCGACCCCAAAAAATTTATATACAAAAATCTATTATGAAGGAAGTTATTTGAAATATGTTATCATTTATAAAGTAACCGTTACAATACATTATACTTATACTTTAATTATTATGACAAATTATTCAAAAACAAATATAAATCGTTAGTAAATATCATCAGGATTGATGATATATAACTTTCCCCGCTCTTTATTTTCATTAAATTCGTGCGAGGAATTTCAGATTTACAGCAACATTTATTCGCACAATAAAGTTAGTATACTTAATTTACGTCTATTCTCAACAGAAATATAATTCATAACAATATAAAATGCAATTCTACCAAAGAAAACAAAAAGATTTTACTAGCAAAATGATACCCCCGGTAAAATCTTACCAGGAAAATTTTACCCCCCCCAGGAGGATACAATATTCCTAGCACACCGGTGTGCCAGTAAAATCATACTTCCGGATAATCTTACAGGGGGGGGTAAAAATATCCTAGAATAATTTTACCCCCGGTAAAATAAAACTAGGAATATCGTACCCCCTTAACAATCACTATTTACAATAATAAAGTCAAACAATGCCCGGATTATCTTACCGGGGGGTAAAAATATCCTAGGATAATCTTACCCCCAGTAAAATAAAACTAGGAAAATCGTACCCCCTTAACAATCACTATTTACAATAATAAAGTCCAACAATGCCCGGATAATCTTACCGGGGGGTAAAAATATCCTAGGATAATCTTACCCCCGGTAAAATAACACTAGGAATATTGTACCCACTTAACAATCACTATTTACAAATTTCAATTATAAAATCAAACAATCACACAACGATCTCTATAGTATTGTATTGTATTTTAAAGACCACCAACAGCTAAGGTTATTTGGGCCTAGCACCAATTCATATTTTCAATTCATTATTATTTTTTATTTTTTTTAATAATAAATTGAAAATCCAATTGACACTTTTACCAGCTCTCGGGCTAGAACTCGGGAACTGTAATAGAGGAACCATAGCAATGCCATGTAAACAACAGCGCCGCTACACTCTCGGCTATTCTCAAGCACAATGATCTCTATAATTGATTGTGGATCATAGATGGTGACACGCCGACAATTCTGTTTCTTAAAGTGACTGTAAAAAGTGAGGAAACTAGAATTTTTACTACTCCACCAGTTCAAAAATTTTTACCCACTGAACGAATTACCCACTAACCGAATTTCAAAAATGGCACCAGTTTATGTAGGCCTCCGAATGGACAATGAGATGGTCTGAAATTATAGGTACATGGTGTTCAATTTATAAAAATACAAGTCGGTTGTACCATGACTACATCGTACACCCTGTATAGCTAAAAATAATTTTAAAGTGTAGTGCTCTTTTTCCAATCCGACTTTTATTTAAAACTTTTTTTCTAAAGCTCATAATAAATAAGATATCGCCCGAGACATTATTAGTAATTCACCCTGTATTATATAGAGCTTTAACTATAATAATATAGAGGTTACTATAATAATATGATCAGGATATCTTTACCGGGGGGGTTTCGTTTTCCTAGTAAAATCTTGCCGGGGGGTATCATTTTCCTGGGAAAATTTTACCGGTGGGAGGTAAAATTTTCCCAGGAATATTATACCCCGCGGTAAGATTTTACTAGGAAAATAATACCCCCGGTACGATATAACTAGGAAAATTTTACCCCCCTCAGGAGGGTATAAAATTCCTAGTTTTATCTTACCGGGGGTAAAATTATTCTAGGATATTTTTACCCCCCTGGTAAGATTATCCGGGGATATGATTTTACTGGCACACCGGTAAAATAAAACTAGGAATATTGTACCCCCTTAACAATCACTATTTACAAATTACAATAATAAAGTCAAACAATGCCCGGATTATCTTACCGGGGGGTAAAAATATCCTAGGATAATCTTACCCCCGGTAAAATAACACTAGGAATATTGTACCCACTTAACAATCACTATTTACAAATTTCAATTATAAAATCAAACAATCACACAATGATCTCTATAGTATTGTATTGTATTTTAAAGACCACCAACAGCTAAGGTTATTTGGGCCTAGCACCAATTCATATTTTCAATTCATTATTATTTTTTATTTTTTTTAATAATAAATTGAAAATCCAATTGACACTTTTACCAGCTCTCGGGCTAGAACTCGGGAACTGTAATAGAGGAACCATAGCAACGCCATGTAAACAACAGCGCCGCTACACTCTCGGCTATTCTCAAGCACAATGATCTCTATAATTGATTGTGGATCATAGATGGTGACACGCCGACAATTCTGTTTCTTAAAGTGACTGTAAAAAGTGAGGAAACTAGAATTTTTACTACTCCACCAGTTCAAAAATTTTTACCCACTGAACGAATTACCCACTAACCGAATTTCAAAAATGGCACCAGTTTATGTAGGCCTCCGAATGGACAATGAGATGGTCTGAAATTATAGGTACATGGTGTTCAATTTATAAAAATACAAGTCGGTTGTACCATGACTACATCGTACACCCTGTATAGCTAAAAATAATTTTAAAGTGTAGTGCTCTTATTCCAATCCGACTTTTATTTAAAATTTTTTTTCTAAAGCACATAATAATTAAGATATCGCCCGAGACATTATTAGTAATTCACCCTGTATTATATAGAGCTTTAACTATAATATAGAGGTTGCTATAATAATATGATCAGGATATCTTTACAGGAGGGGTTTCGTTTTCCTAGTAAATTCTTACCGGGGGGTATCATTTTCCTGGGAAGATTTTACCGGTGGGAGGTAAAATTTTCCCAGGAATATTATACCCCGCGGTAAGATTTTACTAGGAAAATGATACCCCCGGTAAGATTTTACTAGGAAAATGATACCCGCGGTAAGATTTTACTAGGAAAATGATAACCCCGGTACGATAACTAGGAAAATTTTACCTCCCTCAGGAGGGTATAAAATTCCTAGTTTTATCTTACCGGGGGTAAAATTATTCTAGGATATTTTTACCTCCCTGGTAAGATTATCCGGGGGTATGATTTTACTGGCACACCGGTAAAATAAAACTAGGAATATTGTACCCCCTTAACAATCACTATTTACAAATTACAATAATAAAGTCAAACAATGCCCGGATTATCTTACCGGGGGGTAAAAATATCCTAGGATAATCTTACCCCCGGTAAAATAAAACTAGGGATATTGTACCCCCTTAACAATCACTATTTACAATAATAAAGTCAAACAATGCCGGGGGGTAAAAATATCCTAGGATAATCTTACCCCCGGTAAAATAACACTAGGAATAATGGCGTACATTTCGCCAGCCGGACGCTTTAAGAATTTAGCAAAACTGAATAGGTCAAAAATTTGTATTAAATTTGTACTAATTTTTACCGACAAAAAAAAATTTGTACCTCAAAAAAACATAGGCGTACGGAGACATTATAGGTGCGTCCGCTGGCGAAACGTTTCGCTGGCCGGACGCACCCCCCAAAAAATGAATTTTTTTAAAAATATTAACACAGCCGTATTTGAAATAATTTGTACTAATTTGTAAATTTTTGATGTTCGTGGATCCCTAACCATTTAATAAAATAAAATAAAATTAATTACAGAATATTTTGTACGGGATATGAGATTTCTAATTCCGGTTACAAAAAATTTGTACCTTTAAAAACGTAGGCGTACTTGGTAAATATTTGGAAACACTGCTAAATTTTGGATGCTCGTGGGACATTGATAATTTAAAAAAATTATATTAAATTAATTACAGAATAATTTGTACGGGATATGAGATTTCTAATTCCCGTTACAAAAAATGTATACTTTTAAAGACATAGGCGTACTCAGTAAATATTTGGAAACACAGCTAAATTTTAGAGGTTTTAGAGTACGCCTACGTTTTTAAAGGTACAAATTTTTTGTAACCGGAATTAGAAATCTCATATCCCGTACAAATTATTCTGTAATTAATTTTATTTTATTTTATTAAATGGTTAGGGATCCACGAACATCAAAAATTTAGCAGTGTTTTCAAATATTTACTGAGTACGCCTATGTTTTAAAAGTTACAAATTTTTTGTAACCAGAATTAGAAATCTCATATCCCGCAAAAATTATTTTGTAATTAATTTAATTTAATTTTTTTAAATTATTATGATTCCACGAACATCTAACATTTAGCAGTGTTTTCAAATATTTATTGATTACGCCTATGTTTTTAAAAGTTCAAATTTTTTGTAACCGAAATTAGAAAGCTCATGGCCAGTACAAATTATTCTGTATTTAATTTACAGAATGATCTTAATTTTAGTAATGTCGCGTATGTTAATTCTTTGGTTATCCAGAATCGCATATTATAATTGACTTGTACGCCTATGTTTTTGCAGGTGAGGTTTTATTTTTGCTCGGTACAAATTAGTACAAATTATTTCAAATACGGCTGTGTTAATATTTTTAAAAAAATTCATTTTTTGGGGGGTGCGTCCGGCCAGCGAAACGTTTCGCCAGCCGGACGCACCTATAATGTCTCCGTACGCCTATGTTTTTTTGAGGTACAAATTTTTTTTTGTCGGTAAAAATTAGTACAAATTTAATACAAATTTTTGACCTATTCAGTTTTGCTAAATTCTTAAAACGTCCGGCTGGCGAAATGTACGCCAATATTCCTAGTGTTATTTTACCGGGGGTAAGATTATCCTAGGATATTTTTACCCCCCGGTAAGATTATCCGGGCATTGTTTGACTTTATTATTGTAAATAGTGATTGTTAAGGGGGTACGATATTCCTAGGTTTATTTTACCGGGGGTAAGATTATCCTAGGATATTTTTACCCCCCGGCATTGTTTGACTTTATTATTGTAAATAGTGATTGTTAAGGGGGTACAATATTCCTAGTTTTATTTTACCGGGGGTAAGATTATCCTAGGATATTTTTACCCCCCGGTAAGATAATCCGGGCATTGTTTGACTTTATTATTGTAATTTGTAAATAGTGATTGTTAAGGGGGTACAATATTCCTAGTTTTATTTTACCGGTGTGCCAGTAAAATCATACCCCCGGATATTTGTTTTTGAATAATTTGTCATAATAATTAAAGTATAAATATAATGTATTGTAACGGTTACTTTATAAATGATAACATATTTCAAATAACTTCCTTCATAATGGATTTTTGTAAATAAATTTTTTGGGGTCGGGGGAGTAGTGGATGTTTGTACCTAGCAATATTATAAACACAAAAAAATATCACTGTTTGGTTCCTTCGCAAATGTCAAATGATAACATATTTTAAACGATTTCCTTTGTAGTGGATTTTTGTATATAATATATGTTTTGGGTTCTGGCCATCTATTCAGACCTACTAGGTCTGGCTACCTACCTACTCATAGCTCTTATGCACGTTGAAAAAATTCTGAGAACAGAACAAAATGTTTTTACAAAACAAAATGTACGTCCTTTCCACGGCATCGGTAATGCATTTGATCACCATTAATGACAACATCACTCAAAAATCTTTGATATTGATATTGCAGCACAAAAACCGATAGTACATTATTATCAGTGCCTTTACAAATGCCCAAATTATAGAAAATAAAAAATCTTACAATCCATAGAATGTTTACACAACTGATAATTTTGTTGGGTAAAGGTTTTTGCTTTTCCTCATTAAGCTGTTACAAGAGCCTTACCGCACGTGGGACGGTATTGTGTATGACTTTCTTTAGCACTCGACTTTAAAAATTTATAATATTGTTGACCCAGCACAAACGCGATACCGTTTTGATACAAAATAGAATTAGGCATAATATGACAGTTAGTTAAATGTGTTTAAAACATTTATTTTAATATGTTAAGGTAATTATTATTGTAATAATAAAGATAAATGTAATAATATGATCAGTATAATTTTACCGGGGGGGGGGGGGTATCATTTTCCTAGAAAAATCTTACCGGGGGGTACAATTTTCCTGGAAAGATTTTACCGTGAGGTAAAATTTTTATAGGATAAATTTACCCCCCTCGTTTATTTATTTAATAGGGGGTAAAATTTTCCCGGGAATATTATACCCCTCGCCCCGGTAAGATTTTACAAGAAAAATTATACCCCCGGAAAAATCTTCCCAGGAAAATGATACCCCCGGTAAAATCTTCCCAGGAAAATGATACCCCCGGTAAAATCTTCCCAGGAAAATGATACCCCCGGTAAAATCTTCCCAGGAAAATGATACCCCCGGTAAAATCTTCCCAGGAAAATGATACCCCCGGTAAAATCTTCCCAGGAAAATTTTACCCCCATACGGGGGGTATAATAATCCTAGTATTATCTTACCGGGGGTAAAATTATTCTAGGATAATTTTACCGGGGGGTAAAATTATACTAGGATAATTTTACCCCCCCCGGTAAGATTATCCGGGGGTATGATTTTCCTGGCACACCGGCGTTGTTCCGAATCATTATGTTTTCCGGGTTTGTAGGCCGTCCGATGGTATTTCTACCTGCAGACGCGCGTTTCGTCTACAACTGCGGTAGAGGGCAGTATAGCCTAGTGAATAGCGTATTTGGTTCCGCAGCTATAGACTGTCGTGGGTTCGAATCCCACCTGCGCTCATGGATGTTTTGTGATGTTATTTAGTTTTAAGAAAGTTGTTATTTAGTGTAGTTGAAAGACGCTAATGACCTGAGATGTCGACGCGTCTATAATCTACAATGAATAAAAATACAACTGCGGTAGACATTTTCAATGACGATGTGGCAACGGTCGTCGAAACGTCAGGTAGAAATACAATCGGACCACGGCCTCCGCATGCCCGACAACCATCAAGATTTGGATTAGATAAGATAAGATAAAATTTTATTAACTTAAAGTACAATTTTGTACATGAAAAGACAACATATTAAATTAAAAAAAAGCGTTCCACGTGACCTGCTGTCTAAGCACTAAGTTCGCCACTACGTACTTGAGGAACTGCACATGATCACATCTTTACCTAACCTTTACGACAGGGGTTCCCAATCTTTTCTTTACTGCGACTACCTTTACAGGTTGCAATTTTTTGCGACGCCCTTCTAAATACTTGTGTGTAGCAGACAATAAAATTACTTTATTATTCAAAGAAAACTCCAAAGAATATTGAATCCTAATTATTATTTATTAGATCCTAATTTTAATGATTAGAAAACACAAAAAACTACAAACAATACATTTAATGAGTAGGATGAGCTTTTCTGAGCATAACTTCTGAAATTGTGACTCCCTTAGGATAGCGCCGCGACGCCCCAGGACGTCGCGACGCACAGTTAGGGAACCTCTGCTTTACGAGATAGTTTGTATAATATTGAAGTGGATTTTAAGTGCGTTCAAATTCTCAAGTTTTGACTATTTATACGGGATATTAATATGCAACTTCTAAGTACAGATGCATTTAGTTATTAAAGTGGTTGTTTATAAAATGGGCCACTTTCTGTTTACACTTAGCGTTCGTATTTACTGTGTATATGTGTAGAAGTTAACAGCAGGCGGTGCGCCGTGTACAGTACGATGGGAGGAAGTTGTAAGTTAGAGATGACGGTATAGTGTAGTGCCGCCACCAGGAGGCTGTGATGGTGTAGCACTGTAGTTCTGGTGTATCTACACTATATATACAGCTCTCGTATTGGGTATATGTGTTTGGGGCATATAACTGCTCCGCCACAAGCTCTGAAAGCTTTACACAGTTTATGGGGTTTGGTAGCGCCGCATTGCTACCAATAATCAAGGGATGTGAAATGTTATTTAGCTGATGTAATAAAATGAACATCCAACATAAAAATGATATTATAAACCATGTAGAAAATAAACAGCTAAATGGTACGCTCACATAAAAAAAATACCTGTAACAAACAGACAGACAGACACTGAGGTGATTCCATTTAAGTGTTCCGTTTTGCCGAATACTAAAAAGGCATATATGTGTGTGTTTACACATGGAGGAAGTTATACTCCTTAACATATACCCCGCGACAGGTACGGCAGCGACATCTATGATCGAGGTACCAAATGTCCTTGGCGTGACATCTAATGGAATTTTTCTAAAGTTCTTAGTTAATCGCACACACATACATATACACACACACACCTGACAAACTCATGAAATTGAAATTGTATTTCTGGACTCCTGCCCTAGCACTGGTCTTCCAAGTTGGGCAGGAAATCCTCTTTTTGTAAAACAGTTGTTTATTTTGTATATTTTTTTGTTACTGAGGAATAAATAATTTGAATTTGAAAAAAATAAACTACCTGCAGTGGAGCGCGAGTACCGTTTAACGCTTTGCGTAAACTCACCAGGTGTCGCATAAAGAAGTATAACTTCTAAAAATGAAAGTCTACTGAAAGCAACGTTGGACTTGATAATAGAATGAAGAAAAGGTTATCTTTAGGCTAAAGTTATAATTCAAAATTTACAAGAGGTCTGGAAAGTCAAAGAATGCTAGATGAAAAATAGAACAAGTCCCAGTAGGCAATCCATCGGAAAAACCAGCGTCGTGTGAATCGGCCTTTAATTTTAGCTAGAAATTTTCAAATCCTTACTGTTAATTTTGGGAGATTTATGGATACTGTCAGCTCGTAGAGAGAAATCCTGCAGTAGATATAACATGCATAACGTAAAACCATTTACTCTTTCTCCCTAAGGCGAATTGTCATCTTCAATTTCAATATTTTCTACTTCGAGAAAGTGAGTCCGTCGGCTTATTAACGGTTACAGTAGGGGAAGTTCGTGTAATTTGAACCGGTGTGTAATTTGGACCGGTGTGTAATTTGGACCGGTATGTAATTTGGACCAGTGAAATATTTTGAAACTAAGACCTCTAGTGACACACCACGGATATTCTATGAACTATCAATATGTAGAAGGTATCGGCAAAACAAACTTTTGTCGAATTTCTTCGTTTTCGGTACAGTTCTATGGAATTTAAGTGCAACGCATGTTGTGTTTTAAGGTTATGTGACAAATTAATGTAGATTTACGCAATGTGAGTAGATGTATTTGAAAGATCAACCTATCATTTTAGTTAGCAGCTATGTGTACTTATCCTTTTACTGTAATAGAAAGTTCCCAAATTTGTGCTGAATTAAAAAAAAGTTTATTTAAATATTACCCGCTGTATAATTCGGTCCAAAGAAAAATGTGTCATTTGGTTCTGGTCCAAATTACACGCATGTCAATTTTTACAACTGAAATTTGTATTTTTGTTACAAAATACTAAAATATACTTACTTAGTATAGGTATTACTTTGCTAATTATTTACTTCAATTTTTATGAAGGAACAATAAAACCAAAATACACTTCAACTAAATTGCAACTAAAATTGCACATCAACTAAAACCAAACTACACGTTTTGAGCCGAAACACACGGCTTTTTAAATTTGCAATTTTTAACTTGCCATTGGAAGTTATTGTAATGGGTCCGAAAATCGAAATCAAAAAGGAAAAAAAAATTGTATGTTTCAAGGTCACTACACTATTTTTACACTACTTTTAGAAAGATGTCTGTGTGTGTGTGTGTGTGTGTGTGTGTGTGTGTGTGTACGTACGTACGTACGTATGTGTCCATTTCTTTCTAAGACGAAATCTCGAGAACGAAAAATGATATCGACTACGTTGGGGTGCCAATCGACGCGTATTAACGTAAATATGATCTGAAAGGAATTTTTTTTAAATCGGTTCAGCCGTTCTTTTTTCTTAACCAAATAACCTCCAAAAAAGTAGATTTTACACAATATCTCGCGAATAAAAAATTATATCGACTTCGTAAGGGTGTCAATCGAGGCGTGTTAACGTCATTTTGATTCGACATAAATTTTATAAAAATCGGTTCAGCCGTTTTTTTTTTTTTTTTTAATTATTGATGTTTTAATGATTAAAATGATTACTTTTCTGTGTAATATCTAATTTAATTATTATTATTAAATATTTATCAAACTGGGAAGTTCGTCGTGTGGACCTCAAGGGTCGCACTTAAGTCCTAATACACGACCCACCTCACGGCTTGTTTTAATTATGATTTGAGTTGCCTTTCTTTGAAATGCTAATTACATACTTTATTATGTAGGTACACTGTACAGCATATATACAAAAAAAAACTGATCTTCTAATAGATTTTAGGAACAGTTTATCATTAATTGTTCTTAGGGGTCCAAATTAACACGGACTTCCCCAATTATCAAGACCGTGCTAAGTGAAAATTGCGACCGGGGCATAATATAAATTTGGCGCTCCTGATCCTTGGTGATCACTAATCAAATCAAATTTTGATTGGTTTCTGGCGTCCCTGCTATAGCCAGCGCCCGGGGCCTAGGCCCCTTCTGCTACTCCTCCTCCCTTCACATGGTCCTGGTAATTATTTTGGTCTAATTAGAATCAAAAAGTATCTCAGAGTTTGATTTGACTAACCCTGTTCCGTTATTGTTAGCAGCCTGCTAAACAAACACTATGTACCAAGTGCGAACCATTGTTGCCTAACATCAACACTGTGATATCTTTACTTCCTATAGATACCTGTCTATAATCTATACACACCCACACGTACCTGCTTCCCGTTGGGTAACCCATATTAACAGGTTCGCCAACACTAATTTCTACCGATTTGTCGTCTTCAGACTATTTCCGTTCCATCCAATATTTCTAAAATGCCACACGAGTATGAGACATTATAGACGTTATTCACGTCAAAATGTGTTTTTCCGAGCTTTTTCAGGTAATAATTTTATGCAAATTACAATTTTGATAGTTTGTAGTATGAACGAAACATCGTGTCATTAGTACTACCTACCTATACTTTTTTTGCCATACCCATTACAATATAGCTACTTTAGATGTATGTATAGCGGCATTTAATGAGTCATTTAACAGGCAGGTGTGCGGAAAATGTTTCATTTTTCGCACTAGCGCAGAAAATAACAGTTGCCTATACGCCTGCGTACGCTTGTCACTACTTACTTGCACGAACTTCGCGGCACACTGTGGAAGGAAATACGGCAACGCAAATGAACTGTCAGAATTTTTTGAAAATGACGTGAAAAGTAGGTATTTAAGAGTGCATATGGCAAAACATGCCATATATGTATCGTACTGCATTAGTTATAAAAAACTTTTTAACAAAAAAAACCTCCTTCAAAAAGCCATTAAAAAGAAGAAAATAATGAAATTTTGAGATTTGCGCCAATTTAAAAAAATATGAAGTCTGTTAAAAAGTATAGTAGATATAGTAATTAATATCTTCTTTTTAACCGACTTCATATTTTATTAAATTGGCGCAGTCCTTAAATTTCAGTATTTTCCTCTTTTTAGTGCCTTTTTTGAAGGAGTTTTTTTTTTGTCAAAAAGTTTTTTATTTTTCTCTTTTTAGTGTCAAAAAGTGACATTTACCTTAAAGGAATCACACGCCATTACTCACTTTTATTAAACCGACTTTCTTACGCTGTCTGATGTGTCAAAAAGTGACATTTACCTTAAGGAATCACACGCCGTTACTCACTTTTATTAAAATCAGCCGAACTACTGAACCGATTTTGATGAAATTTCTATGGGAGTAAGTGAGTAAGGGCGTGTGATTCCTTTAAGGTAAATGTCAATTTTTGACACTGAAAAGTAAAAAATAAAAAACTTTTTAACAAAAAAAACCTCCTTCAAAAAGCCACTAAAAAGAGGAAAATAATGAAATTTTGAGGTCTGCGCCAATTTAATAAAATATGAAGTTGGTTAAAAAGAACATATTAATCACTATACTATACTTTTTAACCGACTTCATATTTTATTAAATTGGCGCAGACCTCGAAATTTCATTATTTTTCTCTTTTCAGTGGCTTTTTTGAAGGAGGTTTTTTTTTGTTAAAAAGTTTTTTTTTTAATATAGTGTAAATGGTGAAACTAGATTCATGAGAGTGGAACGAATATAATGTTTTGATTAAATTGTTCAGGCAATTTATTGAAAAAAACAAATAATTTCAATAAATTTTAGAATACATTTTTAAAGTTGAATAGATTTATTTACTTTTTTTCGAATGTAACGCATTAATACGCTACATTGATATTTCTGTCTCTAGTAATTTATTGGTATATTTTTCATTTTAAATTTAATTAATGCAGCTTTTGTTTTCAACAACTGTTCACTGTGCGAATTACTTTAAATTAACGACGTTTCGACAAGCGAGTCCACTTCACAGCATTTATATTCTTTAACAGAGGATCATTTTTCATGAATAAAACATCGGATTCAGATTTACAATATAGATATAATATCATGTACAGTTTCCTTAAGGATGTATGGCACCTATCTCAAATCACCGAAGAAGACCGTGTGGTATAGTGGTTAGCGCGTCGGCTTCTAGATATATATTTTGTGATGTCATTTAGTTTTAAGAAAGTTGCTATTTAGTGTAGTTGAAATACGCTAATGACCTGAGATGTCCACGCGGCTATAATCTACAATAAATAAAAATAAATCAAATCACCGAGAAATGAATGAAATTTTGTAAACTTTACTTCTTAATATATCTGAAATAAGTAGGTAGGTACACAAAATTTCAGAACGGCTTACTGAATAGTTTAAAAAGGTATATAATTATAAAATTAACATCGACTGGCTCAGTTCGACCAAAGATAGGTCCCTGGTTCGATCTCGGGTTTTGAATCGTAATATGATTGTTTTTTTTTATTCTTCAAATATTCTGTTAATATATTTTTTACTGTAAAAATTAAAATTTTAACACGGAAAAATTTTGAAACACTAAAAAGAGCAAAATAAAATTTTAATAATAAGCTTAAAAAATAAATCTGGTAATTTTTTACTCCTACCTAACTCTTTATTTTTATTATTGTACGGAACCCTCGGTGCGCAAGTCTGACTTGCACATGGTTTTTGTGTGTTGAATTCCTGTATGAAAAGAAAAACATCTGTACATAGATGAATGGAATCACAGATATCTATTTCAATGGTATAGTGATATTTAATACCAACATTGTCATTAATGAGTGTAGATAATTGTTCGGATCGATTTCCTTTATATCGGTTCAGTTAGGACGACTGTTATATTATGTTGGTAGACGTGTATGGAGGAAACCTTTCACACGAATGTAGGAACAATTGGTCTAGAAGAGCAACCAACTGAATGAGAAGTAAACGAGTGTGTGTGACAGAAACTGTGAAAGGAATCAACTGAAACGATTACGAAGTTGTTTTACTACATTTATGAACAGGTGATACTTCTTAATCTTAACATCAAACAAAAGAAATCGGTTTCGTGCAACTGGTTTCGTGCAACATGTTTCACTATGCATGCAGATCATGACGTGAGTCGTGAATAACTTCTTATAATGTCTCAAATTGAGGTGTATTTTAGAAATAATAGATGTAACGGAAATAGTCGGAAGGGGTTGACATATGAAACAAAACATAGCATGCGTAACTATGTTAAGGTCTCAAACACAGCAAGCCAGGTGGCCGTGAGGAAAAGTACGAGTCTACCGACAAGTACAAACGCCAAACCCAGGCTTTTAATACATTTTTTTCAATAATGAAATATATAGATAAACACTTAAAATATAAAAAAATAAAATTACAATTTTTTCATTTATTTGTGTTTTATAGTAACATTTCATTTTATAAGGTAAATAAAAGTTGATGTATTTTTTTCCATGACAAAGATACAATTGTTTGTATTTAACGGTATTTACGTCATCTGTCTGTACCCGCGATACAGACATAGTGCCCATTTTTTGTCTCACGATTTTGCGATTAAATTTTGTATTGTCTAAACAATTCTCGTATAAGACAAGGTTATTTGAGAATCGTACAAATCTGTTGTCCACCGCCAGTTTAGACGCACTATTGATAATGCCTTGTTAGAAAACATAGACCCGTCCGACCTAAAACTCGTTTGTGCGCAGAAATGACTATAAACGAAGCAAAAGTACGTACGGATTACTCCCAAGGCTGAAAAGTATCCGTATTTTAATATCACTAATGTTTTAGTAGATTGTATGTCTAGATACGTAATGGGGCATATTACGGCGAGTGATGACAGTCACACGAGCCGTAATAGCATTACGTACGAGACATATATGGTATTTTTTGTCATACCCACTACAAAATACCTACTTTTTACGTCATTTTCAAAAAACTCTGACAGTTCATTTGCGTCGCCATCTTTTCTTCTAGTGTGCCGTAAAGTTCGTACAAGTAAGTAATGACAGGCGCACTCAAGCGTCCCAGGCGTATAGAGCGAATTAACAGAAGTTACCATGGCAACCGTTATTTTCTGCGCTAGTGAAGAAAGTTAACCATTTTCCGCACACCTGCCTGTTAAATGGGTCATTAATGGCAGCTATACATACATCAAAAGTAGCTATTTTGTAGTGGATATGGCAAAAAATATTATTTGTTACTTGGTTATTTTTGAGACGATTGTACATGCAGACGCAAGGAACTGTAACTGATAGCTGGGAAGGTAAAGGTAAGACGTAGGTACCTATGTTAAACAGCTGATAGGTTTGCGTTGAGTTCTGACCTTTCGTTTTGTTATCGCGCCGTTTCTGTTCTGACACTTCGGCTGATTGTTTCTTATTAATTAGTGTTGCTAGTGCGCCCTCCCTCTTTCCATTGGCATCTGTTCATACGCGGAGTGAAATATAATAAGAACAAAAATTAATATTAAATTAATTCCAAAAATATTTATACTTGTAGGTATATAAAAAAGATACCTCACTCAATGGGGTAAGGGAAAAAACTTTTGGGTACACTTTCAACTTTATGGGAAGGGACCAAAAAAAAATATTTTTCTAAAAATCTCATAATTTATTTTTTTGAGTCATCAATCTACGTCCATCATTTTAATAGGTATATAAATGAGAAGATGGGAGGGCTGTGACAGACAGACAGGCGGACGGACGGACGCGCGGGTTGATCGAAACTATAAGAGTCCCTATATTTTCTACGTAACCCTAAAAATGTATTGTAAATAGAATAAATAATAAAATAATATCGATATATAAATGTATTTATTCAACACACGCCTGCTTTTAGTGTTTTTTAGTATCTGTTTTGCGGACCTTAAATAGCCGTTTATTGACTGGTGACGTCATAATTCATTATGAAACGCTTTTCGATGATATATTGAAAAACATCAAAAAACCCGTTATCTAATGAACATGTACCTCTTTTCGGTGTTATAAATGAAATATGGTTACTATGGTAACAAAGTAAATAAATATTGTATCGAGCCCAATGTTTTTATTGTGAGATGTACTTCTGTCAGCGACATTAAATTATTCAATTAAAGTCTAAAACCATGCTGTGTTGATTAAAGTATAGTGTGCAACGCTTGTGCTAAATCTTTATGCGTCAGGAGCGATGTTTTCAGCACTCGTATTCGGCTCGCGATACTTACTCGCCAAGGCTCGTGAGCGTTCGCCTACTACTCGTGCTGAAAACATCTGGCCTGACGCATAAAGATGTATTTAGCACACTTTTTACACAATATATAGATTATAGGTACTATATTTCTATTTATAAGTTTGTTAACTTTTGTAAAATAATAATAATAATTCAATATATTAATATCATAAAAAGGCATGTGTTGCGGCACACACGACCGAAGTGAAACTTCTTATGCGTGAATAATATAAAATGAATGGATCCGAATGAACCATGACTACATTAATTATTATTTAGTATGCTGTTTATTCGTTCTGTCGTTTTTGTGTGAAGATTGAACATAGCTAATTTCAGTGCAATTAGATTAATAATGAATCACACTTTAAATAGTAGATAATTAAACGATATGCCGTGGATTTCCGATTGGCTGGAATTTTAATTTCAATTTATAAGCGTTTTCAACAATTAAACGCTAAGATGTTGGGAACTTTGTATACAAACATTTTTTTGTGTAACAAAAAAATAGATATAAATAGTTTTTTGCCATACCCACTATAAAATAGCTGCTTTACATTCATGTATGTATGAATGTAAAGTGACTTTTGACAGGGCGGTGTACGGGAACGTATCTTTTCCACATTAGTGTGGGAAAGCAAACCATTTTCATAGTGATTTATGTTTATTCGCCCTGATCCGCCTGCTATTACCTACTGACAACTACTCTCGGCCTACTATAGTAGTGAAGCTGGCGACACAAAATGAACTGTCAAAAATTTTTGTAAAATAAAGTGAAAAGCAGCTATTTTATAGTGAGTATGGCAAAAAATACCATATAGTTCTCGTGAGTAATATTATGAGTCGCTAAATCGCTCGTTTTAACTACCTACGGTCACTATACTCGTCAGTAATATATCTCCTTACGCCACTAGATATACAATTTACTGTTATTCAGTAGTGTTACTTTTTATCTTTCGCCGTAAACAATTTTTTTTTATTTTTACGACTATAGTCTGTAAGCAGTTATTTCAGGTTAAGAGTGGGTTGTGAATGCCAATTCATATATCTTCCATTTTTTTGGTCGCTTATAGAAATAAATATATTTTTGTGCGTCCTCTTATCGACTAAAGTAAATATTCCACACAAAATAAATTCTGTTATGTAATCTTTATAGAGTTATATATAATGTCACGCTCCTATAAATACCAAGTATATGCGGTATGCATCATAAATATGCCGCTATATGAAGTGTGTATCAATTCTTGCATATGTGTACTAAACCACATGTTGCATAAAAAATCGGTTTACCGTCTATTGTGCCATGTTTATGAATATTCGGGGGTGACACGCCATTTATTTAAGGATGTTGATAGAAACTGGTTGAGCTGATTTTTTCAATATTTTTTTCAACTAAATTTATTATTCGAGGATAGATTGGAAAACAGTTGAACAAAGTAAGTATAGGATTGCTGGGCTGCGGAAAGCATTGTCAAATAAATTATAATTTAAAAAAACTAAAAAGCATGCTTTAATGGTAAACTGAACTAAAAAGTAAAAAATAATTTTTATTGTAAATAAGCGTGGGGTGCTCGATATCAGTTGTTATAAAGTATGAAAACATGGTACAAAGCACCCCACGCTTTTTTACAATAAAAATTATTTTTTACTTTTTATTGCAGTTTACCATTAAAGCGTGCTTTTTAGTTTTTTTTAAATTATAATTTATTTTTGCTTTTTAGTCCTGGAGATCTTGGCCAGGATAATGGGACAAACTTATTGAATTATTGTATTGTCATCGGTCCTTGATAAGTGTGCAAAGTTTCAGTTCAATCTGAAGTTTTGAAGTAGGTGAAAATCGCGTTCAAAGAATTCGTTACTTACATACATACATACATACTACATACATACAGGTGGAACTAATATAAGCGTGTTAAAAATCTGTTTTGATGATGACCTTGGATTGTGATCACACATATTTCGCCATATAAGAAATTTTTATTTATTTATTGTAGATTATAGACGCGTCGACAACTTAGATCATTAGCATCTTAAATTACATTAAATTGTTATTTAATGTAATTTAAGATGCTAACTTAAAACTACATAACATTACAAAACATCCATGAGCGTAGATGGGATTCGAATCCACGACAGTCTAGTCTAGAGGCTGGTACTAAGTACGCTATCCACTAGGCTACACTGCCCTCTCCATATAAGAAAAGCATTGTACAATTTCAAATCGATCCCTCTCTAAACAATAATTGATCTATTGAAACGATATTTATACATCTATTTAACATAGTTTTTTGTTAAATTTTCACTTCGAAACAACATTTTTCTACGCATTTTGATTAAAATTTAGTCTGAAAAGCGATCTTTTTCTATTCAGATCAATCATTTGTTTTTGTGTGAGTACAATCTAATGTTCTACATGACAGGAAGTTTCACAACGACATTAGATTGTTTCTGCATGTATAAAAACTGTAATTATATGATTACAATCTAAGGTAATTGTCAGATCGGATTTTATGACAATGCTTTCTGCAACCAAACATGTCTATCTTCATTCACACCGCTGTTAACTTCAAATCGTTTCTCCATCCTCGTTAAAGACTTTCTGTCATTATTTTTGTTTGCCTGCCACCATGTTAGCGTTATACTAGCTTTACACGATGCCTCTTTTCGTGCATCTTGGGGAATGCGTCAATTTATAACGCACGAGACATTTTACTGAGAGGCAAGACGACGCAAATGTGTCCAGAGTCAGGCGGGACATTCTTGCATCATTCATGCGTCTTGTGTTGTTTTGTTTAGTAAAATGGAGTAGAATAATGAAAAAACTCTTGAATTTATTGTTTCATATACCTAGATTATAGACCATTTTCACGAAAAAGAATCATCGTGTAAAGGTCAGGATCTAAAATATTTCCAACTCTGGAATGATTTTATTTAGTTGAACGGGGTGTCGAAAACCGTATTCCGGAATAATGCAAACTTAGATGCAAATCTCTATGAGCTCTAAATAATCAGTGACGTTTGAGAAGCCTATGAACAAGTTGCGTACATAGGGTATTATGCAATGTACAAGAATGATGCGATGTATGACGTAATCGGTCTATGACACCCTCAAACAGTATCGGGCTATGCTTGGATCGTCTTAAGGATGTAAAACTCGTATCAGTGACTTTAATAGCCGCTTAAGCGTATTGTGTGAGGTGGTACTAGGGCATGCAAATATTCGGATGTTTCAGGTATTCGAATATTCGCTCAAATTTTAGCCAATATTCGAATATATTCGAATAATTGGTAAAAATAATAAAAACACTGGAACTTCAATAAATGACTTTTAATTATTTAAAATCAACACGCCTACTGCACGTCCATAAATCCAATCAATATTTTAACAACAAAAGCAGCTTACTTCTAATTAAAAAGAGATCAAATAATCATTTTTACTTTATTTAGTTATGTAAAAATTCAGATCAAATCAACTAAATATTAGAGCGCACATAGCTTCCGAGAACCATAGATCAAATGAACATATTTAAGTAATCAAAAAAATTCTTTCTTTCTGTTTTTCCTATTCAAACAAAAATATTAAATGAGCATCTAAGACGCATTTTTATTAATTAGTACCACAAAAGTATGGGATATTGCTCCCCTATAAAAAAAATACTTCACAAATAAATAATACGTCTATTAGCACGTGCGAAGAGCAAATCAAGCAATTAAGTACACGTACGTAACGTAACGTAAGTAAATAGTTATATCAAATAAACATGCAATAATTAACAAAAAAAACTTTCCTCGCCCCGTTTCGATTCCCCTCCCACGCCCTAGCGCGAACTTAGAGCTAGTGTAGCGTTTGTAAGATGTTTTAGCGCCGCCGTAAACCGATTTTAAACAATTTTAATTCTTAACAAATAATTCGAATATATTCGAATAATAGGAATTACTATTCGAATAATAAATGCAGCCGAATATTCGCTTTATTCGAATATTCGAATTGCATGCCCTAGGTGGTACGTACATAACATCTTAACACCTTTTGTATATAACTTATACAGGGTGTAAACGGTTTTACCGAACATAGGACAAATAACATTGAGAACAATATCTGGGTGACCGAGCTTTGCTCGGATGAGTTCAATATAACTAAATAGGTATTAGTTAAAACTACTTACATAATTATGTTTAATTTTTATTGTTCTTATTTTTTTATTATTCCAAATAATTCACAGATTATTTTAATAAATTAAAGATTGACTGTCATTTTGACATAAATAATGAAAGTAGTTTGTTTTTTTTCAAAGCCTACTCACCATACGACACTGTTTTATAACGCCAAAAAACTGTTTTTTAAAATGATAAAATCGATAGGAAAACGAATTTTTCCAGGGATGAGACCTAGCTAGGACGATTTTTTGCCCCCCGAAACCCCTTTTCGGTAAATTTGATCAAAATCGTTAGAGCCGTTTTCGAGAAAATATTTATATAGGTACATAGGTACAGTCGCGGACTTAATAAAGTTTACACTTGAGTTTTTCAGTGCGAGTTCACAAAAAGTCAGTAGCTTAGCAACAAATTTAGTTTTTAATAGGTAAATGTAAATGTCAAAAATTAAAAGAAATAATTGTTGTTTAAATGCCTAGAAATTATTAAAACGATGAACAAAAAAGAAGAATCATTACAAGATTGGGGGAAGGAATTTACTAGTATCAAATATTATCAAATATTTTTATGTTTTAATTGAATAATATTGAGTAATTTGGATTGTATAGTAAACAAACGAGGTGTTTTGAAAATAATTTTTTTTGAATTTTTAGAATGTAACCTTAGTATAATTGATACATTACTATCAAAAGCCAAATTACAATATGCAAAAATTAAAAAAACCGCTAAAGGGTGTAATCCATAGACATATGTCTCTATGGTAGCATCCACTAAATTGATTACAAACCGGAAACCCCACAAATAACAAACATATTTAAAATATCGGCGTTTGTCAAGGTAAAGGAGTTATAAATATGGTTGTCAAGGCAAAGGAGTTATAAAAATGGTTGTCAAGGTGAAGGAGTAATAAATATATATTTCACGATTTGTATTTGCACTATGCGCTTGTGGCGTCTCGAGTGGCAAAAACTTGCAGTTTTGTGCCCATATTGGGTCAATTTTAGTTTTATTTGACACTATCAGACAGATACTTAAAATGCATTGTTTGAGGAATAGAAACATTTTTGGTTTTCTGAGCATCAAAAGGTCATCATGTCTAGGCGTATGACAAAGTAGTTTTTTGGGTGTTCCAGCTATCTGCATGACTTAGTGTGCCGTGCACATTCATGATTCAACAAAGAGCGACGGTTGTAAACTGTAAAAATAAAACGCGTAAAACGCGTATGCCGTCAGTAGCTCTATACATAAAACATACGCACTGTATGTACGTCTTACTTCTGTAGTAGGTGTGGCCAACAATTGATCTGACATTTTGTAAATTGAGATTATGCCTTGTAGGGCCAAACATCATACTAGTTTTTGTAGCACGACTTTGCGATAAAGTCGCTTGGAGATCGACAGATACAGCTACTATAACAGCGTACGCCTCGAATTACCATAAATAAATATTTCAATCCAACTTTGATTCCTTCCTATTTGTACCGTGACGAAGCCGGGCCGGGCAGCTAGTAAAAATATATAAATATGATCAAACAAATCTAGTTTTATTTTGATACCTAACTGGAAGTTGAGGATTTATAAATAATAACAATAAAATAAAAGCTTTGTGCCATTATTGAGAAATGATTAAATTTAATTGAATTTACTATTATACTGCCTCTGTTATTATTATTATACATGTTTTGTCGAGCGTCCATAATCTGTAGGTAAATTATTAATTAGATATAATAGGCATTTACAGGTAGAACCATCATTGGAAGAAATGCGGAGGACATTGAGCATTGGGCAGTGCGTTGCCTCTATCCTACTAATGCTTACTATATTGGCACAATAATGAGAAAGAGATAGCTATTGTAGACAACTATCAGTATCTCTTTTAAGAATAATATTGTGAATGATTCTTCATTTCCATGTCTATATGTTATATTTTTTGTGGTGTCATGTTAGTCGTCTACAATAGCTATCTCTTTCTCTTATTTCTGTGCCTATAGTATAGGCGAATGCTCTGTTCACCCTCCATGTCTATGGGTTGAACATACCAAATGTAGGATGTGAAGTTGTTTTGTATATTAGTTACACAAAGTTGTCAATTCTACTAACGTCTATATTATATATAACTATGTACCAGGTGAACAAAAATGAACTTTATTTATTTGTTTAAATGTTAAAGTTTAAACTAAAAATTTTCTAATACTAGTAGGTACAGCTACTATCTATAATTATTTATGATAATTATTACAAAAATTGTAAAACTCTCTAAAATTGCAATATTTTGTGTTATCATTGTTAAAATGCTTTAATATTGTTAACTTCTAATACAAAAAAATTATCTAAAAAAAAACCTGACTGCGTAAAAATAGAACTTAAAAGATGGAAATAAGATGGCTATAACTGTGCCTCCGACTGCATGTTATCATTTGATCTTGTTTCCATCTTTGAAGTTCGATTTTTACGCATTCGGGTTTTTTTAATGATTTTTTATTGACGACTTTTTAGTTCATCACCATCATCTTGATTTTGAAAGACCTATTCAGTGATATACCACTCAATATGGTACGCAATTTTTTTTCGTCTCTACCGCCATTTTGGTTTTATAATAACAAAACCTAGCCTATAACCATTCGGACGGTTTAGAGTTTAGACGAATCGATAGACACCTTATTGATAAAAATCCATCCAGCCGTTGGGATACTTCGAATCTCACATACATACATACGTACAGACCTATGATATACGCGTCAAAAACAATAAATCTTTGTTGTCGCGCAGTGGGGCAAAAAGGCATTATTGTATAATTATCTCTAGGATAAATAATTTTGGAGCAATATAAAAAGTCGTTACTTATGACAAGATCTTTCGATACCCATTCATGTTTAACTCTGGGTTACATTTGGACCAAAATCAGACACAATGTCGTTTCCAGGTCTGCTACTAGAGTATACATTGGAGACATTGTTCGGCCTCCCGCAACATACATAATGCATTCACACACAGACAGACACACATTCGCACATGATACGTCTAACGACGCGCGTCGGTATTTATGTAACGGCGCACTATATATTTTATTTGTTGCGCCGTAAATCATTATCTCTTTATATGCCGGTGTCCATTAACTATACACATAAACATGCTTATGCATATATAATATATTCTGTCTTTGTCTTTTCGTAATTGCAACTGGTCTTGATGGATGGGTTGAACGAAGATGGAAGTTTATGCGACGCTTCATGAACATTGGAAGAATATGATTAGAGTGTGTAAAGCTTTCACAGCCGGCGTTGTTCCAAATCTTCATACTTTCCTTAGCTTGTAGGCCGTGGTTCGATGGTATTTCTAGTTTCTATCTCACGTTTCGTCTTAGGACCTTCTTCAATACACCTCGCTCAACATTTTTCATGCATGTCACTTTCACGTATAGTCCAATGCATTTCCGTATTATATCGATGTAATCTGTCATGTTTTGTTGATTCTGTCAAAACATGGTAGTGATGCGCGATACGAGATATTTTAGTCGATAGTCTCGATTGTTCAAACATCTCGATGACTCTCGATGGTTGTCACTTAGACTCGATTGTTGTTGTTTCATACTTTACCGAGACCGAGTCGCATAGTAGTGAATCGTACACTGTCGAGAGCCACATAAGATACAATCGTTCATCACTCAACAACTGTGGTCGAGTCGATGGTCGATTGTGCAGTAATCGCGTAATACGAATTCAATAGTGAAGAGATCACAAAGTAGTGAGTACCGACTGAACAGTGTGAACAGTGAACAATCAACGAGTCGCGTGAACGTCAGTCGACTAGCATATAATCTTGAATCGCGATTAAATTATGTATTCTCATTCGCTGTTATCGCTATAACTTATGCGAGAAATAATTGACTTGAACAATCGAACATTTCGATAGTAAAATCAAACTCCGAGTCGATTGTGGACTCGATTGTTATCATGAACGATTACAATTGTTTCGATTGTAAAAACATCTCGTATCGCCCAGCATTAAAACATGGATCCAGAGCTAGTTCATAGTTGTATCGTGAAAATGTCAATTAAGCAGGTCTAGAGAACTTGACTTGTTAATATTACAAGTTCATTCCGCTTAGAATATTGCCCATGCTGCCATCTATAGTTCAATTTAATTGCAAATAAACTTGAAAATTTAATATGATCCTGATTCGTATTCGATTGTCTATGAAAAACAATAATTTATCGATTTTTGAACGTTACCTTTTCAAAGTAAATCAACTGGCTACACGATAATGTAAACGATTGCTTTTGATCGGATAATAAGACTGGCTCTGCGCGTCGTATTTGAATTTTCAATTATATTTTGATTTATACATAAACTAGCTTATTGCTTTTCCAATAAAAACTGTCGTCACCGCGGTGCATGTATTTTAATGAAATTCCATGGAGACTCTGCGACGGTGTCGCCCGTTCTTTATTCTATGATCCATGTAGTTTATTACTCCATACGCCGGCGTCGTTATTTTCAGGAAACTTATTACAATATTATTCAGCATATACAGGATCATCAAATCTGCAGACTACAAAATATTATATTGAAGTCGATAAAGGTCATAGCATTATATATATGTACAAAGGGATGGTAAAGTTTTAAGCACATTGTAAAAAACGTATAAAAAACCCGATGTCCAATGTGATCGTCAATGTGATATACATAATACGTACATTGCTGGATCTTTCCGCTTCATCGGTTCACACCGAATGCGTTTCACTTGCGATTCAGAAGAAAAATAAGACAATTTAATGCATACTGCAAGGATGATTTGCATTAGAAGTGGGCAATTGTTATGTGCCGTCGAAAATATTTCCAATTGGCAGTACAGTGAATTTCACTTAAGTCTGACAGGTTTGTTTATTTGGTAGTTATGCGCAGGCATTTAAGAAATAAAAATGACCAATCTGCGAAATAATTTGAAGTTAAATCAATTTTTTGGGTATACATTTTCATTATGGTGTTTTAAAAAACGTGTAAAAAGTCCCCATTGATATCGTGTCGGCGCTGCCAAATATTCGAGGTTCAAGGTCACAAAAAACGTTTTTTTGGGAATTTATCGGTTCCATTCCATTTTTAGTATAAAATGGTTATTATCAATCTTGTTGACAACAAAATTCTCTACAACTTTTGTATAAACATTTTTTGTCTACGATTCATAGTTTTACTTATTTTAGTACGCGCCGCTTCCTCCCCCTCGATTTATACATAACGGGATTATACTGCTTCTCGATGGCCTAACATAATGCTTTGTACCTTTTATTTTAAGTCTAACTTTAGACTAACGATTAATAATAATTAAATATAAAATCACAGGTACTTGGACGAATTAATAAATTACCGACGAAACGTCGCTAATTCAATAATGGTTTGATTTGTTTATTGACAATAATTCGTCTAAGTACCTGTGATTTCAAATTTAATTTAACTAGACTAGATGTGATGCAATTATGGAATTAATAATAATGTTATCTAAATTAATGCAGTAGCTCTCTAGTTCTAAGCAACCAAACATACGAACCGACAGCAGTCAAATAGACAAACAGACAATTTTTTTTCGAAAATACGATATTTCTACTTGACATTAATTATTATAAAGACTATTCGTAAAAAAAGGAATTTTGTAAAGAAAACATACAGGGGTTGAGAGAGTGCGGGGAAAGTATGCATTCGCATACCATAAAGTAAAAACAAAATTAAACAGTGGACTTTGTCAGAAATCAACAATAGAATTTTATGTACAGTCAATAAGATATGCAAATGGTGGTTTCGTCTATAACTTTGAACAGTAATTCTGTGTTCAACTATCTAGCAGAATTTAACATTTCGTGCGGGGGAGGGATTGCACATGCATAGCTCTCTTGATATTACGATGTCTATCAGTGACGTCATATCTTATATGACGCCACCATAAAAAGGCGGAAAGTGATCATTTTAAAACATAAAACTTATTCACTCTTTATCACTTGAACAATTCAAGTGTTCTGCTGGAGTCGTAGACGGCTACTTGATTATTTTCATATCTCTACAACTAGACATTATGACTGCCATTATTTGTAACGATATACAGGGTGTTAATTCGAAATTGACATATCTTGACGCCAATGTGAGTGTTTTTAATAAAAAAATACATTTTTGCTCCTATTGTTTTTTTACAGGATTTACTAACTCCCAAATTTATTTAACTCCAGACACAATTTTATTATGTTCAATATTTTTTATGGTTCTTTACCTCAGAATGAAAAGCGGAACACTTATAGGATTACTTTGTTGTCCGTCTGCCTGTCTGTCTGTCTGTCCATCAAGACCCTTTTGATCAGATTTAAATGAACTTACAATTCCTATACGATAGCTATGCTTGTGGTTTGAAATACGGTATTGTCAGTTGCGGTTATTGTGCTGATATTAAAAAATATTTATACTTCAAAAAAAGGCAATTCGTGTAATTTTTAATCTTGATTTTCGTTCCAGTTGTAAACAAATTTTTACTGATAAATGTATTTTAACTGTGACGCCATATAATATGTCTATTTTGTCTTGTGCTTTATCAAGTAACGCATTAAAAATTACAATATACATTTCAGACTGTCCATGGACATGACACTAGAAATAATACTAATGCATATTGCATATTTTGCTAAAGTTTGCAATGACGTTATTTAATAATAGCGCCGAATATCATGCTTTAAAAATGTTCAATATGTTGCCGAATGATATTAAAAATCTGGAATTTAATAAGTTTAAAAAAGAAATAAAGGCAGCGTTACTCAATCAATGTCTTTATATTAACATTGATGATTTCCGTATTTAATATGCATTGTGCTACAGCGTAAGTACCTATTTGTATTTTACTATTTTATTTGTATTTTGGTGTTTGACGAATTCACTTGTAATGTATTATGGATTAATAAATTCTAATTCTATTTGTATAGTTTTTGAGGTAATTCATTCAAATAATATGGATAATGAAAATTTTTCGTTGGAAAGCAGCCAATTATATAATTGATTCCAAACATATTGGAAAAACTCATTTTACCAACCATAGTCACAGTCAGGATTCTAATCTGAACCTTTCCACTTTCGCGGCGGGATGAGCTTACATTTATTCCGCCGCGAAAGTGGAAAGATTCAGGTTAGAATCCTGACTGTGACTATGGTTGGTAAAATGATTTTTTCCAAATGTTTGGAATCAATTATATAATTGGCTGCTTTCCAACGAAAAATTTTCAACTGCAATTCAGCCGTATAAATCTATTAATATGGATAATGGTACGGAATCCACTTGTACGTTTTTTTTTAAACTTATACTAGTGGCTCACGTATCGGTTTTGCTTGAATACTCTGTATAAGAATATTTTCATACTTTTGTCTGCAGCATTTCAACTGAAAATATATAAAGTTTAAATATACCGTTTAAAAATGCAAAAAGTATAAGATGTTTACTAGTATACTTTAGTAGTTGTACACGAATTGTATGACACTAGAGAGGGGTTATGGCCTATTATTTTTTGGCTTAGTGCTTGTATAAAAAAAATAGTAAAATATTTTATCTCTTTAGCAGTTTAACAGAAATGACCAAGGATATTTTTGTTGTAGAATTTTTGTGAGCCGTAATATCTCGACTGAAAATATGTGGCTGAATTTAATAATTTATGTTCCTCTTTTCTTAAATTATTCAAATTCATATAAAAATCAACTCTGTTGACGAGCGTCGTTAATCTACAATAATGCATAAGTTTTATAAGTTTTGGATTTCTCAATTTTAAAATAAAAATTATGAAATTTATTTTTTCGTTTACAACTTGAAATTTTGCGAAATGATTTATTAAGATTTTTCCGTTTAACTAAAACATTTGCAATAAAAATAAACTTCTTGAAACGTTAAACAGGTATCAAGGATTTTTTGCAGACTACATTTAACGAGAATAGGGTCGTCCCGCGTATCAAAATTTTATAATTTTGAACAGGGTGTGTTATTCTTCATACATAAACAAATAATGAAAAATCAACTTTTTCGTTCTTATATCTTTCCTCTTAAGAATTTAAAAAATGTGTTCATTTCAAACGGCTGAGCTTATAGCCACCATATGATGACGTCAAAGCCAGACCAGACTACTAACCTTGAGCCAGACACACATTCGAGCATACATACAGAGAGGCATATGTCTATGGTTTCTTTTCAATTTGTGACAGATCAGTGTACTATCTCTCTTTATCTATGGATCAGTAGACGCGAGAGTACATTCAACACAGCCACTTAATCAGAGAAGGCTGACTGTGATTGACGTAGTTTTCGTATAGCGGTATACTTCTATGTTTAAAATTACATTGAAAAATACATATTTTTAACTTCCCATTGGAAGTTATTGTAATGGGTCCGAAAATCGAAATCAAAAAGGAAAAAAAAATTTTATGTTTCAAGGTCACTACACTATTTTTACACTACTTTTAGAAAGATGTCTGTGTGTGTGTGTGTGTGTGTGTGTGTGTACGTATGTACGTACGTACGTACGTACGTATGTATGTGTCAATTTCTTTCTAAGACGAAATCTCGAGAACGAAAAATGATATCGACTACGTTGGGGTGCCAATCGACGCGTATTAACGTATATATGATCTGAAAGGAATTTTTTTAAAATCGGTTCAGCCGTTCTTTTTTCTTAACCAAATAACCTCCAAAAAAGTAGATTTTACACAATATCTCGCGAATAAAAAATTATATCGACTTCGTAAGGGTGTCAATCGAGGCGTGTTAACGTCATTTTGATTCGACATAAATTTTATAAAAATCGGTTCAGCCGTTTTTTTTTTTTTTTTTTTTTTTTTTAATTATTGATGTTTTAATGATTAAAATGATTACTTTTCTGTGTAATATCTAATTTAATTATTATTATTAAATATTTATCAATTTCGTCGTGTGGACCTCAAGGGTCGCACTTTAGTCCTAATAAACGACCCACCTCACGGCTTGTTGGATATTTTTTTCTTGTAGAAAAAGCTGTCGAAAGATTCTCAAAAAAATTGTTATATTATCTATTTGTAACGTAGATTCCAATTCTAAAAAAAAATGCGGCACGACCCCATTCAATATGACTGGCAAAATCCAGTCATATTGAATTTTCGGTTGGTTCTTTAGCCGCCCCTGATTCTTTGTAATAAAATTTTCAGGAAGTAAGCCCATTGTAACAGTGGATATAGTAGCGGCATAATACTACTGAATTTTCAGAGAACGTCCTCTATTAAAATATTTTTTTCTTAAATTTGCAACCGTCTTTTTATTCTCTTTCTTTTGATGTAGTTGAAGTATAAAACCCATTTGTGAAAACGAATTTGGCATGCATGAAATTGAGGCACTGTAACGTCTACTTTAAGAAAATATATTAAAATTATTATTATCGTTATTACAATTTAAATGTAGCCTAGGAAATTTGTTCATTCTGAACTCATGTTTTAAAAACCGCAAATAACATTTCGTCCATTTACAGTTAATATAGGGTCGTCCCGCATTTTTAGTGTATCTGCCATATGGCACATACACTATTGCGTCGGTCGGATGGCGGGACCTAGGGGTCGGACTAAAATTTCTCGACGTTTCATAGCCTCCTGAACACTTTGGCACCATTTTTGGAAATGTCTATTTATATATATATATATATAGAAAGAGTTAATTGATTTTGACGAAATTTGGCAGGCACGTTGGAATCCATCACCGCACGAAGCTTATTTAAAATGGGCCCAATCGGACCATTTTAAGAGTGGTTTTTAGGGTAGAAAATATTTTTAGGTTATACACCATTAAAATTCATACAACTTTTGTATCTTTACCCAAAATCGAGGGGTAAATATCTGAGAATTTATGGTGTACAGCGTGAAGGAATTACGAGGATTTATGAGGATTTATGAGGATTTATAAGGATTTATGAGGATTTATGAGGATTTATGAGGATTTATGAGGATTTATGGGGATTTATGGGGATTTATGAGGATTTATTGAGGATTTATCGAGGATTTACAGAAGAATTAAATCAGCTGTTTATGTTATGCGCGTGCGCGTAACATTTTTTAATTTGCCCGACCGCATAAACCGGCGGCATTGTGAATAAAATTTGTTTTTGGTGGTGTCATGCAAGTTTGTGTGAGTTCCAAGGTAAGTTTATTATAATATTTATCTCGTGTTGGCATTATTGTACCAAATACAATAGGGTATTTGACTAAAAGTTTTTTTTTGTTATATTAATAGAGCAGTAAATTCTGTACAAAATTACATCTAAATCACTTAATTATGATTTCAAATTAGCTCAAAAATAATTTTTGAAATATTTATGTGAGCCCCGCTCGCTAATAACCGTTTTTGCTCCACGAATCTATGACGCCATATTTTTTATGAAGGTACGTTTCTATCTACTAACTCGATGCTAATTATATCAGAAACTTACATACCTACCTACATTTTATAATATTAGTATAGATAATAAAAAAATCCTACACTCAAGTTTTACCCCCTTTGGGGTTGAATTTTAAAAACTTGAACAAGCCTATAACCTTCCTCAATGAACGGGCTATCTAAGAAAAAAATTTTTTTTTTAATTGGACTGGTAGTTCCTGGGATTAGCGCGTTCAAACCAACACACAAACAAACCAACTCTTCAGCTTTATTGTTATAATATACATACCGTGCGAGTTTTTTCAAAGCGTACATAGACTGTTTCACAATTTAAAATCGTGGTATAGACATTGATGGTATCTATCTGGTCTGCCTGGAAACTGCACACTAAATTACGCAGAGACTTGCCGACAACTATTTCCACCAGAGTCCAGAATACAAATTGTACATAAGAACCTTTTCTTGTACTTTTTTTATAGAAAAAATTATAAATAAATCTCTGAACTTATAAAATTTATTATCACAACTCAATAATAATAAATATTGTAAATAAAAACATTCGTTTCCATAGTTTATAACAATATCTATTCCACGATTTCAAATTGTGAAACAGCCTATGTACGTTTTGAAAAAACTCGCACGGTATATAGTCCAATCAAATGGTCGAAAAAATAGGTCTGAAATTGCGTTAATTAGAAGTTTGATGAAATTTTAATTGTAGATAGGGGGTGCCACTAGAACACTCCAGCCAAGTTTCCCCCCTCTGATTCCGCAAGGGGTGCCCGCCATCTTGAATTTAAGGGATGAAATCATTTATCTTGGTAAATACTGCTTGTACGTGAAAAATTACTATTACCAAAATTATTAAGGAGGATGTATCCAACAACTTCTGTTTGGAAAATTTTTTGAAATTTCTTATTCAAAAGTTATAAATTCTCAAAAATGACACTGTTGGGGGTGGAAACGGTTTTTTCGATTTTATAACAAAACGGTCAATCGGGGCGAAAAATGGTTATGACAAAAGTTGTAGCTTTTGAATGTTTCTATAATATACATGTGTTCAACATTTTTTTTGCTTGCTTGGTGCGAATATAGAGGGCGCCAAAAGTCGACCGGCGCCAATATTTTTGAAAATTTTTGAATTTTGCACATAACAAATTAATTCAAGTCACCAAATACTCATTAGGGGGTTTTCGGAGTCGCTGATTAGGAACCCTTTATCAAATTTTCCAAAAACAAAATGGCGAATCCAATATGGCGGACGTCTCCCATTTAAATTCATCGCATTTTCACCAAATTCATCATCCGCCATTTTGTTTTTTGAAAATTTGATAACGGATTCTTAATCAACGACCCCTAAAACCCCCTAATCATGTATTTGGTAAAAATGCGATGACTTGAATTAATTTTTTATGTGCAAAATTCAAAAATTTTCAAAAATATTGGCGCCGGTCGACTTTTGGCGCCCTCTATATTCGCATCAAGCAAGCAAAAAAAATGTTGAACACATGTATATTGTAGAGAAACTCAAAAGCTACAACTTTTGTTATAACCATTTTTCGCCCCGATTGACTGTTTTGTTGTAAAATCGAAAAAACCGTTTCCACCCCCAACAGTGTCATTTTTGAGAATTTATAACTTTTGAATAATAAGAAATTTAAAAAAAAATTTAAACAGAAGTTGTTGGATAGATCCTCCTTAACAATTTTTGTAATAGTAATTTTTAACGTACAAGCAGTATTTACCAAGATACTTACATGATTTCATCCCTTAAATTCAAGATGGCGGCCACCCCTTGCGGAAAATTTCATCAAACTTCTAATTAACGCAGTTTAAAAATACCATTTAACTGGATTAATAAGGTAAACACAGTTTTGTTATTGTTTATACATTCGATGACTTATGGGGATTTATGGGGATTTATGGGGATTTATGAGGAATTATTGAGGATTTGTTGAGGATTTATTGAGGATTTATTGAGGATTTATTGAGGATTTATGAGGATTTACGAGGATTTATTTGCCAAAAAGGATTTATGGTGTACACAATTTTGGGCAGATATTTACCCCTCGCCCAAAATCAATATATCGGCCAAGAACGCACTATTTATACAATATACATCCTGTATAGGTATTGCAATTTTACGCTGGGAGTGGGATATTACGCTGTATAAACTTGATTGCAGTTGTGGCGATTTTATTTTCTCCATGGATATCCAATTTTAGTGATGCTGTGGAGTTAAAATAGAGTTACTATAAGCTCGTCTGGATTTATTATCTAGCATGTACAACTGTACAATGGCATGCATGTTGCACATTATTAGTCACACTCAATTGCAATGCATTCTGTGGACTGCGATACAAATTCATGTAATAGCTCTATGTTTGCATTCTGATTTTTACTTCCCACCTCTACTATGGTAGGGAAGTAATGGATTCAGTCCGAAAACAATATTTCGAGATTTTAACAGATTTTCACGTTTTGAGACCCTAGCAATCGTTTAAGATCATTTTCTGACTGATGTCTGTCTGTATGTGTGTGTGTATGTGTGTGTGTGTGTGTGTGGTCAATTTTTCGCCTTCGATATCTTAAGAACGGAACAACATACGGGCATGCCGATTATTCTATTGTGTTTATCAGTCTTTAACTTAGATCTGATTAGATTTTGAGTCAAATCGGTTCAGTGGTTCCTGAGATATTCAAAAAAACGTCCTCAATGTCACGTATTAACATAGGTAAAAAAAAATATAAATGAATTCTAGATGTTATAATATGAAAAAAATGTAAATATTTTTTTTCTCTAAAATGTATAGTTTTCGAGAAAAAAAATATTTTACTAAAAAAAATAAAAATTGTACGTAAATCAAGGTAACCATGATTTTTGCTATATTATGTTAGCCATCAGTAGATCACCAAACAAAAAAGAGGGCCATGCTTTTTTCAAAGAATAAAAATTAAATTGTGTTTTAAAGACCACCAACAGCTAAGGTTATTTGGGCCTAGTCAAAGAATAAAAAAAAAAAGTGTTTATTTTTTGCAAATATTTACTAGGTGGGAAGTATAGGACTGGTCATCAGTCGAATTTTTTTAAATTTTATTTATGAGTTTTTTTATTTGTATTTTATCTACTGCATTTTTAGAACTACGTGTAATTTTAATCTCTTCGTTTTTAGGGTTCCGTACCTCCGAACGTACGGAACCCTATTACTGAGCCTACGATGTCCGTCCGTCCGTCCGTCACAAGGCTCTATCTCATAAATGGTAAGAGGTAGCTATAGTTTTCACAGATTGCATGTTGTGGCATGAATCTTAGTAAATAATAATTAGAATTAAATAATCAATTAATTGATGTTTCTTATTTTTACGTCACTGCACTGTAAGAAATGAGAAGGCCGATTACATAGATTATCGATGGTTCATTTGTAGCCAGCAATTAATCTGGTAATAGGCACACAAAGAGCCAATGGCGTCGCAAACAGGTATCGCTACATCGCGTAGATTCCATAAAAACACATTGCGCATGCGTGGTTACTAATTTTACATTAATTTGTTTTGTATTAATCCATTTTATATATGTAACTATACATTTTATTTTGTAATTTTTACACACTTTATAATTATGTAATTTTAATTTACTTTATGTAAAAATCACAAATTTGTTTAACTTTACAGTAAAAGTCCAAGTTTTTATGAAGTTTTCTGGGTAAAAATAAATAATAATGTAAAATCACTTAGAAAATCGAGCGAATTCTACCTTAACTTTTAAAGTATTTTTACATCCATTTTTTACAGTGCATAAGGGTTAAAAAACATCGATAAGTTTTGACAGAAAGGACAGTTAAATGACGAGAAATTTATATCAACAGCTATAGATATACCTACAAACAGTGAAACAGACAAAGACATCGAAGACAGTACGTTAGAAAATTTAGATTTTTCAGAAATAGAGGTTCGACGTTCTGGACATCCCGATTGTATTTTTGAAACTACGAGGCTCGGACGGACAGTAAATGTGTGACGTCTTGTTTTCTGCGCAGTGAAAACTCGTGCTTTTGCAGACTTTTGACCAAGAATCAGACTACAGAACCCTCAGGCGAATTTTTTTGAAAAAAGTTTTACCTACATGTGAAAGATAACGTATCTATAATTTATTTTTTTAAGTTGATTTTCCAGGATTTTTAACATTGGAAATGTTTATGTTCGTATATGGGGGTAAAGTTACGGGTTTTCGTTCAAGGCCAAAAGACAACGGTGTCGCGATCAAGTGAGGAGCAATCATGCAAAATTGAACAAGTGCAATTTTTTCGAAATGTGTTTTATATCATGTCTAGTTAATTGAGAGGTATTTGCGACGATCTTCGGTGTTATTTTTGAGCAAATGTTAATAAATACTGTAAAAAAATCCATTTAAAAGTTAAGAAATCAAGCAAAAGTGAACGCGTATATAACAGAAGAATAATAGGGTTATTCCTGACAAAACTAAACAGTGCATTGATAAATATTGTGTGTATAATAAACAGTTAATTATGTTTCATATATGCTGTTATCATTTCCAATGTCCTCGATGGTTGCAAGGATTGCGAAATCTGTGAATTTTTTTTCAGTTTTTCTCCTGAGGGATTCAGTATGATTCTTGTTTCTGCATTTAACGTTTACTCGAACCCTTTAGCTTAAAAAAAAATTCGACTGATGACCAGTCCTATACTTCCCACCTAGTAAATATTTGCAAAAAATAAACACTTTTTTTTTTATTCTTTGACTAGGCCCAAACAACCTTAGCTGTTGGTGGTCTTTAAAACACAATTTAATTTTTATTCTTTAAAAAAAGCATGGCCCTCTTTTTTGTTTGGTGATCTACTGATGGCTAACTTAATATAGCAAAAATCATGGTTACCTTGATTTACGTACAATTTTTATTTTTTTTAGTAAAATATTTTTTTTCTCGAAAACTATACATTTTAGAGAAAAAAAATATTTACATTTTTTTCATATTATAACATCTAGAATTCATTTATATTTTTTTTTACCTATGTTAATACGTGACATTGAGGACGTTTTTTTGAATATCTCAGGATCCACTGAACCGATTTGACTCAAAATCTAATCAGATCTAAGTTAAAGGCTGATAAACACAATAGAACAATCGGCATGCCCGTATGTTGTTCCGTTCTTAAGATATCGAAGGCGAAAAATTGACCACATACACACACACACACATACACACACACACACACATACAGACATCAGTCAGAAAATGATCTTAAACGATTGCTAGGGTCTCAAAACGTGAAAATCTGTTAAAATCTCGAAATATTGTTTTCGGACTGAATCCATTACTTCCCTACCATAGTAGAGGTGGGAAGTAAAAATACGCATCAAATTGAGAACCTCCTCCTGTTTTGAAGTCGGTTAAAAATAATTTAGGTACGTATATTGTTACAACTTTCAACGATAATTATAATCAAATTAAAAATAAATTGAATGTTGAACAACTAATGGCCAATTAAAAATTTGAGGCAATATTTTTAATTGAAGCACCGACAGAGACTCGGTTATTATTGCATTAACGTCAGTATATTATGTAATGTTAGCTATCTAGTTATGCTATTGTTACATCATCCTATATGCATGTACAGTGTACATTATGTTTACTAATTGTTGACTTTATACAGTGTATAAAATCTGTTGTTACAAGAAAAAATATATTATCTAGGAATTTAGGAAGTATCTCTCCTTATCGAGATGACCCGGGGCGGACCACCCTCATATCCCCCTCCCCATCACGTTAGTCCGCTACTGGTTGGCAGCACCAAATTAGCAATGTATATTTTAAGAGTTTAAGAATAAGAATAACAATATTTCAAGTAAGTATAGCTATGTTAAGTGATGTGAATGGTCTATTTTAGGTTTATAAGAGTTACGGCCGTATTCATAGTTAACCCTTAAGTAGTAAGGGACACTTAGTCATACCTTAAAATCGAATATGCGTTTCTTAGTCAAAATTGACGCCTGTAAGGGCCCTTACATCATCCTCACCTTAAGGGTGGATAGTATGTCCCTTAAGTGTCGAAAAAGTAAAAACAGTAAAACACATGAAAAACACACATTTATATAAAAAATGACAACTAAACACAATCGGTGACCAACTGTTCTAAAGGAAAAAAACATGGAGGTTTATTATAATTCTTCCCTCACTCAAGGAAATGACTATGAAACGCTCATTTGAATAAGGTGCCCTCAGCACTTAAGTGACCCTCAGCGAGGGGACCCTTATCACTTACCTTAAGGGTTAACTATGAATATGGGCATTAGGGATTGAATATACATATAAGCCGAAAAAGACTTTCGACGTGCGTTGGTTAACTTGTTGAAAATGTCACGCCAATAATTTTTGATTACAGTTGGTACCTATATTCTAGTTTTTTAATGGATGATATAGTAGAGACAGCACTATAAAAATAAATTATAATTTAAAAAAACTAAAAAACACGCTTTAATGAATTAAAAAGTAAAAAATAATTAATTTTATTGTAAAAAAGCGTGGGGTGCTTTGTATCATATTTTCATACTACCCCACGCTTTTTTACAATAAAATTAATTATTTTTTACTTTTTAGTTCATTAAAGCGTGTTTTTTAGTTTTTTTAAATTATAATTTATTTTTACTTTTTAGTCCTGGAGATCCTGGTCAGGATAATGGGACAAACTTATGGAATTATTGTACTGTAATCGGTCCTTGATAAGTGTGCAAAGTTTCAGTTCAATCTGAAGTTTTTTGCTTTTTTTAGTCCTGGAGATTCTGGTCAGGATAATGGGACAAACTTATGGAATTATTGTATTGTCATCGGTCCTTGATAAGTGTGCAAAGTTTCAGTTCAATCTGAAATTTTTTGCTTTTTTTTTTTTAATCCTGGAGATCCTGGTCAGGATAATGGGACAAACTTATTGAATTATTGTATTGTCGTCGGTCCTTGATAAGTCGACAACGTTTAAACTAAATCTGACCGTTCAAAGTTGGTCAAAATCAAGTTCAAAGAAGTCGGTTACAAACTGACAAACAAGCAAGCAAACATACAGGTGAAGCTAATATAAGCGTGTTAATGACACCAAGACATCACTCGAAAAGGGCTATTGTTCCAGTCTTTGCCTACTTGAACGCATACACGCCGTCTATACACTGTAAAAAATGGATGTAAAAATACTTTGAAAGTTAAGGTAGATTTCGCTCGATTTTCTAAGTGATTTTACATTATTATTTATTTTTACACAGAAAACTTTATAAAAACTTGTACTTTTCCTGTAAAGTTAAACAAATTTGTTGATTTTTACATAAAGAAAATTAAAATTACATAATTTGTGTAATATTCCAACAGAGTGTGTAAAAATTACAAATTATTGTGTATAATTACATATTTAAAATGAGTAAATACCTAACAAATTAATGTAAAATAAGTAACCACGCATGCGCAATGTATTTTTATGGAATGTACGCGATGGAAGAAGACACCAGCGGCCATTGTCTCTTGTATGCCTTTGTGTGATGAGACACATGTTGTAACTTGTATCATCGGTTAATTGTTTTCAGCAGGTAAGTTATTTTTATTGATTACTACTTGTCATTAAATTATGTCATGTAAGATGCTAGATACGTGCAAAATTTAAATGCATGTGGTATAATAGCTATCGCTACAGAAGTCTTTAACCTGCAGATAATATTTTATTTTAGGGTTATGTGAGAAGGATGGGAGTCGACTTGAAGTCGATGAAGAACTGGTTTTCATGAAAGCTGAACTTGTAATACTCCTAGAAAAGGATCAATTTTGGATCTCTAGAGACGCCACAACAGAAACAATCAGCAACATATTCAGGGGACATGAAGTTTGTGTCGATATTTCGAATATATAAAATGACATTCGTTGTTGTGGACCACAATTTTAAGGTATGTTTTCTACGTTCAATTTTTATTAGATAAACATTCCCTAAAAAGCTACCAAATGCAAATTTTAACATTCCACTAAAGGCTTCCTTTAATTGTTGTTGTCCTAAAATTATTATTGCTAGTCATCTATTCTATTCATTTCTTCAAAGTACGCTATATATTTTTTGTTTTGATTTTAGAATCTGCTTTTCAACAATATAGAGGAAGATCTGGCTGAAACATTGGCGGCATCGATTATCGAAATATGAATAAGCAATTTATTCTTAAAATATGTTAGTACGAGTCTAATTTTGTTAATTTCAAAACTTTGATATATAATTCTTTGCTGCAGTAGTAATAGAAATATTTAACTTTATAATTGTGACTGGTTTTGTTTTGTTTGTTAAGTGTAATAAGCTAATAACAAAAGAATTATTTTTGTTTTTTAATAAAGAATTGTTTAAGCATTACCTTATTGTCTTTTTTTAGTTTTTCCATTCTATTGTAAAATTGCATCAAAAAAATTTTCCTGTTGTATGTAATTCACATAAAAATATGTAATATTTTACACATTTTTTTGGGAAATGTTACATAAACTATGTAAAATTATACGCATATAGGTTATGGAAGTTTACATAATTTTGTTTAAAATTACATAATTTTGTTTAAAATATTACATATTTTTATGTAATTTGTATTACACAACTATATGTAAATTTACAGGAAAGCGTGTAGCATTCCAGATTGATGTGTACAATTACAAGAATAATCGCTGGTTACAAATGGACCAGCGATAATCTATGTAATCGGGCTTCTCATTTTTTATAGTGTATGGTAAAAACCAATGATTAGAGAGCAGCAGAGAGGGTAACGGTTGTCAAGCAGATCTAATTCGTTGCTAGAGGTTGCTAGTGAGGACGGTGTTTTGCCGCCAGCAGACTGATGACGTCACTGTGTTATTATAATCGGGCTATACAGACAATAGAAGACGATTAGTCTTAAAACACCTTAGTAAAAGTTGTATAATAATTTTGATGCATCATGACAGCTAAATCCAATGCTAGAATATGAATTTAGATGATCATTTTCCTCTCTTATATCATACAACTTTTACTATAAGTAGGGTGTTTTAACAATAATCGTCTGATCTGTACTATCACCCATTAAAAAAATTCGACTGATGACCAGTCCTATACTTCCCACCTAGTAAATATTTGCAAAAAATAAACACTCTTTTTTTTATTCTTTGACTAGGCCCAAATAACCTTAGCTGTTGGTGGTCTTTAAAACACAATTTAATTTTTATTCTTTGAAAAAAGCATGGCCCTCTTTTTTGTTTGGTGATCTACTGATGGCTAGCTTAATATAGCAAAAATCATGGTTACCTTGATTTACGTACAATTTTTATTTTTTTTAGTAAAATATTTTTTTTCTCGAAAACTATACATTTTAGAGAAAAAAAATATTTACATTTTTTTCATATTATAACATCTAGAATTCATTTATATTTTTTTTTACCTATGTTAATACGTGACATTGAGGACGTTTTTTTGAATATCTCAGGATCCACTGAACCGATTTGACTCAAAATCTAATCAGATCTAAGTTAAAGGCTGATAAACACAATAGAACAATCGGCATGCCTGTATGTTGTTCCGTTCTTAAGATATCGAAGGCGAAAAATTGACCACATCCCACACACACACACACATACACACACACATACAGACATCAGTCAGAAAATGATCTTAAACGATTGCTAGGGTCTCAAAACGTGAAAATCTGTTAAAATCTCGAAATATTGTTTTCGGACTGAATCCATTACTTCCCTACCATAGTAGAGGTGGGAAGTAAAAACTCGGGTCGCAGTGCCAAAACCCTGCCGACAATATAGTGTATTTGCTAATACTGGCATTGTGGCTTTATTAGTGTATTTGCCATATGGCACATACACTATTGGCGTCGGTCGGATGGTGGGACCTAGGGGTCGGACCAAAATTTCTCGACGTTTCATAGCCTCCTGAACACTTTGGCACCATTTTTAAAAATGTTTATATATATATGTATGTATATATATATATATATTTATATATATTTATATATATATGTGTGTACACGATAACTCTCGACAGACTTAATCGATTGAAACGAAATTTGGTACACACATTGGAACCCATCACCGCAAGAATCCTATTTAAAATGGGCCCGATCGGACCATTTTCAGGGTTGTATTTAGGGGTTCCAAAAAGTTTTTGGGCCCAAAAATACCGAAAAATTTGTCAGAATCGTTTCAAAATTGAAATTTAACTCTTTAGTAAAGATTAAAATGTGCTGCTAAAATTTTAATAAAATCGGCCCGACAGGACCGGACTTTCAAATTTTATGAAAACACTAGTTTGTTGATACGGATTTACTTAGATATGGAAGGGTGTATTTAATTGGGTGTATTGATGAAATCCATGTCTAATATTGAAATTTAGAAAAATTTAATTATTTTAAGGGCTGTATTAAGGGGTTAAATTTTTTATTTTGTCAAAAAACAAACTTAAGTTTACATAATAATGCCACAATGCCTGTATTAGCAAATACACTATATTGTCGGCAGGGTTTTGGCACTGCGACCCGAGTTTTTTTCCTCTCTTATCATACAACTTTTACTATAAGTAGGGTGTTTTAACAATAATCGTCTGATCTGTACTATCACCCATTAAAAAAAACTCGGGTCGCAGTGCCAAAACCCTGCCGACAATATAGTGTATTTGCTAATACTGGCATTGTGGCTTTATTATGTTTGTTTTTGGACAAAATAAAAAATTTAACCCCTTAATACATCCCTTAAAATAAATTTTTTTTTCTTAATTTCAATATTTTTATCAATGCAACCTCGGTACCAAATTAAATACACCCTACAGTAAGTAAAGCACTATCCGCAAACTAGTGTTTTCATAAAATTTGTAAGTCCGGTCCTGTCGGGCCGATTTTATTAAAATTTTAGCAGTACATTTTAATCGTTACTAAAGGGTTAAATTTCAATTTTGAAACGATTCTGAGAATTTTTTCGGCATTTTTGGGCCCATAAACATTTTTCAACCTCTAAAAACCACCCTTAAAATAGTCCGATTAGGCCCATTTTAAATAGGCTTCGTGCGGTGATGGATTTCAACGTGCCTACCAAATTTCGTAAAAATCAATTAACTCTTTCGAAAGTTATAGCCCGCATATATATATATATATATAAATAGACATTTCCAAAAATGGTGCCAAAGTGTTCAGGAGGCTATGAAACGTCGAGAAATTTTGGTCCGACCTCTAGATCCCGCCATCCAACCGACGCCAATAGTGTATGTGCCATATGGCAAATACACTAATAAAATATAGGTAGATCGAGAACACTCTGTATATTACGTCGAGATGAGGATGAAGCAACAGCATGCAGTGTGTTAATATTGTAAATGGATTATTTACTATATTAGCTAGAGCATCACCAATCGTTACATATTCATGAATTAATGAGCCGCTAAAATGAATTAAATACACGTAATATTATGTGATATATTATGTAATGGCTGAAAGTGCTTCGGACGTGACCAAACAAAGAATGGATGAGTCTAATGTTTTTTTTATAGATTTTATTGGTAGAACAGTTAGCCACGCCAAAATTTATTACTTCCCACCTCTACTATGGTAGGGAAGTACCTAATGGATTTAGTCCGAAAATTTTTTTCGAGATTTTAACAGATCTTCACGTTTTGAGACCCTAGCAATCGTTTAAGATCATTTTCTGACTGATGTCTGTATGTGTGTGTGTATGTGTGTGTGTATGTGTGTGTGTGTGTGTGGTCAATTTTTCGCCTTCGATATCGTAAAAACGGAACAACATACGGCCATGCCGATTATTCTATTGTGTTTATCAGCCTTTAACTTAGATCTGATTAGATTTTGAGTCAAATCGGTTCAGTGAATCCTAAGCTATTAAAAGAAACGTACTCAATGTCACGTATTAACATAGGTAAAAAAAATATAAATGAATTCTAGATGTTATAATGTGAAAAAAACGTAAATATTTTTTTCTCTAAAATGTATAGTTTTCGAGAAAAAAAATATTTTACTAAAAAAAAAAAAATTGTACGTAAATCAAGGTAACCATGATTTTTGCTATATTACTAGCTGCACGGTTCTATTTTCCGGCGGTCGCGCGGGTTGACGATCCCTGTAAGGAATTTAATTTGCTGAGAATGATTGTAGAAAACTTAAGTTATGTAAGTTAATCTTCGACCATAGTCTCAGCCCTGATAGGCTATATTGTATTTACATAACTCTCTCCCAGAGAGTTGTATACTGTCACATTGTGCGAGAATATCACTTTACATATCCATATATAATGTCCATTTCAATTATATAATTCACCGGCAGGCATGCATATTGCATATATGGTATGAAAGTGGTAAATTAAACCAATATTACACTGCATATTATACAATATTGAGCAAAATTGATATTTTTATTTAAAGAAGATAACGAATCAGTGTAATTCTACGAACATTTATTCGTGGCTTTAAAATAACATATTTTTAATTCATCTTTTGTGATTTGAAGTTATTTTAATCAAAGGTAAATTTGAAGAGTATACCGTGCTGAAATCGGTATTTCTATATGTTATTTTTACAAGATCCTCCCGGATAAATTTGAATTGTAAATTTCCAGCTGTATAATTTTTGACGGAAGCATTTGTATGGTCACAATTATTTAAATAATGTGCTCCACTCGTTTATGTATAAGGTAGGTATTATTTGCTTCATTTCTATGTAGGTACTTCATTTTGTATGTTCGAAATTGTCCGTAATTTTATTAAAGCAGGAAATGCTGCGTGTATTTATATGAGATATAGTAAATTCTATAACTTTATTTTATTAAAAAAGCGGGTATGTCTGTATCGCGGGTACAGACAGATGACATGAATACCTAAAATGAAATGTTCGTAAAATGTAATAAATAAAAAAATTGTAATTTTATTTTGTTACATTTTAAATTGTTATCGAATAGTTACTTATATATTTTCATTATTAAAAAAATATATATTAAAAGCCTTCGCGTTTTGAACCTGCAGCTTGAGACATTTGTACCTAGGTAGATTCGTACTTTTCCACACGACCACCTGGCTTACTGTATTCGAGACCTTAACTATTTAACATAGATATACATGTTGTGTTTTGTTTCACATGTTGACCACTTCCGACTATTTCCATTGTATCAAATATTTCATTGCTCATTGAATATTTGAAACGGTTATAATACGCAGGTATCTACATTGTTATAACTATCAACAAAAAATGATATAAGTTTTATACCCATAAATAGACAAATATTTTACATCGGTTATTATTTTCAAACCAAATGGCTGCAGTCAGATTACAATATTACATATTTGAACGAATATAGCATGTGTATACGACCTGAATATGTATAAAAATGACATGATAAGTTCCATAAATCACAATTTTATCAATAAAAAAATAATGTGTGTTTTTGTAATTTATTGTTTTATATATGACTAGCGGTCCCGTCCGGCTTCGCCCGGGTGCTAAGAATTTATGATTTATTACCCCCCTTGAGAGAAATTTTCCCCCTGCGAAGCGAAGTCGGGCTGGTGGTGTTTTTATAAACACCACCAGCCTACTAATCCTACTAATATTATTATTAGTAGGATTCCGCCTACCTATACGCTAAAATGCAAAAGAATTTCAGAGTTACGTTTTGTTATTATCCCAAAAGAATTATCCCTCCGCGAAAAATTTATCAAAATAAAATATAGCCTATATCGCTCAGGGATATAGTGTAGTTTTCTATTAGTGAAAGAAATTTTAGAATCGGTTCAGTAGTTCCATTGATAAAAGTTTATGATCTATTATCCCCCCGCGAGAAATTCTCCCCCTGCGAAGCGAAGTCGCCTGTCTTTGTTCTTGCTTCGCGTACTTGCCTATATAGTTTATAATATTGAATTGAATTGTGAATTATAGACGCTCGACTACAGAGGTCGTTTATAATATTATTATAGTATATTATAGGTACTATATAGAGGTGTGCCGTTAGTTGATCCCAACAATTTGATACCACGACATTTGATCCCACGACAACTTATCCCAACGACAATTGATCCCACGACATTTGATCCCAAAAAATTGTCTATAAACTAACAGAGCCTGATAAGTAATAAAGTTATTAAATTTTTTTAATTTAATGAAATAATTTAATCGAGTGAAATTTGTTTGAATTAAATTTGTAGACGTTATGATATATTTGTAATTACATTGTTATTAGAATTCTAACGAATGTAATAGTAAATATAATGTGTTTATGAGTTAATAATCCTTTAAAGATTATGTAAAGATCAAGTTGAATAATCCACTTTTATTTATCATTGCCCGGGATACGTCGTAATTTTGTCAAATATTGTATTTTATAAATTTTGCTGAAAAATTATTGTACATAGAAACTTCGAAACATCAGGTGTGCAGTCAATTTGGTCTTTCGTGCTTTTCACATTATAACGAATTGTTAAATATGCCATTAAAGTTTATGAAAAGTCAGCGTGATAATTTGTTATTAATTCATAAAATACAATATTTGACAAAATTACGACGTATCCCGGGCAATGATAAATTAAAGTGAATTATTCAACTTGATCATTACATAATCTCTAAAGGATTATTAACTCATAAACACATTATACTATTACATTCGTTAGAATTCCAATAACAATGTAATTATGTACAAATATATCATAACGTCTACAAATTTAATTCAAACAAATTTCCCGACAAAGGGAATAATCGATTAAAAATTTCATTAAATTAATAAAATTTAATAACTTTATTACTTATCAGACGCTATCAGTTTATAGACAATTTTTTGGGATCAAATGTCGTGGGATCAATTGTCGTTGGGATTAAATGTCGTTGGGATCAATTGTCGTCGGATCAAATGTCGTGGTATCAAATTGCTGGGATCAAATGTCATGGAATCCTATATAGATAGTCAAAAAAATCCTACACCCCCGTGTTGCCCACTTTGGGGTTGAATTAAAAAAAAAAAAAAAAAACAAACGAAAAAATACGTATACAACATTTTTCCCCATTAAATCTATTCCAATAATCAATGAAAAATGGGACAACACCGAATTATTCTTGTCAACTTTGATATTGACAAATTATGAATAAATTTAAAATATAAGTATTATTAAGAAAACTTAAGTGAGTAATGATTAATGAATGAATAATTCAGTCGTAATAAAATTATCTATTATTTAACGCTAATAAAATGTATAATTTAATATTTAATTCATGTCATAATTCATTCCATGGTTTAACAGCTTGTTATTCAATAACTTTATATTGATAAAACTACGTAGTATAGAACAATATACGTCAAAAATCTATAAAACTTATTAAATATAACCACAGACTAAGTTTTATATGAAGATGTCGCAGCTGCATTCTATTAAAAATACTACGGGCCTTGATGAAACGGACCCAAAATTACAATTTTCATGTTATTATCTTAAGGCCCTGCGTCACCAGGGTGCCATGGCAGTGCAATCGGTTGAGCTTCCAGCAAAATGCATGTAGTTCCATGAAAGGTACCTCACCTGGCTTGGTTGCGCTGCCAGCATCGACATGCCAAATATTTCTTACTGCCAGCTGAACTGTGTTGATTGCGCTGCCAGTTAAATACACAGCGTAATGAGAAGCGTAGTTATTGAGGTGGCAAATAAGTGTTAAGTTAGTTCGGCTTGCTGCAGCGTTACTGCATTCTGCAATAACTTGGCTCACTATCGTGAGCCTAAATTTAGTATTGTTTAGAGAGTCTGCTGTATGTCACGGGCGACCCTTTTAAAAGAGGCCTGCACTTCACCTATTTCAAAAGATGACGCCACCATATGTAACTTTACCCAATCTTTCTCACAACATAGCAGCTTTTATATTGAAAGTGCAGTCGATTTGTGTGATCAATAAGATTCTATAGATGATATTCTTGGTATTAAACATTTTTGGGTTCATGTATTGAAATTAATATATTTAGGAATTGAGATTGAACTTAAAATATTTTTTTCAATGAAGAGGCATTTTGAGGAATTTATTACCTAAATTGGAAGGCAACAAATGGATATGCTGAATTTCAAGACGAAATTGTTAATAATAACAGCAGAATGTTGAATAATTAAGTCACTCATGACAGATACTGTAATATTATGGCTGCTATCAATCACTGAAAAGTGTAGCTATTATCTAAGAGAGGGCTCTACCTTCGATTTGTTTTCATCGGTATGTCAGTTCATGTTTTTCAAAGGTTTTGTGATTGAGTGTGTTTTCTAAGGTCCGGTTTTTCAGTCATACGTTAACCCTTAATTTAAGTTTAGTAATATAAAAAAAAATTTGGACACGAAAATGTTAGACTGTCTAGGCTAATTGTTCGTTGAGTCCTCTATATGTTAGTAGTCGAACTACTCAAAATATTTCAAAAAATAAAATTATAACGACGTCAGCGTCTGTAACGGTTTTTAACGGCAACTTGAAATGCTGGCCCCTTGTAAACAGAATATGGACTCGCCCGGCGTTTGTGCGCATGTATGACTCTGGTGTCTTCTCTTAACAATACTGCTCTACATTTATTATAGCCAGTCTGTGACGTAACAATGATGAAATGTGAACGTTATGATTGTGTTATACTTAGTTATTGTATAGAATATAGATAATACATTATGTTCGCGTGTTTGGCAGTGAAGTGGATTGGTGTGTATTAAAGGGCATCTATGTATCCTCTAAATCGATATAACGTATAAAACAGATACATAAATCAATCAATTGCTCTTTTTTATACTCCCACTGGCACGGTGGTTCGCGCGCACCAATGTACAAGGTGTCCAAATAGTGCGTTCTCGGCCGATATATATTGTTTTTGGGTGAAGATAGAAAAAAGTTTAAATACAAAAGCTGTTACTTTAATGGTGTATAACTTAAAAATATTATCGTTTATACAGTGTGTTCCAGAAAAATGGTGTTGTGTACAACTTATATTAAGTAGAACACCCTATATATTATTTTTTTTTGATTGTATTGATAAGTTTACATATTTTTTATTCATGACTTTTTTTAACAACGTAATAGATATAGGCGGGTATTTTAAAATATAATTTTTTTGATAAAACGACAAATATCTGAAAACCTGTTAGCTTTAGGTGTAGACAGTGGTGTAAAAAATATGTATATTTATCAATAAAGTCCAAAAATGCAATAATATACAGTGTTCTAATTAAAATAACAAAATTGTACACCCTTTTCTCTGGAACACTGTTTAATAAAATATTTTTACGTTTTACACTAATAAAATTGATACAACATTTGTATTAAAACTTTTTTTCTATCTTCACCCAAAAACAACGCACTATTTGGACACCCCGTATACATGCAGAAATGTGTGTGTAGGTCGCGTATTCGAGTGTGGCTATTGAACGTTAGTATCAAAGCATCAACAAGCTTGTATTTGTGTGCAGAGGCCGAAATACACGATGGATCATTTTTTTTATAGCATCCTTTGACTAAATTTAATCCCCAACAGGAAACATATAAACGTTAAATAAGCGACTACACATAAATTTAATATAAGAAATTGCTGTCAACCTCACGAGAAAATATAAACTTAATTTAAAGTAATAATATCAAACTTTTGAACAAATATGTTGAGTTCTCAAAATCGATCCAACTTCGATATTCATGACAAATACGCTTTCCAATTCCGAAATCTTGGAATCCCGATTGATTTTAAGCGTATTTTGAGAACTGTAATACTGAGACTCATATCGGGATCGGGAATAAATTCTTGTAATACCGAGGTTCAAGACTTGGGCTTGAGATTCGTAAATACACATAGCAATTGGTTAATCGTATTTGAATTTATCGCTCAATAATTTAAATTTTATTCCAATTTCCAAAGAATAACTTTTGTTGTGTTCCTATTTTATTTAATAACTAATAACTTTAGAAATCCAAAAAATCGGTGATGGTAATTAATAAAACAACAACTCTTTCAGAGTTTTTAAATTATCAATGAACTGAAGATGACAAAATTTATTGTCGAAACGTTTTCAATTAATTTACTTCTACTATTATAATTGAATATATTAAAATCGGGTAAGGTCTAGTTACTGTTGTTTTATTAAATAACTAATAACGTTTAATAAATAACAAAAAACGATCAATTTTAATACAAAAACATACTACTTCTACAGAAAATCCTGATTCCGAGATAGGAGCTGTTCTAATCCCGGAAATACCGGGACTAAAATATTGATACCAATGAAGAATATGGATGCTAATCATGTCTGATTGATACCAATATTGAAGTCTGACAAACCATTCGCATAACCTCTTCGTTATATTTTCACGTATTCATATGGATCGTTGTGATGAATAGTGTGCACTAACCACAGAAAGGCGAAAAACGACCGAGCAGAAAACATACTCACACGGAGCATAAAAGATCGAGGGACACCAACCATCGAGTTATTTACCTGAGCCGTCAACTAGGACACTTTGACTGCTGCCGTATCACCTTTGAAAATGTCTTAAGCCCGCACCAGACGACATGGCAAATGTCGACCAATGTTGACATTCCGTGTGGTCGGTTTTCACCAACGTTGGCACTCATATACATTCGCTTTGAAGGCGGTTTTTTGAAGACACATTAAAAGGATTGGCCAACGCTGGTCTCGACTTACAAATATGACTTTTTACTTCCCACCTCTACTATGGTAGGGAAGTAATGGATTTAGTCCGAAAAAAATATTTCGAGATTTTAACAGATCTTCACGTTTTGAGACCCTAGCAATCGTTTAAGATCATTTTCTGACTGATGTCTTTATGTGTGTGTGTGTGTGTGTATGTGTGTATGTGTACGTGAAGATCAGTTAAAATCTCGAAATATTTTTTTCGGACTAAATCCATTACTTCCCTACCATAGTAGAGGTGGGAAGTAAAAAGAGGGCCATGCTTTTTTCAAAGAATAAAAATTATATTGTGTTTTAAAGACCACCAACAGCTAAGGTTATTTGGACCTAGTCAAAGAATAAAAAAAAGAGTGTTTATTTTTTGCAAATATTTACTAGGTGGGAAGTATAGGACTGGTCATCAGTCGAATTTTTTTCATCCAGACGACTGGACAGTTTTCACTTACGCAGTGTTTGTCAGTGTGTGTGCATATTATCGTGATTTATGAGTTGCATGAAAAATGTATTAAAAGCTGGGCACAAGAAATTATTACTGGTGAAGCACTTTCAATAATTGCGTCATCTTCGCTGTCTATTTTGTTTAATGTTGGTGTATATTCGCTAAACATTGGGTGTACTAAGCTTGGTCAACGCTGACCAAATAGAATCCTGATGTACATATTCAAATGAACACACAAACCTAACCATACCCAACATATTTGTGACCAATACATTTGCCTACGTTGGCCATGTTGTCTGGAGCTGGCTTTCCCCCAGGGGGGACATTGAAATGTTGTTGCTATCGCAAATTGCATTCCAATGTTCTTTGGGAATTAGCGCTCCCAGGGACCCGAGCTTGACCCAATCGGTTTGTGTATGCCGGCTGACTGATTCTAAACACAAATGGATTATTTGTTGTGTTGAAAACGCTAATGACCTGAGTTGTCGACACGTCTATAATCTACAATTAATGGAGCTGGCTTTACGCAATTGTAAACGAAACGTCCGGTAGAAATACCACTGAACCATTAATATTTGGAATAATGTGAACTCTTCAAAATTCTAATTATGACATGTGGGACGACCCTATTTTGGCCCATTGCGTATTTAAGTCTCTAGTTATAATATGCCTATATAATAGGCAATCATATGAGTGTATGTAAACTGTAAAGCGTCAATATCAGCCGCACAATAACATACATTGGTGTTCCCTGAACACTTATTACAGGGTGGAACTTAGTTACTTTGTTAAAAAAGTCGTTACATTTTCTAGGTTTAAATTAATAATGCTGCCTTCATTAAATCTTCAATGAGAGCGTTGAGTGAATTGGTGCTAGACCCAAATAACCTTACCTGTTGGTGGTCTTTAAATACACAATTCACTCAACTATGAGAGCGTGGATTGCATAGTATAGTTTGTTTTCGCTGCAGGACTCCGTAGACTTTAAATGTAAGTTTCTAAATAGGTACCAAATTGCTATAGCAGTAGGGTTTTTTAAATATTTTTAAAAATCAGTGAGGTTTAAAAGAGATATCTCTCTAAGACGGTTCTAACGATTTGGATGAAATTTACTGAAAAATCAATCTAGCTAGATCTCCCACCATACGTAACCACCGTATGAAAGATAATCATAGATTTTGACGAAAAAAGCAAGAGCCCTAAATTTCTATTAGGGGCCTTAAATTAGGTTTTGAAGAGTCTTTAAATCTCCTACCATTATTTATCATGTATGGATGCTTCCACCATATGTGAGCCGTTCCTCCCACCATACGTAACCCGTACTTCCACCGTATGAAAGATAATCATAGATTTTTACGAAAAAGGTAAGAGCCCTAAATTTCTATTAGGGGAATTAAATGAGCCCTTAAATAGCCCTTAATTCTCATACCATTTATTTCGTCATACGACAATTTGGCGTTGCTAACTTTTACTAAAGCTAGCAGCGCAACATATTTTGTTTTTTAAGAGCAAGAGCCCTAAATTTATATTAGGGGCATTAAATTAGGTTTTGTAGAGTCCTTAAATCTCATTCCATTATTTATCATGTATGAATGTTTCCACCATATGTGAGCCGTTCCTCCCACCATACGTAACTTGTACTTCCACCGTATGAAAGATAATCATAGATTTTTACGAAAAAGGTAAGAGCCCTAAATTTCTATTAGGGGCATTAAATGAGCCCTTAAAAAGCCCTTAATTCTCATATCATCAATTTCGTCATACGACGTTTCGGCCCTGCTAGCTTTATATATGTATGTGTGATAATATGTCAAAAATAAAAATAAGTAAATACCTAGTTAAAATTAAAAGTGCGAAAAATTTCAACGAAACGTGCTCTAATGAAAAATGTATGAAATATAACTTCGACGTTGTGTTTATGTGGGTCAACGGAAGCCTATTACTGAGCCTACGATATCTGTCCGTCCATCCGTTCGTCTGTCACAAGGCCTCTGTCTCACAAACGATAAGAGATAGCTAGTTGAAATTCTACTGAATGAAGGGTTTTCTGGTCGGTTGCTTCCATGTCAATATTTGTTGCTTATGAAAATGTTTGACAACCAAACGTTGAAACCAACTCTGCGGTAAATCGTAATATATTGCGAACCACTGACATGACATGTGTTTGATTTTGAAAGCAGGCTGTTATATTTGATAACGCACATATTTTATATAAAATTTTTGCCATAAATCCACTTTTTAATGTAAATTTTTAACACTCTTATCTCTAAAAATGTAAACTGGAATACTTAAATTTATAACATTAATATTGAAATGTGAAGAAATATATTTAAAATATTTCCGCATTGCACGAATGTTATGTAGTTTATTGAGATTAAAAAAAGTAAGTAGGTACAAGTAAAATAATAATTTTGCGTCATTTATGTTTTTTTTTGTTTCATACGAAGAGATAAAATTATAATTTACAGATGATTGATTACTGTTTGTGCAATTTGCGTGTATTTTGTAGCAAGGGCGTAGCCACGATGGGGCAGGTTGTCGAATACCCCTCCCCGCGGCTCAAGTAGTCAAGGGAAAAATATAAGGAAAAGTATAAATAAAAAATAAACCTTAGCTACGCCTCTGTTTTGAAGAATATAATTTTTTGAAAAAACTGTAATCAATGAAACTTAACTATTCTTTATCAGAAATTGGAAAACTGGCGTATAAGTTAAGATAAAAAAAAGAAAAAAATTGTTTGGAAGTATTGCTCTAAAATCTAAATCATTTAATATATTTTTCTAAAATAATTTTTGTATTTTTTGCACATGTACAAAGCACAGAGAATAAAATTATATTTGTAGACCTAAAATCCTTTGTGATTTACTATACATACATATATAACTATATATGTGGAAAGTATTACAAGTTGATCACTAAATTCTATTCGACAGATTTACATAACATTTTAAAATAAACAACTTGCTCCTCTTACCGTTTGTGAGATAAAGGTCTGAGACCTGAGTAATAGGGTTCCATACTGAGGTACGGAACCCTAAAAAAAATATGTCATGCAAACATTACAATATCACGTCTTTTATTTTGTTGTAATTTTATTTTCAATAAATTGTTGTTAAACTTGCAAACAGAATAGAGTTTCAAAATACCATAGGAAATTTTTCTTTGTTCTTTTTGGTGGACACAAATAATTTAGATTTTGTGTCTTCAGGATCTGATTTATTTTGCATTAAATTTGTGATGAAAAAAATAATAATTGCTTAATTATTGTTTCGTCGTTTGTAAAAATTCTTATAATTCAGTGTTTCTTTGAGTAGGTATATTTTTTTGTCATTCGATAATTTAGCAACATAAAACCACTTCTAGTAACTGATAAGAAATTGATCACCTTGTACAATAATTGTGCATCCTTTTTTATACGATCTAACCGGACACCGGACTCGTCTCGAGATTCCGGCGGGGTGTCCGTCTTTTTATGTTACATAGGCTCAGTAGTGCAAAAAAGAGATATCTGAGTATTATTATAAAAAAAAAGGTATGTGTCGCGGCACACACGACCGAAGTGAAACTTCTTAGGTATGTACGAGTAATATAAAAATCAATTAGGGTTAGGGCTTGAGAATAGCCGAGAGTGTAGCGGCGCTGTTGTTTACATGGCGTTGCTATGGTTCCTCTATTACAAGTCCCCAGTTCTGGGGTTCTAGCCCGAGAGCTGGTAAAAGTGTCAATTGGATTTTCAATTTATTATTAAAAAAAAAAAATAATGAATTGAAAATATGAATTGGTGCTAGGCCCAAATAACCTTAGCTGTTGGTGGTCTTTAAAACACAATTACACAAATTCAATTAGGGTTAGGAGCACTGTACTGTGCGTGCGAAGTCCAGAAGTCGAATGACTTGCCACTGGAATTTCCCGTCCTGCATTTAAGTTTTAAGTTGAAATATTAAGGTCCACAACCTCATAATCCTGTAAAAAATTCAAGCTTCTAAATCAATGCAATAAAAAGTTACGGCCTTTCAAAAATCACGTATTTCGATATTGACTAACTCACAAGTATGTAGAACCCAAGTAGCACAGAAAGTTGTAAATTGGTTCTCACAAGCTTGTGACAACTAATTTTCTACAACCATTTGGTTCTGCGAACCGCTCAAAAAATTTATCACAACCACTCTCACAAGCTTGTCACAACTAAAGTGGCGTAATTTTTCGGTTGCGACAAGCTTGTGGCAAACTTGTGAGAAGGTTGTAGTTGTGCCACAACCAGAGAGATATTTGTTTGCGAATAACGATTACAACCGAATTGCAAATTTTTATTTGTAAAAGAATTTATACATATTCTATAATTATTACGTAGGTACTTTACATTATTTGCACTTTATAAATCGTTTTTTTCATCTGGATATTGTAAATAGAGAAATACACATTTTCTGTGAAAATGGATGAGTTAAATCGAAAAATAGCGATTCGCCTCACAAAAATCGAGTTATTTAAAAAAAATTATTTAAATGTCAAAATTTTGGAAATTTAATTTCACTTAAACAGAACAGTGAAATTTTTTGGATTGTCTAGAAAATATTTAAAAATGTGGTAATAACTATTTTTCAAACAAAAAAAATCACTCCTTTTGGCGAAAATGAATTTTTAAATATTACTGATTTTTTGACGAATACTTTTTTCAATATGGCGATTGCTTTTTCCTCAATAAATATGGCGTTTAAAAAGTATACAAGCTTTTATTTGTGATGCGAAACATTGTATGACCGTTTGGTTATAGATTGGTTCTGTGAACAACCCATCAAGAACTACAACTAAACAGTTCGCAAACGGAGTTGTGAGAACCTTGTTACAACTAAGACGAAAACCAGCCAAGAACCACAACCAAATAGTTCGATAGGTCAGTTGTGAGAAGTTTCGCACAACTAAAATACGAAATATTTGGTTTAGACAGCTAAATACTTGTGAAAACAACTGTTTCACAACTTCAGTTTTAAACTAAAAATCTGCTAACCGAATCACAACCAAATGATGGTTGCGACAAAGCTGTGACAACCCCAATTTCGGTTGTGGCAACTAATAATTTTGCTTGTGCTAGTTGGGAAACCATCTATGTTCTAAATTGTGTTTTAAAGACCACCAACAGCTAAGGTTATTTGGGCCTAGCACTAATTCATATTTTCAATTAATTTTTTTTTTTTAATAATAAATTGAAAATCCAATTGACACTTTTACCAGCTCTCGGGCTAAAACCCGGAAACTGGGGAACCAGAGGAACCATAGCAACGCCATGTAAAAAACAGCACTGCTACACGCTCGGCTATTTTCAAGCCCCATCTATGTTCTAGACGACAAGTTAAAAACGTATAACTATGGACGCAAACCAATCTTGCGGTCGGCCGAAGCGCCATCCTTCGCGATGGTTGTAAACTATATCTGGGAATTTTTACGTGACAAACTTAATTTTTATTAAATTGTTATAACGGTACGGAACCCTCTTGACCCAAAGTCTACACGCAATTGACCGTTGTTTTTTTAATAGTTTTACAGTGAGCTATGTCACATTTACAAATGGACATAATAAGAAATGGTATAAAGGAGAGCACTGGTCGGTAGAAGATATGTTTCAAGATTATATAAAAAGCATCTACAACAATAATTTTTTTTTCTTTTACAACAGTTGGTTTTAAGTATATAGGTTCTTGTGACAGTGTAACAACCTTATCATTCTTGAAACAGGCACTTTTTTATGTCACAACAGAGTATTATGTCATATTTTGCAGAAAATGTCAAACAATTATTAGATTTTTTTCTAACCTTATTTATGGTTTAATATATTTTAAAGTATTATCGAATCCAAGATATATATAATTTATTTTCGTTTCTTAGTAGAATTACATCTTTCCCGACGGTATATAGGGGGATAAAATGATGCGAGACGAAAAATGCGTTACAAAAAATATGTGAGAAGTGTGACGCGAACTACAATAGTTACGCCATAGTTTGTTTATGTTTGTATCATGTATGTCGGGCTTGAGAATGGCCGAGCGTGTAGCAATGCTGTTGTTTACATGGCGTTGCTATGGTTCCTCTATTACAAGTCTCCAGTTCCCGGGTTTTCAATTTATTATTAAAAAAAAATATAATGAATTAAAAATATGAATTGGTGCTAGGCTCAAATAACCTTAGCAGTTGGTGGTCTTTAAAACACAATTTCACAATCATGTATGTCATGTTAATATAATTTAACAGATGTGACTTCATTTTATGATTAATATGTTGAAAAAATCGTGGCTTTGGCTGAATTGATATGAAATAAATAAAAATAAATTGTTTCAGTTTCAAATTAACTGAATGCTTTGATTACATAATAATAAAAATTATTAATTGTAAAATGAAACTATTCTAGTTTTATAAGACGTAGAGCTACTTACTTCTGTAATAGAAATAAGTAGTTCGACGTCTTCCGTTGCGACACAATCGTAATTACTGTACCTTGTCATTTTTTTAAATTTTCTTAAATGTTTAAACACACTTGAAAAGTTATTTTTAATCTGTTTTTAACCGAAAAACAATGTAAAACCTATTACGACATTTTTAGTTTCTAGGTATTCTAAATTGGGGTATCGCCTGCTTATAATCATAAAAGAAATTATTTATGAGTGAATGAACAACTAAGACTAGATTTCAAATTAAATAATTTGATTGAAGAAACTCTAGTAAAATTTATCTATTAAAGCTTTCCTTTAAACTTTCCTTTACATATATCAAAGTGAAAACTAAAAGTTAAATCTAATCGAAAATGCTTGACCAAGCGAAATTTATTTGACGTGGAACATACATAAAAGAGTAAGAGAATAATAAATACAAGTTTATCAGATAAATGTCTAGACCACGACAGGATGCGTTAATTTAACTGAACTACGTGGATGGGGTAATTTAATTATTAGAAGGTTAAAAATTATTAAAACAACATGAACTACGTCAGAAAAACGAAGTCTTGCTAAGTCAATCAATAAATTATTTTGGACTATCAAGTTGGCTCACTTTTTATTTCAGACTAGCGGCTACCCGTGGTTCCGCTCACGTATATTTAGTATATTGTTAATTTATTATCTCCCCTGCGAAGCGAAGTATGATATACTTATTATCCTCCCCGCGAGAATCTCTCCCCCTGCGAAGCGAAATCGGGCTTAAAATCACTTTGAAATATAGTTTGCATTAACGGTGTCATAAATAAACAGTCATCCCAACCCAATACGTTTTGACATTTGCATTAACGGAGCCACAACGCGCGCGAGACGCACTTTAAAATTGATATATCTTTTTTATTTGTCAACCACTTTGAATGAAACAAACACTAAATTAAATTTGATATTATAACTCGTGTAACTGTTAAAACTCGCTAGAGCTCGTTTTAACATACTTTCAATACTCGTCAGTAATATCCGAATATGCCTCATTATACGCAACTAGATACACAATCTATTATTGTATGCGTATTTAATTTAGATTATTTCTCAACAATTTAAATGCCAATAATATCTATCTATCTAAAAAATAAGTAATTGTAAATAATTATAGCATTGAATAAATTACTGTTCACTCATTTATTGCTCAGATAGGTACAAATATTGACTAATTATGGGTACATAAATGTTGGTTATATTATTTTAGACAGAAAATGCCATTATTTATTACAGTTAAAAAATAAAATAAACAGCAGCATTTACAAAAAACTAATTCAGCGTATAAATTTATGAACCGTAACTAAACATATTTACATTTTATATGGCCATGTTTTATGCGTACACTTAACAACAAAAATGTGAATCTATTTCTGTCTCAGAACAGAGATAGCTATAGAAGTGGCATAGAATAGAATAGAATAGAATAGAATAGAATAATTATTTATTGCTGAGCCCATCACAGATTGTAAGTACGCATAACTGAAGCCAGTAGAGACGTGCGGGGAACACGCGCTTTGGAACCTTGATTAATAACATCCAGGCACCTGGCACACAATACGGGCTTGAGAATAGCCGAGCGTGTAGCAGTGCTGTTGTTTACATGGCGTTGCTATGGTTCATCTATTACAAGTCCCCAGTTCCCGGGCTCTAGCCCGAGAGCTGGTAAAAGTGTCAACTGGATTTTCAATTTATTATTAAAAAAAAAAATAATGAATTGAAAATATGAATTGGTGCTAGGCCCAAATAACCTTAGCTGTTGGTGGTCATTAAAACACAATTCAATGGCACACAATACGACATAAAGAGTAATTAGCACTACGGAATACAAGCAACGAAACCCAATGTAGTTGACAGGTCGTACTTTAGCGTACCGTTGTGGCTTCACAAGCAATGTTATATTCTCCTTCTGTTCTGAGGCGTACACTTAACAAAAATGTGAATCCATACCTGTGCTATATTATAGTTTTATAAGGAATTAAATTATTCATACTAATTCATAACATAATATCTATGTTAGATGTGTAGTTGCTTTTTCGTGGTTTAAAAAGTTTTTATTTATAAAAAATTCAACTGATTGGACCGTCCATTATGCATAGAATTTTTTGTTGTTAAACTTTTGTGAGGGTAAATTCGTGTGCCGATGAAACTAAAAAGCGACATAATAGATAGATTAAGGAAGAACAACTGACGCATTATTTATGAACTAAGAAAATGCTTATCAGAGCTCGGTGATTCACACAGCTACTACTGATACATTGTTATCTTCAACCAACTGCAAGGGAGTGCACTGGCCTAACGTCATCTTCAATGAGAGCAAGAACACAGCAAGGAAGAACCGACGTGGAAGTGAAGAGAAGGAAATGGATCAGATCAGTACTAGGCTGGAATCCTCAGGGAGCCAGGAGGAGAGGACGTCCCAGTATGACCTGGCGGCGAACTGTCGAGGCAAGTCCACAAAACCGCGTCAGAATGCAATCTCTTAGGAGCGAATAGGAACTGAATAAATGAATGAATGAACTTTCATATCTTCATAGTTTCCGGGCCAATTGACCAATCACAGAAGGACGAACTACGACCGAACAGAGAACACACTGATACTTAGTATAAAAGAAAGGAGAACACCAGTCGTTGACTTTGACACACTTTATGAATTGGTGCTAGGCCCAAATAACCTTAGCTGTTGGTGGTCTTTAAAAACACACACATACAAGGAGGACACTTAATAAATGAATGAATGAATTTTCAAATCTTCATAGTTTCCGGGCCAATTAATCAATCATAGAAGGACGTTCTACGACCGAACAGAGAACACACTGATACTTAGTATAAAAGAAAGGAGAACACCAGTCGTTGACTTTGACACACTTTATGAATTGATGCTAGGCCCAAATAACCTTAGCTGTTGGTGGTCTTTAAAAACACACACATACAAGGAGAACATTTCGACCGTTGCCAGATTGCCTTTGAAAATGTCTACCGGAGTTGTAGACGAAACGTCAGGTAGAATTATCAACGGACCACGGCCTACAAGCCCGGAAATGAAGATTTGGAACAACGTCGAACGTAAAAGCTTACACACTCATATTAATAAACATCCCTTCTCTATACTTTTTCTTTCGACTGTACTTTGGCACAAGGGTGCGTTACGCATCATATGTGTATATATTAGGTATGTGTGTGTACTATAGTTCCATTGGTAATAATTTGTCTCTGATAGAGTTCCGTATTTATTCTACAACTATATAGTCGCATCGCATGTATTAGCCATCAGTGGCTGTGTCTGTATTCAGTTTGGCTGAGTCCATTTATCTTCATATCCAAGTGTGCACAATCACTCACTCAACTTCCTATGTTTCTCTTTACATACCACTGAAAGAAGGGGTGGTATACTCTGACTCGTTTTTCTCAAACTGCATATTTATATGCATTATGTATATTGGCTCATAAATTTTTGTTTGATTTTGCGTTTTTTTATGCAGGGTTATTCATGGAAAAGTATGAAAGGAAAATGCAACCAAACATACCATTATTCAATGTGTAGTAATTATTTTTCTGTAAGTTACAAAAGATATTTTTCTCGAATCCCATCTCGTTTATGAATGTTTTGTGATGTTGTTTAGTTTTAGTAGTGTTGCCGCCTAGACAAGACAAGACAAGACTTAGACTTAGTGAAGTCTTGATATTTCAAGACAAAACAAGACTTTCAAAGTCTTGTCTTGTCTTGAAATATCAAGACAAGACTTCACTAAGTTTTGTCTTGAAATATCAAGACTTCACTAAGTCTAAGTCTTGTCTTGTCTTGTCTAGGCGGCAACACTTAGTGAAGTCTTGTCTTGATATTTCAAGACAAAACAAGACTTTCAAAGTCTTGTCTTGTCTTGAAATATCAAGACAAGACTTCACTAAGTTTTGTCTTGAAATATCAAGACTTCACTAAGTCTAAGTCTTGTCTTGTCTTGAAATATCAAGACAAGACTTCACTAAGCCTTGTCTTGAAATATCAAGACTTCACTAAGTCTAAGTCTAGATTAAAAAACTCTTGTCTTGTTTTGAAAATTTCTAGACAAGACTTTTGCAAGTCTTGTCTTGAAAATCTAGACAAGACAAGACAAGAGTCTAGAAAGTCTAGATCTAGACGGCAACACTAAGTTTTAGTATTTAAGACGCTAATGACCTAAGTTGTCCTATGAGAATACAACTTGGTGTACTTAATGGTTAACGTGCTGGCCTTTGGAGCAAGCTGTTGTAGGTTCGATTCCCACCTCGCTCATCGATGTTTTGTGATGTCGTTTAGTTTTAAGTGATGATGTTATTTGATGTAATTAAGACGCTAATGACCTAAGTTGTTGAGCGTCTATAATCTACAATAAATAAATAAATAAAATCTTTCTGCACAAAACAACTTTTTAATAAAAACATTTTGTTTTAAGTCCCCAGTAGTGGAGTTGGAATGGCAAAAATAAATTAATGTTATTAATTACCATTCCAAAAAAAAATGTTCGTCTGTGAGCACCGATTATCTCGTGCTGACAGGAAAACAGACGAATAGAGTTTTTGCAAAAACATGTTTTTTGAAGTCCGGGCTCAAGAAAAAAAATTCGACTGATGACCAGTCCTATACTTCCCACCTAGTAAATATTTGCAAAAAATAAACACTCTTTTTTTTATTCTTTGACTAGGCCCAAATAACCTTAGCTCTTGGTGGTCTTTAAAACACAATTTAATTTTTATTCTTTGAAAAAAGCATGGCCCCCTTTTTTGTTTGGTGATCTACTGATGGCTAGCTTAATATAGCAAAAATCATGGTTACCTTGATTTACGTACAATTTTTATTTTTTTTAGTAAAATATTTTTTTTCTCGAAAACTATACATTTTAGAGAAAAAAAATATTTACATTTTTTTCATATTATAACATCTAGAATTCATTTATATTTTTTTTTACCTATGTTAATACGTGACATTGAGGAAGTTTTTTTAAATATCTCAGGATCCACTGAACCGATTTGACTCAAAATCTAATCAGATCTAAGTTAAAGGCTGATAAACACAATAGAACAATCGGCATGCTCGTATGTTGTTCCGTTCTTAAGATATCGAAGGCGAAAAATTGACCACATACACACATACATACACACACACACATACACACACACACACATACAGACATCAGTCAGAAAATGATCTTAAACGATAGCTAGGGTCTCAAAACGTAAAAATCTGTTAAAATCTCGAAATATTTTTTTCGGACTGAATCCATTACTTCCCTACCATAGTAGAGGTGGGAAGTAAAAATATTGTGAAAAGTCCATTTTAACCTAAATTAGTAACATTCACCACTTGTGGATTTCACCTAACTAGTTAGAACAATCGAGAGAGATAAATATAACGCAGTTAATGTTGAAGGAGATAGTGAACCGGTGTGTGTTTAGTTCTGCGCATTGTTGTGGCAGCTGGGCTGCTTTTATCTCTCTCACTTGCTCTAACTGGATAGGTGTAACATGAATTACACTGCACATTTAAAAAATATGATAGAGTATAAAATGCATTTGTCATTAAAAATTCTTTTAGATGTGTAATAAAAGTTTGGACAGATCAGACGAAGGGTTGAATTCATTATTAAAAAAATTCCTAAGTTCTGATGTAGTTTAAGCGACATGATGAATTTTAAAGACCACCATAGCGGCTATGAAGATCTATAGTTTGTGAAATATAGGACATCCCTACGAATAATTTAAGACAAAATAGTTACAGTGAAACTTCGATTCGACTAATTCAATTTTTTTTATAATTTTTTTTTGTCAGTATCTCGAATATGGCTAAACACTATTAGATGAAATTAATACATATTATAGAGAAGTTATCAATTAATAATAATAATAATGCGTTTAACGTCCGTTTCTCGAAATTATGTCATAACAGACGCCATTCGCACCATTACTATTTTTTCATTTTTACCACTTTCCCGTTGTTTTCTACATTTTTTAAACTTCAACTTTTTTTTTTATTTTATTAATAGCAATGTGCGAATGGAGGAATGATAGGAAATTAGGATGATAAGGTAGGAAACTTTGAGAGCATAGAGATTTGACAGGTAATCGGCCATGGCCTTGAATAAGGAACCATCTCGATATTCATCTGGAATTATTGAGGGAAACCATGGAAAACCTCAAACAAGATGGCCGGTAAAGAAGTTATCAATTATTTACAATTATCATTATTTGCCTTTCAAACTTTTTTGGAAACCTGGCAGACCTCATATTAAACATTTATCCATTTGGAGAGAGGTCTGTCAGATATGTAAAAAAAATTGCAAGGCAGACAATGAAATTGTAAAATTTACAATATTATCATTGTCCGCCTTGCAATTATTTTTGCATGACCTATCTCTTCAAATGAATACATGTTCAATATGAGGTCTGCCAGGTATGCAAAAAAATTTGCATGATAATTGTAATTTGTAAATAATCGGTGCTTCTCTATAATGTGTATAAATTTCAACAAGCAGTGTTGAGCCGTATTCGAGATACTGACAACTAAAAATTTGAATTAGTCTGCCACCGAATTGATGTTTTTCATCATTATCTGTTAAATTCAATACTTAAAAAAATTTTAGTAGTGTTGTCTAATAGACTTTTGTACGGCCACAGCTTGGACATTATACAGATTGTATCAAATTAAATCTGTGCATATAGGGCATTCTGTGTGTAAGACAGAGATTGATACATAAAGCAATAAGTAAGAATGAGATAAATGATGGCTAATAGGATGTTACGTGGTTACTGTAAATAAATAATATTTATACAACCTAATAGCGTCATCTTTGTTTTTTCGCTCCTTCTATGCTATTTTCAAAGGCAGCTACAAATAATTTTATTATGTCGGCGGTTGAATTACCACCATAAAACCATTTAATTATTTGAATTTTTTCCCGAACAGTATAAATTGCCATTTTATCAATAATTTCAGTAGTGACTATTTTTACTGTAGTAAACAACGATGACAGTTGTTCGGTATTACATATTTATTTACAGTAACCACGTAACATCCAATTAGCGATCATTTATCTCATTCTTACTTATTGCTTTATGTATCAATCTCTGTCTTACACACAGAATGCCCTATGCACAGGTTTAATTTAATACAATCTGTATATTGACGTTTTGTAAATTATATTGTTTTTACGTATTATTTACAAATAAATATTGAATTGAATTATTATAAAGAGAAGGAGGCGTTCAAATTCCAAAAACAATTCTTGTAAAAAATAAATCCTGAAAATTTGAGACCTAAAGTGTTATCCAGGTCGAAGTTACGAGTTCAAAAATGCGTCGAATCGCTTCGAGAAAAGGTAGGCTACGCAGTGCTCAGCTGGCGGGTGTACTACCGTGCACCCATATTGAGATTTCACTGTATCGGTACTGAAAAGCGGAGGCTTATGAAATAATGAATATTCAATAAGGTTGAGTACTACAGGAAGACTGCATAAAATTGCATAGACGGAATGTGAGAGGTTTTAATTCACTAAATATTTACCCCCTTTTGTAACCGCCGAGTATGATCGCAAAAGGTGATGGAATTTCAATAAAGCCAGTGTCCCGTAGAACAATGAAGTTCATTTGATTACATTTATATGTCGATCAATTGATTTCCAGTCGCGTTCCTATGCCATGCTATGTTGTCTCGGAACATACTAGTGTCAAACAAATTTTTCACAACGCCGCTATTGAAAATTCGATTTTCGGTACCTGTTTAGCGAGTTGAAACTGAGCGTTGAGGGATGAAAATTTTCAGGTCGGTTCTCTCTGTTTTTTTACGCTGAGGGAAACAGCATATAATTTTCGAAAACGTCAAATTAAGAAGAATCCGCATATAATATTCATAAACGTCAAAATGACAGACATAACCCCACATAAATCTGACAGATCTAATATTTTTGCGACTTTTTGGAACGCTCAAATTGTATCTCAAATCGAATTGTCAATAGAGTTGTTGTGAAAATTAATATGCAATTACTCGGTATGAAACTTGGCGTTTGCAACACGTCGTGTGGTTGCATGCCCTCGTACCTCGGGCAGCAAACTTCACACTGGTTGCAAACGCCAAGTTTCTTACCTTGTAATGCAATATACTTTTTCACAATCCCTTTTAGCACCCTATATAAAGTTTTCTTTGGAAAAGGATTAGTTATCATTAGAAATACTAGAATTATTAGTGAAATTTTATAAGTCTCATTTTTTTTCGTTCGTGGTTACGCATATCGAGTATCACGTCCACGTCCAATCGAAGCGATCGATCAGATCAGTACCCATTGAAAAGCAGCAACGTTTTATGTTCATAACTATACAGGGTGTTCCGTAAAGAATGCGCCAAAAAGTAAACCTATATTTTAGACATGAAAAGAATAAGATTTAACTCAACTTGCCTTATAAAAATGTCATTCGTTTCGGATATACAGGGTGTTAAAGTTAGATTTTATATTTGAGTTTCTATAAATAAATCGAACAGTTTTTGAGATATCTAGTTGAAATTTGGTATCCATGGGTTTTTTAGGGCAGGAAAAAATAAAACTTAAACAGATTTGAGTTTCTAAAAAGAGGGCGCTAGTTGCAGCCTATTTGGAGCACATTTATGCCCTCATTTTTTTCTCGAATTTTATAAGACAAGTTAGGTTAAATCTTATTATTTTTATGTCTAGAAAGTAGAATTACTTTTTGGCGCATTCTTTACGGAACACCCTGTATATTGTATGATTGCATAAAAGTGCGATGGTAGTCGACCAGACCAGTACTCATCGAAAAGCAGCGACGATTATCTTCATAACTATATTGTACGTTTACATAATTAATATACCGGGCCGAATATTCGGTCGAGCAGCACATCAAATACCCATTAACCACCAACGATAAAATATGGATTCTTAGGTTACGTTCGTCTCCATACTGATCAGGGTTCAAATTACATTACCGAAACCACGTAAACAAAATTATATTATATTTTCGGCGATTTTTAAAGTTATACTTCTTTTGGCACGCTATATGAAAAATGATGAGTTAATTTTTACGATGCGCGCGCACACTAAGATCAAAATTAACAGGAAGAAGTTGCAGCATTAATGATTTCCATAGTTACCATATAAACAAATATAAATAAATGAGCCATTTTCCTGAGAGTAGTTCTTTCATTTATCAACGAGAGGCGGCACTTGTGGTAGGTACAAACATTATTTATTCCCCATTAGTGTCTTGTCATTTTGGTGGTATAACTTAATTATTTAATAATAATAATTATTTAATAATTAAGTTATACCACCAAAATGACACGACACAATAGGAATAAATAATTTTTGTACCTACCACAAGCGCTGCCACTCGGGATAATTGAAAAAAGCTATTCTCAGGAAAATGGGTCATTCACTCCAGTTTTTTTATTATTTTATTTCAATAAATTATTTGCATGCATTTTAGAAATTAGTTTTTAATCACGCCAAAAAAGTATAGCTTCTATCGTGCTCACATAAGTACGCTCCCATTTTTTTCCTCAGATTATCAATTATATTTCTAGTTACTTGAGCAACTCTAGTATTTTTTTATTATATATACCTACATTTGTACATTAGAATGCGATGACGCGTTGAACGCAACGCCTATTCGGCTTTCAACTGTTCGCTAATTAAAAAATCGTTGAATTAAAACATTTTTTCACGTTATATTGAAAACAAGAGCTCTTACATTTATACGTTTATCTTTGTATATGACGCTTTTCATTTCATTTCAAATTGTATTAATTTGCATTGAAGAATTGCATTTCTTTAATTTCTCTTCAAAAACATTTTCTTTCATTAATTTTAAGTATGAAAAATTGAATTTGCGATTTGTAAAATATTCATTTTTAATGAAAACAAGAGATTTGGATAAATTGTTACTAGGGATTTTTATTTACATACTTTAGGTATAATTTGCAAAGTAGAGAAAAAGCCACTGTAAAAATTAAAATATATATTCGCGATTAAATTCAAAGTTGCTGACCTCTATAGTCGGTAATTGAAATTAATCCTAAACGGGATGAACTCGAAACAAATATGGCCGCTGCTGAATGGCATACCTAGCCTTAGACCATAGATATAGAAATGGACAACTAGAATCAAGTACTCTATCACTTTCTTCAATACATCACACCATACATATAGAAATGGACAACTAGAATCAAGTACTCTATCACTTTCTTCAATACATCACACCATACATATAGAAATGGACAACTAGAATCAAGTACTCTATCACTTTCTTCAATACATCACACCATACATATAGAAATGGACAACTAGAATCAAGTACTCTATCACTTTCTTCAATACATCACACCATACATATAGAAATGGACAACTAGAATCAAGTACTCTAGCACCTTCTTCAATACACTTCACTCGATGTTTTTCATGCATGTCACTTTCAGTTCAATGTATTTTCATATATCGATATAATTTAATGCATAATATAATCTGTCATGTTTTCTTGATTTTGTCAAAACACGGATCCAGAGTGAAGCTAGTCGATAGTTGTATCGACACTAAAGATCAGAGCAGGTGGAGAACTCCATTGACTTATTAAAATTACAAGTTAATCTCGCTTAAAACATTGACTATGCTGCCATCTATAGTTCGATTTAATTGCCAATATTGGATTTTTGAAGCTATGCTTCTTAACGGACGTTTAAGATAGGGGTCCTAAATTATTAATGATAAAAAGTGAGGGCTTGAGAATAGCCGAGAGTGTAGCGACGCTGTTGTTTACATGGCGTTGCTATGGTTCCTCTATTACAAGTCCCCAGTTCCCGAGTTCTAGCCCGAGAGCTGGTAAAAGTGTCAATTGGATTTTCAATTTATTATTAAAAAAAAAAAAAATAATGAATTGAAAATATGAATTGGTGCTAGGCCCAAATAACCTTAGCTGTTGGTGGTCTTAAAAATACAATACAATACGATAAAAAGTGAAACGTCACGAAAGAATGTAACGCAGTTTCTATAGTTTTTGCAAATAAATTCTATTTTATTACTTGAATTGATTCCTCGCTAGGCACTTGGTAGAGCATGATAAAAGACGCTAATGACCAAAGTTGTCGACGCGTCTATAATTTACAATAAATAAATAAATTCACTGTCATAAAATAGAATTACAAGAAAAAAGACACTTGAAAATTCTACAATATTTATTAACACAGTGTTAATAAATATTGTAGAATTTTCAAGTGTCTTTTTTCTTGTAATTCTATTTTATGACAGTGAATTTATTTATTTATTGTAAATTATAGACGCGTCGACAACTTTGGTCATTAGCGTCTTGATTACATCAAATAACAATCAACTTAAAACTTAATGACATCACAAAACATCCATAAGCGGAGGCGGGATTAGAACCCACGACAGTCTGATTTAGAGGCGGCGACGCTAACCACTGGACCACAGTGTCCTCTATGACAATGACGTTTATTATACGACATCATTGCATTGTGTGATTATGAACTGTCAAAAATTTTGAAAAAATAAATAATAAAATAAATATTTCGCGATGGATATTTCAGAAAGCGGTTCAACTGCTGACAATCAAAGGTATTTTTAAAATCATTTCTATTTATCAATTTATAAAGTATTTTTTATAATAAATTGCAATAATGTATTTTTTAACGTTTTTGGTGGTCATGTCCATCGTAACTATATATAAGAGATTAACGGGAACTTGGACCGTGGGTTGATATTAACTGAGTTTCAATCAACCCACGGTCCAAGTTCCCGTTAATCTCTTATATGTATTTTTTAACGCTACCGAGCAAATAAAAAACATCGGCAGAACGTGTTTTTGTTTTACAGAAAATGGCTCTTCGAGCGATCACCAAAGAGCCACATCGAACCCATTGTAGACCTATCTTCTCTGATTTGAAAATAATGCCATTACCATCTTTATATATATATTCAAATTTGATATATGCCAAAGAAAATATTGAAAAGTTTCTTAAACATTCTGACTGCCACTCACATGATACGAGACATAAAGGTTCAATTTGTTTACCATTGCACAAATACACTACTAGTCAAAAAAGTTTCAATTATTTATCTATGAAATATTATAATAAATTACCGGATTTAATAAAAGTGCAACCCTTAAAAAATTTAAGAAATTAGTCAAAACGCTCCTAATTAAACATTGTTTTTATAGCGATAATGAATTTTTAAATTGTGATTTTTAATTTGTAATTGATATACTTTTTTATATTGTATTCTTGACTTGACTTTTTGTATCCATATTTTTGGCTATGCAAATAAATTGATCTATCTATCTATCTATAATATGTAAATTAATTCGATTTTATATATTATACAATGCGTATTAAGAGGCATAGCTTCTGTCGGGTGTCCCACGACACCTCATGACTCTTTTTGATAACTGCATGGAGTATTTGTTAAAAGGACGCAAAGAAGTGATGCGTGATAACTGTGAATGACTATTATATAATGCTGTCAATAATTTGTGAATTTGCGGACTTGATGTGCTAAGCATAATTCGCAGTCGTGTCCCTCGATAAGACAATTTGCACGGGTCTCCCCTATAATAGAAGGATGTCTAAAATACACCCCCGTCTACGTATACATAGTTTTGACAGTTTTGCTGAATATCAGTGGTGTCCTAAATATATTTTTCGATAGTAATTATAACAGGTTGTCCGAAATCAAATCTGAACATAGCAAAATAATGAGAATTTTTATTGGAAGAGCAGCGAATTACATAATTGATTCCTGCAAATATCGGAAAAAATCATTTTTACAACCAGTCAGGATTCTAACATGAACCTTTCCACTATAAGCTCATTTCGCCGCGATAGTGGAAAGGTTCAGGTTAGAGTCCTGACTGTGACTATGATTGTCAAAATGATTTTTTCCGATATTTGCAGGAATCAATTATGTAATTGGCTGCTCTTCCAATAAAAATTTTCAATAATATTTAAATTCACTTTATGCTTTAGTTAATAAAGACTGCAGACATAGTTAAATAAGGCCACCTGTCCTTATTCCACTGCAGTCTTAATAGACTGTATGACAAAGACAGCTGGCCCTGTTAACTATGTCTGTCTTTACTCGCTAGCAGCGCTTCAGTATATTTCAGTGTATAGCAATGATTTGCATTCTATCTTTGTCACTCATTTTCTTTATATATATATTCCTTGCTGCATTCATTAATTTGCTATGTTCAGGTTGGATTTCGGACAACCTGTATAAACGAATCTGCAGTCAATTCGATTAATCGGACTCTCCCTTTGCTAAATCTTCTCCAGGATTATACAGAACGATCACAAATGATGTTCCCGATTTGAAATAGGTACACACGTTTAATAAAATTCAAATACATAAAATTGATAACAAAGGAAAGTTAACTCCAAAAGTTTCGTTTCACTTCATCCCAGCTGGCAGTGTTGGCCGCGTAGTTGAGCAATATTGTTTAGAGAAGGCACCAGCAAGATGGCCGATTTGCGCGATAGAAGTATAAATGGGGAGAACTACCAGTGGTAGAATATGGACTCGTCCGGCACGAAATACAAGTCTGTTAATTGTGTGTCAAGAGAACATGGACTTACGCGGCACTACACTCGTTTGTGCGCATGTATGACGCTGGTGTCTTCTCTAAACAATACTACTCTAATACCATTCACCACTAGAAGTGATATGAGAGGAAATGGGAGTATTTTAAAATTGAAATGGAGATGGGTATATAGGAAGCGTAATATAGATGGTAGCAATTAGCAAATGGGAGGCCCGATGCTGATGTAGTGAAACAAAACTTAAAAAATCATAACTGAAACATAGGTCTATAGTTACGTATTTTTTTGTAAGATAAATAATGTAGATAAAATGAATAATAAATTAAATTGCAAAAATTTCTTACGAAAAAAATATTTAAAATCATCACAGGTTCACCAAAATACAATCGGTTAAATTATCCGCAAGTGTTATCAATAGTTTTCAGTGGATAAAATAGTTAAAAACAAAAGAAAGAATAGACAAAACATCGAACAGGTTGAAGACGTCAAATAAAATCCAAAAATAATGTTCTACGCCAGTCGCAAACATAAAAAATTTCGCGCGCTTTGGTTTACACGATATTTTATTGGCAACACATACATCTCTTAAAAATGAAGGCTAGCATATTTGTATCCATCAGATAGCGCTAGTAACAAGTGAGGTATATGTCAAACGTTTAAATTTTTTTTCGTCAGATAGCGCTAGTGGCTAGTAAGGTATGTCAAACGTTTAGAAATTAACGGTTTTTGTTTAGTCATTCTTCATTTATCCATTCTTAAGTAATAAATAATTAAATAAATACAAGAATGCGACTTAGACGTTAAATGATTGAACATGACTGATACTTTACTTTCTAGTGACGCCGTCACGTGGCGAAAAATATAAACAGTACTGACAATTAAATGACAAGTGACGTATACCTTACAAATGTTACTACCTTACTTGCCTGTGGCGCAGTCAGGTGGTAGAAAACAAATCTGGTAGCCCTCACTAAGAGACGTAGGTAGGTATGTCGTTAGTGTGGTTAAAAATTTGTTAGGTGTGTCGTAGAGGAAAAAATTCAATACTTTTTATCAGTTGTACTAGAACAGGGGTTGTACTACACAACTGATAAAAAGTATTGAAACTCTCCATCCTGATCATGTGGGTGAATGGAATAATCTATAATATTCTGGATAGCAAACATGAAAGCGTTCTTTTGTTTAAGTGTAGCATTTCCGACAAAATTAACGAATGTGTTGGCATTCATGGTTGACTTTTTTGCTTTTTTGACAGTTCCTTGAACTTCTTTCCGATTCATTGCTGTCATGATGTTTCTTAAAGCCAGAAGTTTATAAAACTTACAACTTCTAAAATTAGTTGCTATGAACGACAGATGGCGCAGATTCTTGCATCTGGTCAAGATGTCGCATATAGGTTTCCATTTTAAATTTATTTGTTGACGGGTTCCCCAGCAATTATTAATATCAAGTTTTACGATTTTCTTGTTGTATTTGGATATCTGTAAAAAAAGTTCGTTATCACTCGGACTACCAGAAATAGTAGATTATATATCTAGTTGCGTAATGACGTATATTACTGACGAGTAAGTGACATTATATTTAAACGAGCAACAGTCACACGAGTCATATAATTACGCACGAGATATATATCCAATATAAAATAGCTGCTTTTCACTTCATTTTCAGTATTTTCAAAAAATTTTGACAGTTCATTTGTGTCGCAAACTTCACTTCTATAGTAGGCTGTCTCAGTAGGGCGGATCAGGGCGAATAAACATAAATTACTATGGAAATGGTTTGCTTTCGCACACTAGTGTCAAAGTAATTTTACATGCATACAAAACATGAATGTAAAGCAGCTATTTTGTAGTGGGTATGACAAAAAAGTATATTTTATCTAAACGTGCAATTCGGTTCCCAGTAATAGTCCAAGTTTTCTGAAACGAAACCAATTAAAAAATGGGTTTTTGATCCATAGATATATATATAATTAATTTATATTCCAACCGTCTCTATTTCTTAAATTTTAACTTGGAAAATAATACCGAATGTTGAACAAAAATCTTAGACTATAGACAAAAATGAAGTAATTTTTATTAGATACCACTGATTCTTATAGATCTCGACGAGATAAAAAAAATTAAGAATAAAAAACTCGATATCTCGGGGGGGTGATGCGATGGCGTTTTTTATGGGGTGAAAGGGGGGTGTAGGGGAAAGTTTTCCAAAAAAATGTACGCGGGGAGTGTTGGTGCTTTTTATAAATCCATCTCAATTATCACAGACCGTCCTCGATATTTAAACTTCAACTAATGATATCTCGAATACTAACTGAGGTATCGAATTATTTTATTCTTTATTTTTGTTTACCTCGCCGAGATCTATAAGTTCTCAACGGTCAAAACTTGGCGGCCTGGATATCGCAATCTTGCCAGGCCAGCAATCGAACTTTGGGTATCTAACTTTTTTTTGAAAAAATTGTTAATTTAATTTTTGTAATGTGTTATTTTACTGCTTTATTTAGTCAGTGTAATTATATTGCCTGTCTCAAACTTAAAAAAAAAACTTAGGTAGTTTAATTTTTACCAACTTGGTGAATGATTTGTGACGCATCTTCACGATCTGAAATACTAACTTCCTTTAAATTGGGTGCTTCTTTCAGCCACTGTAAAATCATTTTTTCGGGAATATCACGGCCAACAACATTAATTATTTTCCACAATTGCCTATCCTTTGATAGTCGGTACCATCTAGAACAAACTGGTCTAACGCTCTTCCAGATATCTTGAGCCGTAAGGTAACAGAAAATTTTTATCATAATCTCATCAGGTAAATTTTCTACGGTTGGAATATTTTTTCGAAAATTGTAGCAATGATGTTTAGTGTCTATATTTTTTTTCACTCCATGTAATTTATCTTTTTTGGCAACACTTTTTTTAACGACACTTTTAATTTTCCCCATTGTAAATTACACTTAAAAATTTTATTACAGAATTTCAGATTTAATTTTGTTTAATTTCAAATTTGGAGAAATAATTATTAATTAGTTACTATGGATCTTTTTGACATGTTCCTTGATAGAAACAATTTAATTATTGAAGATCTATTTCTTACACAAAGACAATAATTAATAATAATAAAACGTTAATATTTTCAATGTTTTTATAAATTATCTTTGTGAAATTTTGCTTACGGGTAGCTTCCGCAACGGAAATAAACATAGGTTATAATAACTAGTCAGCCCGGCTTCGTGAATATCGGGGGTATTAAGTGATACTTTGCTTTAATAACTGGTCGGCCCGGATTCGCCCAGGTGAAAATCGAGTGTATAATCTCAGAAGACCGATTTCAATTTTTTTTTCATTATTCGGTAGGTGATACTTTGCTTTAGTACTTAGGCTATAATAACTGGCCGGCCCGGATTCACCCGGGTGAAAATCGAGGGTATAATCTCAGAAGACCGATTTCAATTTTTTGCCACTGTTCGGTAGGTGATACTTTGCTTTAGGACATAGGCTATAATAACTGGGCGTCGCGGCTTCGCCAGGGTGAACATCATGGGTAATCTCCGAAATTACTTAACCGATTTCAGTATTTTTTTCACTGTATATGTATTTAAAATATAATAACTGAGGCGAACGAGCGAAGCGAGTGTGTATTATAGTATTAATAAACCATGCACTCATAGCATCTGGGCGAAGTCGATAAAATATAAACCCGAGCATCAATCGAAGTAAGAGTACGACGCACAATTGAGTCTAATATATTTTTTTTTTTTATTTTGTTTTGTTTTTTTTTATAATGAAAATATGTTGGATAACAGTTATTTATATTATGAAGTACGCCACTGCACTGGTAGACTGTCGTCACCGCAGAAAGTAGAACCAAGGGGAATAAAGTGTAGTCGTGTTCAGCGGCGTGCGACGCGAACCGCACCGTTGTGAATATTGAGTAATAAAATATGCAGACACACGAAAAGGCTTTCCAATTGCATTAAAACTGCATGATATTCACCATTGACGATCGTATATTACGTAATGTTAATTATTAATGTGTACCGGAGAAAAGGAAGATTACGTCACGTTATGAATATGACATACTTTATTGAATATATATCAGCGTTTAAGAGTATTTTCTGCCGGAAGTTACCCCCTGCACTCTTCATCCCACATCCTTTCCCCGCGCCTTAAAAACGGTTACCGCTCTTCTGACGCTATTTTTTAACGCCAAATGAAGGACCGAGAATCATAGTACAGAACTACGTCAAAAGTTTTAATCCGACAGTTTTCTTGCTTCTTATATCGAATTTGATCTAAAGTGATTGGGCTAAGGCGAAAATTTGAAAAAAAAACTTTCTGGAAAAACTTTTAAAAAATACGTTATCTTTCACAAGTAGCCAAAACTTTTTTCAAAAAATTCGCCTGTAGGATTTGTAGTGTGATACTCGGTACTTCATTTTGCGTTTACGTGAACTCTTTATAGCTTTAAAAATAACATCGGGAGAGCGGTGACCATTTTTAGGTGAAATCTACGAGGAGAAACGAATAACAAATATAGAAATAATAATATGTGATATATAATATTATATATATATATATATATACAGGGTGAGTTCGACCACCCGTATCAGTCGTTTTTTTCGAAAACAGTTAGTCGTAGAGAGTTGTGTCAAAAATTTGTATTATAAAAGCCCTACTAAAGAATCGAATGGTGATAATTTTTTTTTCCGGGAAGGTCGGCTTCCCTATTAGTTTGCTCCAGAATGTCCAGAACTCCGGAATTATAAATGTAACGATAGGTCGAAAGTGGTATTGTTGAAAAGATCTCTAAAAAATTAGCAAGTTTTGTACGGATTTTTTTTTTATTACTGCCACCCCTGTTAAGTAATTTTTGTTTGAAATTACTAAATTAAAATGTCATAATAACGAACTTTTTAAAAGTCCGCATTTAAAATCTAGTTACCTATCTATCGATCATTAAACACTGAAGAAGTACACTCACAGTATAACCAGAAGAGCTCAGTAGTATCTATTAAAGAGTAAATGGAAAACAGTTTGAACACTTGTGACAATGTCTAAGGTTGCTAGATTTTTAATGCCGACTTCGATCGTTATTATGAAATTTTGATTTAATAATTTCAAACGATTGCTACTTAACAGGGGTGGCAGTAATTAAATAATTTTTCCTACAAAACTTGCCTATTTTTTAAAGAGCTTTTCAACAGCACCACTTTCAACCTATCGTGCTTTCTAAAATTGCGGAGTTTTGACCATATAATAATTTATATTTATACTTATAGAAATTTACAGGGGTGGCAGTAATAAAAAAAATGTTCCTACAAAACTTGCTTATTTTTTAAAGATCTTTTCAACAATACCACTTTCGACCTATCGTTACATTTATAATTCCGGAGTTCTGGACATTCTGGAGCAAACTAATAGGGAAGCCGAACTTCCCGGAAAAAAAAATTATCACCATTCGATTCTTTATTAGGGCTTTTATAATACAAATTTTTGACACAACTCTCTACGACTAACCGTTTTCGAAAAAAACGACTGATACGGGTGGTCGAACTCACCCTGTATATATATATATATATATATTATTACAATTTTTGAAACTCAGTTAAAAATTATTCAAATGAAGCGTAAATCGCAAATTGAATACCGCAGTAACTATGATATTTGTAAAGGACGATTTACAACTAACAAAATATCACATATATTTTTGTATTACTACACTTATCTATAAAAATCGCAGGATAGAATATAATGTACAAAATTAATGAGTGAAACAAGGAACACAAAATGAGTACTTAGAACGACAAAGATAGAATACACATGACTAATTAAATTAAATTAATGGACCAATCTCTCGAAATAAAAGTGAGAAATCATTATTGCTTGTTCTGCAAGAAAAAGAGAGAAAAAAATATGGTTGCGCACGCATACCGTGCCCTGTCACCTAGCCAGCAGCAGTCGGTAATAACTGATATACAGCGTGTCCACGAAAGTTCTTTACAAATGGAATTTTTTTTTATTAATTATTGGAGCAAAAAATTTTTTCTGTGGAAAAGTTCTGCTTCGTCCAAAACCTCTAAAACACAAAAAAAAATTTTTTCGGCCTAAAGTTATACGAGGGAAATCAAAAAGTTTTATTTTACTAAAAATAAAAATTATCTGTGATATTCAAGATTTTCGCAAAATTAGGTACATAATCAAATTTAATTCAAAATTATAACATAACTAGCTTCTAAGTAATTATTTATTCAGAATATATAAATCAGAATTCAACATGTCCTCCATCTCTCTCCATACAAAGAAAAAAATTTTCTTTGGTGTTTTAGAGGTAATTTGGACGAAGCAGAACTTTTCCACAGAAAAAAAATTTTGCTCCAATAATTAATAAAAAAAAATTCCATTTGTAAAGAACTTTCGTGAACACGCTGTAGACGGACTATTGCCTAGATCATCTGTGAACAAGGTATGCGCGCGCAATCCAGGTAAAAAAGATACATAGATTCTGAGGTTTTAAATCAGGAAATCGATTATGTTATTTTATATCAGACAAGGTTGTTACAGTATAAATAGAATGTTATATTTTTGTATCATTTTTCTCTTGTGTTCTTTGAACAAGTTTGTACCTATAATGTATAACTTTCCAGTTTCCAAGAACTTTGTAGTTTGTTTGTAGTTTTAACTCTTGTAAATAAATAAATGATTCGTGACTATACTCTGTTGCGCAGATTTTAATAAAGTAGATATATGTATAAGTTTTCTTCAGGATATATTTCTTGCTTAAAATCAAACATTTTCAATATAAATACTTTGTCTTATATACTAAATAAATAAATATCGTCACAGGACGCAGATGTAACCATTTTACAAAGGTTTACATATTTATTTTTCACAGCGCCTCTATTGAAAATTCGATTAATTAAGATACTTATTTAGCGGATTGACACCCCAGGGTTGAAACTTTTTAGTTGTCGGTTTTCTCTGTTTTTAACGTTGTTAAGAGATGAAGCGATTGAGTCGCGCCAACTTCAATTCACCATCGCAGCGTGTATGAGATAATACAAATGCCAGTATTGATTTTTAATTTTATCATTGACATTATAAATATATTATTAACATGTCTTTTCTCTTTTCACTTTTCAGGTGAGCGTTTGATACGAATAATTTTTGAATTGCTGCTAAATGTAAGTAAAACATATTTACTTAGAAGAGGACAGTGTGGTCCAGTGGTTAGCGTCGCGGCCTCTGGATCAGACTGTCGTGGGTTAGAATCCCGCCTCCGGTCATGGATGTTTTGTAATGTCATTTAGTTTTAAGTGTGTTGTTATTTAATATAATCAAGACGCTAATGACATAAGTAATGTCGACGCGTCTATAATTTACAATAAATAAATATTAATTACTTAGAATATTTTATTTATGTTATCAAAGCTTTATTAAGATTAATATTGTTTATTTTAAGATTAATATTTTTGCTGTAGTTTCTTGGTTTTACATTTAGGTGAGATAATAATATTGCCTGTTGTTACTGTTAATACTGCAATTTCTTTATACTAAAACATCTTGTTTCTAACGAGAAGCAGAGGAAGTTGTTCCAAGTATTTCTTACTTGAATAACTTTTATAAAAAATAAAACAAGTTATTGAATCAAACATCATTACTTTAAGAAAGGATGGGAACCTTGTTTTTACAGTTTTTGAGTTTTTGTCCTCAAAGTAGTATAAATTGTATAAACAAATATTTCTTGAAAATTAATAATTAAAGCAGAACTTCTTAGTTTTAATAATTCCTCAATTAAATTTTTTATATTCATTTCAATGTTTTTCTATACAATGGACAAACAATAAAAATTAAGTCACGTAATAATTTCCACATAGAATTAGAAATTAAGAATTTTCGGATTTTTTCCTTTACTTGTGCTATAAGACCTTCCTTCGTGACAAATTTCAAGATTCTAGATCAACGGGAAGTACCCTATAGGTTTTGATATTCAGTTTAAAAAAAGTACGTGATTTTTTTTTATCTTTTTATTTTATTGAGATAGAAGTTTGATTTTTTTTACAGGACTATGGGTTAGTATTTGATATTAATTTCGACTTAATAAATATTGGTTTTATTAAAATTTAAGTTCTAAATTCATCTCTTATGACATACAGGTGTGTTTTTGATTCTGTTTCCTGTATACATAATGAAGTGCATTTGACGTTGGAAGTTTGAAGTTGTTGTTTGTGGTGTTTTGATATGTGAGCTTTCATAGCAATAATATAGAGATATGACGTACCTACATGGTTATATTTTGGTGGTTGCATCATTCTGTTACACATATCAGGGCTACTTCAAATTTAGTGCTTCTGGAAAACTCGAATAATTCAGAAACATTTTTAATTAGTTTAGAAAAACATGATTTTTCAACCGTTAGGTAGTACCTTTTTCGATACTATTCGCAATTCAAAACAATTCTAGATGTCAGCACTTCAGACGTCTATGTGGGGTTTAATCGGTCGTATCACAAAGTGAATGCAGATGCCAGTTCAGACGAAATGATGGTTTGATAGTTTTGTAAATTTTTAAGTTTATGAGGTTAGATTTTTATGTCAATTATTGCTTTGCCAATCATTAGAGGTTACAACAGCTGCAGGGAATGACATAATGACATTACGGGAGTTGCCATTTTTTTTCGCTGATCACACATACGACGACTTCGGATTCGAACACCATATGTCAGCCACTTTGTTTTTAATTGCGAATAGACGATAATAACCTCAGCGCCGAGCTTCAGAATAGCCAAGCATGTCCCGAATCCCGATGTCATATTGTTTATATGGCATCTCCATAGCTCCTCTATTTCAAGCGAGGTTCTGATTTGAACCTCGGATAATTGGTAAAAGTATCAATTAGATTTTAATGAACCATTTTCTTGAGAGTAGTTCTTTCAATTATCCACGAGAGGCAGCACTTGTGGTAGGGACAAACATTTTTTATTTCCCATTAGTGTCGTGTCATTAAATTAATTAAATAATTAAGTTATACCACTAAAATGATACGACACTATTGGGGAATAAATAATGTTTATCCCTACCACAAGTGTTGCCTCTCGTGGATAATTGAAAGAATTACTCTCAGGAAGATGGCTCATTTAGGTATTATTAAAAAATAGTAAATTAAAAATAAGAATTGATGCCAGGCTCAAATATTTTGGGAGCTGTTGGTGGTCTTTAAATAAAATGCTTGCAATGCTTGAGGAGAATGACACCCATATAAAATGAACACAGAAAAGTCAGCTAACTTAAGGCAAGTTTAGACAATGCGAGTTCCTGGGCTAGCCAGTAGACAAGTAGCTGTACGTGGAAAGTGGGGAAATAAAATAGTAAGCTTCTCGACTGTTTACACTAAATCAGTAGCTGTACTCTCATTGACCAGTTTCCCGAATTGCTGCAGATCTTCAAAAGTGTGTCTTGGTGTGATAAATCCAATCCACTTAACTGTCTAGCCAGTTACTTACTCTGCGTTCAAACTGAGCGAGTAGGATTCTAACTACTAGCCTAAAATTCGGTGGGGAAAGGCGAGTGGCCAGTAAAATAAAAAAATATTGAAGTAACTCGCATATGCAGTAGGGCGTAGGCTGACCTCCTTGCAGAGACAGTAACTCGGAACGATCTGTTTAAAGCATGACATTAGCTGATATTCTCAACTCGCACACTAGCTCGCAGTGTGCAAACTCGCCTTAAGAACTTGTTTGTTGTATTAATTCGTTGTTAGCACATCCTTTAGTTACACAATGCATTGTGAAGCTTTGCATAATGTAAGTTGCGCTATGTTTTGTTCTGCTAATAAACATATTCCTAGGCAAGTGTAGCAAGTTGGCTGTTACACATTATCTTCTATATATGGATAAATAGAGAATAGCAACCTTTCGTTATCCGTTTAACCGGTAGAGGCAAGCGAGTTTCTCAAATAGATATTATCGCTAGTTTACTTGCATTCATTCATTCATCGTACTCATCTTCTGTTTATTTTATATTACAAAATCGTAGACGCTTTTCATATAAATCAGGGTCGGATTATCTACTTTAAAACGTCTTATATAACTACATTTAGATTAATACGGGCCATAATAAAAAAATAAGCTTATATAACACATGCACGCTTTTAGTGTTTTTTCGTATCAGTTTTGCGGACCTTAAATGACCGTTTATTGACGAGTGACGTCATGATCAATTATGAAACGCTTTTCGATGAATAATGGAAAAACATTTGAAAAACCCGTTATCTAATGAACATTATGTACCTCTTTTCGGTGTTATAAATGAAATATGGTTACTATATGGTAACAAAGTGAATAAATATTTTATCGAGCCCAATGTTTTTATTATGAGATGTACTTCTGTCAGTGACATTAAATTATTCAATTAAAGTCTAAAACTATGCATGTGTTATATAAAGTATAATATGCAACCCGTGTGCTAAATATTTATGCGTCAGGCTCGATGTTTTCAGCACTCGTATTCGGCTCGTGAGCGCTCTCCTACTACTCGTGCTGAAAACATCGCGCCTGACGCATAAAGATGTATTTAGCACACTTGTCACACAATATACTATTAACAGACGCTAATGACCTCTGATGTCGAGCGTCTATAATTCTTAAATCATTCATTCAATATACTATTACATCATTATAGTTAAGATCCTTTGTGTAATAATGGAATGAAATTTCAGAGGTTTTAGGATCTATAATTGAATGTTAAAAAGCTATTTTTATTAAAAATAGCTTTTTGATAAAAGTAACTTTTTTTGACTTGTTTTTTAACATACCTATATGTATAACTTAAAACCACTAAAACTCTAACTATAACATTCATTTATAGATCCTAAAACCTCTGAGATTTCATTCCATAAGTTCACATATTTTTATATACCATTATATCTACATCTAAACTTAACAGTTTTTCAGATATTTGCCGTTTTGTTTAAAACATTACATTTTAAGATAGGGTATTATGTTGTATGTTGTCGAAAAAAAAGGTCATGATCAAAGATATGCAAACTTATCAATACAATTCAATAATATACAGGATGTTCCACTTAAAATAACAAAGTTGTACACAACACCACTTTTCTGGAACACACTGCAAACAAAAATATTTTTAAGTTATACTTTTTAACCGACTTCAAAAAAGGAGGAGGTTCTCAATTTGATGCGTAAGTATTTTTTTTCATGTATATATGTACCAGGTACCTACACTTTTTTATGTATGTACACCGATTTATTCTGCATTTGTGAATCGATTTTGATGATTATTATTTTAATTAATAGGACGTACCTTCGGGATGGTGACTGGTCCCATATGAAATTTACTTAAATTGGTTCAGTAGTTCGACTGATTTTTTTATTTTTCATGTATGCATACCGATTTTATTATATATGTACCTACATTGATTTATTCTGCATTTGTGAACCGATTTTTAATATCATTATTTTATTTAATAGGTAGTTCCACATAAATTTTACTAAAATCGGTTTAGTAGTTTTCTTTTTTTTTAGTTTAGAAATCAAAAATCAAGACAAAAGTCGGTTAATAACAAGCAAACTACGTATTGCAAAGCCACTAAAAAGTAAAGAAGTAAAATCTAAAAAAAACCTCCTTCAAAAAAGCCACTAAAAGACGAAAATAAAAATAATGAAATTTTGAGGTCGGTGCCAATTTAAGTAATTGCTGAAACTTTTTATATATCTACTATTATTATTTTATTAACTTTGCGCTGACCTCAAAATTTTTTTATTTATATTTTCCTTTTTTTAGTGGCTTTTTTTAAGGAACTTTTATGTATTTAAACTTTTTTTTTATCTACCTAAAATCAATATATCGACCGATATTTGAACACCCTGTATGTGCGTAATGATATTATGACTCGTCTGACTGTTAAAACTCGCTAAATAGCTTGTTTTAACATATTGTCACTACTCGGCAGTAATATATCTCATTACGCTATTAGATATACAATCTACTATAACAACATCGTAATTTATAGGTATAGGTACTACAGAAAATAGTATTAAAACAGTAAGTCCGGTTCTGTCAACTGAGCGTAATAAATGCAAGTTTCTTCAATAAATAACTCCTGCAATAATGCAGACTGCAGTTGCAGTTTACTTCATCGTTTACCTTTAATTATATTTGTTGTTGATAATATAGTTTTAAACAGAAGTTTTTCTATACGGCAACACGTACAAATATTACATAATAAATATTTCCAGTTATTTCAACGTTTGTTTTTTTTTTTGTTATGTTCTGAAATAAATTTTTTACATTGGTATGAATGGTGTGCAATATTAGACCAATAAAAGTACTTTTCCGTTTTTTTTCCCGGTGCTGGTAGTCGTTTCAACAAAATCTACATAGTCAATATTTCTACGTTTATTGTGCGGTTATGCAAACATTGGCGATAACAAAATCGTTTGTCCGGACGATATTTTACTTTTTATATTCAAATAGAACTGTGCTTGGACCTTCAAAATGTAATCCACTCAATTTTACGTATAATAAATGAGAGGTCCCCAAACACTTAAAATATATACATTGTATGTTACATGACACATCTATATATTAATACGTGAACACCGAAAGTTCTAGATGGCAGTGTAGCTTAATAGATAGCGTACTTGGTACCAGCCTCTAGACTTGACCGTCGTGGGTTCGAATCCCACCTGCGCTCATGGATGTTCTGTGATGTTATTTAGTTTTAATTTAGTTGTTATTTAATGTAATTTAAGACGCTATAAATGACCTAAGTTGTTGACGCGTATATAATCTACAATAAATAAAAAATAACCGAAAGTTCTGGTACACTCTTTTACTATTTAAAGCCCGACTTCGCTTCGCAGGGGGAGAATTTCTCGCGGGGTGATAATAAATCATTAATTCTTAGCATCTGGGTGAAGCCAGACTGGACATACAAATGAATTCCAATTATATGTGAAACAATTGGTCGAATTTCGACCACACGCCTATACTAGTAAAATTAAATGTCTCTTTGAAAAATTCGTTATACAGAAAATTTGTCAAATTTTAGGAAAACAGCTTTAATTTTTTATAATACGATATTTTAGGGTGGCCATAAATTTTAAAAGTCATGAAATTGTTTTTTTGTTTTTTTTTCTAAGGCCACCAAAAGCCAGGTTATTTGGACCAATTCTTACTATTTGAATGTCAAACATCCTACCAAAATTTGGTTTCGATCTGCTTAGCCGTTTGACCTGTATTGTACTCACAGGCAAACAGATGAACAGACTTTTTCCAAAAATATGTTTTTCTGGACTCCGGGAACCTCAAAATGAAAAAAATATTGTAAAATTGTAAAAAGTGAATTTTGATCTAAATTGATACCATTCCTCATTTGTGAAGCTGGAATTGGAAAATACAACATTTTTCAGTGACATGTAAAAAATACTCTTAAATAGGTACCAAGCTTCCATAGTCCATTCATTTAGATTAATTGCGTTAATAAAAAGACAGATTTCATATATAGTAACAATAATTATAATGAACTGCCATACTACATAAAGGCAATAACATCAAGGTTAGGCAATTTAGAGTTAATATTTAGGATCATATCTTATATAAATCTCGTCCTTATGTCCTCATACGTTGTCACTCCCATGTAATAGCGGTGTTAGTATAGTGTTTCTGATCCTTGCATTGTCCTGGCGACAGCAGCAGCAGCAGCACCGATGCAGCGGTGTTTTTGTCTAATGTTTAATAAATCCGCCACCACAAATCCTTGCGTATGTTTGCCAAGCACACGCGTCGCATGCCGCACGCCTCTAGATCACTGGCTGTAGCATATGGTACCGATATTATACTAGGATCGTTCCGTGAAAAATTATTTCTCTTAAAAGGAGGAGGTTCTCAATTTGAGGCGTATTTTTGAAAATACACCATTTACATCCCTATATACCGTGCGAGTTTTTTCAAAGCCTACATAGACTGTTTCACAATTTAAAATCGTGGTATAGACATTGTTGGTATTTATGCAAGGTACTGGTCTGCCTGGAAACTGCACACTAAATGACGCAGATACTTGCCGACAACTATTTCCACCAGAATACAAATTGTACATAAGAACCTTTTCTTCCACGGTGTACATTTTTTATAGAAAAAATATTAAATAAATCTCTGAACTTATGAAACTTATTATCACAACTCAATAATAATAAATTGTAAATAAAAACATTCGTTTCCATGGTTTCTAACAATATCTTGATAGACGGTATAGAACTTACAGCGCCCATGGTGGCGAAAAGCGAAACATTTGGATGCACTTGAAATATTTTTATAGGTTATGTATGTGAAAAACACGCGAAAGTTATAAAAATACACTTAAATTTTTGTTGTTGTTTTTATATAGGTAGATACCAAGTTTTTTTTAAAATAGAAATACATTACTACTATTCATCAAAAAATGCAATAATTTACTGCGCTGTGACGCTACTAGGCTGTGTGCACGTAGCGAATACGCCATTCTACAATACGGTTCAAAAATAATAGAAAGTGAGTCATGCACTTATATTTCACTATTTTATAAGCGGCACAGTTTTTATGCATGGGACGCGTATGCTTTATTGTTTAACCATTGAAAGAATGTCAGTTCAGAGAGAGAGAAGAGATAGAGTGAGGGGAGAGGAGAAAGGGTATAGGTGAGGAAGAAGGGAGAGATGAGAGAGGTGAGGGAGAGACGCTTAATCTACGATCTCTCTCTCTTTCCCTCTCTCTCCCTTCCTCTCTCTCTCCCTTCCTCTCTCTCTCCCTCCCTCTCCCCCCCTCTCTCTCCCCCTCTCATTTTGGCGTTCTTTTGTTAATCAAACTATATACATTGTTTCACTGCTTTATAGCCGGATTAGAATGACACAGTGACGCCATCAGCCCATTGGCGGCAAAGCATCGCTTTTACTTAACAACGTACTGTCTGATTGACAAAGTTACCCTCTCTACTGCTCTCTAATGGTTTTTGTCATAGACGGCGTGTTGAGTTCAAGTAGGCGGAGACCGGAAAAATAGCCGTTGTCGAGTGATGACGTCTCGGTGTCATTCTTATAGTATTATGTCTACACCTTAGACAGGAATCTAGAAACGAAGTACAAGTGAGTGGAGTGGTTGCTGTTCCGGTCTCCACCCATACTCAAGGGCGGAGACCGGAACAATAGCTGTTGTCGAGTGACGACGTCTCGGTGTCATTCTTATAGTATTTCTACTATACCACTCCATTTAATCTTGCTATATATAGTGGCTATGCATTATTTGCTCTCTATTATTTCCAAATCGTACTTTCTGAAGAAATTTGAACTACTCTAGTATGATCCTGCGGCAGCTGGAGTATAGGTTAACGTTGGAGGGTTACGGAAGGCCATAAGGACGACAGTAATATGGGGCATTACAATACTTATTTGCTGTTTTCGTGTTATCACCCCAACAACTTATAGCTTTGTATAGAAAGTGTAGTGTTGGACCTGGAGACTAGATGATGCTATAACGCGGCTTGCGGCTTACTTTGTGGCATACTCTTATCCACATACACACACATAAACACACGGGTATATGTACAAATGGGCTATTGACTAGATGCAAAACTATCTTGTTATCTTGCATTGAAATCACATAAAAATACGTAGGTCCATCGAGGCTGTAAAAATACAATAATGACGGTTTACTTGCGTAACGTTACGTTAATTTTATGTAAACCTTACAACTCAATAATTTTACTTTTTAAAATGTTGCTTATTCGCACTTTTAAGTCAGAGCTGCATGTATTTAAAATTCTATAGTACTTATTTGATTCAAGTCATTCATGTTCTAAAAAAATAAGAAAAAACTACTGAATCGATTTAAGTAAAAATTATATGAAACCACCTCGATATCTTCCTGAACACAACGGAATCGAAATTATTCAAATCGGTTAACCCGTTGAGATGTTAAGGCTGAACGAGCATGAAAAAAATGACATTTGATTACTAGAAAAAAATTACTGAACCGATTTAATAAAAATTTATACTATATAGATTCCGGCATCTTTTTGTACACAACGGAGTCGAAATTACTCAAATCGGTTAACCGCTCGAGAAGTTAATGTTGAACGAACTTGACAAAAACGACATTTGATTACTAAAAAACAAAACTACTGAACCGATTTAATAAATAGTCATGACTATTCCGGCATCTTCTTGAACACAACAGAGTCGAAATTATTCAAATAAGTATAATTATTAATATACGTGTCGAATTGATAACCTCCTTTTTTTGAAGTCGGTTAAAAAGAGGTTGCAAGTTGGATATGCCATAGTTATGTATCGAATTAAAAGTATGTATGTTGTTCAAAATGTGAATATAAGATAGTTGGTCCAATATCGATTGTAATGTTCACAGAGCGCGGAAACAGTCACCCTTATACCTCTCTACATCTATCTAGATGTATATCAGATCTTATACATCGACAGTCCTTAAAGATGTCATCATATCACAAATGATTGTTATTATTCTGCTGATTTATTTGACAGTCCATTCGACTGTTCGATTATATCGTCTGTATATAAAAACGAATAAAATAATTCCGACTTCTTTTTTTAATCTATTCCTTCTTATATTTTCCAGATATTTTCTTTATAGCTTTGTATTTTATTCTTGCAAAACTAACGCTTGAATTTTTATTGAAAAATTTAAATATTTTTTTGCATTGTATTTTTATTGGTCACTAGCGGTCCCGCCCGGCTTTGGCCGGGTGCTAAGAATTTATGAACCTACAGAAACCTTCTCCGGCGTGCGCACAACAACTCACCAAAGTTTCATCGCAGTTGAATGAATGGTATAGGAACGCATACGGGACAAAGAAACAAATAAACATTCATTTTTATATTATATGAAATTTTATTTTTTTTATTAAAACTATCCTATCCATAGACTTAGCAGTACAATAGACACAGTATACCATAGATAAGAGAGATACAGTATACTGTATTATTTTACAATGAAACCAATGAAGACGTTTTATGCGGTATGCGGGGAGTATGCGGTCACTGCGGTGTCGAAATTTAGAGATTGGAGGTTTATACATAACTGATGCTACGACATTTCAACCAGTTTGGCTTTAGTCCCACAACGTAGAACTGCACACGATACCATTTTCATATAAAAATATTCACTTTTAACGCAAAAAAAACTCTATTAACACCACGACGTTTACAAAACCAAAGTTGCCGATAGATCGAACATATTGCAGTGAGACAGATATCACCTAGTTGACTTCCTACACTGGTTGCCCACAACGTCTCTATATAACTAAAAACTCTTCGATCCCATCATTAAAGAGAACAGTGTGGTGTAACGGTTAGCGTAGCGGCCTTTGGATCACACTGTCGGGGGTTCGAATCCCACCTCCGCTCATTGGTGTTTTGTAATGTCATTTAGTTTTAAGTTAGTTGTTATTTAATGTAATTAAGACGCTAATGACCTAAGTTGTCGACGCGTCTATATCTAATCTACAATAAATAAAATAAACCCACCATTAAATCGTATAAGTAATTTGTTTATACGACTGAATTTCATTGTAAAGCCGCGAAAATAGAAAAGATCGGGTTCGGTTCCCGGCTGTGACATAGATCGTAAAATGATTTTTTCGTTCCAAAAAATGCAAGTTTTGATTATGATATGGTCTGGTTGGCTGCTTATCTAATTCCCTTCGTTATTATTATATCGCATGTTGCGTAATTTAGGGTTAAAGAATAAATTGCACAATTCACAGTTAGATATTGTTTGATTATTAATTTTGTATAGAAAAAACGTTGGAATTATTTTAAATAATAAAATTATATTGTGTTGCAAAATTACCGTCAGTTGCAAAAGTGTAATAATATGTGTTACCGGTCAACATTGGTAACTGAAGTAATAAGTAATTTATGATAAAATATTAATGTTACTATTTCTGAGATACTTTCAGCCATTCTTATAATCTTTGCCTGTGTCTTACAGCAATTTTATTTATCATAAGTCAAATTCATTAAATAGATTTTTAAAGAAACGAAAATAAGTGTGTTTTGATATAAGTATTTCACCTTAAATAAATATGTAAGTAAGAAATAATCTAAATATTAATACAAATTAATGCTTAAGTTTGCATTAGTGTTTTTTGAAGTTGCGATACTTGGATCGTGCGAACAGTTACTCTAAATATTAATATTTTTTTAGAATATCCCACTTGGAAATTTTTCTTATTTATAAACTTTTTCTATTTTCTATAATTTGTAGAATTTTGTTCAGGAATTTTCAGCTATGTATGGTAAACGCCTACACTCGATCCGCAATATCGTCCTCACATAAAGACAGCTACGAAGCCAAATTCCGGAACTTTTATATAGTTCTTTCTTGATTACAGTAAATTGAGAGGCGCATTTTAAAACAAAACATTTTTTTTAAATCATTTAATGTTAACAGAAAATCTCATTAAAGAGTTCTTAATTTCGTTTTCATTTTAGTATTACAGTTTTTATTTATTTTTTATAAAATGTTTTTTATTTTGCCTGTTAGATCGTTTGATGATACGAGTTGTTTCAACAGATGTCCAGATTTTCAATTCAATAATATCAATTTTCATTTATTTGTCATACCCTTGTCAGTCATTGAGCTCAACTCAACTTTTTTCTCGTAAAAATGGGGTGCATGTGTTTGAAGCCTTAAAGCTATTGGTAAAACTGATTTAGGACACATAAGTAAAAGTCGGCGACGGAGAATCAAAGAAGAGTAGTATAGTACAATAGAGAATGAAGGAGGGCGCGGGAAAAGAGAGGTCACACAATATGTATTAGTCATAGGAGTCGATATGTATCGGCATATATATAAGGAACAGAAAATACGAGATAACCACCCCAATTCGTTGCCGCCCTTTGCTCCCTTCGTACTCCTCCGAGTACTTACATACGGTTGGTGCGATCTAGAACTACCTTCTGGTCAACACAAACAGACATAATGTAACACTTTCTTAATGCCAAGAAAAATTAATTGTTATTCAAAGGTGTTTGTATACTAATTTAAAGAAAAATTAATATATTTATTTCTTCTTAACATAAATAATGGATTCCGGCGAACCATCCGGCCCGACGCAAACCAGTGGACCGTTGCGACACATGTGCGCAAACACCTAAAAAGTTACGACGTTGCAAATTCCTAAAAACAGTGTTTTATTTTTTAACAAAATGTATAACAGAATTACTCTTTTCTACTTCTGAACTATTACGTGACTATCATTACTCTGCTTGTAACTCTCATTATTCACCGAGGTGGGACCGTAGGAACTTGCGGTCATATCATTTGAGTGATATTTTTGTTATTAGTAACTTTTTTTTTAAATTATACGAGTTCTTGTTTGGAATTCAAGTGCTATTTTTTAACCTTCATTGGCTAAATGGAAGGAATTATTCAACATCTTGTTTAAATGGCCGCAATTCTATCATTCCCCCCAAAATATCAGATTTAGGTACCTATGTCAAAAAAAAAAAAATGCAAATCGACTGATACTGCCATCTATTTTTGACGTGTCATATCCATGTAATTTGGCTTTGTGAATAAAACTTAATGTTAATGATAATTGAGGGAAGTTGAGAGTCTTGTCTTGCTCGAGTGTGACTTGATATATTTCTGAACCATGCTAAGTGATACACACATATTATAGACTGAATATAGACGGGAAAGCAAAGCTTCTCTTCTCTTTAAATAACGGGAACAAATCAGCCATAAAGCAAACACTGCTAGCATCTGAATTGTTTTTGTATGAAAATACGCATTAGGGTTTTGTTTTTTTTATTGATCAATTTGTTTATACAGTACTAAAATGTATGTTATATAAATATAACATAATATATACATTCAGTCATACATATAATGTTATGTTTAATAGAGATAAATACCTACATTATTTAGTTTATGTCGACTTCATCAAACTTACTTAGTTTTAAAACAGTTCAACTCATTTATTGTTTATAAAGTTATTATTATCATCTTGATAGTTCTTATTTTACAAGGTATACCCAAGTTTAAAGACATTTTCAAACACACGGAATGCATTTTTGGATATCTTTAAAAATTTAGAAGCAATCAAATATATCACTATACATCTAGTTTTAGTGAAAACCACACGTTTTTTCTAAACCGAACGAAAAAAAATCTATCTAGAAATTTGAAAGATTAGCTGCTGGTTGTTTGTATTTAGCGTTTTTAATTTTAATATGCATAGGTAGTTTTATTGTCATCAAAATTCATCTTGCTATTTTACTACAAATGAAAAATGTCGATATAGAATTTTTGAAGAATATATTTTTGGAATAAAGTTAATTATTTATATATCATTGAACCATGTTCTGCAAAGTGCCAAGCCATATCCCCCTATATTATTAAACGAGTAAATCTTGTATATATGTATCTATGTATATATGTATATATATAAATATTTTCTCGAAAACGGCTCTAACGATTTTGATCAAATTTACCGAAAAGGGGTTTCGGGGGGCAAAAAATCGATTTAGCTAGGTCTCATCCCTGGAAAAATTCGTTTTCCTATCGATTTTATCATTTTTAAAAACGGTTTTTTGACCTGTCAAAACATTGTAATATCGTGAGTAGGCTTTGGAGAAAACAAACTACTTTCATTATTTATATGTCAAAATACTCTGACAGAATTTTTAACTTAATAAAATAATCCGTCAACTATTTGTATAGTAAAAAATAACAGAAATAAAAACTAAACATAATTATGTAAGTAGTTTTAACTAATATTTAAATAAATAGGTACCTAAGTATGTTATTTTTATATTACCTATATAAAATATGTATAATATAGTATGACGTATAATCTTACCTAGACTTTTTTTTCTCAAAAACGAATAACGATTTTGATGAAATTTACAGAATGGGGATTTTTCGGGGCGAGAAATCAATCTAGGTAGGAATCTTGGTCCCAGAGGGGAGCAATTAAAAAAAAGGGTTTTTTTTATTTATAACTCGGTCAATTGTCAGATCGATTCGAAGCCTATTTCTACATAGATTTTGTATAATATATCACAAGGGTTAAAACTGTAAATGAACACTAATATAAGAATTAGTGTCTTGCACAATATGTAAATAATGACAAACAGTCGGCCCGAAGGGCCGCACTTCTGGCACCGCGAGTCTGTATAAAAACACATCGATTTTTGAAAACTATTGTTAAGATACATACAAAAAAGTTTTGTTTAAAAATTTGCACTTCTAGCGACGCAGGCATGCAGTATATCAAAACACATCGATTTTTAAAAACTATGGTGAAGATGCATGCAAAAAAGTTTTGCGCTGCAGGTTTATAGTCTGACGTTTGTTATTAAAAGATATAATATGAATTCTATTTCTTCGAAAATCGATTTTTGTGATTTTTTCAGTATAGGTACCTTCTATGCAAAAAAATATTTGAAATTTACTGGAAGTTGCTAAGATGACATCACAGAGAAAAAGTACTTCGATAAAGTTGACATTTGGTATCAATGTTTAAAAATGGATTATTGAAACGGCAACGGGCAAGCAGAATTTCATCTGATTCGAACATTTTTACAAGATAATCAATCTATGAAAATCGGTTTTTGCGAGTTCTTCAGTCAACAAAACAATAACGGCGGTAGATTTGAAAATGGCGACCTAAGTAATATTTACAGGAAAAATGCTTGATTCAAGTTGATACTTAGTTTTTACGCTTAAAAATACACATAGGTATTTAAAATATTTAACAGAAACAATTATTTAAATTATGTTTCAGAAATAAATTCGTTTCGGAATAATATTCTGAGAAAATAATATCTCACAGCATACAAGTACTATTTTTTTTGAACTCATCCGAGCAAAGCTCGGCACCCAGATATTGCTTTTATATGCAAACATCATGATATGTCAATAAAGATGTATATAAAATAATAATAAATGAAATTGAAATTGTGTTTTTATAAAAAGTCATTAATTAATGAAGTTGCTAATTAAAATTTTAATTACATTAACCTAATTTGAAATGAGTCTGTGTATATGATATCAATTAAAATACATTTTGTTCAATCTAATTTTTAATATTAAGGTATGTAGTGAATTTTTTGTCGCCACAAACTTTTAATATTATTTTTCTTCTAAATCGATTCAATGTTTTCTTATCGCGCAGTTAAAAATAAGGAAAACTCTTTTCACTTTGAAAGTTAAAAAGCTAACGTAAAAGAAAAAAAAACTGGTTTATTTTACGTGCTCGAAGTTTGTATAAAACAATTGTAATAAGATTTCTAATTACAAGACAGAAGCATGTTGAGTTAGTTTTGTATCGGTTAAGTAGGAAAGTCACGTATACCAACTGTAAAATGGGTTTTCTTTTTGTGTTGTGAATGAGAAAAGAAAAACACTAATACGCATTCACACGTTATCACTGTAGCTGCTGGTACCTCCGTTTAACAGTTTCGTGCTTTTTTCTATAATACAGGCTGAAGTTCCTTTGCTATTGACTATTGAGAATCCAATACCGACTTCGTATGGACTGCATACAAGCTTCTCTTAAAATGTGCAAACCATACTTTCATAAGTTTTGTATTAGTTTGTTTTTTATAATTAAACTAATAAAAATGGCACAAATTGACGCCCAACGTGGCGCCAATCTCTTAATAAAAAATTAAATGCATCTAAATTGTTGAAATGTAACATATTGTGAAAAAAAACCGTGACCAATATGCTATGCAGTCTTTTTAATTGATTCACAGCTTCACACAGAAGTGCTACACACATACATACGTAGTTTTTATATATAAACACGATTCTATCTTTTTTATATTAACAAACTAATAAAAATGTTACAAATTGGCGCCCAACGTGGGGCCAATTTCTTAATAAAAAATTAAATGCATACTTATCTAGTGCTAAAGTGATGATATATTATGTAGCATATTGTGATAACCTTACGCAATTGTTTTAGGTACGTAAACACACGTAAGTGTTACAAAATACTACTTATGAAATAAAATACTACTTTATGAAAAAAAAATACTACCGCTATGCTATCAATGAATGTTGGAATTTCATGAGATTTATATTTTTGAAGATTAAGACGTTTTTGTGTGTGTTTTAAAGACCACCAACAGCTAAGGTTATTTGGGTCTAGCACCAATTCATATTTTCAATTCATTATTTTTTTTTATAATAAATTGAAAATCTAATTGACACTTTTACCGGCTCTCGGGCTAGAACCCGGGAACTGGGGACTTGTAATAGAGGAACCACTGCAACGCCATGTAAACAACAGCACCGCTACACGCTCGGCTATTCTCAAGCCAAGAAGTTTAATTATAAACTTGATTTGAAATTATATTCGTGTAGAATAAAGATTAAAACAGGGTGGTCCTAGATTAGCCGAAAAGGTGCACCACATCCTATAAGGATTTTTGTAGTTCTCCTTTTTACTGGATCTGGTCAGCAAATAGTCTGAATCTTCTCATGAGGTCCAGAAGATTGGCCACTAGATTATCCTGTGGAATACTAAATTCCGTCCTCATCTCTGTCCTTCTATAGGTTAGTGCCTCACATTCGAACACGATATGGATGACTGTTTCATCTTCCATTTCGCAAAATCTACAAAGTGTTGATTCCTGATATTCGTGTAAATTAGGCTTTATAAAATACTTTTCCTTTCCTCACTACTACATAATAATATAACTATGTTTTCCATCCTCCCTAGATAGTAGACTCAGTGTGTAGTGTTGTATTATGGGACACATGGTGGGACATAGCAGTGGCAGCAGCAGTGGTACATTGCATACATACCTAGGTAGGTATATTACATACCAGTCTTCTACGTGTTTTGCTTTCCGTGTTTATTATTTTTGTTTACGTTTTTCTTCTTTCTCAACGAGGGTTGCCACCCGTCCCGAATTTACTGGGACAGTCGCGATTTTAAGAGCATATAGTACCGTGAATTATTAATGGATCATGTCGTGACGATTTTTAAAAAGTTTAACTTCAAAAGTTACTCAATTTTATTTTTTCAAATAGTATAAAAGCCCGCACGACGCGACAAACGCTGCTTCCAAATACACTACATGTTTTTAAATACAACGCTTCGGAAAGCATCGCTTATTGCTTCGTGCACTGTCGATCGCATCTCGATGTGACAATCAAGTGTACAGAACTGTCGCCTTGTGAGAATCAGCCTTAAATTAATAGTAACGGAGTCTGTGTCTGTAATGTTTTCTTGAATGTTTTCTTTGTATTCTGTGTGATACTTAGACGAGAAAACGTGTTTACATTTTTTTTCTCTCGAGAACGAATTAGGGTCAGTTTCGATTACTTTAATTTATGGATCAGTTCCGACCACGTCTGTTGTGAATATGTCGACACGTGTTAACACGACATGTCAGCGTAGTCTGAATTCCACTTAAATAAATACGCGAGACATAGTCACCTGATGTTTTTATTGATATTATTATAGTTTGAACATTATTGTTTCTGAAAAGTTATTGTTTCTCTGGAGAAACAATAACTTTTCAGAGATATGTTTCCTGATAAACAAACATCGTGTAATAATACTACTTGGCTAGTAGAGACGTAAGATTTACGAAAAAGAAAAAAGAGAACGTTTCTGGAAGTTAAGAAATCAATACACAGAGAAATAAATAACATCAGCCCGAAGTTCTTAGTTGCTGTTATGGAAGAACTTCAATATTTTGTACATAGCGAACATCATTTGACAAGTTAGCAATTTTTTTTTGACGCTCGTTCTAGAGATTTTTGTAAAATATTTTGAAACTAGTTAGCAATTAGGGTGTAAATAAATATACTATAGTCAACAAGTCAACTTCGGGACCTCTAGCGTTGGGGTGCTCTAAAAGGTGTAAAGAGAACTAGTGTTTTCTAAAAAGCTGACATTTGGTACAGGGTTAATTTACTGAATATAATTTATGAAAAAACGGTCAGATCTGGCCTAGTCAGCAATCGGTAGAAGTTTGGAACTTTGAAAAAAATAGCTTTTTTTTTAATTTTATGAAATCTGTATTTGAGGTAATAATTTCAATTACTAATTAATATTTAATCAGATGAATAGATTTGGTAGATCCTGTATAAATGTACTTCTATATAGGGAATGAAAATCCGTTGTTCACTGTGTGTGTTTCCCGGTTTGGATGTTTCTCGTTCTTATATAAAAACAGCTAGATGTACGCCACGCCGGTGGCTCGACGGACACGAATATCCGAACAATGAAACAAGACGCTAATTTGGAAATATGTCTTGTCTTTGGGGCCAACTGCGGTCTCCAATAGAGCGGAAGGTTGGCTGCAATGTGGTGTGGCCAAGTTGCGGTCGGGATCAACATAACTGTACGATTAATGGTACCAGATCGACTGGTTCTGCGATCTTGTTGCCTTATTCCCACCAGACTGACATTGGGAGTTGTGCGTCGAAAAATTAGTTTTTTATTGTAAAAAATATTGTTGAAGATGATACGGGTCGTAGACTATTATTCAGCTAAAGATATATGATATGTTTAGATGTACCATGAAGAAATTGGTTGAATTATTACAAAATAATAAGAATTCATAGCTGAACAAAATATTTTTGAAATAGGAAATTTCTCGAGAAATGTCGGTGAGAAATATTTTTGTATATTTGTCTATACATGACATATATATATGGGCATTGGGCATGGCACATGCACTAAGCGTTGGGCAATTGACGAACTCAAAACTATTTTTGAAGCTATGCTTCTATAGGCGCGTTAGACGATTTCTGGGAGGGGAAAAACTTATGGATTCGCGTCACTGTCACGCTCATGTTATTAAAAGTATATCTATAGCTATGGCCAGCGGTGAAAGTAATATACTAGCGGCCATATGCACTTTTGTAAAAATTATCCGATCTTTTTGAAAATTGATATTTAAGAGTTTTATAGGACACAAAAAAATAAAATTACATTAGATTTCAAAATGGCGCTCAAATAATAACTTTTCAATTGTATTGTCTATAACTTTGATAAATTTGGATTTATATACAATGCGTAAAAAGCATAGCTTCTGTCGGGTGTCCCATGACACCTTTTGACTTTTTTTTTGACGTGAATAACGTCTTATACTGGGGTAGAATTTGAGAAATATTAGATTTAACGAAAATAGTCAGCATGTTAAGGTCTCAAACACAATAAGCAAGGTGGCCATGTGGAAAAATACGAGTTTACCGACAGGTATGCAAACGCCAAGCACAGGTACGAACCCAGAAGGTTTTTAATATCTATTTATTTTAAATAATGAAAACATAAGTATTGGATAACAATTTAAAATATAAAAAAATAAAATTACAATTACTTTATTAATTATATTTTACAAACGTTTGATTTTATAAGATAAATAAAAGAGAGTGTATTAATATAATTATTTGTGTTTAACGGGATTCACGTCATCTGTCTGTACCCGTGATACATACATACCCATTTTTTTTCTTCTTAATTTTGTCTGATGGATCAGAACCACGACGTTATAGTTCAATTCAAGCAATTAGCCTATAAAACACAATTCCACATTGCTGATTTAATTGTGAACACTAAACAATGTGTTATTGAGGCCTGCGGGTAAAACAATATATTTTTACTAAACACAGTGCAGTTAACGTGTAGAAAACAGACAATAGTGGAAACATTTTGTAGTTTAGTAGCCCCATCGGAGGTATATCTCATCAAACGACCATGTGCCAATGTTTAACCAGTGAACCGACAAACTTAATTGGCACGGTACATCACTAGTACAAACCAACTTTAATTTTGACGTGAAGGATGTCTAATGTCTCATACTGGGGTAGCATTTCAGAAATACTAGATGTTACGGAAATAGAAGGGAGTAGGTGTTTGTCATGTGAAATCAAACACAACCTGTATAGCTATGTTAAGGACTATGTAGAGGTAAGCCAGCTGTGGCTGTGTGTTAAAATAAAAGTCTGCCGACAGGTGCAAACGTCAAGCCCAGGTTCGAATCCCGTAAGCTTTTTATGTTTTTTTTTTTTAATATTGAAAATATAATGGTATTCGATAACAATTTAAAATATAAAACAATAAAATTACAATTGTTTTATTTATTACATTTTACGAAGATTTGATTTTATAAGATAAATAAAAGTGGATATAATAGTACAATTATTTTTTTTAACGATATTCACTTCAACTGTTTGTACCCGCGATACAGACACCAATTTTTTTTAATATTTGATTCGACTTAAACACAAGATAGTTCTGAACGAGATAGAACCATAGCCATTGGTGTAAGTACAACTCAGTTGTTTTATTTCATCGCTCGCTTTGTACGTATAGCAATTTGTTTGTTTGTTTAAAGTATTTACCTTTGTTTTAATTTCTGGTTTTGTTTTATTTTTTTCACTGACAAACAAAACACTGTCCCCTCTCGATTTTTTTTAAATTCATTTTTGAAAGAACGGATAGACGTGTTTTCGTTTTTTCCCTCCAAAAGTCCAAAGTACTCAATATTTTAAATACGTAGGCAAGTTTATTTTTGCCATACCCACCATAAAATAGCTGCTTTACATGCATGTATGTATGCATGTAAAGTGACTTTTGACAGGCACGTGTGCGGGAACGTTTCTTTCCCACAGATAGTGTGCTCGTTTTAACATAATTTTTATTTATTTATTGTAGATTATAGACGCGTCGACATCTCAGGTCATTAGCGTCTTTCAACTATACTAAATAACAACTTTCTTAAAACTAACAGCTAACATCACAAAACATTCATGAGCGCAGGTGGGATTCGAACCCACGACAGTCTAGTCTAGAGGCTGCGGTACCAAATACGCTATCCACTAGGCTACACTGCCCTCGTTTTAAAATAATCTCACTTACTCGTCAGTAATATACCTCATTACGCAACTAGATATACAATCTGCTATAATATAATATGAAATGACTACTTAAATTTCATCTATTGTACTACACATTAATTAATAAGTTCAAAGTTTATCAGTCATGTGTTTTTTTAAATTGATCGTCACGCGGAAGCATAGTGCGTGATACAGGAATCAGTTCAGTGATGAGCCTGCGCTTTAAACAGTCACGCACGTCCATTAGTGTAATGACAAGATGCGGTTTGAAATATTGAATGTAATGAGCTTGTATACTGTGTATATGGCATGGATTTACTACAGCCACCGTTCTGTTTTATTGCCTATGCCTTCTTCCTCCCTTACTCCAACCCTTCCAACACAGTCCTCATTCCTCCTATTATACAGGCTGGCGATTTTTTCCATGCTCACCATTGGTAACTTGGGAACGGTTACTGGAGTTGACCCACTACATATTGATAGTAGCTGTTTTTTTACGGTGTATAATAAATGTCCATTTTTGGTAGGAATTTTTGAAGCGTTTATATTTTTTTTTATTATTATTATAGTAGGTTCATTAAGAACTCAGACATTCATAACTTAAATACTAGATCAAAATCTGAACTCAGAGCTCCTTTTAACCGTTTAACCATTTCATTAAAATCTCCAAATAGTCTCGGTATAACTGTCTTTAATAAACTTCCCCAAAACATTAAAAAATCCGATAAACTGTCTAAGTTTAAAAAATACTTGAAAGAATTCCTACTTACAACCGCTTTTTATAAATTGGATGACTTTTTAAGTTATGGATGATTGAGTCCTTGATGGACCTACTAAAAATGACGATTGTACCCACTATTCTGGCACCACAAATAAATATTATTATTATTATTAATTGTTTTCTGAAAACACAATTTTTAGTTTTTTCGTGATAAACCAGGAACCAACCAAAATATCCTAGATTTCTTTTTAGATTCTCAATCGTCATGAAAAAGTGCAACTTTTCTCTAATTTAACCGACCTTGTATCTTCAACCGTTCCCAAGATACCAATGGTGAGCATCGAAAAAATAACAGTCCCCTGTATACCTATTACATTTTGCATGTCTCTTTCTTTTAACGCTGTATGTGGTAAATGTTATTACGTATAAATATTATGTGGCCAATCTACGGAAAGCTTTAATCTAATTATGTCATACAGTTTAGAATACGATATTTTTCAAGTTGAAAAATGCGACTTTTTGAAGTGAAACTGCTTAGGCGGCACTGCCTCGACGATTTGAACGGTAAAATGTTGATTCCATAGATCTAATAATCCCTCCATAATGTTGCAACTATACCCATGCCAAAACCATGTTCTCGAGTGTGCCGTAACACTTGCCTTTTTTTCTCACCTTTACGACAAACTCGTTATTGCCAATTATCTATTTGTTGAAATCTTACCACTTGGGCTAATTTTTCAACTAGTGGGAGTACAGATGGTGCTTTTGCCTCAATAAGAATGCCTTAGTAGCTTCTAAATCTACTGTTTTATTGACACAATTTTTTTCGTCAAATGTGAGATTGGTAAAATGATAAAATCAATCGATTTAAAACCCCTTATATCCACACCATATTATTCACATAACAATTAGAGGTGAAAATAATAAATATCTCAGACAGCTATGCTGCCATGATTTTTGAGCTATATCTAAGAAAAAATCAAATGACCACTGTCGGGATTCGAACCCGAAACCCCCAGTTTCCGGCTAGGTGAGTTACCGATTTCTCCACAGTGCTCGAGAGTGGAAACCGATCTCTTCTTATATATAGCAATTTCACGTTGAAAACACACTATACATGCGAGAGTCGACTATTTAAATAAACTGCAAGTCTTTGCAGTTTATTTAAATAGTCGACTCATGGTTTCCGGACTTGTATAGGCCGTGGTCTGGTGGTATTTCTACCTGACGTTTCGTCTACAACTGCGGTAGACATTCTCAAAGGCGATGTGGCAGCGGTCGAAGTGTCCTCCTTGGCAGCTCACAGGTCAGTGTGTCAGTGACTGGTGTCCTCCCTTCTTTTATGCTTTTTTATCCTGGTACTAAGCATAAAAGGAGGGAGGACACCAGTCACTGACACACTGACCTGTGAGCCGCCAAGGAGGACACTTCGACCGCTGCCACATCGCCTTTGAGAATGTCTACCGCAGTTGTAGACGAAACGTCAGGTAGAAATACCAACGGACCACGACCTACAGGCCCGGAAACCATGAAGATTTGGAATTATCAGGGTCGGTTGTTATTCCACTCATCGCAATAGATACAGGGAAAAAAAAATTAAAGAATACGTAAATGTAAGGCTGCAGCTTTTGTGATGCAGGGATTCAAAATATTAACGACACCTTTTATGAACATGAATTATGTCAGTCTGTCACAATATGTGTCTATATTCTATAATATCATTATCTAGTGAGTATTGTGCTGGTGACAATGACGGCAATGACAGAACAATATTGCAATGGTAAATAATAATTATATAATGGGATGGACCATATAAATGGACGCATGCAAGCTATTAAGTCAGTAACGGCGGTCAGTCGTATTTGAATTGGGGGCGTCAACACAATATATAGGTGAATATTAACGGCTAATAGCTATGAGCAATAACTGTCTAGATCTATCTAGGCTAGAGTTATTATATGAAATGACCCTTTGATAGGAATAAATACATTGTATGCTATTATACACCTCTATTAATTCACTGTTGTAATTATACAGCGATGTGCAAAAGAATATAATTTTAACTAGAGAAATTATTCATGTCCAAAATTCAATACATTCATATAATATACAGTGTGTAAACGGTGGACCCGAACATATAGGGAAAATACAATGAGTTTTTTTCATGGATCAATGAGACCTGTAAGGCAAAAAAACCAAACTATCCCTGTTCTGTATCGCATTTCCTATAGGTAACCATGTGAAATGTTTGTTTTCGCTTAAATTTGACAGAAAAATTCTTTCAATATTGTATTAAAGTAATAACCAATTATGAACACTTATTCATTATTACACTTAAAATGATTACAAGTCTATATTTTATAACAGGTTGATTTACTGTAGATATAACTGTCTGAAAGGACAACAGTTTGAGCATTTATTTTAATGTATTATTGTATTATTGATTGTAGTTTGTATTTTTTGAATTACTTATTTTCAATTATATTAAAGTTACGTTTTTGTTTGTATGCATTATTAGCGTATTTGCCATAATATGGCACATACACTATTAGCGTCGGTCGGATGGCGGGACCTAGGGGTCGGACCAAAATTTCTCGACGTTTCATAACCTTCTGAACAGTTTGCCATCATTTTTAAAAATGTTTATGTATATTATATATATATATATGTATGTGTATGTATGTGTGTGTGTGTGTGTGTGTGTGTGTGTGTGTACACGATAACTCTCGACAGACTTAATCGATTTAAACGAAATTTGGTACACACATTGGAACCCATTACCGCACGAAGCCTATTTAAAATGGGTCTGATCGGACCATTTTAAGGGTAGTTGTTAGGGGTTGAAAAAAGTTTTTGGGCCCAAAAATACCGAAAAAATTCTCAGAATCGTTTCAAAATTGAAATTTAACCCTTTAATGACGATTAAAATGTGCTGCTAAAATTTTAATAAAACCGGCCCGACAGGACCGGACTTACAAGTTTTATGAAAACACTGGTTTGCGGATAGTGATTTACTTACTGAAGGGTGAATTTAATTTGGTACAGAGATTGCATTGATAATATTATTGAAATTAAGAAAAAAAATATTATTTTAAGGGATGTATTAAGGGGTTAAATTTTTTATTTTGTCCAAAAACAAACTTAAGTTTACATAATAAAGCCACAAGACCTGCATTAGCAAATACACTATATTGTCGGCAGGGTTTGGCACTGCGACCCGAGTCTTTAATTTAAGTCACATAACAGTTCATAAAATATGTAAATAAGGGACTGAATGCGTTACTATAACAACCCGCCACTAATAATATGTAGTAATGGTCATTAGTATTGCATTACAAGGTAAGAAACTTGGCGTTTGCAACCAGTGTGAAGTTTGCTGCCCGAGATACGAGGGCATGCAACCATACGTGTTGCAAACGCCAAGTTTCATACCGAGTAATTGCATATTATTTTTCACAACAACTCTATTTACTATTCGATTTGAGGTAGATACTTACTACCTATCATTTGGACGTGCAAAAAAGACGCAAAATATTAGATCTGTCAGATTTATGTGGGGTTATGTCTGCCATTTTGATGTTTATGAATATTATATGCGGATTCAATATCGCTCTATCTTCGTTCTTAATTTGACGTTTTTGAAAATTATATGCGGGTCCCATCTCCCTCTTAACAACGTTAAAAAACAGAGAGAACCGACCTGAAAATTTTCATCCCTAAGAGTAAAAACGCTCAGTTTCAACCCGCCATTGTCGAGCGTCTATAATTTATAATTAATTCATTCATTCAACCCACTAAATAGGTATACCTACCGAAAATCGAATTTTCAATAGCAGCGTTGTGAAAAGATATCTCTGATCCATTAAAAAAACCTAGAAAACCCGACACAGAACAGGGAAAAAATTTGCTTTTTTAGGTTTACAGGTCTCATTGATCCATAAAAAAAATTCCAATGTATTTTCCCTATGATCGGGTCTACCATTTACACACGGTATACAGACAACTAATTAAGTTTACTCTATTACAAAATATCGTCGTCAGTAATTTGTATTTATTTGATTTAGGGTTGTCACATGCATTCTTCCCACTTAGGGTGTCCATCCCACAGACAACAGCGGGGGTTTCAATAAAGGGTTATATTGTGGGTATATGCGGCACTGAACGTGGGAATGAGTTAATTGAATTTCTTTATTAACGTTTATTTCTGCGTTTGAGGGATTATACTTTATATACACACTGGACATAATATGCGGATTGAGTTTATTTCAAACACAATGCCTAAGAGACAGTTAATGGACCCTTTTAAAAATGTTGTTATTTCCATTCAACGTATATATAACGAAGTTTCTGTGTTTCAAATCGATATAGTAGCCCTAGCAGAGAGCGTGGGTTCGAACCTCACACCTGACACCATGCTTGTTTAGTATAGAAATCGGTAGAAATAACACTGTTAATATTTTTTTTTAAAAATGGTACTTATATTATATTATATTATATTATATTATATTATATTATATTATATTATATTATATTATATTATATTATATTATATTATATTTTGTAATAAAAATATTCAAATAGACACAATTGGTAATGATAATATTTTATATTATGAAAAGAATGCATTTCAATATAACTTATGTAACCCGCTAAAATCTATTTTACATTACACAATAATCAGAAAAATATATAATTATAAAGTGAGGTTTATATTACAACAGAGTAGATATTTTTGTATAATAATAAGAAAAATATATAATTGTAAAGTGGGGTTTACATTACAATACAGTAGGTATTTTTGTATAGCGAATGAATACGAAAATCGGTCATTGTGACCAGAAATATTACAACTAATATTGAATATTAAATAAAAGTATATATATATTTTTGGAATCGCCACAAAATTTTTTTTTATTTCATACCCCACGCGATCGATTTGGACGGAAAGACATTTTTACCATTACGTACGAGACATATATGGTATTTTTTGCCATACCCACTACAAAATACATACTTTTCACGTCATTTTCAAAAAATTCTGATAGTTCATTTGCGTCGCCATCTTTCCTTCCACCGTGTGCCGCGAAGTTCGTGCAAGTAAGTAGTGACAGGCACACGCAAGCGTACGCAGGCGTATAGAGCGAATAAACAGAAGTTGCTATGGCATCCGTTATTTTCTGCGCTAGTGCAGAAAGTAAAACATTTTTTGTACACCTGCCTGTTAAATGGGTCATTAATGACCGCTATACATACATCGAAAGTAGCTATTTTGTAATGGGTATGGCAAAAAAAATATATTCACTTATTATTAAAACACTTTTTTAAGATTTCAAATCTCTTTTCATATTTTATTTAATCTCTATTTTTTACAGTTTAGGAAATTCCCATGCATTTCATGCTTATCTTTTGGACACCGACCTTAGTTGTCGAGCGTCTATAATTTACAATTCATTAATTCTTTTGGACATCGTGTATACAGGAAATAAACCAATAAAAACTTTGTATACCTAAGTTTGATTTGTTGAAAGTACAAAAAGAACAGTAATTTTGATAAAATATTCAGCGTTAAATGTAATTGCAAAACTTTGTCTCTAACTAAAGAAACAGTAATAACTTTCAAGTTTCACTGAGAACTGATAATAAAAAGTGTAGTCCTTTCTACATGTTTTATATTATTATTTTGACTGTCACTTTTATAAACTGCGTTCAGTACAAAATGTGATTGTTAAACTTTTTACTCTTTCCACTTCAGATTTGAACGGCTTCTTCCTTTCGAAAGTTTTTTTATAGACACGTTCCCTCCGCTATTTTAAGCCACCTAATAAAAATACATATTGAATTTTCCATTTTCCTAACGCGTAAGCATATTTGAAAACAATTAATTTAGGCCCGTATTCACCGAGCCTAGTTAGTTATTTATTCCGTTGATTTATTCCCCTGGTAACTATCACACGGAATAAATAGTGATAATTCAAATTACCAAACATAGTTAAGTTTACTGCAGGTATAAATCGTAAGAATAGTTATTCTGTTCAATTTCAAGGGTATAAATATTTATCCGCCTAGTTAAATAGAGTGTGCACGAAATGCATAAATTACTTTATGGCCTGGCGACCTTTCAGGTAAATATTAATTTCATATCTTACAGGTAAAGGTTTTTGTCAGTAAAATATGTCAATATTCACCATTTTACATTTTCGATAGATGCGCCATCGGTCGGATCTTTGGTAAACGTGCTTTATTTGACAAAATCTGCAAGGCGTATAGTATATAGTAAATTTTTACCTGCAGTTACTATTCTATCGAATGAATTGCTCGGTGAATAGAAAGTTTATTTTATTCCAAGGAATAAATTTATTCTAAGGTTAGTAACTTCTATCTTTAACAGTGTTTGGTGAATACGGGCCTTAATTAGGAAAGATATTTGCCTCTTTATATTTATACTAGCGGTACCCGTCCGGATTCGCCCGGGTGCAATACACTACTCACTCGCTTTGCTCGTTCGCTTGAATATTATGATACCATTCCTCACTCACTTCGATCGTTCGCTTGAATATTATAAATACACTACTCACTCGCTTCGCTTGTTCGCTTGAATATTATAATTACGAACAAATTTGATTACCATAAAAAAAAGTTATAGTGAATCAACCTTAAAAGATAGACATATGCTGTCGCGGACTTTTTTTAGAACTTTTAAAGGAGAACAATTCCGTCATACATGATTTTTGCGTATCTTTAACCGTTTACGCAGCGCACGCAACGGAAGCTCTCAAAAAGAATAATGTTTATGTGACATGTCCCTGTACAGGACCGGCATCATTACAGGAGTTGTCTTGTTTTTAAACCAGATAAGTTTAACGTTTGGCCAGTATTAGATGGAAAAACCAGACACCTCCAAAATCTTTAAAGTGTTTTTGTCTGTCCCAATGTTAATTCATACAAGCAAAGTATGTGTCTTCGACACATATGAAATCTAACGGTGGGCTCTCCGTCTATAAAACCTTCCAAAGTATTCTGCGATGGCTATTTTATTTATTATTGTCTGCATGACCGTCGCGTGTCTGTTTAGTTATTAGTAGAGAACAATATGATTGTTCCGCCATCACAGCGCGCGTTATTACACGGACCTCCTGCAGATTTCCATCCTGATTACCTGCTGATGCATGCTGTCGCTGACCATGGACATACACGTTTGTTTCGTACTTGCTTAAGAGGATCAAGTGCACCCCTAGCTTAATGTCGATCTGAATTAGAAGTTTTGTATATCTACTGAAATTAGATTGCACGTAGGTTTTATATGCATTTTCCTGATTTTTCATTAAATTTACGTCCTCGTTAAGTCCGTATATTTTGACATATTTATTACTAGCTTTTGCCCGCGACGCCGCCCGCGTGAACATAGGAGCTCTTGTAACATTTTTAGCATTTATTTTTGAAATCAAAATAAAAAAATCAATTATAAATCCCTGTAAAAAAATGTTTTATATTCTAGAATGATTAAATTCAATAGTAGGTACTAGTAACACTCTATTACGTCAGTCAAAACGAACTTACGTAACAAACTAATTTTAAAATTCTTTCGGATCTAATTTTAAAAATTGTAGTCAGTATAATTTTTAACGCGATAGCTAATAGAAAAAAAATACCAGTATTTTAAACGACAGTATAATTAACGCTTCCCTTAACTCTATTCCTGTACTATCTTATTCTTTTCCTTACCTTTGTTTGCTTCTCTTCGTTATACTTACCTGTTCCTTTGTCTTTGCGGAAAGATTTTTTGATATAGCACAATGATTATTCACAATACTTTGGTTTTTCATGTTTTAGATGATATATAGTTCTTTTTTCTTGTTTGATTGCTGTCCAAAATTGTTTATTTAACTTTAGTTTTAGGTATAATACTGTCCACAAATTGATAATGGCTTCTTCACCACAGGTGCTACCTTAGAAGGAGCCTATATCTTTCAAACATATATTTTTTGTTATAAAATGTACAGTGCTATTGTAATTTGAAAGAAATATATTCTATTCTATTCTATTCTATTCTATTCTATTCTATTCTATTCTATTCCTGTGACAACCTTAATTTGAACCACGGTTTGGCGAATCAAAGTTCATCAGTTTATATAATTGTGTCATTGTATCTAATTAGTCTGCTTTTTAATATAAATACGTTAGTTTTATTGTATTTTTTTCCTTTTTTTCAATTTAAATAAGTAACTCAATATTAAATAATTTCTAAAAGATCTACGACGTGGCGGACCCTCTGCACAGGTCATATATTATAATCGGGCTAACAATATATTGTTTTTTCACCCTGCCTTAAACGTCATAATCTTAAGTTTGCTTTTTACGAAATCGGGTTTTTTGGTTTTTTAAATAATTTATTTTTTTTTTATTCAATTTAATAATTTAACATCACCGATCTTCATTCTTAATTACATTAAAGTATTAATTAAAATTTTTACGCGGCACAACATTTTGTTGTACTTTTTATATAACTTGCAGTTCATACAAAAACTATTTATATAATGCATTGAATTAGTCCTACAAATAGTGTGTTTTATGGTTGTGTAAACTTGGAATCTGCATTCATGAACACCTCATTCAACTGTTGAAGTGAATAGAGCTGTGCGTTAGAACGGTGAAAAACTCATGTGTGAATATTAATGTGCTTCAAGTGGTTACAAAACTAACAAACAAAAAGGACAAAAAAGGCCCACTCAATCGTTTCATTGAAACTAGTTCAGCTGTTCAACAGAAAATTTACACGCCAGGTTCGTACTAGAATTTTTTATTTACAACATGACTTTAAACTATTTTTTATCATACCAACTATAAAATAGCTGCTTTACGTGCATGTATGTATGCATATGTAAATTGACTTTTTCACAACGCCGCTATTGAAAATTCGATTTTTGGTACCTGTTTAGCCAGTTGAAACTGAGCGTTGACTCAGTTGAGGAATGAAAATTTTCAGGTTGGTGCTCTTTGTTTTTTAACGCTGTTAAGAGGGAGAGAGAGCGATTGGATCAGCATATAATTTTCGAAAACGTCAAATTAAGAAGGAGATATTGAATCCCATATACATATTACCCTATACTGCTGATAGATCAAAAATCGTGAAGCCAACATACGTGCGGGTATATATTTCTGTCTTTTTTTATGGGAGCTCAGCTGGCAGGTTCCTGATTGGCTACTGTCATAGACAAAGACATTTTGTCCGATTGAAATAGAGAGATATTTTTAATTTCAACAGTTTGTTCAGATGGAACGTCCGTACATCGACCAATGACATCATCGGGATAAATGCGGAATTATTTCGTCAAAAGAGACACAGATATATTTTTGCTCTCTTTGTGGGCTTCACTCACAGCACATTGAGTAAATGGACAATGCGTGGTATATATTTTAAAGTATATGTTGAATCCACATATAATATTCATAAACGTCAAAATGACAGACATAACCTCACATAAATCTGACAGGTATAATATTTTTTCGACTTTTTTGTACGAGCAAAATGTAGGTACCTCAAATCGAATTGTCAATAGAGTTGTTGTGGTAAAATAATATGCAATTATTCGGTATGAAACTTGGCGTTTGCAACACGTGTGTTTGCATGCCCTCGTACCTCGGGCAACAATTACTTCACACTGGTTGCAAACTCCAAGTTTCTTACCTTGTAAGTTGGAATGCAATAAACTATTGACTGCCGGTGTTTGGGAATGTATCTTTCCCACACTAGTGCAACACACTGGACAGCGCGTATATTATTGCCAGGCAAACAATGCTTGTGTTGTGATTTTTATAATAAGAAAAAAAAATAAATACAATGCCTATATAGAAGTTTAGCTTCTATCGGGTGTCCCACGACACCTCATGATTTTTCTTTAATTAACAATGAGCACTTATCGTATGGGGCCCCATTGGACTTCAATAACCCCTATAGGCTCCAAAAAACCTATATCGGCCCCTGTGTGCATTTAAACCATTATTTATTTTTTATTTATTGTGGATTATAGACGCGTCGACAACTTAGGTCATTAGCGTCTTAAATGCAACAAATATCATATATCACTTAAAACTAAATAACATCACAAAACATCCATGAGCAGAGGTGGGATTCGAACCCACGACAGTCTGATTCAGAGGCCGCGACGCTACCAACTGAGCCATACTGTCCTCTAAACCATTATTAAACTAACAAACTTCTAATCTGAAATACCACAGAATTGAAGTAAATATTATAATAAACATGTATAGGTATATTTTTGCATTAGTATTAATCTGTTTTATTTCATTTTATTTCTGAATGGCGTTGCATTATAACATGTCAATGTTGTGTTTACGGAATGTGTTAATGTATCGCACTCACTCATACGTATGACGACGGGGCTGTCAGATTTATAAAATTAAAAATAATAGATAAATGGTAAAAATATAGTAGGTTTGAAAAAAATATAGTAGTTTTGAAGAAATATATTTTAAGACGTATTAATGTTTAAAATTAAATTATTTAACATGTTACAGACAATAACACCAAATAAAACTGAAATTGTATGACCAAATGGTTATTAAACAAATTATAAAAGTCTAGTGAAAACCGAAAACAAAACACCCTTAATCATATTTTTTACTGCTCGTCGTAGTCTCTGTTAAAAGTTTGGTATCATATTCGATTAATTTAGAAAAATCACCATGCTAGTGTCAAGGTGTATTATAGTTGCTACAAACACCAAAAATTAACTAAAATATAGTAGATTTTGCTACTATTTACAGTTTACACCTTTCAATAGACCTTTTCACCAGTAGTTACGCGTAAGCGCCGTCGCCATGGTTATGATCGCACCTTTCAAAAGTTTCGTACGCTTTTCGTACTCTTTTTGACGCAATGACTAGGTCAGAACCATTTTTCAATGTTAATTTAGATAAAAATGTTACTGACGGTGCTAGATTAGTGCACAAAACAGTGGAAGAACATACTTATGCTAAATTGGGACGGTGGTTTAAGTGCCAAGGCCGGAAAACTGGTGGAAGTAAACGAGAATTGGTTGAAAGGTTAGAATCCTACCTGTCATAAATTGTTTATCGTAAAAAGTTTATCTTTAAAAGTACTCAAAAAATTTTCTAGGGTGCAGTTGTACCACTTCTTTAAATAATATATCTTATTTAATAATACTATTTACTTTTTCAAAATCAATCACTTGCCATCTGTCAATATAACAAGTCTTTGAAAAACATGACGGAATTGGGCACATGCGCAGAAAAAAATGTTCGTCGATGAAACGGTTTAATAGGAGATAGTAGATGGAGGTTCAATACAGTAGACTACTATTAAAAATAGTAGGTCTGGCAACTCTGCATGACTGTATAAAAGGTGTGAATGAATTGTACAAAAAAAAGCCCGTCGCCTCACAAAAGAGCGTGAGGGATTAGCACTGACAGCTTTGTAAACAACAGTATAATGTGTGTTGAGCCTGCGCTTAAAACCGTCACATTATCCCAACATTGATACGTGTACCTACAACCGATAATCTTTGTCATCTACTAGGATCGGTCAAGGATTCATTGAAGAGCTCTTTCGTGATCAACCAATATTTTTCTTGTGTATACTGGAACTCGAATACATACCTATAATTATTTTTTCAAGCAACAGTTTACAGAAAAAAATTTGGATTGAAAATAATATAAAGTTTTCTATAAAAGGTTTTTGTTGCAATAAAGTTTTAATTTATTTAACGGATTATTTTTATAGACCGTTTCCTTATTGTAATTGTAATTGTATTTTAAAGACCACCAACAGCTAAGGTTATTTGGGCCTAGCACCAATTCATTATTATTTTTTTTTTTTTAATAATAAATTGAAAATCCAATTGACACTTTTACCAGCTCTCGGGCTAGAACCCGAGAACTGGGGACTTGTAATAGAGGAACCATAGCAACGCCATGTAAACAACAGCGCCGCTACACTCTCGGCTATTCTCAAGCCCCGTTTCCTTATTGCCAACCCCCTAAATGTGACGGTGAATCTTTCAAGTTGGCAACACAAACAGAAAGAATACAAGGAAATTCCCCACAAGTTTTGAACAGAAGTCGGAACTTGTTGAGAATTCCCCTGTATTCTTTCAAATGAGTTGTCATGATTAAAGTCGTGTTGCAATCTATTTTATTTACATTCTGAAGATAGGAGAATTTTTCGCTAGTTCAATATGAGGTTTGATGGTCAGTGTTCGAGGGCCCCTTGAGCGTGGGGGCCCCGGTGCATGGCACCGTCTATAGCCCTCCGGAAGCTACGCCACTGTAAAGAATTTACTGGAGAATTACCCTAAACTCTGTGAAAAATAGAACAATGTACGTGACACTATGTATAAAACCGCGTCTTTAATATCATATTTATATTAATTAAGGTAACCAATGGGGAATCTTCTATTTTTTTTGCTGATTTTGAAAATTTCGTAAAAAATAAACTTTTACGTTTTGCATTTTCAGATAAAGAGATGTAGGGTGGTTTATTACGTGACTGTTCAGAAATTTTTTTGCTGGCACACGCATTTTAAATATCTTTTAAAGTACTAAAACTCAATATGTAGTTTTTTTTAAATAACATTCAAATTTATTCTCACATGTTTTTGAATATCAAAATTCCATTGAGGGGGATGACCCCATTGCCATATTGTAATAGTATACAATCAATGTTTTGAGTCTGTAATAATGATGCTTGTCACAAAGTACTCAAACACTGATGCTAAACCTGCAATCGTCACTTGTTTTCTACTAGAAGCGGTCAAATATATTTGATATATTATAACATAATCCTAAACTGTCACTTTAAGTTATAGGTGCGGATGGCCGTAACTTCTAAACTAAAAGATATACAGAAATTTGCTTGTGCTCATTGAAATAAGCATATTTTTTAGTGTTCCGTACAAAAATTGAAAAAACGGAACACTTATGGCCTCAACCCCGGTGTCTGTTCGGTCATCTGTCTGTCTGTCCAGAGCCAAACGGTAATCGAAAGGCATAGTTAAAGCTTGTTATGGCTCAATGCAATGCTGTGGTTTAGATATAGATAAATAATTCGGATGTTTACGGGTAATAATAAGGGGTCAAACAGGTTATGAAAAAATGAAAAAAATTTTACCCCATCGAGTGGGGTGTCTAATAAAAGCTAGTAACCGATAGAAAACAGTAATATTTAAAAAAAATATTAAATTTTCTTAAGAAAAAAAAATTAAAAACCGTGAAAATCGCTTGTCCCACCCCATTTATTTCTAAAGTATTAATCGGAAAAATCTGAAATCAATTTAGCAAGTGTATCATAACGTCAATATTGATAAAAAGTATAGACAACATTGTAAAGTTTAGTTTATTTCAAAGAAATTACAGATTTTTGACGCAAATCCAAACACATGAGTGAGCTATGCAGCTAACTAGAGATACAACGGTGTAACCATGGAAACTAAAAACATCTCATTTATAATAAAAGTAAATGTCAGTTTATATATTACATTTATTAAATAAAATAAGGCTTTTATTGTACGGAACACTCATTGCGCAGGGCCAGACTCGCACTTGACCGCTTTTTTCTATAAGCATTCGCAATTTGAAAAATATCAGAAAGATTTCGATTTTTTGTCTCGAAATCTCTCAGGATGTTTTCAAATTTACTGCGCTTGCAGAAAAATACCTCCAATAAGTACAAGCAAACATCTGCATCCATTTTGGTCTACACGTTTCTCAAAATTTATTAAATTTTTTTTGAATGAATATAATAGTCATAAAGAAGAAATGATACATATTACAAAATTTATTTCATAATACTCAAAAAGTACAGAGAATATACTTTTTACCCGGCTACAGTAAGATTGAAATTCCCGTCAAAAGCGGCATAAATCGCGAGTGAATCTGCCGGGCAAAATCGAAGATTACGCAATCAACCCGTTGTCAAAATTGAAACAACTAGGTATTTTTCTAATTTAAAAGTCTCTTAAACTAAAGACGGTGTCAGACGCTATATACTATATAGTATAATTAAGCTGATCACATGGAATATTATGTGTTACCATATACACTTTTATAATATAATAATTATTAAATAGACTGTAACCAATCCACAAGCATATAGTTTTCTTAACGTAATTAATCAATCGGCAACTTGCCATCATAATGTTAAACGTCAAACAATTGTTAGGATTTATAATAGTTGCTGGACTGCTATACCAGCAACTATTATCAACGAGTATGAACTCTTCTACTTTTCGTAATAGTACGTTAATTGTACACAGCCACGCCTTATAACAATTACTGCTACTGCACTATTATCGTCAGGTGTCGGCTTTATAACAGTTATTATTAGACTACTATTATCGTTTGACGTTGACTTTAGACAAGTTTGTATCTGTTTGATGATACTTCGATTGCGACTGTTTATTTTTATTCAGTTAAACAGTTTGTCTCGACTTTTTTGTACGACACGTTTGTGGTGTTTTTGAGTCGAAAACGATTGACATAACATTACAGTAATGTCCTGTTTTGTACCCTTTTTGACTATTCTAAGTGTGTTATCGGGAACCGTTTTGTGTTGTCCTTCGTAAGTATACAATTTACAAATTAAGGGACCCGTCCCGTTCCGTAATCGGACGGCGGATGTGATGACACGGCTGTTGTTTGGTCGATGAGTGCCATGCACAGCAAATACATACACGACTGTGGACATTTGTATGGATACAAAGAATACAATTGCGTGCAGAATTTTGACACTGAATTGGTAACAGGTTCTAATCAGTGTACGTGACTATTTTGAAAATGCATTTTTCAAGTCTGAAAAATATTAGTAAAAAAAAACTTTTTTGAGACAACCTTTTATTGAAATGTAGGTACTATAAAAGGAAAAAGATATTTAATAATTTTGACTCAAAATTATTATAAAAGCGACTAATAAACTGTCTTAAAGTTTACAACCCACGCTTTTATAATAATTATGAAACCTAAATTATTAAATATTATTTTTTCCTTTTTAGTACATTTCAATAAAAGCTTGTCTCTAAACAGTTTTTTTTACTAATATTTTATTTTGTTTATTTTAGTTTTTCAAAATTTTACCCTCTTTTGACTCTCGTAGGGGTTGAATTTCGAAAAATCTCTTCTTAGCGGATGCTTACGTCAGAAAAGGAACCTACTGTCCAAATTTCAAGTTTCTGGCTTCAGAGATTTGGCCTAGGCGTCGATTAGTCAAAAAATTCACAGATTTCGCAATCTTTGCAACCATCGAGGACATTGGAAATGATAACAGCATATATGAAACATAATTAACTGTTTATAATACACACAATATTTATCAATGCACTGTTTAGTTTTGTCAGGAATAACCCTATTATTCTTCTGTAATATACGTGTTCACTATTGCTTGATTACTTAACTTTTAAATGGATTTTTCTACAGTATTTATTAACATTTGCTCAAAAATAACACCGCAGATCGTCGCAAATACCTCTCAATTAACTAGACATGATATAAAACACATTTCGAAAAAATTGCACTTGTTCAATTTTGCATGATTGCTCCTCACTTGATCGCGACACCGTTGTCTTTTGGCCTTGAACGAAAACTCGTAACTCTGCCCCCATATACGAACGTAAACATTTCCAATGTTAAAACCCTACACCCCCGTTTGAACCCTTAGGGGTTGAATTTAATTATAAAAACGATTTTATCATGTATTGTCATCGGGAATACATGTGTGTCCAAAATTTCAAATCGATCGAATACTTGGAAGTCGTTCAAAATCGACTTGCAAGATTTGACCCAAACATATAACATAAGGTGAAGTTAGATAAAAGCTTGTAAAAATTTTCTTATGTTTCGGTCAATGTCTTGAAAAGGCCCAATTTTTGAAGGGAACCTTCTGTACGTAATGTAGAACTAGAAGTTGTGATCCTTGATATGTTAATTGATACAGGTTGAAGAATAAGTCTTCTGAGGCATAAGAATTAAGGACCAAATAAGAACGCAATACTGATGTTAATATTCTTTACTATTCATCTAACGTTTCGACAAGGATTCTTCATTCTTTGAGATCTACATGTAAATATAATTTGATAACGCTAAAAAAATTATTGTGAAAAATAAATAATATGAATTGGACTTACTTATAGTTGTCAAAATTTTTTAAACAGTGAATAATTTGTCTTTATACCACAGCGAAGAATTCTTTTCAATCTGTGCCAATTAACATTATATTAGATATATTATTATTATAAACCGAGTATTTTTGGATAACTTTGTAATTCGTAAATAGAACACGCACTGATTCGATTTTGAACAGTTACAGGAACTTAAAAAAATACAAGAATAAACGAAACCTGGTATTATGCGTGTTGGTTTAGTTAAAAAAAACCTTTTTTTTTGCTAATATTCATATCAATCATGTTCACTCATATTTCTTTCCGCCTTTCCATTATTAAATTAAAATTAAATTCTATTAACGACTGTAAGCAATGGAACGACATTTATACAATATTTCGTTTTATTATAACATCATATTTTTAACTTCCCATTGGAAGTTATTGTAGTGGGTCCGATTTTGCAAATGAAAAATGTTGATATATCTGGACGTTTTGAGGTTCCCAGAGAATCTACTGTTTTTAGACAGATGTGTGTGTATGTATGTGTGTGTGTTTGTGTGTGTGTGTGTACGTACGTTCGTACGTTGACACCTGATTAGATTTGTAAAAAAAAATTTTTTTTAATAAAAAAAACTAAGGGCATCCAATGGGAAGTTAGCAGTTTGGTTTTACTCACACATCAAGCCTCTAATTTTATAAATTAAATTTGTATACATTTTTATGACTAACATATAAACCTGTCTTGCAGCTATAGGTAGCTATTTATGGCTATTTAGTGTCTTTACACCAAAGGTTTGATCTTCAGGAGATGTATGGTGTTTGACGTGAATAACGTCTGTCTCATACCGGGGTGGTATTGTATAAATATTAGATGAAACGAAAATTATCGGAAGTGGTTGATTTTATTTATTTATTTATTTATTGTAGATTATAGACGCGTCGACAACTCAGGTCATTAGCGTCTTCAACACAACAAAATATTACATATTTGTGTATTAAAATCCGCCAGCCGGCATACACAAACCAACTGGTATGAGCTCGGGTCCCTGGGATCGCGCTAATTCCCAAAGAACATTGGAATGCAATTGCGATAACAACTACATCCCAATGTCCCCCCTGGGGGGGAGTGGTTGACATGTGAAACAAAATACAGCATGAATGTCTCAGACACAGTAAGCAGGTAGCTATGTGCGGAAAAGTATACTAATTCTACCGACAGGTGCAATCATCAAGCTCAGGGTCGAATTCCGAGGACTTTTTAATTTTTTTTTTAAGCAACTTCAACTTCTATTTTTATAAAAAGTTTTTTTTAGGCGTTTAGAATTTTGTCCGTGACTGTATTGTGTATACACGGGACCGCCAATGGCGGATTATGAGCAATATATTTGACAATTGCCTGTTTGTTTTCATTCAACTGTCAATTTCATTCGATACGGTAAAATTATTATTATCTGGGTAGCTGACAAATAATATGAAATGTAGAGTAAATAATGGAAGGGTGAAAATATTTTTACATCCGCAATCAATACAGATTATATTCCAATAAATAGAGCTTTTAATCCGTTCTATTTTTGAAATTAAAACTATATTAGCGGCCCGGTCCGGCTTCGCCCAGTTGCTATGAATTTATGATTTTTTATCCCCGCCACCCCCCCCCCCCCCCGAAAGAAATTCTTCCTCTGCGAGGCGAAGCGATGATGTTTATAACATTAATAGGATTCCGCCAATACGCTAAAATGCAAAAAATTGCAGAGTTACTCAGAGTTACTATCCCACAGGAATTACCCCCCCGTGAGAAATTCTCCCCCTGCGAAGCGAAGCCGGGCTGGTGGGAATTATCCCCGCGTCGCGAGAAATTATTATTAATATGACTGTCACTACTCGTCAGTAATTTACCTCATTACTCAACTAGATATACGGTCTACGATAACATGATAAAAATATTTGAAATTATTTCGTTTTTCTCCAATTTTCTCACACAATGATATGGTGTATAAATTTCTCGCAACATTTTTTTTCTGCGGTCATTAAATAACATAAATTTTACACATAATAATATTTCATCATTGCATAATTGTAAAAAAGAATAGCATCAAAATATTTTTATTTGCTCAAAATGTTGTAGGAATCTTCATATTAAATATTTTTTATTTTTATTTTCGTGTTCATGTCATTGGTTTGTAAATTGTACACGATTGATTGAATTCTTTTTCCAACAAATTTTAATTAAAAAATGGACTGTTATCTGAATTCCTTTATAAAAAAGCAGAGTAGCTTTTATATGTTATGATTAAAAGGCAACAATGTAAATCATTACAAAATAATAAAAATTATTTGTGTGCTTATATTATGTAGATATACAGGCTGTTCGGATAAAAGGTATTCAGAAATTCAAAGGCATGTAGCAGTACTACTCATCAAAATAAGCCCAAAAATTCATATAAACTTTAATCCAAAAACGCTTCCTATAAGAGGATTGCAGCCCCTTTAATGATGATCATATCAAATCACTACCTTCGCTAAAGAAGTATAACTTCAACATTATTACATATTCTGTAAAAGTGATGGCAGATATTTAAAGAGAGGGAGAGAGAGAAACATGTAGATTATTGACGCTGGACAACTGAGGTTACTTGCGTCTATGCCTGAACTATGGAGTTTTTTTTTAAAGAAAGTAGCGCTGTATTTAAAAGGGTTGGTATTATTGTTAGCTAATTATTGTGCCGTGAGATATTACATATTTTCGTGCAAGCACGGTAAACAAATGATAGTATCGCACCGCACCTCGTCAGTGGCGGGCGTCGGTTCAGAACAGCGCGTTGTTACCGTTGTTCTACTAGGGATGGAACTATGGAAGTTTGCATCAAAAGTATATCAAAACATCCACTTAAAAGAGAGATATACCTATATATTTAATTTTTTGCAGAATTGTTTTCACAAATTTTTATTAAAAGATGTCCTATACTGTTGTACCAAAATTGAAGGAGTTACTAGCAAGGTTGGGGTAAGTGCATTACCGGGACAAGTGCAGTTCCTGCTATTATATTTCACATTTATACTTGCGTATATTGCATTATCATCTGTGAATTAGACTAACATATTCTTCCATAAACTGATGATGTTTCAGTTGCATTATTATTCAGCGATTGGAAATCACATTTTAAATTTTTTTTTTGGTCACACTGGCCCCATCTCGCCGTATAGAAGACTTTTTAAGACATGTTTCCAGTTAAAACCGACATTGAGAACAGCGAATCGGCGGCATATTGATAATAATACTTACATAACGTCATCCACATCTATAAATTTCCCTTTTTTTCTTTTTTTAGAAGTTCTAGGTACTTACACCTTTATGCGACTCCGGATGAGTTTGCGCAAAGCGTTAACCGATGCGCGCGCCCTACTGTAGGTAGTTGTTGAACCAAGAACTTTAACAAAATTCCGTTAGATGTCATGCTAAGAATACTTTGTACTTTTATTCATAGATGTCGTTGCCGTATCAATCGCGGGGTATATGTTAAAGAATATAACTTCCGCCGTGTAAAAAACACACGCACATGGCACATACCGTTTTTTCACGACAAATATTACTCATCCTTTGTTCTGGATATTTAGGTTGATCAAACAATTTACAAGGTTTATAAGTCTGCAAGGGAACGGCTGATTTAAAAAAAAGGGTAACCATTTTTTGAATCAACGTGAAAAACCATTTAACACAAATAGGACAGTCGACGCTATGCAGTGAAAAATAATTACTCCCCTTTCAGTATAAGCGTCCACCAAAGGAATAAAAAGATTAAAAATTAAATTGCGATGTGGAAACTGTAATAATAAACTTCCTCTCTACTCAATCGTAGAGCCATGTAATTATTTTGATTTGAATTGAATTAAAATACACTGACGAACTAATCCAAAACATTTTGTTTCGTTCACTGACATTTTGTTTCGTTCATTTTGGGGGAGGGGCCAAACACATTTTTTCCAGCTCCAAAGAATATATCTTACATACATCAATAACTATGTGCCCGAGAGCCTTACCAGACAGGCGTCGTTTCTTCCCCTTCAACATCTTCAGGCCGAATTGACTTGCAGCAATAAAGGTGAGAAAATCCTTTTGGATTGAAATCCTTAACTGGTTATGGAGGGGGGCACCGTCACTGGTTTCGTCAATATGTTTTAATCAAGTTGCAGTGCACTGTATTAAACAGTTTTGTTTCGTTCTGTGTCCTTCGACCTTAAAAAGTTAAAATATAGGTAGGTCAGCAAGATAAGTAAAGAACAATAACCGCGACTTCCATTGCAAACCTTCGGTACAAAGTTGTTTGGAAGAAGGATAATTTATTGAAAGTTGCTTACTAATAACATTTTATGCAATCCGCTGTTACATAATATTTTGATCGATCAGACTTATGTAATAAAGTGGACTGTCGCTACAGTACGTTGATCTGAATGAAGCTGACGTACAGACGAATGCACTGTTAATGAAACATAACCAATGACATTTTTATAATAAATACGTTGAATTTATCAAATAACTTTGCTATTGTTATTGTGAAATCATTAAACTGAACGTTACGAAACCTACGCTTGCCAAAAATCGACTGAAAGTTAGCAATGACACACATGCATGGCGGTTTCACAGCGGTTCTGCGCCGACTACAGCGTTGTCACACACAGCGTTGTCAACGCGGCAGCCTGCAGACGGCCTTGAAATACTGAAAACATATATTTTTATTTATTGTAAATTATAGACGCCTCGACAACTTAGGTCATTAGCGTCTTGATTACATTAAATAACACTCACTTAAAACTAAATGGCATCACAAAACATCCATGAGCGGAGGCGGGATTCGAACCCATACGACAGTCTGATCTAGAGGCCGCTACGCTAACCACGGGACCACACTATGTCCTCTGAAAACCTATAATTGCAATATATAATTGCCGATATAAAAACCGATGTGTGTGGCAGCGCTTATACAAAACAATGTAAATAAGCGCAGCTAGAGCAATAAAATCGCGCGCGGTTTTTGTGGAGAGACGATGTAACGAGGCGGCAGGCGATTATCGCTGCTGTGTGTGTTTTGCACCATTGAAAAACACTAATATACGTGTCGCTCCGGCAGCCGCACCAGGCGGCAAGTCGGTGCAAACCGCTGTGAAACCGCTGTGTGTGTCATCGCTCTTAATCACAGAAAGGACGTAACTTATGCTGGGTTGCAGAAAGCATATTGTCAAAAAATCTGATTTGACAATTACCTTAGATTTTGATCATATAATTACAGTTTTTATACAGGTAGGAACAGTCTAATGTCGTTGTGAAACTCCCTGTCATGTAGATTGTTGAACATTAGATTATACTCAGTTATGGCCGTGAAGATAAACAAAGAAATTGGGATAGTTATCCCGAATAATAATATTATTTGTTTTAGAACAATTCTGTGAATCTGGATGTGACATATATATTACTTACGAATACATACTTTTTCAAACAGTGTGTATATCTTTGTTTGGACACGCAATTGTTAATTTATTATACATTCACTTACCGGATAATAACTAGTTACATTGCATAATTACAAATAAATATACTTTATTAATTCTTGGGACTTCACTTATTCGAATCTATACTAACATTATAAAGATGAAAAGTTTGTGACTCTGTTTGTATGTATGTAGGGGGTAATATCTGAAACTACTGAACCGTTTCTAAAAATTCTTTCACTAATAGAAAGCCACACGATCCTTGAGTGATATAGGCTATATTTTATTTTGATAATTCTCGCGGGGGGATAATTCCTGTGGGATAGTAACAACACATATAACTGCAATTCTTTTGCATTTTAGCGTATTGGCGGAATCCTAGGTATAACTATAAATATTATAAACGCCACCAGTCCGGCTTCGGTTCGCAGAGGGAGAATTTCTCACGGGGGGGGGGGGGATAATAAATCATAAATCCTTAACATCCGGGCGAAGCCGTACAAGACCGCTAGTGTTTAATATTTTTAATATTATATTTTGTTTTGGAAACATGTAATAATACTGCAGTACCTAATAAAAAGTAAAGATGATTTCGGCAAGAATTTTACAAATATTATAGATTATCGACGCTCAATCTTCATTCTTTGGGGCAAGCTGTCGTGAGTTCGAATCCCACCACGCTCATGGGTGTTCTGTGATGTCATTAAGTTTTAAGTGATATGTTATTTGATATAGTTAAGTCGCTAATGACCTAAGTTGTCGACGCGTCTATAATCTACAATAAATAAAATCTTTCACTTCTAGTTTGGTACATTTTAAAAACTTTTTTTATAAATAAATTCCATCTTACAGTTCTTTTTATAGATCTGCTGGTATAAAAATATTTACTGTTGTATAAGTTTGTTTTTATAAACAATTTTTTATCGCCCATATAAATGGACGAACCCTTCGCAGCTTTGGTCTGTGTGTATATTATATAACATTGGCATTGTCTCACGGGACAAGAGATTATAAAGGACGAGTGAAAATCCAATAAAAGGAACATCCTGGCATCAATATTATTACACGCGTCCTGCCGCAGGCCGACCGGCCGTGTTTTGTGTTGTTTGTATATGTATGTGAGCGGGGTGTTGCGCCCCCCGGGGGACATCGTACCACCATGTCACACACAAATACATAATATCTATGCCCACAAAATCGACTGACTTAGGTAGAATTTTTCATCATAACGTTTCCATAACTTCCAGTATTACCAAAAACATAAGTTTCCCAGTTTTTTTTTCTTTTATTTAACAAAACATTCTTTTGGAGACCGAACAAACTAGGAAACTATGTTTTTATTTTGTAGTGCCAAAAGAATGGAAATCTAAAATGGTAACAAGTTCAGTTTCAATTCTAAACTCAAAAAATTAGATTTGGAACATAAGTTCTGAAAGTAGCTTTTACTCTGCAAGTTTCCAGTTTTATTAAAATTTTTAACTAGATATTAAAACTATAAAAGCCCGAAATGATAACTAAAATTTCAGAGCTTTTGTTCCAAATCTCATTTTGCGAGTTTGGCATTTTTTTGGATTTCTATTTTTTTGGTGACCGAACAAATGGGTAGAAAAGAACTTGACTAATTTTCACATTAAATGTTTTTGGTAGGATATCAATATAGGTACTTCTTGCAAACATAACTAATTTTCCCCATATACAAATATTCACAGACATTACCTATTAATAGTTTAGGTTGGTAAAGTTGACGTTTTTTAGGGTTGCGTACTTCCATATGGAACCCTATTAACCTGCTTGTCTGTCTGCATGTCCGTTCGTCCGTTTGTCACAGGACTCTATCTCACAAACTGTAAGAGGTAGCTAGTTGAACTTTTTTTAATTTTTTCAAGTTTTTAAATGCACGGAATATACTCTATAGATTTTGATGAGTCAGTCACAAAATTTGCGATTTTCTGATACCACTATTTCCGAATTGGTTTAAGACTATAAAGCTTAACATTTTCACAGGGTAATGATGAAATAAGTCTTACAAACATATATAAATTATTTTCATGGTAGTAACTTAATGGGAAGCGTAGTTATGGAGGTGGCAAATAAAAAATAAACGAATAAATACATGGCGTGCGCCACCGTTGCTGTAAGAACTTGACTTCGCGCACTGCCGTTCACTGTACACTGGAGAGTAAAATAACAATTATTTTTTTCAAAAAATCTGACGTAAGCCATTTTGTTTTGTTAACACAAATAAGTATAGTGGATACACAGTACACACTATCCTAGAGACCAAACGAACGGCCGGTGACCGGAGGGCGTGTGGACCTGGCCTCGGAGGTTCGGAGTACGGTTCGTTTCTCTGTCTGCGTATGTGTTATTGAATGTCGCAGCGCTAACTGGTTCAGAAACATTCGCACAACAAATTGTTATTAGATTGATTTATTGTCAGCGCGTACATGCAATTATATGCGAGACTTTGAGGAGCTCTGAACGATTTCATAGCCATTCGTCAAACACAAGACTTTTTTGTCCAAAAAGTCTCCACGGCTTAATAATGACTAACAATTTATTTTAATTAAAAGAAAAATAGAACCTCCTTCAAAAAAGTCACTAAAAAGATGAAAATAATTAAATTTTTAGGTCGGTACCAATAATTAAATTACTAAAACTTTTTATAAAGGTATCTTTTATTTTATTAAATTGCCGCCTATACCTCAAAATTTTATTATTCTCCTATTTTTAGTGGCATTTTTTGGACGAGGTTAATTTTTTTTATATATTTTTTTTATTTTATGGTTCTGTATCAGAAAGGAACCCTATTGTTGTGTCAACGATGTCCATCCGTCTATCTGTCATAGACCCCTAACTTCTAAACGAAATGAGATACATTATATGTATTACCGCGGCCCGAAGATGGAGAGAATAACAAAAGATTAAAAATGTTTATTTGAGGGGGGCGCTCATACATGCAAACGGAGATCAAACATTTTTTTTGTACTTAAGTATTCTTGTGGGATATCGTTGAAAAGGGCCTGTTGAGTAGATTATGAATGTGTTTTTATTTTAATTATTTATTTTTTATTAAAAGCAAATTATAATATAAATTCTTTTGTTACAGGTAAGGTGACATTTTTATCGGAGTATTTTTGAAATAACTGATTGGTAAGTTAAAATAAAACTATTTCTTTTCTTTCCACCGGATGAATTTTAAAACTACAACTTTATTGCCTGAACTCAATGAGAGATTGTTCAGTGGATGTTGCATTTTAAATGAAACGATATTTTCTAATCACCATAATTACCACGTGAACAAATCCCGCCTATGTTGCGTCTTAAGAGCGAAACTACACAGGCGGATTTTCCACGGCGTGTTGGATTTTACGTATCAAAACAGAAAGAAATTTTTCCGTCGAGTACAGTCACGCAAAACAATAGGTACAACTGCTTTTTGCTATAGTTACAAAATGGACCCCACTGTGTTAGGTTACGCTGCTGTTGTATGCAAAAACGACGTTGGTAGGTTCATCCAATATTCAGGCTATATAAATTTCTCCGTGTAGAACATTTTACCCAGACTGTACATCCATCGGTGATCCGTCGCCTCATCTAGTTTGCCCCGCACTACACAATGTTTTTCGTTTTTATAGCGTGTTGTGGTGGTGACGCTATCAACGCAATCAACTCGCTCACGCCGACGGAATTTAAAAAAAAAACGCGACGTATATTCCGTTCGTTTAGTTTCACTCGTTTGCAGGCACGGTTTCGATTTGGACGTGCAATCCACTGCGTTAAAAACGCCGCGAAAATCCGGTCGTATAGTTTTGCTCCAAGTGAAATTCACTGTATATTATTAACTGTGCGTAAAAATTTGATTTTTGTTGTGATATTCTATTGCTTTACAAACCTGTAATCTACAAAAGTGTTGATCCCTGAGTTAACAGAAATACTGAGAGCTGGGACTTGGGAGTGTGATGTGATGCGACGATACCAGCTCAAGGCGGTATTGTGAACATGTGCAACTCACGCCTAGATACCTTTTCGCTCGGGGTCATACATCATGTCTAAATATTGTCCTGCCCCGTCTCCAACATTGACAGCGACTGCCTACCTTTTATTTCTGTTTATCCGTCTTCTTTTAAATTTCATATATTTAAGGTACGGTTTATTTTTGACCATTGCTGTTTTTACTTCCCCTCTCTATAATAATTTGTAGAGAAGTATTGGAATCAGTTCGATTTTTTACTTCCTACCTTTACTATTTTTAGTGTATTTGCCATATGGCACATACACTATTGGCGTCGGTCGGATGGTGGGACCTAGGGGTCGGACCAAAATTTCTCGACGTTTCATAGCCTCCTGAACACTTTGGCACCATTTTTAAAAAGGTTTATATATATATGTATGTATATATATATTTATATATATATGTGTGTACACGATAACTCTCGACAGACTGAATCGATTTAAACGAAATTTGGTACACACATTGGAACCTATCACCGCAAGAAGCCTATTTAAAATGGGCCCGATCGGACCATTTTCAGGGTTGTATTTAGGGGTTCCAAAAAGTTTTTGGGCCCAAAAATACCGAAAAATTTGTCAGAATCGTTTCAAAATTGAAATTTAACTCTTTAGTAAAGATTAAAATGTGCTGCTAAAATTTTAATAAAATCGGCCCGACAGGACCGGACTTTCAAATTTTATGAAAACACTAGTTTGTTGATACGGATTTACTTATGAAAGGGTGTATTTAATTGGGTGTACTGATAAAATCCATGTCTAATATTGAAATTTAGAAAAATTTAATTATTTTAAGGGATGTATTAAGGGGTTAAATTTTTTATTTTGTCAAAAAACAAACTTAAGTTCACATAATAATGCCACAATGCCTGTATTAGCAAATACACTATATTGTCGGCAGGGTTTGGCACTGCGACCCGAGTTTTTATTTATTGTAGATTATAGACGCGTCGACATCTCAGGTCATTAGCGTCTGTCAACTACACTAAATAACAACTATCTTAAAACTAAATAACATCACAAAACATTCATGAGTGCAGGTGGGATTCGAACCCACGGCAGTCCAGTCCAGAGGTTGCGGCACTAAGCACGCTAACCACTAGGCTATACTGCCCTCTTCCACCTCTACTATGGTAAGTACAGGGAAGTGTTGGATTTAATCCGAAATTTTTATTTCGGGATTTTAATAGATCTTCACGTTTTGACACCCTAGGAATCATTTGAGACCATTTTCTGACTGATGTCTGTGCGTGTGTGTGTGTGGTGACATTTTTTCTCCTTTGATATCTCGAAAATGGATCGACATAAGATGCGATAGGGTCATGCGGTTTCTTTTGTTGTATTTGTCAGCATCTGGTTCCAGAAAAGCTTATTTTATTTTGAATGTCTGGAAAACTATTGTTGAATCAAAGACGCGGTCGGTAAGTTAAACCATTTCTAGTAAGTATATGCAATCCATCTTGTAGAAATTTCTATTTATCGATTGGAATGTTTAATGACACCAAACACATCGCCATATTGTGATGTTCTAGTCGACCTGTAAAGTCAGTTTTGCATGTTTGTAAATTGGTTGTTTAGTGGGCCTAGCCTCCAGCCTTCGTAAATTTAGTTTGTTGGACGTAGTTAATTTTCTATATAAACGCACTGACCTTTCATATATTTACAGCTAATAGGCTATTTTAATCTCTATTCTGTAAAATTGTAATAGCATATTGTATATCTAGTTGCGCAGACGTATATTACTAACGAGTAAGTGACATTATGTTAAAATGAGCATAGCGAATATTAACATAATTCTATCATTATCTACGCACGAAATATGTATGGATTTTTTGCCACGTATACCCACTATAAAATTGCTGCTTTTAACTTCATTTTCAGTATTTTCAAAAATTTTAAACATTTCTATATGTGTCGCTTCACTTCTATAGTAAGCCGAGAGTAGCTGTCAGTCGATAATAGCGGGCGGATCGGGACGAATAAACATAAATCACAATGGAAATGGTTTGCTTTCCCACACTAGTGTGGAAAAATTACGTTCCCGCACATCGGCCTGTCAAAAGTAACTTTACATGAGTATAAAGGACCTATTTTATAGTGCGTATGTTGCGGGGGCCTTTTTAGAAAGCCAAAAAAAACGTGAACTAAGAAACCAATGTACCAATGTGTTTTTTTTTAAATTGATTATTTGAATAAAAAATGCAGAAGCACTGGGTTTCGGTAATTCTGGGCCCCCATCTGGCCGGGGACCATGTTTTTCAACATAAAAGTTGATTTTTCTCGAAAACGATCGACTTTAGAGCTTATGACCAAGAGTACCTTTTTTGTGTAGAAAACATTGGCGGTTCAAATGGCGTCTCAAAACCGTACTTTTTCCAGTAGCGTAGAAGTTGGGGAGAAAAACACCCACTACCCCTTCAAAACCTTCACCAATTATTAATTAAAAAAAAAAAATTTCCGCACAAAACATTGCTTATTATGAGTAGCAAATGCTTACAAAAGCTGTTTTCTGTACGATAAACGGTTCCGGAGATATTCGCAAAAAATGAATTTTTAACTTCCCATTGGAAGTTATTGTAATGGGTCCGAAAATCGAAATCAAAAAGGAAAAAAAATTTTTATATTTCAAGGTCACTACACTATTTTTACACTACTTTTAGAAAGATGTCTGTGTGTGTGTATGTGTATGTGTGTGTGTGTGTGTGTGTACGTACGTACGTATGTGTCCATTTCTTTCGAAGACGAAATCTCGAGAATGAAAAATGATATCGACTACGTTGAGGTGCCAATCGACGCGTATTAACGTAAATATGATCTGAAAGAAATTTTTTCAAAATCGGTTCAGCCGTTCTTTTTTCTTAACCAAATAACCTCAAAAAAAGTAGATTTTATACAATATCTCGCGAATAAAAAATTATATCGACTTCATAAGGGTGTCAATCGAGGCGTGTTAACGTCATTTTGATCCGACATAAATTTTATAAAAATCGGTTCAGCCGTTTTTTTTTTTTTTTTTTTAAATTATTGTTAAAAATAAATAATAATTATGTTTTAATGATTAAAATGATTACTTTTCTGTGTAATATCTAATTTAATTATTATTATTAAATATTTATCAAACTGGGAAGTTCGTCGTGTGGACCTCAGGGGTCGCACTTTAGTCCTAACAAACGACCCACCTCACGGCTTGTTTTTTTCAATTTCAACAACCTGTATCTCTAAAATGATACATTTTAGAGGGTAAGTTAATAGAAACTTTTTTTCATATTTTTGGACGAGCTATCACATCCTGAAGTCCTGCGCATATATTATGAAACACCCTGTATATATCTACAATCTAATTTATATCTACAATCTAATTTAATCGAAATATATTAACAATGCAATGCGTGGTCAGCAATTTGTAAAATATTCGTGTTGTTGAAAATCCGAGTGAAATGGAATGAATGAATATGAGGGACGGCATTAAGTTTCTCGCTTCACCACAATCCACATGTAAGTTATCCACAGCCAACGTGATAAAGGGAACACAATAGACAATTTAGAGACTGGTGTTAGCGTATAGCTTCGGTCGCGGCAGTCGGCAGACGCCTTGGGGCACACGTGTTAAACCAACTTTCGTGCACGTGTCTCTGCCTGGCCTTCTACCATCTATTGTGTGATGTTCAATTTGTCACACGCCCGAACAAACAATTCTGAAATTAATCAAAATTCATGCATGTAAATATGATTTAAACCTTCATTAAAGTTAAACCGAAATTAAATTAAAATGTTGATTTTGAATCGCCTTTGATTTTGATTGGTTGATAATAGAGTTTTTCATAGAGTTATGATTAAAAGCATACAGTGAACAGGAAAATTGTGTTAGATTAGTTTTATATGCGTCCCCAATAGTAGATTGTATATCTAGTAGCGTAACGAGGCATATTTACTGACGAGTAGTGACAGTATGTTAAAACGGGCGATAGCGAGTTTTAGCAGTCACGCGAGTCATAATATCATTACGCACTATAAAATAGCTGCTTTTTAGTTCAATTTCAGTATTTTGAAAATGGTTTGACTGTACATTTTGTGTCGCCAACTTCACTTCTATAGTAGGCCGAGAGTCAGTAGGTAATCTAGCAGACGGATCAGGGCGAATAAACATAAATCTGCAAAATGGCAATTGTTTGCTTCCTCACACTAGTGTGGGAAAGATACGTTTCCGCACACCGGTCTGTATAAGAAGTCACTTTACATGCATATACACACATGCATGTAAAGCAGTTATTTTATAGTAGATATGGCAAAAAATTAATGGCTTGATATTTTTAATTTCCCATTGGAAGTTATTGTAATGGGTCCGAAAATCGAAATCAAAATGTATAACAAATTTTTATGTTTCAAGGTCACTACACTATTTTTACACTATTTTAATAAAGATGTCTGTGTGTGTATGTGTACGTACGTACGTACGTATGTGTCCATTTCTTTCTAAGACGAAATCTCGAGAATGAAAAATGATATCGACTACGTTAGGGTGCCAATCGACGCGTATTAACGTAAATATGATCTGAAAGAAATTTTTTCAAAATCGGTTCAGCTGTTCTTTTTTCTGAACCAAATAGACTCCAAAAAAGTAGATTTTACACAATATCTCGCGAATAAAAAATTATATCGACTTTGTAAGGGTGTCAATCGAGGCGTGTTAACGTCATTTTGATCCGACATACATTTTATAAAAATCGGTTCAGCCGTTTTTTTTACTTCCCACCTCTACTATGGTAGGGAAGTAATGGATTCAGTCCGAAAACAATATTTCGAGATTTTAACAGATTTTCACGTTTTGAGACCCTAGCAATCGTTTAAGATCATTTTCTGACTGATGTCTGTATGTGTGTGTGTATGTGTGTATGTGTGTATGTGTGTGTGTGTGTATGTGGTCAATTTTTCGCCTTCGATATCTTAAGAACGGAACAACATACGGGCATGCCGATTGTTCTATTGTGTTTATCAGCCTTTAACTTAGATCTGATTAGATTTTGAGTCAAATCGGTTCAGTGGATCCTGAGATATTCAAAAAAACGTCCTCAATGTCACGTATTAACATAGGTAAAAAAAAATATAAATGAATTCTAGATGTTATAATATGAAAAAAATGTAAATATTTTTTTTCTCTAAAATGTATAGTTTTCGAGAAAAAAAATATTTTACTAAAAAAAATAAAAATTGTACGTAAATCAAGGTAACCATGATTTTTGCTATATTAAGCTAGCCATCAATAGATCACCAAACAAAAAAGAGGGCCATGCTTTTTTCAAAGAATAAAAATTAAATTGTGTTTTAAAGACCACCAACAGCTAAGGTTATTTGGGCCTAGTCAAAGAATAAAAAAAAGAGTGTTTATTTTTTGCGAATATTTACTAGGTGGGAAGTATAGGACTGGTCATCAGTCGAATTTTTTTTTTAATTATTGTTAAAAATAAATAATAATTATGTTTTAATTATTAAAATGATTACTTCTCTGTGTAATATCTAATTTAATTATTATTAAGTATTAATTAATATTTATCAAACTGGGAAGTTCGTCGTGTGAACCTCAAGGGTACTTTAGTCCTAATAAATGACCCACCTCACGGCTTGTTTTAGATGATTTTAAGAGGAAACCAAATTTTTAGGAAAACCTTTTTTATGATTTTTTTAAAATATTCATGTAGGTACCTACCTACCTACATTTATTTCAATAAAGTTGGAGGTAGGTACTTTACTAATTTTATATTTTGTAATTTAAAGTAATTTATACAAACGCAAATATTTTTATATTTTAAGAAAACTTCTAAATTTTCTTCTCTTTGTAAATAAATAATATTACTTGAACCGCAAAAAGGAAATAATATAAACAGACATTATGGAAAACTTATATTAGAAATCGTGTCCATCGTGATTATAATAAAATTAAGCAAAATCGCAGGATAGTGGACAAAATAATTGTACTTGAAAAAGTCTAAATCTATAGACGAAACGTCGTACATTTAATTTAATAAATCAAATTATTTTGTCCACTATCCTGCGATTTTGCTTAATTTTATTATGGAAAACTTTTAACAAATTAAATAAATTTTAATAACATACTATAATCACGACTTTTCAAAATACTGAGTGTTCATTAATGTAATATGCAACCGTATTTATTTGTTTTGACGTGATTAACGTCTAATGTTTCATACTGGGGTGGCATATTAGGAATATTAAATGTAATGGAAATAGTCGGAAATGGTTGACATGTGAAACAAAACACAGAATGTATAACTATATTACGGTCTCAGACGCAGTAAGCCAGGTGGCCGTGTGGAAAAGTACGAGGTACAAACGCCAAACCCAGGTTCGAATCCCGAAGGTTTTTAATATTTTTTCAATTTTTTAACAATGAAAATTATGTACTTATAAGTAGGTATTGTATTAAAATATAAAAAAGTAAAATTACATTTTGTTCTGCAAATTGAAATATAGGTATGCTTGAAACAGTCGCCGTACCAACAGATTAAAATTTGAACCGTGAAGTAATAATAAAAAATTCGTCGGATACATGACACGTTTAGGGTGATCTGTCACCCCTTTAATACTGACCAATCGATCTGCAAATATTATAATGGCATTATTAGGTCACCGACAAGCTATACAAACAATTTCAGCCTTGAAGCAATAATAATTGTGACTATTTTTTACTTCCCACCTCTACTATGGTAGGGAAGTAATGGATTTAGTCCGAAAAAAATATTTCGAGATTTTAACAGATCTTCACGTTTTGAGACCCTAGCAGTCGTTTAAGATCATTTTCTGACTGATGTCTGTATGTATGTGTGTGTGTATGTGTGTGTGTATGTGTGTGTGTGTGTATGTGTGTGGTCAATTTTTCGCCTTCGATATCTTAAGAACGGAACAACATACGGGCATGCCGATTGTTCTATTGTGTTTATCAGCCTTTAACTTAGATCTGATTAGATTTTGAGTCAAATCGGTTCAGTGGATCCTGAGATATTCAAAAAAACGTTCTCAATGTCACGTATTAACATAGGTAAAAAAAAATATAAATGAATTCTAGATGTTATAATATGAAAAAAATGTAAATATTTTTTTTCTCTAAAATGTATAGTTTTCGAGAAAAAAAATATTTTACTAAAAAAAATAAAAATTGTACGTAAATCAAGGTAACCATGATTTTTGCTATATTAAGCTAGCCATCAGTAGATCACCAAACAAAAAAGAGGGCCATGCTTTTTTCAAAGAATAAAAATTAAATTGTGTTTTAAAGACCACCAACAGCTAAGGTTATTTGGGCCTAGTCAAAGAATAAAAAAAAAAAGTGTTTATTTTTTGCAAATATTTACTAGGTGGGAAGTATAGGACTGGTCATCAGTCGAATTTTTTTTGTTACATGTTGGGGGCGGTCTGCATCCCTTCCATAGCGCTATCTAGCAAAATCCCTTACACAGGGCACTTTAATATGTCTCCCTCAACATCTTCACAAAAATAAGACCTTGAATAAATAACACCAAAAAATTATCACTAGCTCTCGGTCTAGATGTATTTCTTTCCATGACAACGAATACAATCATTTGTGTTATTTAAGCTGAGTACATTTATTTGTGTTTAACGGTATTCTTTCATCTGTCTGTACCCGCGATACAGACATACGCTTTTTTGTAGCCTGAAAGTTCTGTTGACGTCTCCGTACTGTGTCCCAAATTGCAAGCTCTATACTTTGTAGAATATCGAAAATCATGTGTAGAGTTATTGATATAATTTTTATTATTTAATTTACTGAACGATTTACGATATTGCTGTACTAAAACCTACGTACCTATGCATCAGTATTATTAAATTTAAAAGACATCTCGTGATTGGCCGACGAGGCATTTCCTTTTTGCTTCAATTTTCATATTCTTCTTCTTCTGTAACCTTGTTTAAGAACAATGGGAGCAGCTATCTGCGTGTGCAGCACGGTTTTGTTCATAAAATGGATCGTTAATATAGAAATTACATTCGACACGCGACAATATTTACTGCTGCCTTGTGTAGGTAACACAGCGAGAGTTATCAGCATACAGGGTGTTCAAAAATGCGCCCTTGTAAAGAATTTAGAGTTGCCGTCTAGACAAGACAAGACAAGACTTTCAAAGTCTTGTCTTGTCTTGAAATATCAAGACTTCACTAAGTATAAGTCTAGATTAAAAAACTCTTTGTCTTGTCTAGTCTAATATCAAGACTCTAGATTATTTTCAAGAGTCTAGATTAACCAAATGGTTTACTTTACCTACTACTACTTAGTTTATCTAGACTCTTGAAAATTGTCTAGAGTTTTAGCAAGAGTCTTGATCTAGATTCTAGATAAAGCAAGTCTTGTCTTGTCTTGAATATTTCTAGACAAAACTTTTGCAAGTCTTGTCTTGAAAATCTAGACCAGACAAGACAAGACAAAAGAAATTGTAGATTACAAACGTTTGACAGCTGAGGTCATTACCAAATGAACTCTTTATTACCCGACTGCGGCACGTCAAGGAAGGGTGTGGTGTTTGTCAGTCACCGAGACGTTATCACTCGACATCGGCTATTTTTCCGGTCTCCGGAACTCAGTGGGTAGTACACGTCGTCTATAGTAAAAACTGATAGAGAGCAGCGGAGAGGGTATCGGCTGTCAAATAGACAGTTCGTTGCTAAGAGCGAGGGCGGTTCTAGTTGCCGCCAATAGGCTGATGACGTTCCTGTATCATTCTATTGGTATAAACAATAAAAAATGGTGGAACCTTTGGTGTAAAGATACGAAATGTTACAATTACCACAAAACACCAAACCATAACAAACACTCTCGACGTACGTTTCGCCAACCAAGTTGGCATCATCAGGAGATGATTAATCATCTCCTGATGATGACCAATTTGGTTGGCGAAACGTACGTCGAGAGTGTTTGTTATGGTTTGGTGTTTTGTGGTAATTGTAACATTTCGTATTGGTATAAAGATATTACCTATACCTAATGTTTTAGTGTGCTAGTAGTGAGATGATACTAAAACTGACATCTTTTTACCCGACTAACTTTCATATTGGAAGTTTGTTTTGTACTTTTGTGTCAGATGCAGTCGGGCTTTTTGTTCTTTTAATAATTTTTATTCGTGTTCTGCTGATTTAAAGAATTACTCTTTATATTAGTGTATTTGCCATATGGCACATACACTATTGGCGTCGGTCGGATGGCGGGACCTAGGGGTCGGATCAAAATTTCTCGACGTTTCATAGCCTCCTGAACACTTTGGCACCATTTTTGGAAAAGTCTGTTTATACAGGGTGAGTTCGACCACCCGTATCAGTCGTTTTTTTCGAAAACGGTTAGTCGTAGAGAGTTGTGTCAAAAATTTGTATTATAAAAGCCCTAATAAAGAATCGAATGGTGATAATTTTTTTTTCCGGGAAGGTCGGCTTCCCTATTAGTTTGCTCCAGAATGTCCAGAACTCCGGAATTATAAATGTAACGATAGGTCGAAAGTGGTATTGTTGAAAAGATCTTTAAAAAATAAGCAAGTTTTGTAGGAAAATTTTTTTTATTACTGCCACCCCTGTTAAGTAATATTTGTTTGAAATTACTAAATTAAAATGTCATAATAACGAACTTTTTAAAAGTCCGCATTTAAAATCTAGTTGCCTATCTATCGATCATTAAAAACTGAAGAAGTACACTCACAGTATAACCAGAAGAGCTCAGTAGTATGTATTAAATAGTAAATGGAAGACAGTTTGAACACTTGTGACAATGTCTAAGGTTGCTTGATTTTTAATGCCGACTTCGATCGTTATTACGAAAATTTGATTTAATAATTTCAAACGATTGTTACTTAACAGGGGTGGCAGTAATTAAATAATTTTTCCTACAAAACTTGCCTATTTTTTAAAGAGCTTTTCAACAGCACCACTTTCAACCTATCGTGCTTTCTAAAATTCCGGAGTTTTGAACATATAATAATTTATATTTATACTTATAGAAATTTACAGGGGTGGCAGTAATAAAAAAAATTTCCTACAAAACTTGCTTATTTTTTAAAGATCTTTTCAACAATACCACTTTCGACCTATCGTTACATTTAGAATTCCAGAGTTCTGGACATTCTGGAGCAAACTAATAGGGAAGCCGACCTTCCCGGAAAAAAAATTATCACCATTCAATTCTTTATTAGGGCTTTTATAATACAAATTTTTGACACAACTCTCTACGACTAACCGTTTTCGAAAAAAACGACTGATACGGGTGGTCGAACTCACCCTGTATATATATGTGTGTGTGTGTGTGTGTGTGTGTGCGGGCTATAACTTTCGAAAGAGTTAATTGATTTTGACGAAATTTGGTAGGCACGTTGAAGTCTATCACCGCACGAAGCCTATTTAAAATGGGCCCAATCGGACCATTTTAAGGGTGGTTTTTAGGGGTTGAAAAATGTTTTTGGGCCCAAAAATGCCGAAAAAATTCTCAGAATCATTTCAAAATTGAAATTTAACCCTTTAGTAACGATTAAAATGTGCTGTTAAAATTTTAATAAAATCGGCCCGACAGGACCGGACTTACAAATTTTATGAAAACACTAGTTTACGGATAGTGATTTACTTGCTGACGGGTGTATTTAATTTGGTACAGAGGTTGCATTGATAATCTTATTGAAATTAAGAAAAAAAATATTATTTTAAGGGATGTATTAAGGGGTCACATTTTTCATTTTGTCCAGAAACAAACTTAAGTTCACATAATAAAGCCACAAGGCCTGTATTAGCAAATACACTATATTGTCGGCAGGGTTTTGGCACTGCGACCCGAGTTTTTCTAGTTTATGGCTGCCATTTGCAACCTTATTTTTCATGTAATTTTTAATTGATATTTTGAAATATTTTACTTTACGTTGCCGTAACACAAGAAGTTTCCGTTTATTAAATGAAAAGAAAGATTATTTTAAATTTTTTTGTACATTCGGTATTCTTTCTAATAAATGTCAAATGGAAAACTGATTATATTTTAAATAGATTATTAGATATTATATTATTCAAGAATCAAATGAATTTTATAACGTTCTTCTATTTCAGATGTGACAGAATCAATTTATTTTTTAACTATAGTAAACAAGAACATTTTTAAACATGCGAATCAAAAATATAATATAAGAATAATAACAGAGAGCCTACTCACAGTGGCTCACCTAAATTTCTCCACGATCCACTCCCGCACGTTATAGTAATCTATACATATAATAAAATCGTAAACGCTCTTTCGTCTGTCTGTTTGTTTGTACACGCTAATCTCCGCGATGGCTGAACCAATTTGGATTTGGTTTTCAGTGATGTATTGAGATAAGCTTGGGTTAACATTTGGTGTTTGTTTCATTTAAATCGGTTAACAAATAAAAAAGATTTGTCAATTTTAAAGTTCGTCTCGCGCGCTCGACGTTACCCGTGCACAAAACGGAAGAAAAAGCGTTGATCGGCTGCTTTATAAGCTCGACTTCGCTTTGCAGTGGCAGAATTTCTCGCGGAGGCTATATTTTATTTTGATAAATTTTTCGCGGGGGGGATAAGTCCGACTTCGCTTCGCAGGGGGAGAATTTCTCGCGGCGGGGATAAAATATTAACAATGTACTAAATATACGTGAGCGGAGTCACGGGCAACCGCTAGTAATAAATAAAGGGTGTTGAAAAATATCTCGCCCGAGGCGCCCGTATGTCTAAGGCCGGTGCTGGATTCACTAACGAGTCGCGAACTCAGAACAGAGATAGCCATAGAAACAGCATATCACGTCGCTTGTGCGAAGCCACAACTATACACTAAAGTACGACCTGTCAAGTATACATTATGATAATTCGTTGCTTGTATTCCATAGTGCTAATTACTCTTTATTTGATAAATTTGTGTTTTATTTTTAAAAAATTGTGTCATGTTGTGCCTGGATGTTACAATAACGGTTCCAAAGCGCTTATGAAAAATAAAGGTGTTTAAAATGGTCAATAAAAAATGGTGGAACCTTTGGTGTAAAGATACTGAAATCAGTCGAGACGTGCGGGGAACAATAAGTCACACTGAGGTCACAAATGTACACCATTTTAAACGAAATGTTACAATCACCACAAAACACCAAACCATAACATTATGGTTTGGTGTTTTGTGGTGATTGTAACATTTCGTTTAAAATGGTGTACATTTGTGACCTCAGTGTGACTTATTGTTCCCCGCACGTCTCGACTGATTTCAGTTGTACATACCGACAAGCTGCGATATGCTTCTTCTATAACTATCTCTGTTCTGAGGTCACGACCGTATACGATAGTTCAGCAACGTTGGGGACCAGAGTTATTTCGCAATCTCGTCTTCCTGTGATTTCTTTGCCACTTTAATGACGATATTAACCATACTTTTTACAACGGTGGGATAATTAATACACCACATACTTAAATGTATAGTCTGTTTTGGAGGTTGGCTATTTGTCGGTGTCTAAATAGTGGCATACTTTATTCAGAGCATTTGATGAGTTTCGTCATAACTCTTACGGTTGAAACAATAGTGTTTGATGACGTCATTACGGTGACGTATACCCTGTGCGGTAGACAGCAGCTAATAAAGATTATACACGACATTATGGAACACATATAACGAGCGACTGTGCTTTGTTTTCGTGTTTCGCATGTTTTCATGACTGACGGAGGTAAAACACAAAGTGGTTTTATTAGCAACAGTTTTCATTTTGTTGTTCTCTAAAGACATTTTACATTGTTTATGTAATATACATGTACATATACCTACTATTTAACGTTAAACTGAGATTAAAGTGTAAAATACAGTACCGTGTAAAGGAAACTTTTTTATATTTTAACGTTAGAAATGTTTATGAAGACCTCAGAACAAAGATATTTATAGAAGTAGCTTGTAGGTATGTATAACTGAGTCGAGACGTGCGGGGAACAATTTAAACAACTGAAAATATTATGAAATATTTTTACTTACTACATAGAATAGAATAATTTATTAATTAAAAACCACAATGTGGATAACTTCGCCAAAATATACATTCAATAAAATACAAACAACATTTAGGAAAATACATATAAGAAAACAATTTAGCTTACGTATAGCTTGACATCAGCTGCAGTCAAAAATTCGTCAACAGAATAAAAAACCTCATATGTCAGATAGATATTTCTTCAACACACTTTTAAATTTTCTTAAATCTAGGTTGCAAACCGAAACGGATAACTTAATGAAAAATTTTATGCATAGTCTATTTGGACCATAATATGTAATCTTTAAGATACGCATTGATTTTTCATAAGCCCTTTGGAACTTTATTGTAACATCCAAGCACACAACACGACATAAAGGGTGCATTCCACTTGGCGACCATTTCGCCCACTACGCTCGCGCCTTATGGCCGCGTTCATTACGTTTGGTCGTTGTAAGCGTTGCGATCGCCAAGTGGAATGCACCAGGGTGCATTCCACTTGGCGACCATTTCGCCCACTACGCTCGCGCCTTATGGCCGCGTTCATTACGTTTGGTCGTTGTAAGCGTTGCGATCGCCAAGTGGAATGCACCAGGGTGCATTCCACTTGGCGACCATTTCGCCCACTACGCTCGCGCCTTATGGCCGCGTTCATTACGTTTGGTCGTTGTAAGCGTTGCGATCGCCAAGTGGAATGCACCAGGGTGCATTCCACTTGGCGACCATTTCGCCCACTACGCTCGCGCCTTATGGCCGCGTTCATTACGTTTGGTCGTTGTAAGCGTTGCGATCGCCAAGTGGAATGCACCAGGGTGCATTCCACTTGGCGACCATTTCGCCCACTACGCTCGCGCCTTATGGCCGCGTTCATTACGTTTGGTCGTTGTAAGCGTTGCGATCGCCAAGTGGAATGCACCAGGGTGCATTCCACTTGGCGACCATTTCGCCCACTACGCTCGCGCCTTATGGCCGCGTTCATTACGTTTGGTCGTTGTAAGCGTTGCGATCGCCAAGTGGAATGCACCAGGGTGCATTCCACTTGGCGACCATTTCGCCCACTACGCTCGCGCCTTATGGCCGCGTTCATTACGTTTGGTCGTTGTAAGCGTTGCGATCGCCAAGTGGAATGCACCAGGGTGCATTCCACTTGGCGACCATTTCGCCCACTACGCTCGCGCCTTATGGCCGCGTTCATTACGTTTGGTCGTTGTAAGCGTTGCGATCGCCAAGTGGAATGCACCAGGGTGCATTCCACTTGGCGACCATTTCGCCCACTACGCTCGCGCCTTATGGCCGCGTTCATTACGTTTGGTCGTTGTAAGCGTTGCGATCGCCAAGTGGAATGCACCAGGGTGCATTCCACTTGGCGACCATTTCGCCCACTACGCTCGCGCCTTATGGCCGCGTTCATTACGTTTGGTCGTTGTAAGCGTTGCGATCGCCAAGTGGAATGCACCCAAAGAGTATTTAACAGTATGCAAACAACGAATGATCATAATGTACTTTAGTGTATACCTAGTTGTAGCTTCAGATAAGCGACGTGATATGCTGTTTCTATAAATCTCTGTTCTGAGATGGGAACGGTTTTACGATTTCAGATCTCATTTGGTTTTAAGACACAGCCTTAGAAAAACCCGGATTTTTGACGAAAATCTAAATTTCTCTGAACTTTTGAAAAATCTCCAAAATGGCACACTGATTCCAATGAGCACAAACGCCTGTATCTCTTCTGGTTTAGAAGTTATATTCGTTTAAAGTTTCCCAAAAATTACAAAAAAATGTATAAATGCCTATAACTCCCAAACTAAAAGATATACAGACGTTTGCTTGTGCTTATGATTACCGCTTTTATATGATTAACTTTTCTTCAAAGAAATAATTACGTATTGATAAAAAATCTAGTTTCTCAAAAAGTCGATCTGTATTTTAAAAAGGAACAAACTTAATTATGTTTTATTACGATTTTGTCTTAGATGAGCGAACAGTTGTCAGTTTCTACTTTTAAGAGAAGAAATATATATTTTAAAGTGTATTCTCTTGCACCCATTTTTATTAATTGAGTGCACCTACAAAGATCTCATATTTTCTTCCACACATAAAAGCTGCATCCATTGCCATATTAGCACAGAACATACTTCATCATCTTTTGTCGACATGATGGTTGATAATGATCCGTTGCATTTGGGCGTCTGTTCAGCCAACATAATGTTTTTTTATCTAGCAAACCGTTTTGACTAAGGACGTTTTGATTGATATATGCAATGAAATCAAGCAAAATGAAGCAAAACAAAACGCTTTGTAATAAAAAAACTTTTTAACAAAAAAAAACCTCCTTCAAAAAGGCACTAAAAAGAGTAAAATAAAATTTTGAGATCTGCGCCATTTTAATAAAATATGAAGTCGGTTAAAAAGAAGATATTAATCACTATAAGTACTATACTTTTTAACCGACTTCATATTTTATTAAATTGGCACAAACGTCAAAATTTCATTATTTTCCTCTTTTTAGTGTCTTTTTGAAGGAGGTTTTTTTTTGTTAAAAAGTTTTTCATTTTTTACTTTTTAGTTAATATTAAACCGATTTCTTACGCTGTGTGATGTGTCAAAAAGTGACATTTACCTTAAAGGAATCACACGCCGCTACTCACTTTTATTAAAATCAGCCGAACTACTAAATCGATTTAAGTAAAATTTATATGGGACCAACTTCGAGGTATACCCTATCCAATAAAAAAAGAATTTTCCAAATCGGTTTGTAAATGACGGAGTTCTGAGGTAATAAACATTTTAAAAAAATACGACCGAATTTGAGAACCACCTCCTTTTTTTGAAGTCGGTTAAAAACATTTCGATCCATTCTGCATGTTTGAAATTAATTTAATTTAATTTATTTATTTCAATAACAGGGTGCACCTAGGGTTGCCAGATGCCCCGTATTTTACGGGTTACCCCGTTTTTCAGGCTAAGATAATACAAAAACCCATAATTTCGAAAATAAAATACGGGGTAAAGTTACAAGTCAAATGTAATTTTAAGTTATCTTGCAAAGATTTTTATATATTTGCTTCTCAAAATGAAGAGCTTTTAAAAGCTGTTACTTCTAACCATAAATATAAATGTAAAAAATAGATTATCTTCATTAAACATTGCTGTTTTGTCTCCCGTAAAAATATCTAAAACCCGTATTTTTTATACTGGTAACCCTTTAATCAACTAGCGGCAGGTGGCAACCCTAGGTACACCCCAATTACAATGTTTTTGAATGCAACAAAACGTTTTGTTTCATAACGTTTTTGTTTGATCAGTGTGCAATGGGCCACTGAAACTTTTTTGAACTCTATTAATTTGAATTTCTTAAATGTTATAACAACTTGAAACGCTATAAGGCGTTTACCATTACTTTAAATATAATCTTAACAAATGAGTACATTACCCTCTTAAATAAAAGTGTAATAAGTTTACTAAATGCCACCGGTTTATCAAGGAATCGAGATTACTTGATGTTTTAATAACATCGTTTGTGTAAAAAATATTAAATAAATATTATAATTTCGTGTTAATTACAGCTAAAGTACGAATGGTAACGCGTTTTAACCACTGCTTTCTCAACGCCCTGTGTTCTATCGAGGGGTGTTGTACATGATATATATGTATAGATATTATATATATATTTTTCAGCACAGTCTGTTGTAAACATTAAATAACAGCACGAAGGGGTTGTTGTTTTGTAACTGTGTATTAACACTGAATTTGTTACACTGTTTCATATTTACTTGTACAATATCTCTGCTTACATAATATACTGGGTGTCCAAGAGAAGCATTAAATACATGGAGATTTCCTAAACAGTAAGAGATAGACAGGAGAACATAAAATTTTTGATTTTTTCTTTTTTTTTAAGGTCACCAACAGCTAAGGTTATTTGGGCCTAGTTTTTTAATTTCTTATGTGGGGGTGAGGCATACAGTTCATTTTTAGGGTTCCGTACTCCATAGTCTGTTCGTCTGTCTGTCCGTCCGTCCGTCTGTCACAGAGCTCTATGATTCTATCTTACAAACGGTAAGAAGAAACTATAGTTGAAATTTTCACAGATTGTGTGTTGTTGTGACATAAATCCTGGAAAATAATAATTAGAATTAAATAATTAATTAATTTTAATAAGTTAATGTTTTTTATATCGACAAGTGGAAGTGGCGTCAACTTGCGCGATGTTTTTAAACTGTATTATTTATATTGGAATCAAACTATACGGTTTATGAACATCGCGTGCGATGGCGCCGCTATGACAGTTATATTATTTATATTGTTATCATACCATATAATTTATAATCATCGCGTAGGATAACGCTACTTTGAGAGTTAGTATATTATAACTGTCAAAGTGGCTTCATCGATGATTATAAACTATATTATCTATATCTTGGAGCTACACTGTGCTTTTTAACATAGACACAGTTTACACTAATTAAATTGTTGTACCGGTACGGAACCCTAATGGCGAGAGTTCTACTCGCACTTGACCAGTTTCTATTTTTGAGGAACATACGTGTTTTGAGAAGCGACTAGGCCCTGCAGATTGATCAAATACCCCATCTTGATGTCGGTTGACATACACAGACATACCTAAAACGAACGTAACAACTAACTAGTGAACTCTGTACCTATACTAATATGAATAGTTGATAGCGATTAAAAAATGGGTTTTGTATGTGGAGAATGTTCAAACACATATTCTTCAAGTCAGGCATTAATGTTCACAAAATTAGAATAAAAACTTCAGGTAAGGCTTGTAGATAATCTATAATTCTTTCTATAAAAGTCGATCAATTTTTTGACATTTCAAAATAAAACCTAATTTAATATTATTATTTGAGATATTATAAGATGTTCAAAATTTATACAGTAACAGTGTTCTTGAGAATTTGAAATGGAAAAATAAATTCTAATTAAGTTTTATTTTGAAATGTCAGAAAATTGATCAACTTTTATAGAAAGAATTAGAATACAAGTCTTATCTGAAGTTTTCATTCTAATTTTGTGAACATTAATGCCTATCTGGAAGAATATGTATTTGTACATTGTCCACATACAAAACCCATTTTTTAATCGCAATCAACTATCCATATTAGTATACAGAGTTCACTAGTTTGTTGTTACGTTCGTTTAGGTGTGTGTGCGTGTGTCAAACGACATCAAAATGGGGTATTCGAGCAATCAGAATGAACCCTGACTGCAGGGCCTAGTCGTTTGTCGTGTTTTGTAGCAAGAAATGAACGTATTGAAAGTGAATATGTTAGAGGATTTGGTATTTTTAGAGAAAAATGTTAAGCTATCGAATTAAATGCTCATTTATATGTGTATGGGATGTTCAGTGTTCACACAATCAACGAGGCGGAGGAGCAAACGATCCTCTCCCAGGATAAATGAAAAACATGTATTGAAGTTGAAGCTCTATAGAATATACGGCGTCTTTTCGTAAGTTATGAGCGTCGATCAGCACAGAAACCGTGTATTTTTTCACTTCATTCGCCTTTCTTCATTGGCGGAGATTGTTTAGAACTTCGCACTGATCTCTATAATGGATGGATTGTCGATGAACTCTCCAAATTTGTACCTTTTAGAAGATTTTGTTTGGCGGCCATTAGTGATGCGCGATACGAGATGTTTTAGTCGATTGTCTCGATTGTTCAAACATCTCGATGACAGTGTTGCCAACATTTGAATTTTTTCCCCCCTAAGAATGATTTCAAAAACCCCTAAAATCAAACTGAAACCCCCTAAATAACAAAATTAAAAATTCTCGAAGTTTCAGAACAATGTTTTTTATTTATTTATTGTAGATTATAGACGCGTCGACAACTTAGGTCATTAGCATCTTAAATACATTAAATAACAATTTTCTTAAAACTAAATGACATCACAAAACATCCATGATCCGAGGTGGGATTCCAACCCACGACAGTGTGATCCAAACGCCGCTACGCTAACCGTTACACCACTCTGTCCTCCAGAATAATGTTGTTTTATCACTACGAATGTATTTTACCGAAGAAAAAAAACGAAAGAAAAAGTTCAATTACGGATTAAAACAGCTGATTTTCTGGATTTAATTAATAATTTTAATATTATTTATATTATTTATTTAAGTATTTTTAGTTTTAAATTATTACAAGTAGTATAAAAATAAGCCTTTGAGCAAAATTTTATAAGCCCCTAAAAAACCTCTAAACATTTTTTCACCCTAAACAACCTCACCGCAATTATTTTCCCCCTAAATTTAGGGGCAAGACCCCTAAGTTGGCAACACTGCACGATGACTCTTGATGGTTGTCACTTGGACTCGATTGTTGTTGTTTCATAGTTCACCGAGACCGAGTCGCATAGTACTGAATCGCACACCGTCGAGAGCCACGTAAAATACAATCGTTCATCACTCAGCAACTGTGGTCGTGTCGAAGGTCGATTGTACAGTAATCGCGTAATACGAATTCAATAGTGAAGATATCACAGAGTAGTGAATACCGACTGAACAGTGAACAATTAACAAATCGCGTGAACGTCAGTCGACTAGCATATTCTCATTCGTTGCTATTGCTATAACCTATGTGGCAAATAATCGACTTGAACAATCGAACATATCGATTGTAAAATCAAACTCTTGAGTCGATTGTGGACTCATTTGTTATTATGAACGATTACAATTGTTTCGATTGTAAAAATATCTCGAAATTGCTCATCACTAGCGGCCATCACTAGGGCAGAGTTACAAACCATGGTGATTACCAAACCGTCAATCGCAAGATATATTACCGGTAGCTCGCACGTAAAAATTAAGATTCTGTGCATGTTAGACAACACGTGAAATATGATAAAAATAATGTTTTAAATCAGGTAGGGATGACCAGATAATTATTTAAATTTCAAAATTAACTCCCATATTTATTGAGTTTGTTGACTACTTCAATAAACTTGATAACATGAAACAAGCTGTCAAAGGCTGCATGTGACTTAGTGAATTTAGTATTACCAACTTTAATTCAAACGTTGTGTAATTTATTATATAATTTTTATTGTGTGATGTAGACACATTGTGTATCAATTAATTACATTTCTTATTTATTTATTTTTATTTATAATTTACTGATTGCTATCTTGCCGACATCATGGAGTATTCTACACTCCTTCAGTCAGTAAATTAAACATAATTAATGATCAACGATAAAAATCTTTGTTAGAGGTGCGCATACAATCAATCAGTTGTGCCATAATTTCACTATTAAACTAATGGACCGCTGGACAACTATTTAGTCGAGCGTATGCTACCGTCAATACACAGCTGTGGACATAAGCTGCCGACGATAGTTGTTCAACAGAAAAGTCAATAGACGAGCGATGCGGTTTTATGATTTTTTTGTTGTACAACTACAGTGTCGATAGTATGCGCAGTCCCTTCTGATCCCATAACCTTTTGACAAACAACTAAATAGTTGTGCGATTAAAAATTGATTGTATGCACCGGTCCTTCATACCTAGATATTATTTAAAATGGACCGTTTTTTAAACTGAATAAGCCTGTTAAATCCATTTAAACGATTGTAAACTTTGCTAACTAATATTGTATTTTCAAGATACACATAAAATAATTTAATTAAGGTAAATTATAAAATAATTAATTTATAAACTCGTATGGGTTTAAAGATATTTTGTGGTACGTGCGGGGTTTATTAAAACTTGCTTTAGACTTTATTAATAAGTTTGTTATTACCTATATACAATAAGTACATAGGTGGCAAAAGAGAAATACTTAAAATTTCTATGAATTATTACAACATAGGTTTATAAATTTCAGAAGCTTGGTTTATTAAATACCACATTTTTTTACAATGTTTAAATGTCTTATGGCTAAAAACTACATAAAATATTTGACACCCATTACTTCCACCATCGACTAATAGGTATGCATAATATATTATGGTGGAAGTACGGGTCATACAGTTCGCTTTTTGTCAATTATTTAGAAAGTTTTATATATTTTTAATGAGGAAATACTCTTACAGTATGTTTGGAATTTGTTGATAAAATACTAATTTTTTAACTTCCCATTGGAAGTTATTGTATAATATGGGTCCGACTTTACGAATGAAAAATTTTGACATATCTGGACGTTTTGAGGTCCCTAAAGTCCGAATCTACTTAGAGCTATGTCTGTCTGTGTGTGCGTGTGTGTACGTACGTTCCTTTGTACGCTGGTAAACTTTTTTCGGCTCGCAATCTCGAGAACAAATAATGATATTGTCTCCGGACCAATTTCATTCGACACATATTTACATAATGAACACCTGATTAGAAAATTTCAATTAGCGTTTTTTTTTAATCTCTAAGGGCACCTAATGGGAAGTTAGCAGTGTGGTTTTACCAACACATCAAAAATTATTCACTGTTACCACTATCGATGAACACACTGTACCTATATTATACCTATACCCTGTCATGTTCATAAAAACAACTGTTTAAAACTAATTTGCTAATCCATAACACTAGGAACAAACATTGCCTTAGAATTGATAAACCAAATTTAGAAGTGGCACGTCGAGGAGTACACAATGCCATGATTATTGATTCGAGTGTACAATAAGTTGCCTAAAAATATAAGGGACACAAACGATGTCAAACACTTCAAAAATCAAGTAAAAAAATTTCTCTTAGAAAATATTTTTTATAATTTAACAGAATATCTGTAATGTACTTATGTTTTTTTATTTTGACGCAATTCTGTATTTTTAAATACGTACAATAATAATTTAAAAAAAATTAAACTATGCAGTAAGAGACATACTTGTGTCTGCGACTATATTCGTGCCAAAATATTCGTAAGCTTCAGCTTCTACGCTACTGCCTTCCAGATATTACATCTAACTCGAAATAGCGAAAAGCAACCAATATTCAGCTCTCTTATTCTTGTTGCTGCGGAATGAGAACACTTTATGAAGGTAGACATGGGTAAAGCCAATCAACTGTTGTGTCGACCGTATATCTCTGTGTGTGTGTGTGTGCTTACGCACAAAAGCACTGAAAGCTCTCTCACTCGACAACATCGAATCGACATACCAACCAGCACTAAATTGGATATCTGTTATCAACGTTCTTCCTATCTCTTTCTATTATAATTTATATCCATCTGTTTCAAATACTTTTTCTCGCTCTTAAAGTATTAGCAAATTTATATTAACACGAATGATTTGATTTATTAGTTATCTGTCTTTTTCAGGCATACTTTAAAGTTGGGATTATGATTTACTTGTTGATCTTTTATTATTAACTTCCCATTGGAAGTTATTGTAATGGGTCCGAAAATCGAAATCAAAAAGGAAAAAAAATTTTTATGTTTCAAGGTCACTACACTATTTTTACACTACTTTTAGAAAGATGTCTGTGTGTGTGTGTGTGTGTGTGTACGTATGTACGTACGTACGTACGTACGTACGTATGTATGTGTCAATTTCTTTCTAAGACGAAATCTCGAGAACGAAAAATGATATCGACTACGTTGGGGTGCCAATCGACGCGTATTAACGTAAATATGATCTGAAAGGAATTTTTTTAAAATCGGTTCAGCCGTTCTTTTTTCTTAACCAAATAACCTCCAAAAAAGTAGATTTTACACAATATCTCGCGAATAAAAAATTATATCGACTTCGTAAGGGTGTCAATCGAGGCGTGTTAACGTCATTTTGATCCGACATAAATTTTATAAAAATCGGTTCAGCCGTTTTTTTTTTTTAATTATTGATGTTTTAATGATTAAAATGATTACTTTTCTGTGTAATATCTAATTTAATTATTATTATTAAATATTTATCAAACTGGGAAGTTCGTCGTGTGGACCTCAAGGGTCGCACTTTAGTCCTAATAAACGACCCACCTCACGGCTTGTTTGATTTGATTCTTTGTCGATATAGAATATGATAGAATTATTTTTATTATTTCTCCCGAGCTATTAGTTTGACTAGGATAGATATTTTAGATTATAGACGCTCGACAACAGAGGTAAAAAGCGTAATTTGACTACGGTTATCTAAAATGTTTCTTGGGTATTTATTAGTGATGGGCGATACAAGATGTTTTTACAATCGAAACAATTATTGTAATCGTTCATAATAACCATCGAGTCCACAATCGACTCGTCGAGTTTGATTTTACAATTGAAATGTTCGATTGTTCAAGTCGATTATTTGCCACATAGGTTATAGCAATAGCAGCGAATGAGAATACATCTAATCGCGATTCAAGGTTATATGCTAGTCGACTGACGTTCACGCGACTCGTTGATTGTTCACTGTTCACACTGTTCAGTCGGTACTCACTATTCTGTGATCTCTTTACTATTGAATTCGTATTACACGATTACTGCACAATCGATCATCGATTCGACTACGCAGTTGTTGAGTGATGAACGATTGTATATTACGACGTGGTTCTCGACACTGTACGATTCAGTACTATGCGACTCGATCTCGGTCAACAACAATCGAGTCCAAGTGACAACCATCGAGAGTCATCGAGATGTTTGAACAATCGAGACAATCGACTAAAACATCTCGTAATCACGCATCATTAGTATTTATAGAATAAAGCAACTTATAGTGTTGGTGTCATCTCATTTTGATGAAAAATGGCCGTATCACTGATTTTATAATTATTTCGACAATTATGCCGAATTTTCTTAAAGCTCTTGGAGAGATTTCGACAATTTCACTTTTAAATAATTTGTGATAAAATGTATCCATACTTTATTGAAGTTATACTTCTTTAGTGAGGTTAGTGAATTGGAATGACCCCGAGTCAAAAATTACTGACTCAAAAACAAATGACACGCTCTAATGTAATGCTGACAGGTATAAAACAACTCTAACGATTTTGATGATATTTACTGAAAAGGGGTTTTGGGGAGGCGAAAAATCGATCTAGCTAGAAAAAATTCGTTTTCTTATATAATAGTTTTTATAATTTTAAAAATCAATTTTTTGACGTTTGAAAATAAATATTGTAAGCAGGCTTTGAATAAATTATGTAGAGATGTTATGATAACCACGGATTTTATATTAATAATAATTATTTATTAATTTTAAAAATGCTGAGAAGGGAAAAGGAAAAATGTAAATGTATGAAGTATAACTTCGACCGTGCGCTTATGTGGGTGAGGCACATACCATAATATGTTTTCGCTTAATTTGTTTGTACATTTACTACTTACTAGCTTATTCATTTTATTGAACTGCTTCAAACAAATTAAGATCTAAAAAAAGTCATCAATGGATTTATTTTGTTGATATGTGCTATAAATTTTCTGTAAACTTTAGAAATCCTGCATCGCAAAGAAACCAGAATGTTTTATTGTTGTCTTACTTACATGTTCTATAAATTTGGTAGAAGTAGTAAAACCAAGAAAAAAGAACCCGTAATAACAAATTCACAAGCTAAAATCTTTATTCGGCATGGTGAATATATTTTTTTAGTGATTTGTTTTCTTTAATAAAAAAAACTTTCAAGGTAGATTCATAAATTTTTATTTTGTGATTATTAATCGGATAATTTGTTTTACTGGTTACTGACATACAAAAAAATTGCTTGAAACAAAAGAAAGCCTACATAAAACAAAAGTTATTTAAATCGTCTATCGCTATCCTTTTAGAAGAATAACAAAAAGGTCAGTCAAGTGTAAAACATCCACAAAAGTTACTCTCTCTGAGGCACTTTTACCTAACACAATGATTGTTCGTGTACAGTCACATTTAAATAACAATTCCACATGTCCAGACAATCAGGGCAGTGGATTTAACATACGGACACACAACAGGCTATATCCCTTACCTATATTATATGCATGTGTGTTGTTTAACAACCGAAGAGTGTTGAGGCTTAAAGAGATGGCATAACGTACGAGACCCCTGCACAAGTCTTTAGCTGGTTCCAGACGAAATGGCCAACGAATGCCAATGTTGGCGACTATATTGACGACCAATGTTGGAGAATGTATTGACGGTCAATGTTGGCGAATGTATTGACAGTCAATGTTGGAAAATGTATTGGCGGTCAATGTTGGCGAATGTATTGACGGTCAATGTTGGCGAATGTATTGACAGTCATTGTTGGAAAATGTATTGGCGGTCAATGTTGGCGAATGCATTGACAGTCAATGTTGGAGAATGTATTGGCGGTCAATGTTAAAAATGTATTGGCGGTCAATGTTGGACAATGTATTGACGGCCAATGTTGGCGAATGTATTGACAGTCAATGTTGGAGAATGTATTGGCGTTCAATGTTGGGCATGTGTGATCATGAATATTTTAGTATCCACATGACAGGATTCTGTTGGGCCAGCATTGACCAAGCTTAGTACACCAAATGTTTAGCGTATATATACACCAATATTAAACAAAATGGATAGCAAAGATGACGCAGTTATTGCAAGTGCTTCAGCGGTAATAATTTCTTGTGCTCAACTCTGACACACGTGTCATGCCACTCATAAATCACATTAATATACACACACTGACAAACACAGCGTAGTGAAAACTGTCCAATCATCTGGATGAAAACAAAGTCATATTTGCAAGTCGAGACCAGCGTTCGCCGATCCCTTTAATGTGTGTTCAAAAACCGCCCTCAAAGCGAATATCTTCCAATGTTGGTGACTATGTTTGTTAAATATTGGCAATATGAAAACTATCCACACAGCATGGCAATTGTCCGAATGTCAACATTGGTCGACTCGACATTTACCATGTTGTCTAGAGCCGACTTTGGCTTTGAAATTCGATTTTTTCCGTAAAGGAAATTCAAAATTGCCCATTTTGCTAGAGGATTTCGTCCAAATGTTGTCAATAACTGACAATTATAAAATTCTATTTCAATGCGTTTCTGATGCATAAAAATGATGGCAGGTGCTTTAAAAATCCGTCCCGGTTTGATTTTCATATTTCAACTACAGGTCGCAATAATCTGAGCAATAATTAATTTACTCGTTTTACTTATACTTAATTAACATCAATATTGATAAAGGGATATTTTTCTTTCTCTATTAGTATATAAATAATGTTGATGCAATAGAAAAATGACATTAAGATCTTTCGATTCCCACTATTGTTCACTCTGGGCAACATTTGGACCAAAATAAGCAGTCCTTTGTTTGTGCCACTGTCGGTTTTGACGGGAAGTTTATTTTTTAAACGGTTTTATTTAGCTTGACCCCGTATATTTGTTTGTTACTATCTTTGTTTCAAATTTTGCGATAGCTTTTTCAACTACTTCTACTTAACCGATTCTTATGAAACTTTGCACACACATTGAGTTCCCGTGACAATATAATATTATGATAATTTCAACTTGGTAATGAGGGGGTCTGATGATGGAATCAGGAGGTGGACAGTTGAAAGGATGAGGAGTTTGCATAATGATACGGGTCGGAAATCAAACTAAAAACTAGAAAATAAAAATAAGTAAAAAAACTTTTAAGTTAAACGGATTTATTTTAAATCATCAGCTGTACCAAAAACTAGAAAATAATTAGGACACAAACTAAGGAGCACTTTGTGTCGCTGCGTCAGCGGAATAAGTAATAATCTGGGACTTTTAACAGACTAAAATAAAAACGTGGGGTTCCAAGCCCACCAACAGAAATATTTCAAATGCGCCTCACGTTTTTATTTTAGTCTGTTAAAAGTCCCAGATTATTACTTATTCCGCTGACGCAGCGACACAAAGTGTCCTTTGGTTTGTGTCCTAATTACTTTCTAGTTTTTGGTACAGCTGATGATTTAAAATAAAACCGTTTAACTTAAAAGTTTTTTTACTTATTTTTATTTTCTAGTTTTTAGTTTGATTTCTGGCCCGTATCATTATGCAAACTCCTCATCCTTTCAACTGTCCACCTCCTGATTCCATCATCAGACCCCCTCATTACCAAGTTGAAATTATCATATTATATTGTCACGGGAACTCAATGTGTGTGCAAAGTTTCATAAGAATCGGTTAAGTAGAAAGACAATGAGATTACTCCTATAGTTAAAAATTGTTTTTATGAAATTACTCTCTAAGCTTTAACACTCTTAGGTAACACCATTATGTACCTCCACAAATATCTAGTTGGTTGGTAGTATTATAATGGTGCACGGTAATGGTAATACAGAACCAGATGGCCTTTAATCCCCTTTGAGTATGTGTAGCCGATAGCCAACCGCATTGAAATGCATAAAGGCGCAAGAGCTACCAATAGGTCATTTTGGTTAGTGACAATAATATTCGTTGTTATATCGGTTTTGTACACTTGCGTTATATTATTATGATCATGTTTACTCTCAACTATACAATTTGTGAGATTAGTTTACATTTATATTCATATTACTATGACGTCATTGAATGCCCTTATCGTCCCCCATTAGAGCAAGGTTATTCCTTTGGCACTTCCTCGATTCGTATATTTGCCTACTTTGACTGTATATTTTAAATTATAAATAAGAGAAAAAAATGGTAAGTGTCTCACCCAGATAAGCGCACGGTCGAAGTTATACTTCATACATTTACATTATTGTTAATAAATTCCATGGATATAATAACATATGTACATATAATCAAAGCCTGCTTACAATATTACACTATTTTGAAACTTCAAAAAATTGATTTTTAAAATTATAAAATCTATAAGAAAACGAATTTTTCGTGGGATGAAACTTAGCTAGATCGATTTATGGCCCCTCAAAAACTCTTTTCAGTAAATTTCATTCAAATCGTTGAGACGTTTTATGTCTGTCAGCGTTAAATTACGGCGTTTCATTAATTTTTGCCATAATTTTTGAGTCGTGGTCAATTCACTACCCTCGATAAAGAAGTATAACTTCAAAACACTGCATAAAAAAGCCCATCTGTTACCAAAAATTCTTACGGTAGATTACAAAATCTTTATCCCGCCAGACTTTACTGCTGCACTTTTTAAAATTTTTCTCCACTAACTAGTGTTGCTGTCTAGACAAGACAAGACTTTCAAAGTCTTGTCTTGTCTTGAAATATCAAGACTTCACTAAGTCGAAGTCTAGATTAAAAAACTCTTGTCTTGTCTTGAAATTTTCTAGACAAGACTTTTGCAAGTCTTGTCTTGAAAATCTAGACAAGACAAAACAAGAGTCTAGAAAGTCTAGATCTAGACGGCAACACTACCTCTAACTTATAAGTATTCTTAAGGCCGGTTCTCACGGGGCGATTTTAATTGATCAACTTTAGTTGATCAACTAAAATCGAATGAAAATGAGCGTGAGAACCTATATTTCAACTTTTGTTGATCAATTTTAGTCGGTTCCACAAAAGTTGGACTGAGTCTAGCTTTATCGTTCAAGTATGAGTCATATTCAACTTCAAACTAGTTGAAACTGCTATTTGAAACATGATTGAAGCGTGTGAACTGCGAACTATTGTATTGTCAGTCAACTTCAGTTCATTCGTCTGTCAATATGAGTACTGTCAATGTCTGGTGTTCCGAAGTGTTATATTATTATTTATAATAATGAAGTGGCCAGAAAAATTAACATTAAATTTCTTAGAGTTGTATCATAAACACGATTGTTTGTGGAATCACAAATTAGACTCATACAGAAATAAAGATTGCCGAGAAAATGCATTACATATTATAAAGAGTGAAATGAGGTTAGAAGACCTGTCTATAGCGGACAATAAAAATAAAATTAAATTTGATATCTTCTCGAAATCCACCGTCTAACCCAAAAACGACGTTTTTTGCGTTTAAAGTGGCTATTATTCCTAGACCTGCATGGAAAACTGCATTTGGCGCCATTTTGAAGTTGAAACAGTCAATCAATTTTCATTAAAACGTGGGAACGAAAAGTTGTTCAATTTAAGTTCAATTTTAGTTGATCAACTAAAATCGCCCCGTGAGAACCGGCCTTTACTATAATAACGTTATAATTCGCCCACATTTATTGCATTTTTACTGATTGTCAATAACCAATTATATGTCACTTTAGTGTAAAATTATACATGAAACTTTTCTATATCTCGATCTACGTCGTTTTCACTTACGACCTACGGCTATGAAACCACCTACGACGTAACTTTGGGATATTATTGTATGTCTATATACAAACCTTTGTGTGTACATAGTAGCAGTTAGGCTGAATTCAGACTAAATATTTCGTGTTAACACATGTTAGCATATCACAACATAAAAACACATCATCTTAATTATTATGCCGCACTCAGCTTTTCGGTACAGCAGAATTTTGAAGCAGCCATAACACGTATTAACACTAAACTCCTTAGCCTTAGACAAATAGCGCCAGATTTGAACGCATTCACGAATATCTGCGACAGATATTCGCCTAAAAAATGACATTCGTTACATCACTAAAGTCTACGTCCTTTAAGGAACCTACCAGGGATGTGAAAAAATAATCGATTTTTATATTAATCGATTATTTTTTTCTTATAATCGATTTTTAACAATCGATTTTTTTAATAATAATAATCGATTTTTTATAAATCGATTAATTTTTTAATAATAATAATCGATTTTTTATAAATCGATTATATAAATTACACTTTTAAATCGATTATATAAATTACACTTTTTTCATTTATTTTTTTTTTATTAATATTAATATTAAGAAAGAATATAGGCTTTGGGAAAACCAATGCAACCAACATTTACAAATTACACGTTTTAATCGATTTTTGTAAACAACGCCATCTGTGCGACAGATGAAAAAACGTAAAATAAGTTCAATAAACGTAAACTAATCAGTCGGAAAGCGGCGCCATCTGTATGACTGTTTTCGAATAATAGAAAAAATCGATTTTTCCACAAAAATCGATTATTTCTTCAAAAATCGATTTTTTACAAATCGATTTATATTGAAAAGAGAAAAATCGATTATTAAATAATCGATTTTTTTTACTCAATGTCACATCCCTAGAACCTACCTGTCAAATTTCATGCTTGAATTGCTAAGGTGACCAGACGTCCTCCTTTGAGGAGGACAGTCCTCCTTTGGTGAGATTTGTCCTCCTCAGTGATAGTGTCCTCCTATGTTCTCCTTTCCAGTGATAGTGTCCTCCTATAGCCTCCTTTCGAATGATAACGTCATAACGACCCCATTTATCCTACTTTTTAACGATTTCAACAAATATTTTTGTGGTTCTGTACTATGGGTAGACAATCTCACAACCGGTACAGTAGTCATAGCATTCTTTAATGATTATATTGTTACAAAACTGTTTTCTGAGTTGGCGGAATAAATATTTATTTACAATAAATAAAAATACAATAGCAATGAATGCAACAACGAAAAGTCAATTTTAACAATAAAAAAAACTTAAACGGTAATTATTGAACTAAACGAGCCACTTAAATAACACTTAACAAATAACTATATATACAAGGATTATTTATCTGTAATTATTTATGTCACTGTATTTATATCAGATTTATTTCTAACGTTTATTTATGTCGGTCATTTACTCAGTTACTTCAGTACTATTTATTTACATCCACTCCACTATTTATATCACTGTACTGACTGATTCGACCGTTGATTGATTAATATTTATATCACTGATCCACTTGATGGCACGACTCACCATTCACTGCTTACCGATTGCGTGACACCGTCGACTAATTGCCTCAACACGACACACCCGCTGTTTATATACCTGCGTGCGATGTACGTTCAGTGCGTCTTCGTATTCTCTAGTGTCGTCTAGAATCTTCGCGTAGGCACCAGTGTGTTCAACGTCAGACACCGCTTCTCAGAATTGTTGCCCGCCGTTCATATACAGGGTGATCCGTAACAGTATTATTATACAGCAAATAGTAAAACGAATACGGCTATGGACTGTTAGATGGCGCCACTCCTGTGTGTTTCACTCTTAGATTATAAGGTCTGTTTCACTTTTGTCAAAAGTAGTTTTTTTTGTGTCCAGTTGGTGTCCTCCTGAGGAATTTTAAAATTCTTCTGGTCACGTTAGAATTGGCTTTATAGTTTATAGAGATTTCGTGACGAATAAGTGAGTGAGTGGTATTTCGATTCATATATTGAGACATAGCTTTAGGTAACGTTGCGGTTATTCGACACTGTAAAATCGTATAAATGTAAACAGTTCTTGTTTTAATTGGTTCACACTATTTCGAATGAAGTTTATTTACTATTTACGTTTGTTCTACTAAAAACAGACATTTCCTAGAATAAACTAAAATCTAAAATCAGTTATGCATTATAAATTAATATTCCTCTCATTGTTAGTATAGAAGCATATAGAGGGTGTAAACGGTAGCCTCGAACATAGGGAAAACTAGCGACACCCGTTCGGCTTCGCCCGGGTGTTATGAAATTATGATTTAATAGCGGTCACCCGTGGCTCCAATCACATGTATTGTTAATTTATTATCCCCCCGCGAGAAATTCGCTCCCTGCGAAGCGGAGTATGATTTATTAACCCTCCCATTCCGCGAGAATATCTCCCCCTGCGAAGCGAAGTCGGGCTTAAAATCACTTGAAAATAGTTTGCATTAACGTGGTATCACATAAATAAACAGTCAACCCAACCTATTTATATGTTTAAAATTGACATATAATTTTTTATTTGTCAACCGACTTAAATGAAACAAACACTAAATGGTAGCGCAAGCTTACCTCATACACACTGAAAACTGCATCCACATTGGTTTAGCCATTGTGGAGATTAGCGTGCACAAACGCACAGACAGACAATTTTTACGATTTTATTATTATGTGGCAGATGCTTTGTTTTTACAAGTTTTTATTTAACTTGCAATGTACATATGTTAGTTTGTGTTTCGTTTGTTTAGGTCAAATCTTGCAAGTCAATTTTGAACGACTTCCACGTATCCGATCGATTTGAAATTTTGTACATATACCTATGTATTCCCGATGACAATACATGAATAAATCTGTTTTAGAGTTAAATTCAACCCCTAAGGGGTTCAAACGGGGATGTAGGGTTTTTTTTGACTAATCAACGCCCAGGCCAAATCGCTGAAACTAGAAACTTGACAGTTGGTCCTTTTTCTGACGTAAGCATCCACTAAGAAAGAATTTTTCGAAATTCAATCCCTACGGGTGTCAAAGGGGGGGGTAAAATTTTGAAAGGCAAATGAACAAAATAAAATATTAGTATAAAAAATTTTTTAGAGACAAACCTTTATTTAAATGCATTAAAAAGAAAAAAATAATTTTTAATAATTTAGGTTCATAATTAATAAATGCGTGGGCCGTAACTAATAAACTATCATAGAGTTCACGACCCACGCTTTTATTAACTATGAACCTAAATTATTAAAAATTATTTTTTCCTTTTAGTGCATTTAAATAAAAGCTTGTCTCTAAAAAGTTTTTTTTACTAATATTTTATTTTTATTCAGCAGGTTCCGAGTTACTCTTAATAGTTAACCGTTGCTATATGGAAAATTGTTTAAAAAATTAATTGTACTGTTTTCTCTATAATCTATGTAATCCATTACATATTTACATTGGATAGCCTTCTACGAAATTGTGAATGTTCTCAATGTTATTTTCTAGAGATGCGCCGAATAGTGGTTTCACCGAATAACCGAATACCGAATACTATATTCGGTTTAACCTTTACCGAACCGGATATTCGGCCGAATTATTCGGTTTACCATTTCATTGTTTTGCCACGTAAACAGGTTCTAATATGTACGCTACGTGTCGTTGCTGGCTAGTTGACCAGCTCGTTGACCAGCAAGTCATACTAGACGTGGGTCGTTACGTTATTTTCAAGAAACGTAACGAAACCAGTGACTTGGTCGGCGTCACCTGTTTCAAAACTAGTGATTTTTGTAACTAGTTATTTTTATTCAGCTACTGTGATTGCTTGCATAAATACCTCCACCAGTTACCAACTATACAGTTACACACGAAACGAGACGAAACTAAAATACATTAAATCACTATCTATAAGTGTTTGTAGCTATACACTGTGCGTTTTCGGGTTACTTCGGATTTATTCGTGTCACTGTCACCCGCTCTCGCTTAGTAACGCATTTGCAAAAATCACTACTTGTAATGTAAATCGAAACTAGTGATTCGGTTACATACCGCGTAGCTAGTTATTGTAACTAGTGACGTGAAATAACGACCACGTCTAAGTCATACCTCACCGCCCGCCACCCGCGCACACCGCGCTATCACTTTGCTTCAAAACATCGCACGATTACGTTAAAAATACGAACAAAGGTGCTTATTATTAAAAAATATTGAACCGAATATATTTGGCACCAAAACCGAATAATTCGGCCGAATACAAATAGTGAAAAAGATGCCGAATACGCCGAATACCGAATTCCAAACGAATATTCGGCGCATCTCTATTATTTTCCCTATATGTTCAGGTCTACCGTTTACACACTGTATATATGGAATAATCTAAAATCATATGTGTGTGTATATGTTATACAAATCTACTGTTATAATATTTACCTAACTGTTAGTGGAAGTTGGTATAATATCTAGACTTCATAACAAGTCATTGTATTTATGTTAAGCTTAGTCCCGTATAATTATGTAACATTAATATATTTTGCAGCTACTGCGTTAATAAAAGTTATTTAATTAACAGTTGACCGCACTGACGTTATATGATTCTAACTCAGTTTTAACAAATTTGTTTTTGCCATACCCACTATAAAATAGCTGCTTTACATGCATGTAAAGTGACTTTTGACAGTCCTGTGAACGAGAACGTATATCTTTCTAGTGTGGGAAAGCAAGCCATTTCCATAGTAATTTATGTTTATTCGCCCTGATCCGCCCGCTATATTACATACTCCTGTGCGTGCCTCGGCCTACTATAGGAGTGAAGTTGGCGACACAAATGAACTGTCAAAATTTTTTTTAAATACTGAAAATGAAATGAAAAGTGGTAATTTTATTGCGGGTATGGCAAAAAATACCTACCATATATATTTCGTGCGTAATGATATTATGACTCGTGCGTGACTGTTAAAACTCGCTGTGCCCGTTTTAATATAATGTCACTACTCGTCAGTAATATGTCTCATTACGCCACTAAATATACACTCTACTATTTTATTATTTTATATTAACAAGAAAATTGGTAAATTAAATTTTTGACAATAAATAAATCTTAAGATATATTTTTTATCACTTGGAACAGTTATGAAAAAGTCATTGAAAAACAAGGTGAAAGAACGTTCTTATTAATAAAACAGATTACTATGAGATATATTTTGTAAGACAGGGAATAACGAAAGTTACATATAAAGTTAAGTTAATCATTATATTTCAACTAGCACATAAAAAAAGTTTTTATATAACACATGCACGCTTTTAGTGTTTTTTTATATCTGTTTTGCGAACCTTAAATAGCCGTTTATTGACTAGCGACCATTATGTAACGTTTTTCAGTGCTATAATGGTTCATTATGTAACTAGTTACATAATGATCCATTATGCGACGCTTTTTAGTGCTATAATGAAAAAATAGTTGCATAATGAACCATTATTTAATTGTTTTTTTAATTCAATTAAATTCTAAAAGCATGCATGTGTTATATAAAGTATAGTGTGCAACGCGTGTGCTAAATCTTTATGCGTCAGTGCGTCAGGCGCGATGTGTTCAGCACTCGTATGCGACTCGCGATGCACACTCGCTAAGGCTCGTGTGCACTCGCCTAGTACTCGTGCTAAAAACATCAGTACTCGTATTCGACTCGCGATGCACACTCGTCAAGGCTCGTGTGTGCTCGCCTACTACTTGTGCTGAAAATATCGCGCCTGACGTATAAAGATGAATTTAGCACACTAGTTACACAATAAACTATTGTTTGACCTAAGTTGTCGACGCGTCTATAATTTACAATAAATAATAAATAAAATATACTATTGTTCAATTTTTTTTCAAAATTGACAGGTAATAGATAGATATAATAATAAATTTATATGAAATATTTTTACAATTTTTAAATGGAATTATACGGCTGAAATGAATAATAGAGATACATATTTTATTCAAGAATAAGGGATATTTTTTCTGAATATTTTAATAGTCAACATATTTCAAATAAACGAGTTTCAGAATGGAAAATAAAAAATGGTTATATATTTTATAGTTGTTAAAAAAATCCAATATTATAAGTTTATTGTACTGTTAAACTATCGCTTTAGCATAAAATATCTTTCTGTTATTATAAATATATTCATTTATTCAGTCATCTTTTTTTATTTACCGACTGCGTGTTGTCTTTCCGACTGAGATTGAAATGCTGATGAGATGGGGCGTCCCATCGTCCCATTGTCAGCACTGTTCAACCGTATTATATTCTAGTCTGAGAGATGGAATGGAATTGCTTGTGAATACAAGGAAAATTTACAGGGCCGGTTGGTGCTATCTCAGGTAAAATGTTACCAGAAATTCTCGAAAACGATTGAAGAAAGAAGGTGCCGGGAGGAAGTTTTCGAAGAGTTGTACTGTAATTCTTCAAACATTTTTAATATTATGATTCATGAAATTTCACCGATAATTTTAAGAATTTATGATTGAAGAAAGTTCACGGAGAATTTGAGAATTTATGATTTATAAATTTTAAATAATATTTTTTAAAACTTAACCAAACCCTTACACTTACTACAAAATGTAAATATTTATGAGCGACAAATTTATAAAATATATTAAATATAATATGTCAAGAATTTATTAATAAAGTTCTCGGAGAATTTATGATTGAATGAAATCCGACGTAGTGAACTGATTACAACAAATACTTGGCATTTTCATGACATTCACAAAATAATTCAAAAGCATCCATCGCGGCGACTTAGGTCCTTTGTTACTACACATCCGGTTTTTAAACTTACGATGTGGATTTTAAGACTGGACATACGCCATCTTCTAATTTCTATATCACACTGTGCAACAGACAAGGACAACTGTAACAAGTTCGCGATTTATTAATTTGTTAGTTATAAATATAGGTATAATTTTTTTAATTGTGTATAAATATGTACCTATAAAAAAACTGATTTGACACATTATTATACAGGGTGCTCAATCGTTTTGCGGGTAATAGAGATTTAACCCGTAAAATCAAACTTTTGCGATTTCCTGCTCCCCTAATTATTTTAGGAAAAATATCTTCGAATAAAAGTTTTAGAACATAAAATTCTGCATCTAAATCATTAATTAATTTTGCATGCTTTGTAACGGCAGAAATTTGATATGGAAATGTCAAAATTACCTCAAAAACAGATAGCGATAGCCATGAAACTTGAACAAAATGATGACGTTTTAGCTGTCAGAATAATTTCTAATCATTTTGTTCAAGTCCCATGGCTATCGCTATCTGTTTTTGAGGTAATTTTGCAATTTTCATATCAAATTTCTGCCGTTACAAATCATGGAAAATTAATTTTGTTTAATGATTTAGATGCAGAATTTTATGTTCAAAAACTTTTATTCGAAGATATTTTTCCTAAAATAATTAAGGGAGCAGGAAATCACAAAAGTTTGATTTTACGGGTTAGATCTCTATTACCCGCAAAACGATTCAGCACCCTGTATACGAAATCTATGTAAAAATTTCTCTTCTTCGTTCGTCACGCATTTTAGTCGTTTTTTTCATCACGTTTTTATATCGTCAGACAATATTTTAGCTCCCTATATACCGCCGGGAAAGACGTATTTCTCCGCCAAAACGGATATGTGCACCGGGCCTAATCCGTCCCTTGTTTTGTTTGAAAGGTGCAAGATACATGGTCACGAGTTGCGAGAACGAAAAGGGTGGGGGGTTGTTAGTCGGCGGCTAGTTAAGAGAGTTTCACAAATGAAACCCCCGGTGGTTTTAATTTTACACCCCACATGTGGTCATTCTAACGCGCATCCTCTAGCCACCAAAACCACATCATCTCTGCACGCTGTTCATCTTCAAACCACTACTTCTTATACTTATAAACAGCGTTGCCAGATTGCTTTCACAAAAAGTAACAAATCCATATATAAAAAGGTAATAGATTTTCAAAAAAAGGTAATATTTTTCCTGGGCCGAAAATTAATCAAAAAGAAACGCGTTTGTAGGTTTAACTGACAAAGGAAATAAAAGATTTAATTTAATAGTAATCTAAGTCGTAGGTTGTAACGTCATACTCATACGAAGTACAGTCGCGGACTTAATAAAGTTTACACTTGAGTTTTTCAGTGTAAGTTCACAAAAAGTCAGTAGCTTAGCAACAAATTTAGTTTTTAATAGGTAAATGTAAATGTCAAAAATTAAAAGAAATATTTGTCGTTTAAATGCCTCGAAATTGTTAAAACGATGAACAAAAATGAAGAATTATTGCAAGATTAGAGGAAGGAATTTGCTAGTATCAAATATTATCAAATCTTTTTATGTTTTAATTGAATAATATTGAGTAATTTGGATTGTATCATAAACAACTGAGGTGTTTTGATAATAATTTTTATTGAATTTTTAGGATGTAACCTTAGTAATTGATACATTACTATCAAAAGCCAAATTACAATATGCAAAAAGTAAAAAAAACCGGTAACTAGATGATACAGGTGTAAACTTTTTTAAGTTCGCGACTGTACATGTGCCTGCAGTCCTGGAAGCCGAGCGAACGGTGTTTTTAATGTAGGTAACTACGTTTACTCTGTAAGATTTATTTTGCAAGTTTTTTTTATGAAAAGGTAAAAAATTATTTAAAAAAGTATTAAACCTCTCCAAAAAGTAATAGATCTGTTACAATAGGGAATTTGACTAAATTTTTTTTTGTGTTACATTAATAAAGCAGTAAGTTCTGAACAAAATGACACCTAAATTACTTCATTCTGATTTCAAATTAGCTCAAAAATAATTTTTGAAATATTTATGTTAGCCCCGCCCGCTAATAATCGTTTTTGCTCTACGAACCTATGACGTCATATTTTTATGAATGTACAGTCGCGGACTTAATGAAGTTTACACTTGAGTTTTTCAGTATAAGTTCACAAAAAGTCAGTAACTTAGCAACAAATTTAGTTTTTAATAGGTAAATGTAAATGTCAAAAATTAAAAGAAATAGTTGTCGTTTAAATGCCTCGAAATTGCTAAAACGATGAACAAAAAAGAAGAATTATTGCAAGACTGGAGGAAGGAATTTGCTGGTATCAAATATTATCAAATCTTTTTATGTCTTAATTGAATAATGTTGAGTAATTTGGATTGTATAATAAACAACTGAGGTGTTTTGACTTTTGATAATAATTTTTTATTGAATTTTTTAAATGTAATCTTAGTAATTGATACATTAATATCAAAAGCTAAATTACAATATGCAAAAATTAAAAAAACCGGTAACTAGATGATACAGCTGTATACTTTTTTAAGTCCGCGACTGTACGTTTATATCTACTAACTCGATGCTAATTGTATCAGAAACAATTAGTATTGACAAATACTGTTTTGTACCCTTTGTACCTATGAGAACATGATGTAAACAATCTAAGCTCCGTTGCTATGGATACATTTATTTTTTACTTAAAATTTACGTCACACGTTCTCACACGGTGTTTGAAGTCACGTGACACATAGGTTAAAAATCATTATTTTATTTATTAAAAATTCTAATAATTATTTTAGAGCATAAACTTTCGTTATAAGAAAGTTTTATATCTTATTTTGATCACTGACAAATACCCTATTGTATTAGACTGGCAACACTGCTTATAACGTTGAAATATTGTTACTCTACAAATATTTTTATTTGAGGTGTTTTCATTTAATATTTCAATTACTTTTCTCTTTTGTAAATATAAGAAAACATCGTTATGTGTTATTAACGTAATACCATATTTTCAGTTAATAAATAAAATATAATGATAGGTCTTTATTTTCAGGCTGTACTTTAAAAGATAAAATCGCGTCTGCATGTTATTACAGAAGGATTATTTACATTTAACAAGATTTTTTTTAGAAATTGCTTTCCATGAAAGCATAAGTGTTGATTTTATTTTTATGATTAAAAGTATTCTTTATTTATAAAATCTTGGAACTTAATTTATGTTTTCAACTATGAACAGCCGTAAATTTTCAGTTATTTTAAAAGCATTAGACGGTAAAAACAAAATTTCCTCGCTAGTTCGCCACTGAATATTAAGTATATAGAAGTACATTTAAATACCCCAATTAATTGCAATGCATTAGCAAATACACTATTTTGTCGGCAGGGTTTTGCACTGCGACCCGACTTTTTAATTTTATACTTATTATACTTTCGAGATAATTCGAATATTATATAACTATACGTATGAAAAAAATAGCTAAATTACATTGGTATACACACACATATTTGCAGGTCGATTGGTTATTATTAAAGGGGTGGTAGACCACCCTAAACGTGTCATGTACCTGACGAAATTTATGTTATTAGTTCAAGGTTTAAATTTTAATATGTTGTTACGGCGACTGTTTTAAGCATATATTTCAATTTGCAGAACAAAATGTCGGTATTAACCCCCTCTCTTTGAGGGAAACTTGCTCGCCTAAGAGTTTATATCGTTCTGCAAGGGTGTTAATACCGACATTTTGTTCTGCAAATTGAAATATATGCTTAAAACAGTCGCCGTAACAACATATTAAAATTTGAACCTTGAACTAATAATATAATTTTCGTCAGGTACATGACACGTTTAGGGTGATCTGCCACCCCTTTAATACTGACCAATTAATCTGCAAATATTATAATGGCATTATTGGGTCACCGGCAAGCTATACAAACAACTTCCGCCTTGAAGGAATAATAATTGTGACCATTTTTTTTGTTACATGTTGAGGGCGGTCTGCAACTCTCCCATACCGCTATCCAGCAAAATCCCTTACACAGGGCACTTTAATATGCCTCCCTCAACATCTTCACAAAAATAAGGCCTTGAATTAATAACACCAAAAAATTGTCACTAGCTCTCGGTCTATAAGGCCTCATATATGAAACTAGGTGAATATACTATAAGAATTTTTTTTCATATTTGTACTAATATTTCAAACGTTGTTGTTATCGTCTGTTACAATCGCCACAAATCATTCTTATTTACCACCAGCGGTGTTCATTAAGAACATTCGTATTACAAACAACACAGCCTATTTATAAATATTATTATCTTGAGTTGTTTGTAAGTTGGTAGTAAAACCACGCTGTATTAAAACGGTGGAAGTGAAGTTGCAACAATAAAACACGCGTATATAGAAACGCAACAATACAGCGATTATTAAGTATGGAACTCTCTTTAACCTTAATTTTAAATTAAACGAAAAACTAAATTTGTTTAGGATACTAGTTTTTTTGCCATACCCACTATAAAATAGCTGCTTTACATGCATATACATATGTATATGCATGTAAAGTGACTTTTAACAGGTCGGTGTGCGGGAACGTATCTTTCCCATACTGGTGTGGGAAAGCAAGTCATTTCCATAGTGATTTATGTTTATTCGCCCCTATGATCCGCCCGCTATTACCTACTGACAACTACTCTCAACTTACTATAGATGAAGTTGGCGACACAAAATTAACTGTCAAAATTTTTTTTTAATACCTACTGAAAATGAAGTAAAAAGCAGGTATTTTATAATGGGTATGACAAAAAATAACATTAATCCAATATTAACTGATCATTCTAACAGTGTCAGTGTTTAATTACCTGATAATTATCTTTTGACTTTAAAAGCGGCCTGCACTTCACCCATTTCAAAAGATGGCGCCACCATATTTAATGTACCTAACCCAATTTTTCTCACAACATAGCAGCTTTTATATTGAGAGTATACAGTCAATTTGTGTGATCACTGATCAGTAAGGTTCTATAGATGATATTCTTGGTATATTAAACATTTTTAGGTTAATGTATTGAAATTAATATATAAGTAGGAATCGAGATTGAATTTGAAATATTTTTTTCAATGAAGAGGTATTTTGAGGCATTTAATACCTTAATTGGAAGACAATAAATGAACATGGTGAAGTTCAAGACGAAATTGTTAATAATAACAGCAGAATGACAGATACTGTCATTGTGGCTGCTATCAATCACTAAAAAAGTGTACCTATTGTATAAGAGAGGGCGCTACTTTCGTTTTGTTTACATCGATATAAATGTCAGGTTTGAATTTCGTGTTAAGTTCATGTTTTTCAAAGGTTCTGTAATTGATTGTGTTTCAAACATCGATGCTATAAAGTCGATGCTGTAAAATGGCGTGGGGTGACATTGGTTTATTGTTCGTCCAGAGTCCTCTATATGCTGATAGTCGAACTACTCAAAATATTTAAAAAAATTAAACATAATATTACATTTATAACGACGGTAGCGCCTCTAAAGGTTTTTAACGGCAACTTGAAGTGCAGGTCTCTTCAGTTCCAATAGTTCAGCAATAGTTCACAGTCACGAATCTCCACATACACAGCATTATAAAGTCGCACTTGTACAGTTTAAAAAACTCCGACAAAGAGACCTATATATAGTTGTGCGACTGTCACCCGCTGTGTGGTGAAGTTTGTATGTATGTATGGATGTGTGTGTACATGTATGGATGTGTGGGTGTGCATGTGTGTTGTTAAAGTACACAGTCGAGTGTAGTCAATAAATCATGTCCGTTATCACCTGTAAAATGCCACCTCGGTGTGTCGCGTTGGAGGGTGGTGGCGCCCTCCAGCAGTTACCGGAAGGGTTGGCCTTTCGCTCGCGCGTCGCGCTGCCCTAGTATATTCAGTGGCGCACCATTAGTACGTGTGCTTTATCATCATTTATTCTGTGTAGAAGGCATTCATTAAACAATTAGGAGCTTTTAGGTATTATTTGTTCAAAAAACACTCTCGTTTTAAATGTGTTGATGGAGATTGCTACAAATTATTCAGTAATAATAATATAATATTAGCATCTCATTGTTGGCTGCTGCACTGCAAGTAAAAAAATTCGACTGATGACCAGTCCTATACTTCCCACCTAGTAAATATTTGCAAAAAATAAACACTCTTTTTTTTTATTCTTTGACTAGGCCCAAATAACCTTAGCTGTTGGTGGTCTTTAAAACACAATTTAATTTTTATTCTTTGAAAAAAGCATGGCCCTCTTTTTTGTTCGGTGATCTACTGATGGCTAACTTAATATAGCAAAAATCATGGTTACCTTGATTTACGTAGGTACAATTTTTATTTTTTTTAGTAAAATATTTTTTTTCTCGAAAACTATACATTTTAGAGAAAAAAAATATTTACATTTTTTTCATATTATAACATCTAGAATTCATTTATATTTTTTTTTACCTATGTTAATAAGTGACATTGAGGACGTTTTTTTGAATATCTCAGGATCCACTGAACCGATTTGACTCAAAATCTAATCAGATCTAAGTTAAAGGCTGATAAACACAATAGAACAATCGGCATGCCCGTATGTTGTTCCGTTCTTAAGATATCGAAGGCGAAAAATTGACCACATACACACACACACACATACAGACATCAGTCGGAAAATGATCTTAAACGATTGCTAGGGTCTCAAAACGTGAAAATCTGTTAAAATCTCGAAATATTGTTTTCGGACTGAATCCATTACTTCCCTACCATAGTAGAGGTGGGAAGTAAAAATATAAAGGAAAGTCTATCTATACTAGTATATCGTCTGTGGTCGAAATTCGACCAATTGTGTCTGCGAAGTAAATCAACATTTATTTGTCACATAACCTTATAAACACAAATTCAACATAACTGTACCGACAACGAAGAAATCCGACAATATTGATAATTCATAGAATCTCCGTGGTGTGTCATACCAGAGGTCTTTAAACAGCGAGAGAAACAACTTATTTGTGGTCAAAAAGCGTTTTGTATGGTGAAATCATGTGTGTATGTTCACTTTATTTTACCTGCCTTAACGGCAACATACAGACATGATTTTTTGTGCTATGGCACAGTACCTTTCGAATGATACAAGTTTTATTCTCATCCTTTCATAATAAATAGTAAAATTCAGGACGAGAACTTTTAATGAAAAAAATGACGTTTCCAGGCACATTTTTAAAACTGTTTGTTCTACCACTGTATATGTCGTTTTAAATAAGGTGTGCGTTAACACTTTGAAAGTAAAAACCTGTGACGCAGTATATCAAACAAATGAAATTTAGCGTAACCCCAAGCTAAAAACTTTTCGGATTTAAATTTGATTACGTTGTGACAAAAGATCTGTGTCTTTAATTTTCGTTCTTAACATTTTAAGCGGAAGTTAAAAAAAGAAGGAGAATGCAGATTCTTGCGTATAAATTTATGTGCTAAAGTTTTATTGTTTCCCACTTCTTTGTCATTGTATTCTATTATCAGATTAGAAACGCATTGTGCTGGAAAATATTATAAATCATACAGCAGTTCTGATAAAAGGTGCGGAAAAGACGAAGAAAATGTAAATTGTGGTGGAAGTCTATTTTGTTTACTCAACTAGCAAATTTAAGTATATTAAAGTAATTTATAGACTTCCAGAATATTTTAACAATAAATTTGTAGCGATAAGTTTGCGCTTTGATATATAATTAGGTGTCAAATAATTAAATTTCCATTGTAGGGTAAAGACACCGGTTTCCGACCAATTACCTGTGAATATGCCATTTTCCTGAGAGTAGTTCCTTCAATTATCCACGAAAGGCTGCACTTGTGGTAGGTATACAAGCATTATTTTTTTCCCATTAGTGTCGTGTCATTTTAGTGGTATATCTTAATTATTTAATTAATTTAATAATAATAATAATTTAATAATTAAGTTATACCACTAAAATGGCACGACACAAATGGGAAATAAATAATGTTTGTACCTACCACAAGTGCTGCCTCTCGTGGATAATTGAAAGAACTACTCTCAGGAAAATGGCTCATTGTGACCGACCATTTTTATATATTTTGTCAAAATAGATTATTACATAGCATATTAATATGCGTTAAAGAAAATTGTAAATTGACATGGCGACATGACACGACGCAATAAAATGTTGCTTCCAAAAGTTTACGTGTTTTCAAATGTAGCAATAGGATCGTCCCGCGTATCAAAATTTGATAATTTTGTGTATTGTATTCCCGGGGTTATTCCCCACGTAAACAAAATATAATGTAAACCAACTTTTTTTGTTTTTATACCCTTCCGCTTAATTGCAAACAAGAATTAAAAAACCATGTCTATTTCAAACGGCTAACCTTATAGCCGCCACAATATGATGATGGCGTAAAAGCCAGACACACGTCCACGCACAAATAAAGAGCGGTGTGTGCATGGATATGTCTATAGAAAGAGAGGAATACTTCCTCGTCAGTCGTAACTCGTGAAGAACCTAACCTAAGTTCTAGCTGCCGGCCTGTCAACTGTACATAAACAAATCAGTATACCATATTCTCTACATATTCTCTCTTTCTCAATGGATCAGTGGGCGTGATTCAACTTTAGCAGCCAATCATTGAAGGCTGGTTGTGAATAACATATTCTGTGGCGGTATAATTCTATGTTTAAAATTACATTTAAAAATACGCACTTTTGGGAATTTGTTTCTTGTAGAAAAAGCTTCCGAGAAATTCTCAAAAAAATTGTTATATTATCAATTTGTATCGTAAAGTCCAATTATTCTAAAAAAAATGCGGAACAATCCCATTCTCATAAGAGCGACGCGACAGCAGAATCGAGTAAATATAATTGTTGCGCATATGAGAATGGAGTCGTTCCACATTTTTTTTTTTTGAATCTGCATTACAAAATATAGATTATGCAACTATTTTTTTGAGAATTTTTCGGAAGCTTTTTCTACAATAAAAACTATTCAAAAGTGTGTATTTTTCAGTGGAATTTTAAACACAGAGTTATGCCGCTATCAGAATGACGTAGATAATATTTAACTAATCGTGATTAGCTGACAAGATCTACTGTGTCACGCCCACTGATCTATCAAACCACGAGGCAATCATTTATATAGCAACGTCTCTTTTTATAGATAAAGAAGTGTGACTGTCTTCTACGTCATCGTATGGCGGTTTATGCTCAGCGTTTAAAATATATTTATTTCTTTAAATCTTGTTTGCAATAATTAAGAGGAAGTTAATGTAAGAGCGAAAAAGTCATAATACTTGGTTATGCATGTGGAATAATATGCACTATCCAAAATTATCAAATTTTGATACCTATGGGGTTGACATTACCGTTTCGAATTTATTTAGATTTAAAATGTACGTTGGTAACTGAATATCATCCGTATCATCCGTTCGTGTAGGATGATTCAATCGAAAATCGTCGTAAATTTTATTTTGTAATTTTTTTTTCTTTTGTCCTCAGAGGGATAATCTTAGTTCGTTTGTTTTTGTACGTTATTTTCTGTCTGATTCATTTTTAATGTACACTGTTACATTTATTAAGCCTCTTTATTTTTTGCTAGAAAAAGTATTTTTATAAAACGTTTTTCCTCTGTTGGATTTTATTTGTGATTTATCGTGTACTAATAATTCGTTTGACGCAGGTATTTGTTCGAATACTCGTAAATTTTTACATTTAAAAATTTTTCCGTATCGAATTTGATTAAATAATTTTTAAAGTAAAAAAATATATTAACAGAAAGTTTAATGAATAAAAAAAACACAAACATATATCGATCCGAAACCCGGAATCGAACCAAGGAACTTAAGATCTTCAGTCGAACGCTCTATCAACTAAGCCAGTTGAACAATGATGTTAGACGCTCTATAGTACATACAAGTCAGTGTTGTAGCAAAATAAAAACATAATTTATTAAAATTAATTGATTATTGAATTCTAATTATTATTTGCCAGGATTCATGCAACAATCTGTAAAAATTTCAATTATCGTATGTGAGAAAGAGCCTTGTGACAGACGGACGGACGGACATCGTAGGCTCAGTAATAGGGTTCTGTTCGGAGATACAGAACCAGGTTAGAGGGTGGGCCCTTGGTTCACCCTGGAATAATCCCCAATCTCTAATTTATCTTTTAAATACGTTTTTAACCCTCGAAATTTCAACAATTTTTCTTGTAAATTCTATAGTAAGTAATCTGGGTTAAAATTTTGACGAGCACTGAAATTTTGGGAACAAATGTTATTGGTCCACCTTCAGAACACCATGCCCAAGTCTGGCCCACCCTAACAAAAAATCCTAGCGCCGTCTGCACTGTACGGAACCCTAAAAAGGCCCTGAACGATCGTCCCTGTTGCACTGTCTTATTGGGCCCTGTGTACGATTAGGAAGCTTTTAACGAGTTAGCATGGAAACTTCGAAAACACAGGGAAACAACAAGTTTATTAGAGTACAGGTTGCCTCATTCCATCTGACCAATCAGCGTAAGCGCGGGAATGACGTCAGCTAGAATTTAGTTTAAATCAAGTACAAAAATTGTTGAAGATTATGCTTATTTATATTAGGTACTTCGTGCAGATTTTTTCTTAAAATTGGCAGGAGACAATAAATAGAAGAATAGATGTTAAAAAATAGAATAATTTTATTTTTATTACAAAATTTAGGTTTTAATATCTATAATATAAACAACCAAAAAATTAAATAATGCTCAAGAAATGGCAGATCTTGTTAATTACCTATTTTTTTAAATTTAAGAAACGAATAGAATTAACTAACAATTTGATAAATTAATTATTTTATCTTTTATATTCACAAAATATTAAAAATAACCACAAAACACCATAACACTTAACAGCTATCGCAAAATTGACAACTTATCATATTTTTTTCACTAACAGAAGAATCATGTTTCTATTAGGTATTGAAAAAACATATCACACTACCATGGTTACTGTGATTTTTATTTCCAAAAATTAGCAGCGTCCATCGTCTGATCTTTTCTATTGAAGTGAGCAAGCATGTTATATTCTGAGTGACGTCATCCCCCCACTACTATCTATCGGAATGAGGCAACCTATACTATACTAACCTTGGGGAAACAACGTAAAGTTTTTCAATGAACACAATAATTTTAATGTATTCGCATATAGTTGAATAAAGCCATGCACAAGTTCAGCTTTTTGACGGTGTATTGTATTTGCTTACGTTTAACCACACAACAGTCAACACGACTACATTGTACAGTGGATTTGCAGTGAACTAGGACAACGATTCGCTATAAATTGTAACTGAAATGTGTAAATGTTTTTATTATTGCTTTGCTAAAACGACACATATTTATCATACGTAACGTGGTCCAGGGCTGGTTATTTTATACGAATATATATAAAAGATTACCTAGGTAATATAAACTTCTTCTTTATGAACCGATTTGAAAAATTATCGCAATATTTTAGAGGCTACTTCTTGACGATTACGTTATAACAAAAGGAGGATGCGAAGTGAGTAAAAATGGCTATTTGAACTTAAGTCGGACTGGGCAGTTAGTTTATAATATTTATTTATTAAGTGAAACTTTTTAATAGACGCTGATGATATCAGCTGTTGAGCGTCTATAATACTATCTAATCTAATCTGATTTTTTTAGCTTCGTTTTTTTTCGTTCGGTTATACGCATGTCGATGTCGAGGTCACATCACGTCCAATCGAAGCGATCGACCAGACCAGTACTCATTGAAAAGCAGCGACGTTTTAATATATATTTAATAAATAAAGTGGAAAAGTTTAGTGTTGCCGTCTAGACAAGACAAGATAAGACTTTCAAAGTCTTGTCTTGTTTTGAAATATCAAGACCAGACTTCACTTAAGTTTTTGTCTTGAAATATCAAGACTTCACTAAGTCTAAGTCTAGATTAAAAAACTCTTGTCTTGTCTTGTCTTGTCTAATATCAAGACTAGATTATTTTCAAGAGTCTAGATTAACCGAGTGATTTACTTTACCTACTAACTTAGTTTATCTAGACTCTTGAAAATTGTCTAGAGTTTTGGCAAGAGTCTTGATCTAGATAAAGCAAGTCTTGTCTTGTCTTGAAAATCTAGACAAGACAAGACAAGAGTCTAGAAAGTTTAGATCTAGACGGCAACACTAAAAAAGTTTGTTTGTTTATCACGTTTTTACACAACTACCACTTATCCGATTTAAAAAATTCTCTCACAGTTTACAAAGTTTAAGTGAATCATCCTGTAATGTGGATTGGTGCCATTTCACAATCACGTCAGCGCACATAACATTACCATTTTATAAATTTTCCATGTAAATTATTTTATGTATGCACGTAGTACACATTGTGTGAAAGGGTAATAGCTGTGTACTCGTTCTCTTTCCCGCGTCATTTCCACGTTATTGTAAATGTTAAAGTACATTTTAACCTTAAAATTGGCGTGATGCATACACATTACCTGTAACATAGATAGACGCTCTCATTAACCATATACCGCCATATACACTAGTTATAGTTATACAAAATGGCCATAAAAATACATACCTAACCTCAAAGTTTTCTATCGATTCTTATCATTATATAAATACATAACCTCAAAGTTTTCTATCGATTTTAGCACCAAAAAAATACATAACCTCAACATTTTCTATTGATTCTATCATCATAAAAATGCATAACCTCAAAGTTTACTATCGATTTTATCAACGTTTGGGTTCATTTATTGTTTCTTTTAGTTCATCTGAAATAATTACTTAGGTTTTTTGCAGGTCACCAACTGCCAGGGTTATCTGAGCCTAGTACTTATATAAAGGAACTAGAATTTAAAATTTATGTAACAAATTGCAATTTTTTAATTTTGTGACAATAAATCCTTATCTTCTTCTGTTCCTTCGTAGCTACTTCTTACCTACTATAGCCTATATGCTTTTAAAGTCATACTTTAATATTTTAATAATAATAATATTAATAATATTTTAATATTCAATTAAACATTGATATATTCACAGTTATAATACGCGAACTTGCAACTAGTGTTGCCGTCTAGACAAGACAAGACTTTCAAAGTCTTATTTTGTCTTGAAATATCAAGACTTCACTAAGTTTCAGTCTAGATTAACAAACTCTTGTCTTGTCTAATAGTAGTAGGTAAAATAAACCTTTACATACTTCTACTTAGTTTATCTAGACTCTTGAAAATTATCTAGAATTTTGGCAAGAGTCTTTTGTAAGTCTTGTCTTGAAAATCTAGACAAGACAAGACAAGAGTCTAGAAAGTCTAGATCTAGACGGCAAGTTACACTACTTGCAACGATGTATAATCTATATACCTATATAGAAAATTATCGTACAACTAAATATTCAAACAGCCCTATATGCAAAGGTAGTTATTATTTTAAAAATCTGCCAGACAATCTAAAAAAATAGACAACATAACTTTAAAGATAACTTTAAAAAAAATTAAAAAGTCATTTAATTGAAAAATATAGGTATATGTACACTTATTAATATGTAATTACCTACCTATGTTCTGAATGATATGTATTATGTTTTCAATGTTTTATAATGTAATTTTAATATGTAACTATTTGACGATTTTATACCTGACAAGGTCCAATGAATAAATTATTGTTTTAATATTTTAAAAGTTACGTCACTAACAGCCAGGAACGTAGCCAGCATTTTTTTTGCATGGGCCAGGGCTGGGTCACATTGATGTAGATCTTAACTCCATACAACCTAAGACGCCTTGAGTTCCGTAAAAATGACAATGCAGTAAAACTACACGCATTTAACCCCAATAACTAATTGTCTGCTAGGGGGGAGGGGTGATGTGCGGCGAGCAATTAAAAAAATGCAAATTTATACTAACACAAGCGCGCTAGAACAACACAGTTCAAGAAGCTACTAAATTTTAAGCCGATGCTTTTTGTTTATTCAATAATTAGAATGTTTAACAAACTTACGTCTTGGGTTAACGCATGGTCCAAAACTTGTATTGCATAGGCCATGAGCCATCCAGGCCCATTCGTAGCTATACGTCCATGCTTACAACTGGTCAAGTTTTCACGCACTCGTGATAAATTCATTTCGAGGATTAATAGCCGAGAGTTTAGTAAAGCTGTTTATATGATGTTTCTATGGTTGCTCTATTACAAGCCTCCGGTTCCCAGATTCTAATCCGAGAACTGATAAGTTGGATTTTCAATTTATTATTACAAAATAATAAATTGAAAATATAAATTAGTACCAGGCCAAATATGAAATAACCCTAGCTGTTGATGACAAAAAAATTGCTTTTGATATAATTTAGAACCATAAATTAATTCTTAAATCGTTGACACGAATTTCTGTTACATAATAATATATAGTATATATTTGTTCTCAATGGCCTTCAACAAGAAAATATTACTTGTAACTTTCTTGTTAGTAATAATTTTTTTTTGTTTTCAGGTAAGCTTGAATGATTGATTTGGGAAGGTGAGTTGATTAGCTGCTGTTGCTGATCGTTCTTAACTTCTTGCGTTTCTGAAAATTACTTTATCTACAGGTAACCATTTTTACCTACTTATAATCTGTTCTTTCTTAGCGAGTTGTGATGTTTTAATAACCGACTTCAAAAAAGCAGAGGTTATCAATTCGACATGTATTTTTTATTTGTTTGTTCAGCCATAACTCCTCGAGGGGTTAATCGATTTGGATAATTTCGATGCCCTTGGGTTCAGAATATTGACGGAATGGTTCCATAAGATTTTTATTTAAATCGGTTCAGTAGTTTCTTTTTTATTAATTATATTAATTTCTTATGTATGTTATCATTGTTTATAATTTGTACGTTTTTCGTGATTAAAATTTAGGAAAACAGTAATAAAAATATCAAACACAGTTGTACCTACCTGTTTTTGTGTTTTCGAAATTTTGATCGTCTTTCTATATTATAAAAGCAACACGTTTTTTTACAAAATTCCTTATTCTTACAGATACTCGAAACGGAATTTTGATAAACCTATCGATAAATGTCAGGTTTATATAAGATTTTAATTTTTATAAAAAAAATTCGACTGATGACCAGTCCTATACTTCCCACCTAGCAAATATTTGCAAAAATAAACACTCTTTTTTATTCTTTGAAAAAAAGAATGGCCCTCTTTTTACCTCCCACCTCTACTATGGTAGGGAAGTAATGGATTTAGTCCGAAAAAAACATTTCGAGACTTTAACAGATTTTCACGTTTTGAGACCCTAGCAATCGTTTAAGATCATTTTCTGACTGATGTCTGTATGTGTATGTGTGTGTGTGTGTGTGTGTGTGTGTGTGTGTGTGTGTATGTGTATGTGTGTGTGTATGTGTGTGTGTGTGGTCAATTTTTCGCCTTCGATATCTTAAGAACGGAACAACATACGGGCATGCCGATTGTTTATTGTGTTTATCAGCCTTTAACTTAGATCTGATTAGATTTTGAGTCAAATCGGTTCAGTGGATCCTGAGATATTCAAAAAAACGTCCTCAATGTCACGTATTAACATAGGTAAAAAAAAATATAAATGAATTCTAGATGTTATAATATGAAAAAAATGTAAATATTTTTTTTCTCTAAAATGTGTAGTTTTCGAGAAAAAAAATATTTTACTAAAAAAAATAAAAATTGTACATAAATCAAGGTAACCATGATTTTTGCTATATTATGTTAGCCATCAGTAGATCACCAAACAAAAAGGAGGGCCATGCTTTTTTCAAAGAATAAAAATTAAATTGTGTTTTAAAGACCACCAACAGCTAAGGTTATTTGGGCCTAGTCAAAGAATAAAAAAAAAAGTGTTTATTTTTTGCAAATATTTACTAGGTGGGAAGTATAGGACTGGTCATCAGTCGAATTTTTTGTTTGGTGATCTACTGATGGATAGTAATATAGCAAAAATCATGGTTACCTTGATTTACGTACAATTTTCATTCTTTAGTAAAATATTTTTTTTTCTCGAAAACTGTACATTTTAGAGAAAAAAAATATTTACATTTTTTTCATATTATAACAACTAGAATTCATTTATATTTTTTTACCTATGTTAATACGTGACATTGAGAACGTTTTTTTTAATATCTCAGGATTCACTGAACCGATTTCACTCAAAATCTAATCAGATCTAAGTTAAAGACTGATAAACACAATAGAACAATCGGCATGGCCGTATGTTGTTCCGTTTTTACGATATCGAAGGCGAAAAATTGCCCACATACATACACACACACACACACACACACACACACATAAACACACACACATACAGCCGTCAGTCAGAAAATGATCTTAAACGATTGCTAGGGTCTCAAAACGTGAAGATCTGTTAAAATCTCGAAATATTTTTTTCGGATTAAATCCATTACTTCCCTACCATAGTAGAGGTGGGAAGTAAAAAGAGGGGAATGTTTTTATACACAAAAATATATGATTTAAGAAAGAGCTCAAAAGTATGAAACAATCTAAACTCGTTGCATATTTTAAAACCCCATTACCTAGCTACCGTAAACTTTTTTATGTCGAAACTTCTAAAAATATAAGAAATAAATCTGATATCACTTAAAAATACTGTATAATGAAAGTATTAAATCATTTTACGTTGATATAAAAAGGTGTTGTTTATTTTTAGGGTTCCGTAGCCAAATGGCAAAAAACGTAACATTTATAATTTCGTCCTGTCTGTCTGTCCATCCGTCCGTATATTATATATTGCCTGAAGAAGCAGACAATCGTCTGCGAAACGTCGAAATTTTATAAAATTTAGCATTTGTTTTAGTTACGAGTCCAAGTTCCCGTTATTCCTATATTTTTATTATAATAAAGTATTTTAATTTAGTTTAAGACATATTTCTGAAGAAGTCACTGTGTTGACGAAACTGCAATTGTCAAAATGAAAATATAGTGTAAATTCCTAAATTAAGTATTTTATTTTTTAACAAAATGTTGAATATTAATTCACTTCAAGTAAGCACCTACTCTATCATACATTTTCTATGGGCTTTGTTAATGCTTGACTGTTGCATAATAATAATAGACGCTCGACAGCTTAGGTCATTAGCATATTGAAATGTTGCATTGAATAGTTTTTATTTCGCTTGTTATTCGACATATTTTTTCTATTATAATTTTAATCACAGTTGGCGTAGGTACTTTTTCAGAGATAATGTATTTGTTTTTTGCCCAACATATTCCGTACTCGTGCATAGAATATAAATCTCCTGAGAACGGGGATATAGGTCACCTGCTATACGTAACAATAGGGTCGTCCCGCGTATTAAAATTGGATAATTTTGAACAGTATGTGTTATTCCTCATACATAAACAAATAATGTAAACCAACTTTTTTGTTCTTATATAAGTATTGCCTCTTAATTGCAAACAAGAATTAAAAAAATGTGATCATTTCAAACGACTGACCTTAGCCGCCATAATATGATGACGTCAAAACCAGACCAATTAAGTCAGACATACGTTCACGCATAGATAAAGATAGGTATGTCTATGGAAAGAGAGGAATAGTTCCTCGTCAGTCGTAACTCGAGTGCTGCCGGCCTGTCAACTGTACATTAACAAATCAGTGTACTATATTCTCTCTTTATCTATCGAGCGTGTAGCAATGCTGTTGTTTACATGGCGTTACTATGGTTCCTCTATTACAAGTTCCCAGGTTCTAGCCCGAGAGCTGGTAAAAGTGTCAATTGGATTTTCAATTTATTATTAAAAAAATAATGAATTGAAAATATGAATTGGTGCTAGGCCCAAATAACCTTAGCTGTTGGTGGTCTTTAAAACACATTTTTTTTAATTTAATTTTTATTTATCGATCAGTGGGCGTGGTTCAACTACAGCAGCCAATCACAGAAGGCTGGCTGTAAATTACGTATTCCGTGGCGGTATAATTTTATGTTTAAAATTACTTTGAAACATACGCACTTTTGGGAATTTTTTTCTCGTAGAAAAAACTTCCGAAAAATTCTCAAAGAAATTGTTTTATTATCTATTTGTAACGTAGATTCCAATTCTAAAAAAAATAAAATGCGGGACGAACCCATTTGTGTTATATTTTTTGCATAGACTTATAGTAGTAATATTCAACACAATGTGTACCTACTAGGTAGGTATATTCATAAAGCCATTTAGTAAAAAAAATAGTTTCTTTTGTTTGCTTCCACATTTCCATTTTAGTTATAAATCCTGTATGCAAGGTACTTTAATTATTGAGTTAAATGAGTTTTGCCAAATACCGTGTGTATGTTAAACCTAAATTGGGTGGATCACTTTAATGGTGCTATTCTGTATGGCTGATCCGAAGTTATAGTGGAGATACTAAATGTATGCAAACGTAATTATTTTTAAAGTAATTATTTTAGCTTTTTCCGTTATTAATAAAAATACAGAACTAATTATAAACAAAAATAAAATATAAATTGCAAATAAACGTTATATAATGTAGTAATACTACCTAGCTATTTCTGAAAAAAAAATTGTTTATAAATTTCCATTTATTTGATGTAGAATTATTTCTAAAATAAAAGTTTTTGTTGTTTATTCACAAAACATTCTCGAATTAATGTTGTTGCTTGCAATGATGAATGAATTGTTAAAACTATATGAAACGGAAAATATTATTTATACTTATGGGTATTTTGTACATATCATATTTATGCTCAGTTTTCAAAAGTCATTAACAAAATTAAATAATGTTGATTTTTCAGGGTTCCGTAGCCAAATGGCAAAAACGGAAGCCTTATATAATTTCTTCCTGTCCATCCGTTCGTATGCCACAGCCATTTTACTTGGCACTATCTATATATTTAAAACACAAGCCCTATTTCTCTAGACAATCCGCCAGCAACCCCAGCTCAACCGATTGACATATTTTTTTTAAACTGAGGCCTTTAGTACACAGATATGTTATCGCTATTTTTTTTTTTGGTGAAATTTCTTTAAAAGGGGTGATTTCAAGCGATAATAGTAAAAATGACGAGGGGGGCAGTGGGGTGAAGAGAAACGTAAACAGAGAAAATCCATCGGCGTTCACGATACATGAGTGTGAGAGAAATGCAAATATGTACGCATGTCGTGGATAGGCTATGCAAACAATAAACAATGAAACATCTTGACAGTTGTACATTTTAATTTTTAGAGCCCAGATTTTAATAGGGTTATATTGACAAAATTTCCAAAAGTATTTAAAATTAAACAATAAAGATGTATATGTACGTGCAAATTTTTTTTCTCTTTTAAATATAGTACTTAGTTTCTCAAATACCGACAAACTCATCGATTTTTTTCTGAAGATCATTCGTACGTAAGTATTACATTGATAGATACGTTCTATAGCTTCTAAAAAACTACCATTTTACGTACACTTTAAAGTTATGTTTGAATCAAAAATATTTATCAAAAATTATATTAAAAACATATCGTTAAAAGCTAGGTTATGTGTTTTACTCACGCGTTCGTATACACAATGATATTGAGAAAGCTTCAAATATATATTTCTTATTGTTTTCTTAATAAAGTGATTCATATTACATATAAAAAAGGTTTGTGTTGGCAAACATTTTTTTTTGGCGATAGCCTTCACTAAACCATTGTTCTTTGAAGACAGTGTTAAGTCGTCGCAAAAAAGTTTTGCACGGGTACACTAGTATAGATGAAATTTGGAAGGTAGGTGTCTTCTATGAACCGCTATATACACTGGTCACTGGTGTATAGTGAAATTACGAAAAAAAAATAGGGGTGGCACTCCATACATGTAACTGATTTTTGCAGTAAAATGTAGACTAAAAAATTATTATCCAAAAACATTAAAAAAAAGTTTTTTGTTACCTATAAAAATAAGTCAATCTCGTATTTATTGTAATGTTTGATCTGAAAAATGATTTTAAGGAAGGCCTCGTTTTAAAAATTGTTAAATTATCTAGTTTCTAGTAAAGCTACATAGAAATTGAAACAGAATAACTTGTGATAGAGAAACCCCAGTTGTATTACTTACAGTACAAATTAATTTATCTTTCTAATTATGTGCGCAAACTGTTTGTAAAAAAATTCATTAACTTCCGCAGCTTTACCTTCCGCCGTTTTTTTAAATAATGCTGCGTGTGTTCATATAAATTTTATATTAAATTATAATGAAAAAATATTCGCCGTTTTCCCATTTTCGTGTGTAATATATACACACCTTTCTTAAACCTTTTTTCATCGTAATATTTTTAAACTTAAAATTTATTCCCGTTATTAAGATATTCTATTTTACTCCTAACTGCTTTTTGGCATGTTTTTGAAAATATAAAACTTTTGTTATGGTAAATTGTTTTAATAAATAGTGTCCTGATTTACTGAATGTTAATAAATTATAACTTAAATATTATATTATTTTCTTCTTTGTAGTTAGGACAGTTTTAGTTAATAGTAATATTAGTATCTTATAGTTTTTTCTAAATTCTTATTAGTTTGATTAAACATTTTTGTTAGCGAGATTAATAAAATTTTCATTATAATCCACTGTTTTTTATTATTAATTATTATGCGCGCTCACTCGTATCTGTACCATAAAATATTGCTGCCTCTCTCTGACTCACACGCCGCTTTGATCGTTCAACGCGAATAATAGATAAATAATAAAAAATAGTGGTTAATAATGAAAATTGTCTTATTCTCGCTAACGGATCTTATTAAGAATATAGTATAAAAATATAAAAAAAATATTTTTTATATCGCATTGAATTTTTTACTCATTTTTAATGGCTCAAAAGTTATAAAATCGTGATTTATCGAACTTTAAAAAAATCATATTTCCGAAAAGATTGAATTTATTGCAAACAGTCATAAGCCATTATGTTCGTACTATTTAGTCAAAGAATACGAGAAAATTTGTCCCGTTCAAAAATTTCATTTTCTTGCAATTGTTTAAATAATTGCGTTTTAAACAATATGGCACCAAGTTGCTTCATGGGCAACATGCATTTTTATAATCAGTACTACATACTGAAGAGAATCACGCACAAAAATTTTGGCCGAATAGTTTTTGGAACTCATGCCGGTACGTGCTAGACTAATTATCAACGTCTACACACAGTTATGCATATTAAATAAACAAATTTTATTTATTTATTTATTTTTATTTTATTTATTGTAAATTATATAGACGCGTCGACAACTTAGGTCACTAGCGTCTTGATTAAATTCAATAACAATTCGTTTAAAACTAAATGACATCACAAAACATCCATGTGAGCGGAGGCGGAATTCGAACCCACGACAGTCTAATCCAGAGGCCGCGACGCTAACCACTGGACCACACTGTCATCTAAATAAACAAATAACATATTATGCAAGTAGGTACACATTTTAAAGTAAAAGAGTCACTATCGGTAACGGTAAAGTAAATTAATGATTATCTATCTATCTACCTATCTAATAGTTATTTCAAAATAACAATATTGTATATAAAACATTAAAAGAAAATCATTCAACAGTGTTAAAGAAAAGCTATTAATCTCAAGTCTTAACAGTCGTAGTAGATAGAAGAAAAACAAACTAATTTTCTTTTTAATATATTTTCTTAGTTTCCGATCAAAAAAAAACTCATTAAGTGAAACAGTCTTCAAAAATAGAGAAGTAAGAATGAAAAGGAGAGAGAGAGAGCGCGAGATAAGATTTTCACAAAAAATGTTTACGACCGTTTTATTTTCTTGGCAGCAATGTTTAATTATGTCATTGTGGTATGTTTTGTGTAGTAATCACCGACGGATGTTACTGACATCTTTTCCTACGTACCCTTAATGAGCTAATTGTCGACCGTGCGTCGTTGCTTCAACTGAGAATGTTTATTTTTAATGGGTCGCAGATTGCATTATCTCGCGTGATGAAGATTTGTATATTTTCCTCCTTATATTTTGTATCAGAGCCGGATTTTAACAATTTCATTATTTTTATATAAAAATAAATGTCCTGACAGTTTGACTGACTGATTGGCTGTTTCATCACGAAACTATAGTCTGCAGTACTTATAGGCTACAAACATGAAATTAGCAGGTAGGTTTCTTATACTCCTTAGGCTGAGGCTACATTGGCGCCGTTTCCGATCAGATCAGATCAGACCAGATCAGATCCGTAATGTCGGATGTGAACAAACACCAGTAACCTTGTTGAAGTGGCTACACTTATCACTCCAGACCGCGCCAGAAGATGTCAGATTGCAACAGACACGTTCCGACCGTCGGACGAAATCAAACATGTTTGAAATTTTCGTCAGACTACGGCCGTACATTTGACAGTTTTTAACAAACAGTGTTGTGTATGCTAGCTATTATTACCAGATTGTCTTATTGTATTGTATTATTATTTAAAAATGTGTTTGAATATCAATTGTGAGTATGGACAAATCACTTTTAATTGATCTTGTACGTGAAAAGCCTCCTATTTGGGACCAAAGAGACAAAAGATACCACAACAGGGACGTGAAAGGTCTTTTGTGGAGAGATATTGGCGAAAAAATGAATCTTTCAGGTATGATTTGAAAATATAATTTATTTATTAATTAATCTATGAGTAGTCCATAAAATGAAAGTAAATTAACTCTGATCGGTTTCAACGCATTGTTGAAGTTTGTTTGTTTTGTTTGTTGTTTATAATAGGGCTCGGTATTTTTCAAATTAAAGTATTCGAATATTCATTTAAACTTCTATTCGAATAGTTAAAATTAATTAAAATTTAGCTGTTTTTTGGATTTTTGACAAAGATCCTGAAGTCTGTCAAGTCACGGCCCTCACAAGTTTCCCAACAATAAAATTTAAATCTAACAATACTGGGCAGTCATAACAGATAGCATAACTGTTAAATGATTAAAAAAATTACATTATATTTCTGAAAAAAATGTTATCTCTATCGCTAATCTAAATCATAAATCGCATATTGAAATCAAAACGTAAACACAGCAATGAGTAATAATTGGCGACAGCCGATACTCATGACAGGGGTCAGGACTCAGGGATGCCAAAAACAAAGAACAGTTGTATAAATGTATAATAAATGTTATTGTTGAACAACGATAAAAAATAATAAAAACAGTGCATTTTGATTTTCATTTGAATCCGGAAAGAAGCTAACTACAGTCTATGACAAATATTTAAATATCCAAATATTCAAAATTTGCACATCAAAAATTATTATTGTTCAACAAAGAAAAACTGTCCGTCGGATATTATCCACTCCCTATGTAGCCACTTCGTCTGAAGTGTCTGATTTGGTCTGGTCTGGTCTGGTCTGATCTGATCGGATCTGGTCTGATCTGATCGGATCTGGTCTGACACGGATCTAGTGTAGCCTCAGACTTATAAGGGAGTCAAAAGGGGGTGTAGAGTTTTTTGACAAATCTCACAAATGGTTAAGGTGAGAGTTATTGAATTTACCACTAGCCCTTTTTTAAAAATATGTAAACCCATATTCGAGCTTTTTTTTTTAATTCAACCTCTAAGGGGATAAAACGGGGGTGTAGGGTTTTTTGACTAATCAACGCCCAGGCCAAACAGCTGAACCTATATAAACTTTAAATTCAACGTGAATGTATAGGCGCAACTTGCACAACAACTGCATGCCAAATTAGAAATGCATGAGCATTGAGCGTCTCTGGATGCGATTGACATGCTCTGCAAGAAGTATCATGTAACTATACGGTGGTACACAAGAGTGTTGATAATAATAATAATTATTATATTGTATTTAAAATATGAACAGTAAGGAATTTCGAAAATAAGAATCACTTTTCCTCAAGTCTTTAAATCTGTCAGTCCTACTCTGCTTCGTCGGAGAAATATTTTTTTTTCACGATTTAACTCGTTGACTTCTGGTAATAGGGTCTGACTTCATCAATTAACTGCAGTTTAAATGACTGAATTACAGCGCATGTACGACATAAATACACAGGTTTATTTTAATAAAAAAAATAAACACATCTGTCACATGCAACATGCAATATCAGCCGACTCATCTCAACAAGATTAAAACAAAGTATTTATCTTATGTAGGCAGACATCTTTTTTATTATTGTAATACGAGAATATACACTTGTCATGATCTACATAAATATTTATCATTAATTTTATTTATATAGTTTGTGTGACAATTGCTAGTTTTGTAATTAATAGTTATTATTTTCAATTGAATGACACTGACATTAAGAAACTTAAGAAGAACATCCATCATTTTTTAGGGTTTTCTATCCAAAGAATGTAACCTTATTCAGGGCCTTAACAAAAAACCAAATTTTAGATAAGGCATCGGAAATTTCAACTAGGGCGCAAAAGGCAGACACATAATATTACATAAGGTGGGATATTACTGTATTATCCAAGTGTGTATGTTTTCATGGCCGGCGTTGTTCCAAATCTTGATAGTTTCCAGGCTTGTAGCGCCGTTGTGCGATGGTATTTCTACCTGACGTTTCGACCGCTGCCACATCGCCTTTGAATCACAGTTACAGACGAAACGTCCACGGCCACGGCCTACAACTATGAAGATTTGTATTATTGTCTTGTTTGCTATTTTTAAGGTATGGCATTGTCCCTCTATTCCTCCGTCTAGCTACGGCCCGGACTTTATTGTTCTTAATATCTTGTCTGGCTGTCCTTTTGTCATAGTCTTCTGGCTCCTAAAATATATGTGCTACAATAATAAACTTGATATGTATAAGTTGATTAAAACTCAAAAAATAGTTAATTTTTATTGGGGCTATCGTACATCGAAAAGAGGGAAAAGAAAATTAAAAGTTTTGAAGATAACCAAGCCATGTGGGATATTTGTGAATAGATCTCATCCAGTAGAGTAATAATTTGTTAATTGTAATTTTGAATATTTTTCTCGCCACAGCATGAGCTGTCATAGGTTTGGGAGATCTAAAATGAGGATGCATATTTCTTAAAATCTTGATAAAAGGATGTATTTATAGATACGCGGTTCAACTCAGATCTGATTATATTCTGTGCATTTCCAACAACGAACAAGATATTTAGAGTGCTTCTATTTAGTGCTTGATGAATGAGAATAGGGCCTCCTGGTGAGAAGAAAGCATCGTAGTCAACTGTGAAGCCTATAATATCATTAGCGGTTTTCTAGGTCCAAGGGTTTGGACTGTGCGTTGATGAAGAGTTTAGATACATAAAAGCATTTTTATTAAAAAATTAGCAACCCCTTTTCACCCCCTTAAGGGTTGATAAAAAAAAAACGCTCGAACATGTATTAAGAGCTCGTATCTTGAATTCAATATACAGGGTGTCGCACGATGATTTACCCAGGCTCTAGTTCCTAAACCGTTTGAGATATTTGAGTGGGACAAAGACTATACTTTTTAACTATGAGGGTACTTTAAAATAATAGTGAAAACAATGCTTATAAAAAAGCCACCCCTAAAAATTCAACAGTGTTAAAGTGCCTTTTGTGACCACCGTTCGAAATTAGCCGAGAGCATTTTAGGGTTCCGTACCGGAAAGGAACTCATTGTTGTGCCAACTGCCAACGATGTCTGTCTGGTACAGGCCTCTAACTTTTAAACGAAATGAGATAGGGACTTGAAATTCACATATTGCAGCGACCCAAAGACAGAGACAATAACAAAAGATCAAAAAGGATTATTTAGGGGGGGGCATATACATGCAAACGGGGGTCAAATAAAAAAAATGTGTACCTATTCTTGTGGGGTATCGTTGAAAAGGGCCTTTTGAGTAAATTATGAATGTGTTTTTATTTTATCAAAATTGCAGGTGTAGCATAACTTACATTAAACGGAACCCTATATACTCTTTGCATGGCTCGACACGCACTGGGGCTTGAGAATAGCCGAGAGTGTAGCAATGCTGTTGTTTACATGGCGTTGCTATGGTTCCCTCTATTACAAGTCCCCAGTTCCCGGGTTCTAGCCCGAGAGCTGGTAAAAGTGTCAATTGGATTTTCAATTTATTATTAAAAAAAAAAAATAATGAATTGAAAATATGAATTGGTGCTAGGCCCAAATAACCTTAGCTGTTGGTGGTTTTTATAACACAATTCAATTCAATTTGACACGCCCTGGGCAGTTTATTTACAATCTTACTGTACAATCACCTTTATAAGTGAACTCCTCATCAGCGATCTCTGAAATCTAAATGCACATTTTCCATTCCCAGAAACGTTGTCTCTGCGATACACAGAGTACGTCTGGTATGCAGATGATGTATTAATTCTCCAGCTCTTACCGCATTCAGGTGTGTTTTCAGTTACGTCTAATTCAAATCCAGTGTTCATAAATACTTGTGCTTGCACTTATAAATGCATATCGTGCTGCATATTCTCTGTGACGGGGGAAATTTATTACAGTTGCTACCAAACTTTTTCCTCAGTATACGCAAAAAAGTGGGTGCGTTAGAAATTATACTTCTTTGGCGTGATTAAAACTAATTTTTAATTTGCATGCAAATATTTTATGGAAAAAAAATTCGACTGATGACCAGTTCTATACTTTCCACCTAGTAAATATTTGCAAAAAAAAAAATAAACACTCTTTTTTTTTATTCTTTGACTAGGCCCAAATAACCTTAGCTGTTGGTGGTCTTTAAAACACAATTTAATTTTTATTCTTTGAAAAAAGCATGGCCCTCTTTTTTGTTTGGTGATCTACTGATGGCTAGCTTAATATAGCAAAAATCATGGTTACCTTGATTTACGTACAATTTTTATTTTTTTTAGTGAAATATTTTTTTTCTCGAAAACTATACATTTTAGAGAAAAAAAATATTTACATTTTTTTCATATTATAACATCTAGAATTCATTTATATTTTTTTTACCTATATTAATACGTGACATTGAGAACGTTTTTTTGAATATCTCAGGATCCACTGAACCGATTTGACTCAAAATCTAATCAGATCTAAGTTAAAGGCTGATAAACACAATAGAATAATCGGCATGCCCGTATGTTGTTCCGTTCTTAAGATATCGAAGGCGAAAAATTGACCACATACGCACACACATACACACACACACACACACACACACACACACACACACACACACACATACAGACATCAGTCAGAAAATGATCTTAAACGATTGCTAGGGTCTCAAAACGTGAAGATCTGTTAAAATCTCGAAATATTTTTTTCGGACTAAATCCATTACTTCCCTACCATAGTAGAGGTGGGAAGTAAAAATAAAGGAGTGGAGTGAATTTATGTCATATGGTAACTATGGAAATCATTAATGCGACAACTTCATCCTCTTAATTTTGATCTGACAGTGTGCGCGCGCATCGTAAAAATTCACTCTCATATTTTTTTCATAACGCGCCAAAAGAGTATAACTTCAACGAAAAAATTATGAGTACGAACTACTTGCGGGTTTTTATGTGTAAATCCTCTTCATACCTAAAATATGTGGCTTAGTTTGATTTTTGTGGCAGTTTAGTTTGAGTTGGAGATGGCATTGTGGTAGTAACAATCTCGCGTCTCAATGTAAGATTATATGGATTCACCCCAGCCCGAAATATATTGTTTTCGGAGGAGAGGGGGGGGGGGGTTAAATATGTTTACACATCAAATATTGAAAAGTGTAAATATTAGACATTATTTTAAAGAAACTTTGTAATAATCGACAGTTATATAAAATTGCTTTACACGAACATTTTTCTAGATTTTTACAAAGACGTTCTCATCGAAACATCTAAATTAGATACTAACCTTTACCTGCGGCTTCACTCGCATCACGGTTGTTTTTGTTTTTTTTTTTTGTTATTGCTCATCCCCCTTTAGTAGAAGCGTGATGATATATCCTGATATCTCAAGGGTGAAACTTAAAAATACCTAGCAACGTAAATTGGATGGGGCTGGAAGTGGCGGTGTTTTTGTCAGAAATTATTTTTGCATTTTGAGTGCAAAATTTTACAGAATACCCATGTCAAAACAAAACTTTTTTTAGTGAAACTTTTGAGCCCCATTTTTTCGTTCGGTTACTCATGTCGAGGTCACGTCAAGTCCAATTGAAGAGTCGCTTATATATCCCAACACTATTGCAGAACACTGCGTCATCCCCAACAGACCCCAACTTGGTATATCATAAAATATAGTGCAGTACACACAACGGGATTCGTGGGGGTATCGCAGCTGCTTTATACGCAGTTATAGGTCGCTGGTTCGAACCCGCCCATTAATTATTTTAGTTTCTTTTTTTAACTATTCCTTATTAATATGTTACAATAACTATTCTTCTTAAGCTGTTTTTGAGAGAATAAAAAAGTTTGAAAAGTGAAATTTCTGTTTCCAACAAACCTAATTACCTATACCTACTTTTTAACAGTATGCAAAAATTGGAAGACAGAGAGATACAAACATTAATTTATTCAAACGAAAATCTAGTTTTTAGATGACATTAAAAATGTTCCTGTGAATATTATGAAACATAAAAAGATATTTTTAAAGAAATGTTTATTTCTTTAATTTCTATTAATATTTGATGATTAAATATAAAAAACGATTACTGAAGAATTAAAATTGAAAAGAGGAAAAACATAACGAATGAATAAATACTAAAAGCGATATAATGGAGACATTATCTGTCCTCGGGTATTTTTTAAAACTTTTTATATTTTCCGCCGCGGACGGTTTTGTGGAGTTTGTTTTATTTTATCGGTGAACATTTTACAAGAATTATGTGCAGCGTTCATAGAGGAAGTTTATTTCATCCTCTGTTTCTTAACGGTATGTCTGGATGGTTTTTCTTTGCTTTTCTTCGCTAAATTTTTATGTAGGTGAAATTTTAATTACCCATATTTTAAAAGAAATTGTTTTTTGCTTTCTTCATTTAAAAACTAAATTCTCTATCTGTATAAAGAAGGTTTTTAAAATTTGGTATTAAAACTCGATATTTGTAAAAGTTCTAAAGAAATTAATGTATTTGAATCTCAATAAATTATTTTAATCAAACACAAAACACATCTACAGGGTGGCACATCTTAAACATTGCAGTGAAATATCTCGTAAACTGTACAAACCATAAAAAATGTTTTATACAAAAGTTATAGAGTGTCAAGGGGGAGAGAAGACTGTAATATCAGATTTAACATAGGTGGTGCTGTGAAGGTCAGGCGAAGGTCAGCTTCGATTTTTTAATTGTAACAGTGCATTTTTATTCCAGAATACGGTACAGTATTTAATAGTGAACAGTAAATTATTAAGGTACATATCAGCTAAAGTTAATAAATATTTAGATATTTAGAAATTAAATAGCGGTCAAAATAAACGATAATTAGTTAAATTATGGCATAGCAGATAGCCATGAATCATGATGAGGGCAGTATAGCCTAGTGGATAGCATGCTTGGCACCGCAACCTCTAGACTGGACTGCCGTGGGTTCGAATCCCACATGCGCTCATGGATGTTTTGTGATGTTATTTAGTTTTAAGTTATAGTTATTATTTAGTGTAGCTGAAAGACGCTAATGACCTTAGATGTCGACGCGTCTATAATCTACAGTAAATAAAATAAATGAATCATGATAATATTACGCACCGGCCGTCTTGGCTTGAATTCAATTCATTAAAGAACCGAATTGACAAATTAAATTTCCTATTTTATTTGTAAATATGTATCTCAATATTTATTAACTTTAGCTCATATGTACCTTAATAATTTACTGTTCACTATTAAATATTGTATCGTATTCTGGAATAAAAATGCACGGTTGCAATTAAAAAATCGAAGCTGACCTTCGCCTGACCGTCACAGCACCACCTATGTTAAATTTGATATCACAGTCCTCTGTCCTCCTTGACACTGTATCACTTTTGTATAAAACATTTTTTGATGGTTTGTACCGTTTACGAGACATTTCACTGCATTGTTTAAGATGTGCCACCCTGTATATATCCTTCGAATTTAATGACCTCAGTTGTCGAGCGTCTGTAATATACAATCTATAACTGTTACCCTTCGCGTTTTTAACATTTCGATAATATTTTTCCTCACATCAAAGCACTTTTTGATTATTATGGCAATCAACAAAATGTATTGTATCAGATTAAGGATAATAAATTCCATTTAATCAGTATATTTTGTTGATGAATATTTGAAATGTCTCTTGAAAACAAAACATTAAAATCTAAGTAAAAAGAACACGAATTAGCAAAATGTTTTTATGCTAAAAATAAGAGCGAAAATGTGATATTTATTGTCTATAAGAAAAGAAGGTTTGTATGTTTTCACGATAGTTAAGGTTGCCGGAAAGCTAAAGAATCAACTCAATAAAAATATATGTAGCAGAAGACATTACAGAATCTCTGAAGTGGCTTGTATTGTTAACTGAATTGATGTGTTAATTCTCTTCTAAGAGTAGTTTATACCAAAGGTCGAAGCAAACGACCTTAGAACATAATAGTAGTGAACTAGATAAGACAATCTCTCATGTGAATGTATTGTGTGTTCTCATTACCAAATTCAATTAAAACAAATATTAACATAATATTTGATGAATGAAAAAAACAAAAATATTGCCCCAAATCTTCATAGTTTCCGGATTTGAATGCCGTGGTCCGACGTTATTTTTACCTGACGTTTTGTCTACAACTGCAGCGTTAGAAGTTTTCAAAGGCAATGTGGCAGCGTTTGAAGTGTGCTCCTTGGCGGCTCACAGGTAAATTTGTCGAAGTCTTCCCTTCTTTTTGGCGTAATATAAAATTATAGTGCTTGTAATAACTGCTTACCATAAGTTAGGCCCAGGATGCTCTAGGATTACACATCCGGTTCCGACTGTAATGTCTTATCTCTCTTGTAAATGTATATGCACATAAATCAGTTCTTGAATAGTAATAACCTATACAGGGTGTATCACAGAATTGAGAACATAGAAAATAAATGAGTGCAACAGGGAAGACATAAACAAAATGGGTAGCGTGACAAAGATAGAATACACATGGCTAACTCAACTAAATTAATTATCATTGTTTTAAGCATGAAAAGGGGCACAGCAATCACTGATTCTCACTAATTTGCACAATGGAGTTTTACCTATGTTCGGTTTTCTGTGGTACACCCTGTATATATTTTACTGACTGCACTGGAGATTGAATAATTTCTTTATTTTGAACATAAAAATGTTATTATAGCATCAAATTTATAAGAAAATTGTATTTTAAAGACCACCAACAGCTAAGGTTATTTGAGCCTAGCACTAATTCATTATTTTTTAATAATAAATTGAAAATCCAATTGACACTTTTACCAGCTCTCGGGCTAGAACCCGGGAACTTGTAATAGAGGAACCATAGCAACGCCATGTAAACTACAGCACTGCTACACGGTCGGCTACAAATTTTTAAGAGTAATTGTATTATTTATTGGTTATTATTAGTAGTTTTTGGGGTCTCGTACCTCGGAACGGAACCCTATTACTGAGCCTTAGTGATGGGCGATTACGAGATATTTTAGTCGATTGTCTCGATTGTTCAAACATCTCGATGACTCTCGATGGTTTTCACTTGGATTCGATTGTTGTTGTTTCATAGTTCAGCGCGATCGAGTCGCATAGTACTGAATCGTACAGACGATGTACACTGTCGAGAGCCACATAATATATAATCGTTCATCACTCAACAACTGTGGTCGAGTCGATTGTGCAGTAATCGAGTGCTCTGAGACCGACTGAACAGTGTGAACAGTGAACAATCAACGATGAACGAGTCGCGTGAACGTCAGACTTGAGTCGACTAGCATATAACCTTGAATCATGATTATATGTATTCTCATTCGCTGGCAAATAATCGACTTGAACAATCGAACATTTCGATTGTAAAATCAAACTCCGAGTCGATTGTGGACTCGATTGTTATTATGAACGATTGCAATTGTTTCGATTGTAAAAACATCTTACAATCGCCCATTACTACTGAGCCTACGATGTCTTTCCGTCCGTACGTCTGTTACAAGGCTCTATCTCACAAACGCTAAGAGTAGCTATAATTAAAATTTTCACAGATTGTGTGTTGCTGTAGCACGAATTCTGATAAATAATAATTAGAATTAAATAATCAGTTAGTTTTGATAAATCAATGTTTTTATTTTACTACAAGTCTGACTCCAGCCGTACTTCTATACTGTATTATAGAGCGTGTCAAATCTTCGTTCGACTTGCTCAGTTGATAGAGCGTTCGGCTGAAGATCTAAACGTCCCTCGTTCGATCCTAAGTTTCGGATCGCAATATTTTTGTTTGTTTTTTTTATTCATCAAATATTCTGTTAAAATATTTTTTTACTTTAAAAATATAATTTAATTAAATTTAAAACACTAAAGAGAGCAAAATGAAATATAAGTAAAAAAAAACTTTTTAAAACTAATTAAATAAATCTGTTAATTTTTTACCCCTACCTAACTTCTTATTTTTATTATTGTACGGAACCCTCGTGCGCGAGTCTGACTTGGACTTGGAATGCAAAATTAAGATAGATATTTTAGAGATACCTACTATATTCAAATTATTATATCCATTTAAGCTAATGTCATCGTTATAGTTAAAGTTAATAAAAACATTTTATGATCCTGTTGAAACAGTAGATAATATTCTCGATGATTTTCACTTAGCACCGCAGCATTTGTGTCGTCGTAAAGACACATATGTATCACAAATTCCAGGGACTGTTAATGTTTAACTATGTAATAAAACTGGCGGGATAAATTCTAGTTACCTATCTTCAAGTACCTACTAGAACTAACTGACATTAAAGTGTTAACTGTTTAAAACAGAACAACAAAGTTTTGTCTTAGAAATTTACGATCATGCAGAAATAAAAAAATCGACTGTGTTTCACCCACATAGGTAAGCGCACGGTTGAAGTTATACTTCATACATTTTTAATTAGAACACGTTCCGTTGAAGTTTTTGGCATTTTTAATTTTAACTATTTACTTATTTTTATATTGACATGGTGATAATTTATCCAATTTCCCTTAAGCCATGGAAACATAATAGGTATCCAAAGCCTGCTTACAATATTACACTATTTTGAAAAGGCAAAAAATTGATTTTTAATGTTATAAAATCTATAAGAAAACGAAATTTTCCTGGAATGAGACCTATAAGCTAGATCGATTTTTGCCCCCCAAAACCATTTTTTAGTAATTTTCATTCAAATCGTCAGAGCCGTTTTATCCCTGTCAGTGTTTCATTAATTTTTATGTCGGTATTTTTTGACTCGAGGTCATTCCAATTTACTACCCTCGCTAAAGAAGTATAACCTCAAAATGAAAAATTATCAATGAACCCAAATGTACTTAGGATAATACGACTATAAAATAAAAATCAATCCTGGATCATCCGCCCAGGGTTCGCAGAGCTATTAATTTTCTCGCACTTTAAATGTGCGTAAAAATAAGTATGTATTTTTAATTATAAATGCCGATATAATTTGTTTAACAACATTTGACAGTAAAATGATTATTTAATAAATATAATTAAAGAAGTAGGTAATTACGATATACATGCTAAAGTCAAAGTACTGGTTTATAACGACGCTTGCATTAACTTGTTAATTTATTCTGTTTTAATGGTTGTGAATATTTCATCAAAGGAAAGAAACAGTACATTAGTGGTCATACATAACATACGTACTTTATCTGTGGTTTCAAGTTTGCATAGCCTAGGTCAGATTTTAAAAAAAGTAAATGACTTAGCGGAAGCGAGTGATGTTCCATTTGCGCTGAATAGGGTCGTCCTGCGTATCAAAATTTGATAATTTTGAACAGGGTGTGTTATTCCTCATACATAAACAAATAATGTACCTAAACCAACTTTTTAACAGACTTCAAAAAAAGGAGGTGGTTCTCAATTCGGTTGTATTTTTTTTTATGTTTGTTACCTCAGAACTCCATCATTTATAAACCGATTTGGAATTTTGTTTTTATTTGAAAGGATATACTTTCAGATTGGTCCCATAGAATTTTCATCAAAATCAGCTCAGTAGTTCGGCTGATTTTAATAAAAGTTAGTAACGACGTGTGATTCCTTTAAGGTAAATGCACTTTTTGACACTAAAAAGTAAAAAATAAAAAACTTTTTAACAAAAAAAAAACCTCCTCAAAAAGCCACTAAAAAGAGGAAAATAATGAAATTTTGAGGTCTGCACCAATTTAATAAAATATGAAGTTGGTTAAAAAGAAGATATTAATCACTATACTATACTTTTTAATGGACTTTATATTTTATTAAATTGGCGCAGACCTCAAAACTTCATTATTTTCCTCTTTTTAGTGACTTTTTAAAGGATGTTTTTTATAGTTCTTATATCCTTCCTTTTAATTGCAAACAAGAATTAAAAAAATGTTTTGATTTCAAACGGAGAGGTATGTCTATGGAACGAGAGGTGTATAATATTGAATACCTATGGTTTGTTTGCAATTTATGACAGATCAGTCTATCTGTCTTTATTTATGGATCAGTGGGTGTGAGAGTACATTCAACTACAGCCACCCAATCAGAGAAAGCTGACTGTGATTGACGTACACAAAATAGAACTAAAAAACTTCTATATTACGTGGATTTATAAAAGATTTATAATCGATTTCTCATTGTGACCATAGATTTAGAAAATATATAGGCAATAATAATTGTAAAACATCAACACAAATTTATTCTGTCACGCAGTAGTAATGCTGTCATTGTGAAAATTATATCACCTTAATGTTACTTTGATTATATGCCACAGGAAATTAGATTTTTTATTAAATTATCTAAGCTGTCATTATCATATATTGTGTAATACAAGTAGGCCGCTAAAATTGCGGAAACATTTTTGATGTGTAACATCTTAGCTCTCGGTACGCGGCATTAGGTGGGACAAATTTTGTGCATGCGACGGAAATGTTCAACAGGAAGTAGAAGCGGACGCTATTCAATTTAATATAATCTGATTCTGCGGTGCGGTCTACAGTTGGCGCCTGTGCTACAGCGTGTCAGCGAGCGCACACATTTTCATACCGTTTGAAAAGAGAGAAAGAGAAAGAAGACAGCTGTACACCGTTCGTTCTGCGATTAAAATACAAGGTTAGATGTTACAGATCATTGGCGACTACTGTAAGACTATATAGCTCATTTTTTTCGACAATATTTCACTTTTAAATATAGTTTGTGATAAAATGTACCCATACTTTATTGAAGTTATACTTCTTTAGCGAGGGTAATGAATTGAAATGACCTCGAGTCAAAAATTACTGACTCAAAAATTAATGAAACGCTGTAACGTAACGCTGATAGGGATAAAACTGCTATAACGATTTGGATGAAATTTTGGGGGGGGGGCAAAAAATCGATCTAGCCAAATCTCATTCCGGGAAAAATTCGTTTTCTTATTGGGATCCGTCAGATAGGTGGAGTTTAAAAAACATGGCGCAGAGGGGGGGAAATTTCATATACGGGGTATACTTTTGCGTGTAATTTTATGATTTTCAAAGTGATAAGAAATGATAAAATATATAAGTGCAATTTGTGATTGGGCCGGTACGAATCCTAAACAAAGGAATTTCGTTCACGGAAACAGATTCTCAAAGCCGAACATATTATCAAATGTCGGAAATATAACGAGAAAAATACATGAAAAATGAACTGTCAAAAGTAGTAATCTTTACGACATATTGCTTAAAAACATCAAAATTAAAAGAAAATCTCCACGAAATTAATTATCCGTTCAATGCTCCTTTAAGGCTGTGTTAGGTGAATAATGTAAACCCATAACTGCAACATAATATGTTATATTGTAATAAGTAGGTAAGTTACTAACCTCAAAATATTTGTATACACATAATTAGTCCTAATTTTGTCAATATTCAGAGATTTCACTATTGTAGTACAGTATGATAATGAGTACATCTTATTATTAATATAAAATATATTTTTAATTCATAAATACAGTTTTTCCACATTTCATTAAAAAAGAATTCGCTGTAAAGTAAGTTTTACAAGGCAATAACTGATAGTGTTTAAAGCCATGATATTAGAAAACGTCGCAAATTCCATTTTCGATAAACTTTTTGTTTATTTTACTTGTTTTATTCTTGTAATAACCAATTTCACGATAAATTTGCACTGTTTGCATGTAAAATTTTCCCCCGTTTTTGATACAATTTTCTGCCACCAGATGTCATATGCTCATTTGACGGACCCCAATAGATTTTGCAATTTTAAAAATTAATTTTTTGACGTTTCAAAATAGTGTAATATTGTAAGCAGGCTTTGAATACTTATGAACAGATGTTATGATATTTATGGCTTTTATTAATAATAATTATTTATTAACTTTAAAAATGCTGAAAGGGGAAAAGTAAAAATGTAAATTTATGAAGTATAACTTCGACCGTGTGCTTATGTAGGTGAGGCACATATTATCTACCTTTTTATTTCGTTTTTAGGGAAGCCGCTAAATTGCTTTATATAAGAAGAGATCGGTTTCCACTCTCGGGCACTGTGGAGAAATCGGTAACTCACCTAGCCGGAAACTGGGGGTTTCGGGTTCAAGTCCCGACAGTGGTCATTTGATTTTTTCTTATAGATATAGCTCAAAAATCATGGCAGCCTAGCTGTCTGAGATATTTATTATTTTCACCTCTAATTGTTATGTGAATAATATGGTGTGGATATAAGGGGTTTTAAATCGATTGATTTTATCATATACCAATTAATGTAGATACTTAATTTAAGATGTCGAAACGTCGATTTTAATAAATTTCTAGCAAATATAATTTTGTTTATTTACCTTGAAACTTGTTTAAATTATCACATAATAAAATTTTAGTAGTGTTGTCCAGTTAGGGTTGCCAGATGCCCCGTATTTTACGGGTTATCCCGTTTTTCAGGCTAAGATAATACAAAAACCCATAATTTCGAAAATAAAATACGGGGTAAATAAAGCTCCAAGTTACAAGTCAAATGTAATTTTAAGTTATCTTGCAAAGATTTTTATATATTTGCTTCTCAAAATGAAGAGTTTTTAAAAGCTCTTTCTTCTAACCATAAATATAAATTTAAAAAATAGATTATCTTCATTAAACATTGCTGTTTTAATTGTCTCCCGTAAAAATATCTAAAACCCGTATTTTTTATACTGGTAACCCTTTAATCAACTAGCGGCAGGTGACAACCCTATGTCAAGTAGACTTTTGTACGGTGGGAGCTTCGACTATTAGAAACCAACTCAAGTATTTGAACAACGTTTTGAGTTTCTGTGGACAGTAATTAATTGCTATATATAAGAAGAGATCGGTTTCCACTCTCGGGCACTGTGGAGAAATCGGTAACTCACCTAGCCGGAAACTGGGGGTTTCGGGTTCAAGTCCCGACAGTGGTCATTTGATTTTTTCTTAGATATAGCTCAAAAATCATGGCAGCCTAGCTGTCTGAGATATTTATTATTTTCACCTCTAATTGTTATGTGAATAATATGTTGTGGATATAAGGGGTTTTAAATCGATTGATTTTATCATATACCAATCAAGTATTTGAATCAAAATAAAAACAAAATGGTAAAACATTTGGAACAGTTCATTGTTAGATACCGTCGACAAATAAGTTAACAATTAAATTGTATATCATGTGCCCCGGAAAGCATACGAGAGACTTTTCTATGTTTATTTCTTATCTGATAAAATATTTTATTATGCATGGTTCCATTAGGCGGTTAAACTAGCCTCTAGCAGCTTTGTTTGAAAACACGCTACTAGCAACGTTTTTTAAATTTATTACACTTGTGTTTACATGTCGTATTTACTTAGAGACTATGAATTTCCCGCCACAATAAATAACAATTTCGGGCCTCCCTTCGTATGCCGCATCACTCAAACAAGGTACGTTGCTTGTTTAATATGTATATTGTATAAATTTTTGCACGGTATGCAGAAAAACCAATCTATTATTTTGCCATGGGAATAATAGTCTGCGTATAATATGAGATACAGGGGTCTCTACAAAAACTGACCAAGTGGTCAGATTCGCGCACCGAGGATTCCGTACAGCAATGAAAATAATGACATAGTTAGGGATAAAAAAGAAGAGATTTTTTTGTTTAAGCTTTTTTTTTAAGTTTTTATTTAGATACTTCATATTTTATTTTGTTCTTTTTAGTGTATCAAATTTAATTAAATTATTTTTTAAAGTAAAAAAATATATATTAACAGAATATTTGATGAATAAAAAAAAACCAAAATATTGCGGTCCGAAATCCAGCATCGAACCGGGTACCTTTAGATCTTCAGTCTACCACTGAACTATAAGCTGAATGATGTTTAACACCATCATTCGTCCGGCTCACTTGGTACAGCTGTATATAAGTAGATACCTATACACTATACAGTACAGTATAGAAGTACGGGCTATAGAGTCAGTATCGTAGTAAAATAATAACATTAATTTATTAAAATTAATTGATCATTAAATTCTAATTACTAATTGCACAGAATTCATGTCACAACAACGCACTATCTGCGAAAATTTTAACTATAGCTAAACTTATCATTTGTGAGATAGAGCCTTGTGACAGACGGACAGACATCGTAGGCTCAGTAATAGGGTTCCGATCGGAAGTACGGAACCCTAAAGGAGGGTTTCGTTTCTTTGTATCCTTTAATAATTAAATTAATGACCCAGGGATGGCATTGTTTATTTGGCATTTCTGTTAGTAATCCGAGAAGTGGTGGAAATATCAAACTGGATTTTTAATAAATATAATAAATATGAATTGGAACTAGGCGCTGATAATCCTGATAGTTGGTAACTTTAAACAATAAATTTAAGGACATAGTTAACGGAAAAGTAGTAATTTGAAAATTCTTTATAATATTTATAAATAATTAACCGCTATGTCATCAGCCTACTAATGGCTAATTTACGTTTTTTTCTAGTCTGATGTTTGTTAAGAATAAATATTTAAATAAATGATATTAATATAGCACACTACGCCACTGAATTTAGGTAGGCGGAGACCGAGAACAACTGCCGTTGTCGAGCGGTGACGTCGCGGTGTTTAACTCACAGCGTTTGGACTCTATAGCAACCAATTTACAACTGTCGTAGAATAACCGTTTGTTGGCTTATTTAGCCAAAACATGTATTTTATTTAACTTCACTTAGTTGTTAGCTAAAAAAAAATCTTGTAATCGACTAAAAAAATTGACACTCATAGGGTAAGTAGTTTAAAGAAGAAAATACAAAATTATTATGATGATGAGTCAGAAGAGCGGGTAGTTGTCGGAAATATACTTGATTATTATTTTACTAAAAATGTTTGTAATGGAATTTCTGCTGGGACACCCGGTATATTTATATAAAACAAATGTCACATTTCATCTATGAGCATATTTCTAGCCCAGATTACATTATTTTTTTTTATCGGGAAAGAAGTGATACAAATATACATACAATCCATGTTTGCATGGTTCTATTATAAGCTTGCATTCTTTCAAAAACAACTTTTATTTGACGATTGAACTTTTCAAACAGAAAACAACTGCTAAACCATGCTGTATCAAAATTCTGTTTAACAGTGACACATAAAACAAATGCTAACAATGTTATTTGACACGCGAATATAAACTGCATACCTACCTCTCTTTTCATAGCTGCCTGCTCTTGTGAAAATAAAAATAAACAGATTTTCACACCGCTTCATATTGGACATTGTTTGGTTGAATAAAATGTTTTAAGTGTTGTCCATTAATAAAAAAAACGGCCATGTGCGAGTAGGACTCGCGTCACGAGGGTTCCGTACCGTTATAACAATTTAATTAGTGTAAGATGTGTCCATGTTAAAAAGCACACAGCAAGCTCGAATCTTACAGTTGACAGTTATATGTTGATTCCAATATAAATAATATAGTTTATAATCTTCGCGTGCGATGACGTCACTTTGACAGTTAAATGGATAGGGTTTGATTCCAATATAAATAATACAGTTTATAATCAGCGCGGATGATGACGCCACTTCCACTTGTCAGTATAAAAAACATTAATTAATTAAAATTAATTCATTATTTAGTTTTAATTATTTGCAATGATTTATGCAACAACACACACAGTCTATGAAAATTTCAACTATTTACCTCGTATACCTACTGTTTGTGAGATAGAGCACTGTAACAGACGAACGAACGGACAGACAGACATCGTAAGCAGGGTAATAGGGTTCCATACGAAGGTACGGAACCCTAAAAAACACTAAATAAAAATCAATAACTATATTAATAAAATAATAAGTACGTAATCGGTCGGTGAATGTTATGTAGGTAGATTTAACTTTCAAGTTAAATGTGATTATTTCCAACAAAAATCGCAATCAGATAAACATAAAACAGAGGTGCAACCAAACGTAAAAAATGTCAAAGATGCTGGCATGAAATTTCGATTCATATAAGTTTAGTGAATAGTGATAGAAATGAAGAGTCAATTTTTAGATTATGCCTGTATATTGTATAATGAATTTGAATTTCAAATTGCCAAATAAAAGTGAACAATAAAAATACAATTTTAACAATTCAGAACTGATATGTATCGAATGTCAATATCCAGGTACAATGAACCACGAAATGTATATTGGGGAGATTGGATGGTGTAGTACACACTGGGTTATGTGGTCGGAGTAGGGGATGAACGCGGAGAAAGTAAATATGTAGTACACGTGAGCGGGATAGAATGAGACGTGGTATATGTATAGGTTGATTCAATATAAAGTCAAGAAATAAAAATCCTAATTAGCAAGTCTTCGATTGCAACGTTTCGTTGTATTTCACGACTTCCTCAGGCTTTGGATAAAAATATATTATATAAAAACATTTTTTTGATAACATACCTAATTATATTATTAACAAAATATCTTTTTATATTTTTATACAGAGCCTGAGGAAGGTGTGAATTACAACGAAACATTGCAATCAAAGATTTGCTAATTAGCATTTTTATTTCTTGATCCTAAATCCTCATATAATTTTTTAAGTTATAAAAAAATTTAAAAAAAATAGAATCTCCTTCAAAAAAAGGCACTAAAAAGAGGAAAATAATGAAATTTTGAGGCCGGTGCCAATTTAAATACTAGAACTTTTATATATCTACTTTTATTTTATAAAATTGGTGCCAACCTTAAAATTTTATTAATTTCCTCTTTTTAATAACTTTTTTTTATTTACTACTTTTTAGTGACTGCAATACGTAGCTGTACTTATTAACCGACTTTTTTATACTTATTTGATTACTAAACTAAAAAAACTACTGAACCGATTAAATAGAAGTTATGTGAGACCACCCGGAAGGTATGTCCTATTAATTAGAAAAAGAATCATCAAAATCGGTTCACAAATAAAGGAGGGAGATATGAGGTAACATAAGTAAAAAATTAATTTGAAAAAAGAAGAAACTACTGAACCGATTTAACTAGAATTTATGTGAGACCACCCGGAAGGTATGTCCTATTGATTAAAAAAAGAATCATCAAAATCGGTTCACAAATGCAGGAGATATGAGGTAACATAAGTAAAAATTAATTTGATTACTAGAAAAAGAAGAAACTACTGGACTAAATGAAACAAAAATTATATGGGACCGTTCCGTAAACATTCTGAACCCAACGGCGTCGAAGTTTTTTAAATCGATCAACCCCTCGAGAAGTTATAGCTGAACGAACATAAAAAAATATATACTTCTCGAATTGATAACCTCTGTTTTTACAAGCTTTTATTTAACTTGCAATGTATGTTAGTTAGTTAGTTTGTGTGTTTGTTTAGATCAAAACTTGCAAGTCAATTTTGAACGACTTCCACGTGTCCGATCGATTTGAAATTTTGTACACATAATATGTATTCCCGATGACAATACATGAATAAATCGTTTTTAGAAATAAATTCAACCCCTAAGGGGTTCAAACGGGGATGTAGGGTTTTTTTGACTAATCAACGCCCAGGCCAAATCGTCGAAGCTAGAAACTTGAAATTTAGACAGTTGATTCCTTTTCTGACGTAAGCATCCACTAAGAAAGTATTTATTATTACATTTTAATTAGTAACTATATTCTAATTTAATACTTTTTTTATGTTACTGTAATACTGTAATTATTGACTTGTCCTATATCGAACAATTTGATCCACTGGATAAAATATATTATTATTATTATTATTTTTCGAAATTCAACCCCTACGGGTGTCAAAAGGGGGTAAAATTTTGAAAGACTAAAATGAACAAAATAAATATTAGTATAAAAAACTTTTTAGAGACAAGCTTTTATTTAAATGCACTAAAAAGGAAAAAATAATTTTTAATAATTTAGATTCATAATTATAAAAGCGTGGGTCGTGACTAATAAACTATCATAGAGTTCACGACCCACGCTTTTATAATTATGAACCTAAATTATTAAAAATTATTTTTTCCTTTTTAGTGCATTTAAATAAAAGCTTGTCTCTAAAAAGTTATTTTTACTAATATTTATTTTGAAGTCGGTTAATAATACCTTTCAATCTCAGTGTAGTTATTAAATTAATGTAGTATTAAATTAATTTTGAATCAGTCTATAGAAAGAGAGATGAGATATATTATAATATGCAGAGATAAAGCAAGAGCAGTCGGGTGAAAAATGTGTTTAGCCTGCCACATAATTAAATGAATCAGTGAACTTGCAAGATAAACAAACTCTACGTCACTTCAATGCGCGTATATTTTTTTGTTGTTCTGTTTTAACAAACCGTTGGATGGTTATTTTAATTTTTTTTATTTTCAATGCACACGCTAGTGCCATAGACATATATTGTTTTAAATTGTGTTAATGTTATTCTTACTAAAAAAATATTAACCTTTTTATTTTCTTACAATGGTTTTTACTGTGTTATGTATGTACATAATTAACTAGTGTTTTTATCTTAAGCTCTTTTCGTTCGTAAATACATTATTTTTTAATTCTGTTTAATGTATGTATTTCATAAACCACACCACGGGCACAGTGGCGTAACGCAAACTCTTAAGGCCCCCTCGCAAAATTAAGTTTGGGCCCCTTATCACGATACATTTTACAGTTTATAGTACGTAGGGATACTACGTTTGTAAAAGTAGTTAAATATATATCGACCTGATTGGGCCCCTGTGATGGCTGGGCCTCCCCGCCATTCGGGGTCTGCGGAGGTGTAGGTACGTTACGCCACTGCACGGGCACAGTGGGAGCTTCTGCAGATATGATCCTAGTTGATCGCATTAAAATTTCAAAATTTTAAATTTTACATATTATGCTCTCTCTCCACAGTTTTTGTGGTCACGTTTTTTCCTGCAATTGACAATTTGGATTTGTTTAAAATGTTTCCAATTTTTTCATATTTACTGTTTTAACAAATTTTAGATATAATGGGTTAAATTTTTTACCATAAGACAATTAGAAAATATTTTTTTTTACATTTATTTCTAGAAAAGATTCTTTCGACATAGGATTTTTTATGAAAAAAGAACTTATCAAATTGTCTTGTGGGTTCCAAGTGTTCCAACGTTTTAAAGTTTTTAAAATAATATTTTTCAGGTAAAACCTTAAATAAGTACAAACTACTAACTAATAAGTCAATATGTTATAGAAAAAAGCTGGGTAGGCTGTATTGTCTGTACGGCCGCGGGTGTTTTGGGCGTGACAACGTCTGCCTGGGATGAATTAAGAAAGAAAGTGGCGTAATGAGGTATATTACTATCGAGTAAGTGACATTATGTTGAGTTTTAAGAGTCACACGAGTCACAACATCATTGCGCACTAGATATATACACTGTAAGAAATGAGAAGGCCGATTACATAGATTATCGATGGTCCATTTGTAGCCAGCGATTAATCTGGTGATGGCACACAAAGACAATGGCGTGGCAAACAGGTATCGCCTGCACATCGCGTAGATTTCATAAAAACACATTGCGCATGCGTGGTTACTAATTTTACATTAATTTGTTTTGTATTCATCCATTTTATATATGTAACTATACATTTTATTTTGTAATTTTTACACACTTTATTGGAATATTACACAAATTATGTAATTTTAATTTACTTTATGTCAAAATCACAAATTTGTTTAACCTTACAGTAAAAGTCCAAGTTTTTCTATGTGTAAAAATAAATAATAATGTACCAAAATGCTATGGTGTTGAATATTAACCATTTATACCTACAATCCATTCTCATCCTATATCACCAACAACCCTCCTTGAGAACGCCTATTCCCCACTCCTAGGAAACCAGGCACAGAACACTACAAAATATCTTAGTGCCAAAAGTAACCAAAACATTTGGCCAGAACCATTTTAACTATCACGCGCCAAAAATATACAATATGCTACCTCTGGAAATTAAAAACATCACACATATATACACATACAAGAAAAAAATATCAAAGTGGCTACTCACACTTCAAAATACAGATCATACATAAACAACACAGTATACAATTACCCACAAACAAACATCTCCTCAGTGAAAAACTAATTGAAAATATTACAGAGTAGGTATAGCTACTTTTTGAACACTCGGTATATTAACTACACTTGTCGCACTTGTCGACCACTCACACGCTCAGATACACACATACACACACTATAAACACTCACCATAAAACAAAAAACAAACAAACAAAAACGTCCGAACAAAATATATTATTCCAAGTTGGGCAGGAAATCCTTATCCATTTGATTGTAAAACTATGTATTTTTTTGTTATCAAAGAATAAATTAAATTGAAATTGAAATCACTTAGGAAATCAAGCGAATTCTACCTTAACTTTCAAAGTATTTTTACATCTATTTTGTACAGTGTACGTAACGAAAATAGTGAGACGTTTTCACGTCAAAAACTGCATATCTAATTAATTTTAAATACTAAATACACCTAACCCTGCGTAAAATAGAAGAGTACCGAAAGACATATTCAAAGACACGGGAAGAGAATATTATAAGATATAGTGTAAATAGAAGAACAAAAGAAACTAATTTTATTCGGTAGATGTTGAGAGTATACAAATATATTAAGCTGTAAAACTCGTATATCATCATTAGTTATGCACATCCGTATAATATTATGTAATTTTGCTGTAGATAATATAAACGTAATGTCTAGGTGCACCTAGAAGACGTTTTCACCAGACTCCGCGATCTGTGACCGGGTGATGCTTGTTTGCTTTTATGTATAATATTATGAACGTTGCATTTTTTATACACGTGCATCCGTATTCATATATCTACTTACTTTTCAGTATTTTACTCGGCTGAACCGACGCTAATGACCTCAGTTGTCGGGCGTCTATAATTTACAATTCGGCTGAACCGATTTTTATATATGAGCTGTTGAAAGGTTCGCCTCGACCGCGCAAATGACACAGGGCATACAGTGTGTAAACGGTTTTCCCGAACATATTATAGGGAAAATAGCATTCAGAACATTTACAGTTTTGTAGTAGGCTATGGGCCATAAGATCTAATGTAAATATGTAGTGGATTACATGATAGAAAAAATAGTAATACAGTGAATTTTTTAAACAATTTTCCACAACAATGGTTGACTTTATAGCCCGTAGCCTACTGCAAAATTGTAAATGTTCGCAATGTTATTTGCGCTATGTTCGGTAAAACCGTTTACACCTTGTATAATATGGGCAAATCACTACCTATACTAATAAAGGAGGTTGTATGTCTGTTTGGCTGTCTGTTCCGCGCCATAACTCTTAATCTCCTAATCCGATTTCAGTGAAATTTGGTTCAGGCTAGCGTTTAATAAAAACAGGCTAAAAATACATAATTATATAAGATTAAATAAATGAGTAGGTACTATTTTCGTCCCCAAAATAATAATAATAATTATCTGATGATGCTCTTTTTAAGGGCGAAATTTACCTGATCTACTTATAGATGTGTTTTTGAGTATATTTTTTAAATTAAATATCAGCAAAACAAGATATTAGCGTCATTTCTGCACACAAACGAGTTTCGGGTCGAACTGATCTGTGTTTTCTAGCAAGGGGCGGTCCTATGAAAATGCTCATTTAGTTGTTCGTCGCTAATCGAGACGCGCCATTGACCACCCCTTGCTAGAAAATAGACCCGTCCGTTTCGAAACTCGTTTGTGCGCAGAAATGACGCTACTATCTTCTCTAAACGAACTACTCTATTATGAAGCTTATTAGAAATACCTTGTATTATGTCCGTCTTGTGACTTCTTGTGATTTAACACTACGCGTTTCAGCAACGAGTTGCCATCTTCAGGTGTGGTTAATTATTTTTTTTAAAAATACACATTGACTATTCGTAACACTATGATGCTAAGCAGTGAAGCACTATGTAATAATTATATCGTGGTTTGTGAAGTACTGATTTAAATTTCGAGATTTTATGATTTATATAGTAGGTAGATGAAATGGAAATATGAGTATGTGTGTGTATGTGTGTAGACGATTACTGAGTATTGGGTGTATTAGATCTTTTATCTTCGCGTATTTCTCACAAATTGTTTTATAGACCTACTATTGAGAGGCACTGGTCCAAATACAGAGACGTATTGTAAGAAGCAGCCGTGAAAATTAACAAGAGCGAGAGGCGATAGATATAGAGAGCAGAAGAGAAGATGCAATACTTTGGCAGTGGCACTCGCCAACAGAGCTGAGTTGCATTTGCTCCAAGTGCTCGGGATGTTGCGGTTTATTCATAAGCTTACCATATCATTCCAGATGGTATACCTATATAGCTATCTGTTTGCTTTGCTTTCTTTTCTTTAAACATGCTGAAACTTAAATTAGTATGTTTATTAATGATACAGGATTTACCACTATTTTATACTTACATTACAGCTGCTCAGCGTAGTTATACAATCGACTCAAGTTTAAATTCTGTACGAATATTTTGTTCAGGGACTTAGGTTACTATTTGGGTACGAAACGGGCAATTTGTAGACCGAAATTTTCCCAAGATCTTATCAGTTTTACTATAATTCATCCATCATATGGATTAGATGTCCTCTGTAACGACTTAAGTAAGTTTAAATTCTCTACGAATATATAGACCTTTTCAGGGACGACACGGTACGACACGGGCAATTTGTAGACATAAGTACAGCGAAATTTTCTTAACAGATTATCAGTTTTACCACCATCCATCCATCATATGTGTTAGATGGCCTCTGTAACGACTTTAGTAGGTTTAAATTCTCTACGAATATATAGACCTGCTCAGGGACTTCGGTTACTATTAGGGTACGACATGAGCAATTTGTAGATATAAGAACAGCGGAATTTTCCCAACATCTTACCAGTTTTACCATAATTTATCTATCATATGGGTTTGATATATTCTCTGTAACGACTTAAGTATAGGTTTAAATTTTCTACGAATGTACAAACCTGTTCAGGGACTTAGGTTACTATTAGGGTACGACACGGGCAATTTATAGATATAAGAACAGCGGAATTTTCCCAACATCTTACCAGTTTTACCATAATTCATCCATCATATGGGTTAGATATGTCCTCTGTAACGACTTAAGTATTGGTTTAAATTCTCTACGAATATATAAACCTATTCAGAGACTTGGGTGACTATTAGGGTAATACCAGATGGAAAGAACACTTTGCCCATATCAAATACAATAGACCCAAAAAATCAAGTGTGGCGAATCACATATTGGACACTGATCATGACATTAGCATAAAAAATGTAAAACTGGTAAAAGATATAAGGAGCCAAAATTATTTAGACAGTTATGACTTATGAGAGTATGTATATAGTCAAGAATGACAAAAATAAGCTCTTAAATTCCGACAATGCCCCCATCCCCTTTTCAACATTATTTGACCTGTTATAACTATTAACCAACTGCACTAGTTTTATTACCTGTTAGCTATAAGTTTTTGGTTTTTGACCTCCTAGTTATAATTATCTTTACTTATTTTAGTATTTAGTTGTTATATATTAGGTAAAAATTTTGTTACACTTTTAGTTTAGTATTTGCTGAAGATGGGAGCATATCTCTTGAAATGTACATTCATTAATAAAATTATTGTGGTTAGACGTGACTAAACTCTTTATTATTATTACAGCGAAATTTCCCAACATCTTATCAGTTTTACCACCATTCATCCATCATAGATGAGAGGATATTCGAGTAAATTATACGTATGCTGACACGTTACAAGGTGCCAGAGATTATAGCAAATTATCTGTTAAACGACTGTTCCAAACATGCGTTCATACACGCACTGTTGAATAATCAACTCAACACCCCCTTTAAATGGTGTTATAGTGCACTCGATCGAGCTGAATTTAGTTGCTCACGCATGGCAGCACTGTGCTCTTCCCTGTTTGGTATAACTCGACCGCAAAAAAAATTGATAAGAATTTTGACCGCAGTTCGTTATCAAAATTATTTCCATAACTAGCGACCCGGTCCAGTTACGCCCGGGTGCTATGAATTTATGATTTATTAATAAATACATTACTGTCTCGCCTCGCCCGTTCGCTTCCGGATGCTATGAATTTATGATTTATTATTACCCACTCGCTTCGCTCGTTCGCTTCCGGATCCTATGAATTTATGATTTATTATTACATTAATCACTCGCTTCGCTCGTTCGCTCGCGGGTACTACGAATTTATATATGTTTGTCTGTCTGTCCGTACGTCTGTCACAGGGCTTTAAAAATCTCATAAACGGTAAGAGGTAGCAAGTTGCAATTTTCACAGATTGTGTATTGCTATGGCATGAATCCTGGTAATAAAATAATCAATTAATTTTAAAATTGTATTTTAAAGACCACCAACAGCTAAGGTTATTTGGGCCTAGCACCAATTCATATTTTCAATTCATTATTTTTTTTTTAATAATAAATTGAAAATCCAATTGACACTTTTACCAGCTCTCGGGCTAGAACTCGGGAACTGGGGACTTGTAATAGAGGAACCATAGCAACGCCATGTAAACAACAGCGCCGCTACACTCTCGGCTATTCTCAAGCCCAATTAATTTTAATAAATTAATGTTTTTATACTGACAAGTGGAAGTGGTGTCATCGTACGCGAATATTATTTATATTGGAATTAAACCATATAACTAGCAAAGTGGCGTCATCGTACGCAATGGTTATAAACTATATTATTTACATAGGAATCAAATCGTGAGATTCGAGCTTACACTATGCTTTTTAACATAGACACAGTTTGCACCAATTAAATTGTTGTAACGGTACGAAAGTATCCTGGGCTTGAGAGTAGCCGAGCGTGTAGCAATGCTGTTTTTTACATGGCGTTGCTATGGTTCCTCTATTACAAGTCCCCAGTTTCCGGATTCTAGCCCGAGAGCTGGTGAAAGTGTCAATTGGATTTTCAATTTATTATTAAACAAAAATAATGAATTGAAAATATGAATTGATGCTAGGTCCAAATATCCTTATCTGTTGGTGATCTTTAAAACACAATTTCAATTTCACGGAAGTATCCTCGTGGCTCGAGTTCTATATACTCGCACTTGACCGGTTTTTTATAGTATCTAGATATTTTTGACGTAATATAATATATATTTTTTGAAGTGTGCTTTAAAAAGGACTTGTTAACTAATAGCTGTTAAACGGAGTCATCTGTATCTCGTGCTCTTTCTATTTGAAACGACTGCACAACTGTGCTGCGTTAATTATTTTCATTATTTACATTTTACATCTTACTTTTACCGTTGTGAATGGTGAAAGGGTGGAACTTTCGGTGATTTGTATTTTTTAAAAGCGCATTTGAATTTCATATTAACAGATTTTAATTTCGTCTAAAGCTACGTTAAGTGAAATTTATATATGACTTGTTTTTTTGTTCCATTCTAGTTTAGTTGAAAAGAGTAGGTAGTATTCATGAAAACTATTTTATTTTTCCGTAAGGAAACATTTGTTAAGGTTTAGTTATATAGAAATAGTAGATGGTATAGTTGCTGGTCTTTAAAACACATTGTACATGTTTGCTTGGTTGCTTGTGTCGCGGGTACACCTAGGAGCTACTGAACCGATTTCAAAAAATCTTTCACTGCATTTAGAAACTTGGAAACTTAAGAGAAACAATCAATTTTACCACCCTAAACGAGGGGACGTTTGTGAATTTGTATGGAGAAAATGACTTAACTTTCCAAAAAATATTAATCTACCAAAAATATAAATGTGAAAAAAGGAGCCGAGTTCTCGTCTACCAGTTTGTTCGGGAATTAAAAGAATCGAAATCTAAAACGGAATTCCATTACGATCTCAAACTCGAAAAATGAGTGGACTGCCGTGGGTTCGAATCCCACCTGCGCTCATGGATGTTTTGTGATGTTATTTAGTTTTAAGATCGTTGTTATTTAGTGTAGTTGAAAGACGCTAATGACCTGAGATGTCGACGCGTCTATAATCTACAATAAATAAATGAATCGAAAAATGAGATTTGTGTGTACGCGCTATAATTTTCGAAAGACTTAATTGATTTTAACGAAATGTGACCAGCTCATTGTAGTCCATCACCGCACGACCCATTTTATAAGAGCTGTTTTTAAGGGGTTAAAATTGTTTTTCGGCTCAGAAATACCGAAAAAATTCTTGGAATTGTTTCAAAATAGAAATTAAGCCCTTCAGTAATATGATCAAAAAGTTCCCCTAAAATTTTTACAAAATCGCCCCATGGGGCAGAACTTACAGATTTTATGAAAACGTACCTACTAGTTTGCAGATAAAATCCATGTCGAATATCGAAATTTAAAAACATTTAATTATTTTAATGGTTGTATTAAGGGATTAAGTTTTTTATTTTGTCTAAAAACAGAATAAAACCACAACGCACTATATTGTCGACAGGGTGTGGCACTGCGACTCGAGTTTTTTCACATTTATGTTTTTTGTAGGATATTATATTTTCATTAAATATTTTAACGTATGTAAATCCAGCTTCATGAATGTGTTTATTAAGAAATAGCTTTGAACTGTAACCTAGTTTGCGCACACAATTCCTAGATAATTGCTCTCTCGTAACAATAAAAAATACACATTAATTTGAATTTTTAGCAGTTTTGTTATTCTAAAAGATGTTTTGTTTGAATTTGCGACAAAAATGTGGGCGTTTTATGAAAATAATTGCTTCCCTGGTTTTACTAACGTCGTTAGTTTTTAAATAAAGGTTTTAATTACGACGCTTTTATGGAAGGAAATGTGCAGGATATTTTTATAAAGAAAAATATTGTGAAAATGTCCGTGGTACAATGCAGTATTGTTTAATATTTTATACTACAACTGCGCAGGTTTAAACATTTTAGCATTATTTTATCTAGGTAAAAATCAGTAATTATCAATCCAATATACTTTTTTGCCATACCCACTATAAAAATACATGTATGTATGTATGCATCTAAAGTGACTTGTGACAGGCCGGTGTGCGGGAACGTATCTTTCCCACACTAGTGTGAGAAAGCAAACGATGTCCGTATAGTGATTTATGTTTATTCGCCTTGATCCGCCCGCTATTACCTACTGACAGCTACTCTCGGTCTACTATAGAAGTGAAGTTGGCGACAAAAAATTAACTGTAAAAAAATTTTGAGAATACCGAAAATTAACTGAAAAGCAGCTATTTTATAGTGGGTATGGCAAAAAATATCGTATATATCTCATGCGAGTAATGATATTATGACTCGTGTGACTGTTAAAACTCGCTATGCTCGTCAGTAATATACGCCATTACGCAACTAGATATACAATCTACTATTTCGATATCAGGTATTCATTTTAAGTATATTTTTTATTGTCAGAAAATTGTTGGAACTGTTTTAATGAAGCACTTGGAAATAGAAATAATAAAAATTTCTTGAAAATCTGCCATAATTCGCCCATAACCCACTTTGCCTTCTAACCATAAATATTATTTCAAATGATATTATTGTATTTTACTTTCACGTGGACATTTTTTTATAATAGTTTTTATAGGCAATTAACAAGAATAACACAAATATATTTTTTAATTTGTTTAATGAAAAATGCATATGGTTATCAACAGATGACAGATGTGTTCTGGATGATGTTTCTCGCTGACAAAGTGAACAGATATTTGTAATTATAAATTTTCTTAGCGATATGTCACTAATTCTTACTTTGATGTAACGTGACAGAGTTTTTATAATGATGTTAATTGTTTTTTGGAATCGTGCCATTTTTCATGGAGAATTATATTTATTTCAGAGGAAATGAACACACTTTATTCATGTAATTAGTTTTTTTCTCAGTATAATAAAAATATTTTAGGCCAAGAGCTAGTGACAATTTTTTGGTGTTATTTATTCAAGGCCTTATTTTTGTGAGGGTTTTGTTACGGCGACTGTTTTAAGCATATATTTCAATTTGCAGAACAAAATGTCGGTATTAACCCCCTTGCAGAACGATATAAACACCTAGGCGAGCAAGTTTCCCTCTAAGAGAGGGGGTTTATACCGACATTTTGTTTTGCAAATTGAAATATATGCTTAAAACAGTCGCCGTAACAACATATTAAAATTTGAATCTTGAACTAATAATATAAATTTCGTCGGGTACATGACACGTTTAGGGTGATCTGCCACCCCTTTAATACTAACCAATCGAACTGCAAATATTATAATGGCATTATTGGGTCACCGACAAGCTATACAAACAATTTCAGCCTTGAAGTAATAATAATTGTGACCATTTTTTTTGTTACATGTTGGGGGCGGTTTGCATCCCACCATACCACTATCTAGCAAAACTTACACAGGATACTTTAATATGCCTCCCTCAACATCCTCACAAAAATAAGCCCTTAAATAAATAACACCAAAAAATTGTCACTAGCTCTCGGTCTATTTGTTACTATTTAAGCAAAATGTGATCGTTGATATTTCTAATTTAAAACAATGCATGGTTAGAAAATACCCCCGGCAAATATCGAACAGAAATATGCTAAATCGGTTGAGCCGTCACATATATTTACCCATAGGTATATATTTTTGTCACTTAGTTATAAAATAAATTACAATGAAAAATACGACGGAATGGTGTCGGCACGCCGTTGATTGAGGTACACAATTGAAATAATTAAAAATATGTTAGATGCAGTTGAAACAATTTGACTATCATTCAAATAACATAATATTATGAGATCAACACAAGTCGACGAAAGTTTCATGGCACTCAATGCTTTATCGAAATAATTCTTTTCATTTACGTTTGAATAATTTTTTGTCCAATAAATTTCTTTAGGTGCTTGTTGGCATATGTCATGGCCATATTAAACATTTTTTGAAAAAAATTGGCACGTGATTTGAAAAGGTTCGCCATTCCTGTTCTAATGATATTTAAATAGTTATTTTCGATACGTGGCGGTGAAGTGAGGTATTCCAGAAGGATTAAATTGAGGCACGAACTAAGGGACTGACGCATAAACAACGAGATCTCGTTGTGTTCCGTTCGGAAATACGGAACCCTACACTTAATTTACGGAGATACGGAACCCTAAAAAGTACGATTAAGATATTTATATATTACCGCTTGTTTTCCAAGAAATCTCTCTACAAATATTTAATTTAAATTTCATAAATGAGCTGTAGTATGCTTTTATGTAACGACTGTTAGTTAACCCTAGTTAACGGTTTTATGTGTGCAATTTTACTAGTAGATAAAAAACAAACTCGGCGCTTAAGTTTCATCTTCTTTTTATAAGTTTTAAAGTGCATAATTCAGCAGTGTTAAGTGGTCGTTATTTAAAAATAAAATATCTGCTTTATTTAATAATATTTCACATTCTATAAAGTTCCGTACCTACTATTAAGAATTCATGAAATTCCGCACAATTGTCGGTTGAGAAAACAGTAGATGAGGGCATTAGTATCTTTACAATTAAAACTGCGAAGACAGTCAAGTAGAAGAAGAAGAAGCATGGAAATACAAAGAACAGACGTGTACAATATGGGCTAAAAGGGGAAGAGGGATCCTAATTCACGCGTTTAAATAACGTGAGTCAAATAATTTATTTGTAATTACTTCTTGGTTTCTCTCTATTCTGTTATATAATATTAATGTTATGGAAGATTGTTAATAGACTATTGAAATTCAGGAGAATCCAGTTATTTGTTGTATTCGACGTTGTCACTTGTCATGGAAAGAAATCAATCCACTTTTATTTATCTTATAAAAATCAAATGTTCCTAAAATATAAAAAAACTCGGGTCGCAGTGCCAAACCCTGCCGACAATATAGTGTATTTGCTAATACAGGCATTGTGGCATTATTATGTGAACTTAAGTTTGTTTTTTGACAAAATAAAAAATGTAACCCCTTAATACATCCCTTAAAATAATTAAATTTTTCTAAATTTCAATATTAGACATGGATTTTATCAGTACACCCAATTAAATACACCCTTCCATAAGTAAATCCGTATCAACAAACTAGTGTTTTCATAAAATTTGAAAGTCCGGTCCTGTCGGGCTGATTTTATTAAAATTTTAGCAGCACATTTTAATCTTTACTAAAGAGTTAAATTTCAATTTTGAAACGATTCTGACAAATTTTTCGGTATTTTTGGGCCCAAAAACTTTTTGGAACCCCTAAATACAACCCTGAAAATGGTCCGATCGGGCCCATTTTAAATAGGATTCTTGCGGTGATGGGTTCCAATGTGTGTACCAAATTTCGTTTCAATCGATTAAGTCTGTCGAGAGTTATCGTGTACACACACACATATATATATATATATATATATATATATATATAATATATATATATATATATATATATATATATACATACATATATATAAACATTTTTAAAAATGGTGCCAAAGTTTCAGGAGGGTATAAAACGTCGAGAAATTTTGGTCCGACCCCTAGGTCCCGCCATCCGACCGACGCCAATAGTGTATGTGCCATATGGCAAATACACTAATAAATCAAATAGTTGTATCTAATTTTATTTTTTTTATTAACTTCCCACTGGACGTTATTGTCCTATTTTGCGAATGAAAAATTTTGACATATTAAGTATCTGTACGTTTTGAATAAATTGTTATCCTGTATATATATATATTTTCATTAAAAAAATAGATAAAAATAAAATATTAAAAATGTTTGGGATTCGAATCTCCGGACTTAGCGTTTGTACATGTCGGCAGACTTGTACTTTTTATCATGCTACACGGGCCTACTATATCTGGTTACTGAAACCTTCCATAGTTATACAGTATTCGCTGTGAGCAGATGCATGGAGGTGATTTCAGAGTGACTGTTAGCGCACAACAATTGTAACTTTAGCACCGCCGATTTACGCTATCACTCACCAGACGGCAGGACCATGCATCTGCTCACAGCGAATATCTGATGACTGATACCTACATAGTTATATAGTATTCATGTGTTTTTTGCTATGGTTCCTCTATTACAAGTTCCCAGTTCCCGGGTTCTAGCCCGAGAGCTGGTAAAAGTGTCAATAGGATTTTCAATTTATTATTAAAAAAAATAATGAATTGAAAATATGAATTGGTGCTAGACCCAAATAACCTTAGCTGTTGGTGGTCTTTAAAACACAATTTAATTTACATGTGTTTTGTTTCACATATCGACCACGTCCCCTGTTTCCGTTACATCTAATGTTTCTAAAATGCTAAAATTTCTAAAATGAGCTTAACAATGACAAAGTTCAAAGTTCAGCATTTTATTTAAATTGCTTAAAATTCGATGATCAATGATACAAGTCAAGGGTCGCGTAGAGAGATGGGTAATTATTATTCGCATTAAAATTCGTCTTGGAAGTGATTTCACGGTTTGCTTGAATTATATCCACTAGACTGAATTATTATTTCTCTTTCAAAACACACTTTAATGTTAAATATACTTTGTTTTATTTCTTTACAAAAATATGCTGCGAATATATTTAAAACTAGCGGTACCCGTCCGGCTTCGCCCGGGTGGTATGAAATTATGATTTAATAGCGGTCACCGTTGCTCCACTCACGTATATTTAGTAATATAAAAAATCCTGCATATATTGTTAATTTATTATCTCCCCGCTAGAATTAGTCAGACAGACCACTCCATTTCATATCCTTATATATAGGGGTTGATTTCCGAAAAATACTTTCTTAGTGCACCTGTACACTCTGTAAGGAACATAACTTCCAAATTTCATGTTTCTATCTGAAGTGGTTTAGGCTGTGCAATACACCCTCTTTTGACTTCCTTATAGGGGTTGAATTTCGAAAAATCCCTTCTTATTGGGAGCTTACGTCACAAAAGGAACCTACTGACTACTGTATAAATTTCAAGTTTATAGTTTCAACAGTTTGGTCTGGACCTTGATTAGTAAAAAAACTCTTAACCCCCGTTTTACCCCCTTTGGGTTGAATAACAATTAAAAATAGTAGCTTAGATCACTTCTGACAACCTCCTATTCATGTTTGTAAAGTCCCATCGAAATCGGTTCAGCCATTGTGGAGATTATCGTGCACGCGCAGACTGACAAACAGACAGAAAAAAGTGTCTACGATTTTATTATACGTATAGATTGTTGAAGTAGGCATAGAAATGTAAAATTTTAATTCGGGAAAACTCACAAGAAAATTATAATTATAATATGCAGAGGTCTCGTTATACGAATTTATTAATTATTGATATTATTTTCGGGCTTGAGAATGGCCGAATGTGTAGCAAATTAGCAATGCTGTTGTTTACATGGCGTTGCTATGGTTCCTCTATTACAAGTCCCCAGTTCCCGGGTTCTAGCCCGAAAGCTGGTAAAAGTATCAATTGGATTTTCAATTTATTATTAAAAAAATAATGAATTGAAAATATGAATTGGTGCTAGGCCCAAATAATCCTAGCTGTTGGTGGTCTTTAAAACACAATCTCCGATATTATTTTCGTGTGATAGAAAAAGCTGTAGGTATTCTATTTTTCTACCAGCAACAATGACTTTTTTACAATTGAATAAATCTATATTGCAATTAACACACGAAAATATATAACGTTTAATTTATTAAAACGTGTTTTATTTATTTAATTAATTTACATCAAGTAACGATCGAAGCTATTATTATATACATAGGTATTTAGACCCAGCGATGTAGCTTAGTGGTACAGCACTAGACTCGCATTGAGAGGGTACTGGGTTCGAATCCCGGCGGGGGCAGATATGGCTAGAACTTTTTCCTACTGCCTCACGCCGAGAAACGGTAATTCCTGTATTGGCCATCTTGTTTGAGGTTTTCCATGGTTTCCCTCAATAATTCCAGATGAATATCGAGATGGTTCCTTATTCAAGGCAATGGCCGATTACCTGTCAAACTCCTAGCTCCCAAAGTTACCTACCTTATCCTAATGTCCTATATATAATTCCTTCATTAGCACATTGCTATTAATTAAGTTGAAGTATAAAAATGTATAAAACGGGAAGTGGTAAAAATGGAAAATAGTAATGGTGCGAATGGCGTCTGTTATGACATAATGTCGAGAAACGGACGTTAAACGTATTATTATTACGTAGGTATTTAAAATAATCAATAAAAGTCATTTAATAATTTCTTTGTCGCAATTTTGAACGTAATTTAAACCCTTTCCAAAAAGACTACATTAATTCTACATTTGCACCTTTAAAAACATTTTTCTTTTAGTGATTTATACAAAAGTGAACGTGCCGTTATAAATACTCTCAATAGCCAAGAATAACACATGATATATGTTTTATACTTTCACCCAACGCAGGAAATCCGTCTTGAACAAATTTAACCATTGACAATTTCTCGATTCTTTTAAAGTTTTTCGCTAACGTGACCACAATATTTCATTTGATTTGGAAGGTGGTCTTTTGTTCGAAGTGTAGAAAACAGATTTTTAGACAGAGTCCCTGTGAACATGTTTCTCTTTTGCCCACTATGCTTTGTTATTTTTTAACAATATTGTAGTACCTACTAGTTCAAAACCATTTGAATTGCACCAACAAACATACTTACAATGATTATAATTACCTAGCTTAGAAAAAATATTAGTAAAAAAAACTTTTTAGAGACAAGCTTTTCTTTAAATGCACTAAAAAGGAAAAAATAATTTTTAATAATTTACGTTCATAATTATAAAAGCGTGAGTCGTGAACTCTATGATAGTTTATTAGTATCGACCCACGCTTTTATAATTATGAACCTAAATTATTAAAAATTATTTTTTCCTTTTTAGTGCATTTAAAGAAAAGCTTGTCTCTAAAAAGTTTTTTTTTACTAATATTTATTTTGTTCATTTTAGTCTTTCAAAATTTTACCCTTTTTTGACATCCGTAGGGGTTGAATTTTGAAAAATCCTTTCTTAGTGGATGTTTACGTCAGAAAACTATCTAAATTTCAAGTTTCTAGCTTCAGCGATTTGGCCTGGGCGTTGATTAGTCAAAAAAATCCTACATCCCCGTTTGAACCCCTTAGGGGTTGAATTTATTTCTAAAAACGATTTATTCATGTATTGTCATCGGGAATACATATGTGTACAAAATTTCAAATCTATCGGATACGTGAAAGTAGTTCAAAATAGACTTGCAAGATTTGACCTAAACAAACACACAAACAAACAAACTAACATACATTGCAAGTTAAATAAAATCTTGTTAAAATAGATCTCGGAAGTTTTAAACCATATAGATATCGAAATCTGGGGATGTAGTATAAAGTGCCACTTTAGACGAGGGTGGAAGCCATTTAGGGGACGGTGCATGTCTGTCTTATGGACATGTCCATGCTATGCTTGTGCCCACGATCCACGTTCTATCTTTGCGCATGGTCAATTGCGCCAAATGCAGTCGTCCGCGTCTTTGCGCATGTACAAATCCTCTTACAGCGCTTGCGCAACTGAAGCGACCAATAGAATGTAGGCACACTTGCTTCCTCACAGCCCCCCGTAACAGCAACCACCCCACTCGCTTGTACTATGTCCCTATAGATTTCTAGGTCAATGTTTTAGACACTTTGGCGCCGAGTCAGTATTCATAGTTTAACTTTAACCCGGTATTCACAAGTAAGTGTTACAGATCGACTTGATATGCTCAGTTCATTTGTTAGTCAGTTTTATAAAGGCAAGCATGTGTCGCAACTCACAGGCCGACTACGCCTATCGGAGGCCCGGGGCGGCATGATCTAAATGAGGCCCCCGATCTGTTTAGAAATTGATGTATTTGTAGTGTAAATTTCGTAAAAAATGAGTAATATAGATGTGATGGCACACAAAAAAAAATCAAATATTTACTCCAGTAATGCAATTATTATTTTTAAATTACAAAAAATGTGTATTAGAGCTATTTTAAATCTTAATTCTCGGAACTCTTGTGCCCCTTATTTTAAAAAATATAAAATTTTAACTTTACCATCGATATACATCTTAGAATCGGCTTTATACTTGTCAAGAGTAATCGTGATAGTTATAATGATGTAGCGACGGTACACAGTCATCACACCAGACAGAATAACAAAATATATAAATTATAAACCAGCAACAACTAAATCTTTTATTGCAAAGAATGTATATCATATGGCAGTTGATATATTTAATGCTATACCGTTACACGTGCAAAAGTTACCTCTGCCTAAATTTAAAAAAAAAATGAAAGAACTCTTAATTAATAAATGTTATTATAACAATCACGATTTCTTAAATGATCGTATTTTACAATTTTAACCTATGTAATTTTATGTCCCTTATTATTAACGTTTATTTCTGACCTTTTGTACACCATATTTATGGTTAAACATAAACAATAAACATTCTTCCAAGTCTTCATGGTTTCCGGGCTTGTAGGCCGTGGTCCGGTGGTATTTCTACCTGACGTTTCGTCTGCGGTAGACGAAACGTCAGGTAGAAATACCACCGGACCACGGCCTACAAGCCCGGAAACCATGAAGACTTGGAACAATACCGGCCGTGAAAGCTTGCACACTTGAATAAACATTCTATTCTATTCTATTCTATTCTATAATAAACGATCTACCTACGTTTATATATTTTGTATACGTACGGAGCCTCCAACTCCAAACTGCCTCTTATTTACTAAACATATTTTGACCTTGTTTGGGATTTGATTAAGAAGGACTTATATAAGTGTTCGTTGTAAGAGTCACCCTACCCATCCCGGCCGTCCTTCTTCCTGGCCATCTTGTTTGTCTATTACCCGCTGAGCATGGCCCGAGGCTAATCCATGCCTCCAATCCTAACATCCCTACGTTTTGTCCCTCTTGTGTCCCTATCATTTATATTGTGTTTTATCGCGTCGCTTATATGGTTTTTAATTATCAAACTTTTAAATCCGCACTGGCTAATTGCTGGTCAAAGCAAAGGCCATTCCGTTAAAAAAAAAGAAGAAGGACTTCTCGAGATTTGGAGGCCTCCCCAGGATCAGAGGCCCGGGCGAGCCGCTCCCTCTTAGTCCGATACTAATGTGTCGCAAGCTAAGTTTAATAACCTAACATTTTTGGGATATTTAGTAAAAACATATTAGACTTAAAACATTTTTGTCCGCAGATATTTTTCTGAAAATTAAATAACATGCGTATCAAAGTCTTCTACTTTAGCGATGACAAGTTGTATATATAGTTATATACAACATACGTTTTTAGTTAGATTTGTCGGGCGAAATGATTTAATGTAGTAAAGGAACCGGAGTGAGAGAGAGCTAGATATATATAGAAACGGGGAATAACCGCAGAAAGTGCGCACGACATCACATTGCATTGGCGCAAAACTATAATGGGATTGTTAGTGTCACTCGGAGTGACACCTTCATGGATATGATGGATCGCCTTATCCGTAGCTCGCCCAGCGACCGCTCCGGTTTGTAGATTTTCGTTAAAGAAACTTATTCGACGTCAGCACAGCTTCATGCAGGACGTTAAATCAATATGCGATACAGACTGTTTTAATCTACAGTTGTATTTACGAAATTAGCATATATTTGAAAACCACTTGTTAATTATAATATCCACTTTTTAATGATTTTATCCCTAATCATCTATAGTCAAGTTCCAAAATTTAAGATAGTGAGTCATGCACTTATACTTCACTATTTATATAAGCGGCACAGTTTTATGCAAGGGAATATGACACCGAGACGTCATCACTCGACAACGGCTATTGTTCCAGTCTCATACACGCCATCTATGGTAAAAACCAATAGAGAGCCGCAGAGAGGGTAACGGTTGGTTCGTTAGTGGAGGTTGCTAGTATGGGGGCGGTGCTTTGCCGCCAATAGGTTGATGACGTCACTGTGTCATTCTAAGAGTAATCGGAAATGCTTAGTTTCGTTGCTTTACTGATCCATTAACCATGTTACGAACTATCTTAAATTTTGGAACTTGACTATAGCCCAAGTTGATTTAGTGACTATATAATCCTAATATACTGTATACACTTACGCCCAAGACGCTAATGACCTAAGTTGTCGACGCGTCTATAATTTACAATAAACAAATAATAATATACTTACGCCCTTTATTTCTAATTAATAACTAGCATTTTGTGTTTCTTCACTGATCGATTCGCGGGTCAAAGTGCTGCCACTAGTTATGTTGTAAGGCGCCTAATAGTGAGGTGGCATAATGAAATTACCGATACCTGGCGGATAAAAGCACCAAATTTGGTATGATGGTATACTAATAAATGTTAGCGTAGGAGGCCTTTGGGATTTCTGAAAAACAACTTTTGGCGGCCGAAAAACCACGTAATTTTACCACCTTTTTTGCTTTTTTTGAATTATCTTAGAAACGGTCAACTTAAGCAATTCTTCTAATATGTAATGTTTTAAAGAGGATTACATTTCCTACAATTTTCATTCCCACAACTTTTCTGTGGTACTAATGGTAAGCGCGCTATAGCTTCTTGAAAGTCAAGAGCTTTTTGTAACCTTGATAACCATTGGTTAAAATGTAATGTCCTTTTCTATAGTTTTATTTATTGCATATAAACTTTATCGTACGGAAAAGGACTCGATAAATTTTGTAGAAGTTTTTATTAGTTTATGTTGAACCTCGTGTTGAACGTTTCGTCTTCGTATTAAGACTTCTTCAGCAACTACAATTCATATACATAAATAAATCATTATTAAAAATTATTTTGTATATCTATTTTTAACATTATATATATACCTATACCTTAAACTTATATATTCTGTTGTCCATTTGATTTATTTATTGGGTTCTTCATCGAACTTTAAATTGAAAATAAACTTGTTCATAAAGCAAGGAAACGCCCTAAACCGTCCTTTTTGTCCCATATCAATATCTTTTAAAATTGAGAAGTTAAAGGCAGTCAAAGTTGAAATCATCACAGAGTTTTACGTATTTTTTGGCCCTGGCGCCCGGGTTAACCCTCCCCCCCCCCTAAAGCCGGCATTGACTCTATGAAATTATTGTCTAATAACACGAAACGGAAAAAGACAACTGAAAGTTTGAACTTAACACCTAAATAATATTGATGCAGCCACCACCGCAAATCCATGTTGTGAAGACATTATTCTGCATCGCTCCATACATTTTCTACACCAACGAAAACCAATCATTCGCTTCAGTAAGTTGTACAGAGAAAAGAGATCTCTCTATAAATGTATGTTCTCCTGGCAGTGAAGTACCCTAATAGAAGGACACTGGGGATTTTTTTTGCAAAATTTTATTTACAGGTTTATTTAGTATTTCTTTATTTCAGAAATAAAGATTAACTTTAGCAAAACCAGGTTTATTTCTGGCAAGGACAGTGGAAAACGTTTTTTTGTACTAACCTTCATCTGCCGTATTTCTAGGTTATGAATTAAATGGTCTTTAAAAAGTTTTTTTACTAATATTAAATTTATTATTCCATTTTAATCAGTTACGTAATTTTCTAAAATCCTTTTATATTACAAATATAGTATAGATTATTTAAAAAGTCCTGAACGGCAATAAAACCTAAAATGTTATGAAAATGTTCTTTCTCTCTTCAATTTCGTACTCCTGACAAAGATAGACAAAAGAAGGTGGGTACTTTCGGATTTCTAGTATGATTTGTTTAGAAAGATGTCTAAAAGCTGTAGCTTTCTTTGTTGCACGTTTTATTGCCCTTTAGTAGTTTTTAAATAATCTCTACTATATTTAAACATTGAATTCTAATAGTGTCTACTGTCTACGCTACTGTGTTAAGTTAGTGGAGTGTCCCCATAGGCGCAAGATCCCAGACTCCAGACATACTAGGACTGGTAGATCTGAGAATCAGTTCCATCACAGACAGTTATAAGGTTTTTAATTTCGTTGGATAAGAAATATAACCATAAAAGCTCATGAGCTTTAAAAAGTTTTCATTTCAGTCTTTTTATCGTCTAATTCAGAGCTTTGCATATATTAGAACAACTTAAAATGAACTTTATTTAAAATATAGTCAGGTAAGTTTATTATCCATTGCGCAGGCTTAGTTTTTTTCTTTTCAATTATATTAAATAACAAACTACCTAATTTAAAAAAAGCTGTTTTGTTTTCTTCAGCACTACTGCTTTCAATATAAAGCTAGATAGCCCGGGAGTTAGCGTTGCATTTTAGGTAGTGTTTTTACGCCGATCGATTGTTATCTTTTTCGATAAATCTGGTATGACTAATAAGTGAATCAAGCGTCAGCTGACGCACCTGCGGTGGGCGTGGGTGTACGAGGCTGCGAAAGTGGTAAACAAAATTTTTAAGTAATAGTACGCCGGCTGTAACTTTTTTTAAAAATAGTTGACATCATAATGAGTTGAAAAAAAATCGTCAGCTGCATCGTGGAGGGGGGATTGTACCTAGCGATTTTTTGGTAATATCATTAATTAAAAAAACTCGAATCGTAATGCGCAGAAAAAAAAGTCAGTAGCTACTAGCTTATAAGTTGGTGAAGTTTGTATTTCTAAGCAAATTTTATATATTTAAAACTTTGGTCTGAAATAATTCGATGTATTTTTTAAGATCACCAGCAGCTAGGGTTATTTAAACCTAGGACCAATTCATATTTTCAATTTATTATTGTTTATTAATATAATAAATTGAAAACCCAAATTATACTTTTAACTGTTCTCGAATTTAGAACCTGGGAATTGGAGGCTTGTAATAGAGAAGGCAACGCTGTATCAGTGACGAAAAAATAATTTCACTCTGTTTCATTTGAATTGCCGATAATAATTCAAATACTGTAAATTCAAATTATATGTATATAATTCGAATTATTTCCATAATCGGATGTTACCGATTATTTAAAAAAACGGATTATCGATTATTTTTAATTCGAATTATCCCATCACTAATTATTATTTTAAAATTTTTAAACTTTCACATAGTATAATATTCAATCGTAAAAGAGTTTTTGTGTTGTAGCGAATACTGATAACACACATTGTGACCACTTTTCTCTTCGAACACTTTATGATTTTTTTTGCGTAAAGGTTTTTCATCTATTCAAAGTTTGAAGCTTGTGCATTTATCGGTAATCACTTAAATGTGAATGAAGTATTGGAAGCATTTATTATTTACTGAAATGAGTGTTTGTATAGGTGCGCCACTGAATGCCGAAAGGAGTTTTTGGATTTCATCTGCGCGAATGATGGATGTTTTATTGGCTCCGGTTTACCTCTGAGCCAATACAAGGGCATCTCAATACATTCTAAACCTCTGTCATAGATGCATGCGTGTGTGTATGTAATATGTATATCTGTAGAAACTCAACTGGTCTTTTCCAGAAAACTAAACGCCTCCGACGATGGGAAAATATAAATTAATATTTACTAAAAAATAAGTTTGCCATGTAATTAATTCCACATAGATTTAGAAATTTATTATTTTCGGATTTTTTCCTTTACTTCTGCTATATAAGACCTTACTTCGTGCCGAATTTCAAGATTCTACGTCAACGGGAAGTACCCTATAGACTCATAGAGTATAGAGTTTTGAGTGAGTTAGTATCAAAATACTTAATTTTTTAAAAGGGCGTATCCGTATCTTTTTATTGCATTGAGTTTTAGAAGCTTGCGGGCTTGAGAATAGCTGAGCGTGTAGCAATGCTGTTGTTTACTTGGAGTTGCTATGGCTCCTCTATTACAAGTCTCCAGTTCCCTGGTTCTATCCCGAGAACTGGTAAAAGTGTCAATTGGATTTTCAATTTATTATTAAAAAAAATAATGAATTGAAAATATGAATTGGTGCTTGGCTCAAATAACCTTAGCTGTTGGTGGTCTTTAAAACACAATATAGAAGCTTGCATTTTTCACAGGACTATGGGGTCGTACATCTCTGTACTTTGACCCACCTGTCTCTTCAGTGATCACTGAACCGATTTTAGTAGAATTTATGTGAGACCACTCTAAAGGTATGTGCTATTGATTAGAAAACGAATCATCAAAATCGGTTCACAAATGCAGTAGATATATGAGGTAACATAAGTAAAAAATTAATTTGATTACCAGAAAGAAAAGAAAGTACTGAACCGATTTAAATAAGAATTACATGGGACCATTCCGTAAACATTCTGAACAAAACGGCGTCGAAATTTTTCAAATCGGTCAACCACTCGAGAAGTTATGGCTGAACAAACATAAAAAAATATACGTTTCGAATTGATAACCTCGGTTTTTTTGAAGTCTGTTAAAAATAATTTCAAACTTAAAAAAACAAAAATTACTATAAAAGTTCTTATGTATTTCCTTTAGAATATAAAATATTTCGTTCTATTCGACACATTTACGAGTATTTCACACCTCACTAAAGTCAATTATGTTATATTTTCAATATCTTTTGAAGTTATATTACAGCACTTGTGATAGTATTAAATATTCCACGTTATTCATTTACCTTGCAGTCACGTTACGGAAAATAGAAGTTTCATTTCACAGCTTTAAAATACTTCTCGCGACTTATTCATGCAACTACGGTATCCATATAACATATTTCTCACGTCCTATTTTATTTAGTTAAAAACTATATAACACCTTCTTCCCGCCCTTCATCTTACTTAGATATACAAAATGAATTTTCGAACTTTGTAAGCCGAACTTGTTCTTGAAATGTCAACATCGACATACTTAAACATATAAAAGAAACCGTTCCGAAATGGTATTTTGGTTGCAAAGAAAACGCTAGGGGTTTCAATAATATTACTAACTAGTAGTAACCGCGGCTTCGTCACGTGCGTTTCGAACTGCTGCTGCTTTTTTTAATATAATATGATAATTTATAAAATTTCTCGTTAAAGACAACCCCCGTAAAGTACGTAACAACCAATTAAAATAACACTAAAAACGTAAGTTCGAATTTAACACTACCACTATAATAAAAAAATTATAATTTAAAGAAACTAAAAAACACGCGTTAATGAACTAAAAAGTAAAAAATAATTAATTTTATTGTAAAAAAGCGTGGGGTGCTTTGTATCATATTTTCATACTACCCCACGCTTTTTTACATAAAATTAATTATTTTTTACTTTTTAGTTCATTAAAGCGTGTTTTTAGTTTTTTTAAATTATAATTTATTTTTGCTTTTTAGTCCTGGAGATCCTGGTCAGGATAATGGGACAAACTTATGGAATTATTGTATTGTAATCTGTCCTTGATAAGTGTGCAAAGTTTCAGTTCAATCTGAAGTTTTTTGCTTTTTTTTTAGTCCTGGAGATCCTGGTCAGGATAATGGGACAAACTTATGGAATTATTGTATTGTCGTCGGTCCTTGATAAGTGTGCAAAGTTTAAACTAAATCTGACCGTTCAAAGTTGGTCAAAATCAAGTTCAAAGAAGTCGGTTACAAACTGACAAACAAGCAAGCACACAAGCAAGCAAGCACACAAGCCCGCAAGCAAGCACGCAAACATACAGGTGAAGCTAATATAAGCGTGTTAAAAACACTATCGTTTTATTACAATGTCAAACACTGTTAGTTATAACAATTACAAAAACGTATTATTTCATAATTCAACACCAATCAACATTTTTTAAACAAATTATTAGTAAAATAATTATGCACAATCATTTTGACAGTTCGTATACCTACACAGATCACTTGTTTTCTTGAAAAAACAATGTTACCAAACTAACTTCCAATGATACTTTATAGTAATATCAAATCCCCTCTGATGTCGCTAGTACTACTCAATTCACTATTTTCGCTCATTAATTCCCCATGAGGAGTATCGTGCGAAATCTAATTGAAGATAAAGACCCAGCCTATAAGGTATAGATTTGCAAAGTTTCATTAAAATCTGTGCAGTGGTTTTTGCGTGATGCGCTAACAACACGTACACCAGTTATCATTTTATTATATGTAGGTATAGGTAGTACCGAATATACTTAAAAGACGTTACTGATAATCTCGATTATTTTTCGGCATCAAATCGTGTATCTTTGAAGATATAAAAATTATTTTATAAAAATCTTCAAAATGGATACAAGTTTTTAGATTGCATCACTTCCATATAATATTTCCACTTTAACTGAACAAACAAAATTACTATTTTTAAATGAAATACATACACGTCGCTTAAATTATGATTGGTTCATATTTTAACATTAATCATTTTTAAAGCTGGGGTAATACAATATATTCACTATGACATTTCTTGGATAAATGATTATCTATAGCCATAAAATATCAATAATTTTACTATTAAGTTCGAAACCAGTATTTCGAATAGTACTAAATGTTATATACGACGTTTAATGACTTCCGATTTCTTTCTTTGAGCGGGGAGCAAATATCAGTGCCCCTGTTACATAGAAAAAAGGAAATAGAGACCGGAAGTAACGCAGTCATATTCGAACTGAGATGGACTTATGGGGTGTGATGATAGTGTAGAGAGAGATAGGGAATATGTAATATACATCGAACTTGTATGAAATGTCAAATTCACGACGACTCAATAAAACCTCGGTCATCCAAGACTAAAGTCAACAAACATTCAAACAATTTCATTCCTACAAAAGACCATATCTGCTAGACTGCAGAATATACGTAGGTATACTATATATTATTAAAGCTTTGTATATGTTTGGAACTTAGTTATATATAGCAAACTTGTGACAGGGTTAAGCCATCTGTTAAAATTTCTAGCAATAGTTCTGCATCCATAAATTAAAAATATCTCTATCGGAAGTTATACCTCCTGCACTCTTCATCTCAAATTCTTTCCCCTTGCCTAGAAATGGTTACAGCTCTCCCGACGCTATTTTTAAAGCTAAAGGGTTCGTGTAAATTTCACACAACACATTCTTATAACTTTTTAAAAGTTACGTAATCTTTCGCATGTAGCCAAAAATTTTTTTAAAAAAATCTGTACTTAGTGTGATTAATGGTTCTTCATTTGGCGTCTATCCGAACCCCTTAGCTTTAAAAATAGCGTCGGGAGAGCTGTAACCGTTTTTAGGCGAGGGGAAAGGATTTGAGATGAAGAGTGCAGGGGATAACTTCCGGTAGAGAATACACTTAACGGGCCATTCATAAATTACGTGACGCATTTTTGCAGCTTTTTTATACCCCCCTTCCCCTGATACGAAGCTACGTAACATTTTTCTCAGACAAGCAAAAAAATTATATTTGAATAATTATTTATTGCATAAAATAAATATAATTTTAGCAACACAATACATAATTTAGAAAAGGTGTAGGTATAGAAGTACATAAGGTAGGTATCTATTGATTATTTTTTTTTATTTCTAGACCAGTTTGAACTAGGTCGGTTTTATCAAAATGAGGTCTGACTATTTTTTCCATAAATAAATTCAATAAATTAACCCTGTGCAAAATTTTAGCTTTTTCTAAACACTAGTTTTTTTACACTTTTTAAAGCGCACCGACTGACTTGTTGACTATACTATATTTATTTATATCCTAAATACTAGCTAATCTCAATATATTAGCTTTTAAAAAAATCTTACATTTTTTGACCGCGAGCTCTTGGACTATATACCAGAAACTTGAAATATTGAAATATCCAAGTGTGCAAGCTTTCACGGCCGGCATTGTTCCAAGTCTTCATGGTTTCCGGGCTTGTAGGCCGTGGTCCGGTGGTATTTCATCGCCTTTGAGAATGCCTACCGCAGTTGTAGACGAAACGTCAGGTAGAAATACCACCGGACCACGGCCTACAAGCCCGGAAACCATGAAGACTTGGAATATTGAAATAATTTGTTCATCCCTGTGAACTGTACAGTGTACATTCTGTATGTTAGTCTGTTGTTCCGTTATTATTATGAAGCTTTAGTTCTAGCTTCATTATCAGTTTATCATTTCAATGCTAACTGCTGATGCACAAATATGTATTGAAACGGTATTGTTCTAGGCCTCTTCATAGAACCATAACGTACCTTGGCTCTTGATTAGAGTAAACCAGCGGTTCCCAACCGATGGGCCCCGGGTAGCGTAGTACTGCGCCGTGGACGCTGGTCGAGAGTCTAAGCCAAGATAATTAGATAAATATTATCGGAGCTTCTGGGGTCGAGATGGGAACAATCGAGTGTGTGTGTCTTTATAGTTTTTACTTGTATATTTAGATAGTGGGCCTCAAATTTTTTTTACAAAAATAGTGGTTCGCACAATAATGGACACTTTTTAACCGCTACGTCCAGTAGTATAGGTCAATGTATTAGATAATTAGACAATGAAGGTATTCTTAGAGTGCTTGTTTGCACTGATTCTGAATTTCGTATTTCCAACTAATAAAAATTACAACCTTTTATTTAACTTCACTTGTTAGGATCAAATCTGTAGTCCAATTTTGACCAAATTTCACATATATATTCACATATATCGACGTAAAACTTGGCAAACATACGCAATTTCGATGGCAATTAGGGCTGCCACCTTGGCAAGATTCTAAACCCGGGGATCAAGGAAAAAATACGCAGCCCTATCAGCTTGCATAAAATTCAGTATCTTTACAATATTTTTTAGAGTTCCGTTCCCTATTACTAAGCCTACGATGTCTGTCTGTCTGTCCGTTCTTCCGTCATCTTATTAAATTTGACTTAACTGATATAATAATTATTATACTAATATACTATCTCAATTATCTTTTTCCGTCTTTGGAAGATATTATTTAGTACGAATTACAATTTGGTATATCCTTAGATAATTATTTTGTTAATTAATTCTTATTGGAAGTTCGGCTGGACGTTAATGACAATACAAAGTTTACATGTCTCCGATCTGATGATGGAGAAGCAGGAGAGTTTGTACCTCTCGGACCTCCTCGATGGTGAATAGGAGGTGTAATGTTAATCAATTAAAAATATTGTTATCATCTGTATTTTGAGAGAACGGCAACGTATAAATACAGCGTGTCCACGAAAGTTCTTTACAAATGGAATTTTTTTTTATTAATTATTGGAGCAAAAATTTTTTTCTGTGGAAAAGTTCTGCTTCGTCCAAAACCTCTAAAACACCATAGAAAATTTTTTTCGGCCTAAAGTTATACGAGGGAAATCAAAAAGTTTTATTTTACTAAAAATTAAAATTATCTGTGATATTCAAGATTTTCGCAAAATTAGTTACATAATCAAATTTAATTCAAAATTATAACATAACTTAACTTCTAAGTAATTATTTATTCAGAATTATAAATCAGAATTCAACATGTCCTCCATCTCTCTCCATACAAAGAACAGTATACCTTTAGGTCGAAAAAAATTTTCTTTGGTGTTTTGGTGGTTTTGGACGAAGCAGAACTTTTTTGCTTTTTTGCTCCAATAAATTATTAATAAAAAAAAATTCCATTTGTAAAGAACTTTCGTGAACACGCTGTATATAATTTGTATTATAATGACAATATTTCGAATTTATTTATTTATTTTTTTACTTCCCACCTCTACTATGGTAGGGAAGTAATGGATTCAGTCCGAAAACAATATTTCGAGATTTTAACAGATTTTCACGTTTTGAGACCCTAGCAATCGTTTAAGATCATTTTCTGACTGATGTCTGTATGTGTGTGTGTATGTGTGTATGTGTGTATGTGTGTATGTGTGTGTGTATGTGGTCAATTTTTCGCCTTCGATATCTTAAGAACGGAACAACATACGGGCATGCCGATTGTTCTATTGTGTTTATCAGCCTTTAACTTAGATCTGATTAGATTTTGAGTCAAATCGGTTCAGTGGATCCTGAGATATTCAAAAAAACGTCCTCAATGTCACGTATTAACATAGGTAAAAAAATATATAAATGAATTCTAGATGTTATAATATGAAAAAAATGTAAATATTTTTTTTCTCTAAAATGTATAGTTTTCGAGAAAAAAAATATTTTACTAAAAAAAATAAAAATTGTACGTAAATCAAGGTAACCATGATTTTTGCTATATTAAGCTAGCCATCAGTAGACCACCAAACAAAAAAGAGGGCCATGCTTTTTTCAAAGAATAAAAATTAAATTGTGTTTTAAAGACCACCAACAGCTAAGGTTATTTGGGCCTAGTCAAAGAATAAAAAAAAAAGAGTGTTTATTTTTTGCAAATATTTACTAGGTGGGAAGTATAGGACTGGTCATCAGTCGAATTTTTTTTATTAACAAAATACCCATTTGTGTATCGACCTTAAGGTCATTCGCACTGGTACAATTTAGTAACATTTGTTAATGAGCTTAAGGTAAGTATGGTTTTAGGTATATTGTTTCAACTATAATATTATTTACATACTGATAATAAGTAATATTAATTGCCACTGGCTAGTGAAATCTAGAAATCTCTCTCTGTGATCGATTATTTAACATCGTTCAATTATTTAACATTGCGATCTTGGTAAGGTCATAAGTACAATACAATCTTTTATTTTATTGAAAGGTATTAGTTTACTCTCAAAATTCAAATTGAGAATACTTGTTTGACTACAATTTTGTTATCAGAAATATACTAATTCTAAAATATTTTAATTTTAATCATCGAGGAAAAGTTTGATTGAGAATCAATAAAAAAGCTTTACCAAAGTTACGCTTGTGTTGATATATCCAAAGCATCGTGAATTTACTCTAGTTTTGTGTAATATTACCCTACTTCATAGCATAAATTAATTAAACTTTACAAAATGTAATATCTATAATATACCTAATATATTTTTCAAATACGTACGTGCAATTGGGTTTTTAAATGAATTTTTTTTTTTACTTAAATGGAAGGACCACATCAAGTTTTATAGCAAAACTGTTTTTATTTAATTTTTTTGCTTACTAATTAAAAAGTTATATTTAAATAAAAATTAATTTTTAAACTCAGTTCCGATAACGCGCCGAAAGAATCCGAACGCGTGTGACGTCATTATGTTATCTATGGTCTTTGTATCCATGGTTACCAAGTTAAAAATTTATTATTTTTGATAGTAAGTGTAATACATATACACAAATACCAACAAATCCAGACACATTTTAACATAACGACGTCACAAACATTCCTGGCGCGTTTTGAAGTCACGTGATATTTTTTAAATTTTTATACATTTTAATTAATTTTTAGTAATTTATCTATAGCTTTTAAAAAATTTTTCTTTTCGATTTTCAATATTATTTATGTTAAATTATTAGAAAAAATTAAAAAATTAATAATTTTTTTTAAACTTAAATACCTAATTGGCCAAAGAGACGAACTAAAATTGTAACATGTGGTTGTGGACAGGTTTGAGTTAAAACAAATGAAATTTACAAAGAGAATATTATGTAAGTATAATATTTTGTGCATATGTTATTATTACATTGTTTTATATTGCCCGAGGAAAATTGTTCTTATTCATTTTTCCATTTTCATCTGTATGCAAGATAAGTAAAAACTGGATTAAGTTTAAATTACTTTTTTTTATACCGATTCAGAATCTTTGAGATACAAAAAATATGTAAATCGGCTGGATAAATTTTGTTACGTAACTTTTTATTTTAAATTAATATTATGTATAAATTCTCATTGAAAATAGAAGCATAATATGAAGCATTTTAATTTTACAAAAATTCACCTTTTACTGTGATCATTTAATTAGGTAATTTGGAAAGCACGTGCTATCATATTTCCCAAAAGTTTGTGAATATATTAATTTACAGGTTTCACTGGAATCAAAGTTCATAAAGTATTTTATTGTAAAGGAAAATTACCAAACTATATACGTAGGTACTATAATATTAGGGAAAGGTTTTAAATCAATATTAAATTGTTTATAAGATATTTTGCCTTACTCACTAATAGCTGCTTTACATACATAATATACCTATGTATGCATATAAAGTGACTTTTGACAGGTCGGTGTGCGGGAACGTATCTTTCTCACACTAGTGTGGGAAATCAAACCATTTCCAAAGTGATTTATGTTTATTTGCCCTGATCTGCCCACTATTACCTATTGACAGCTACTCTCGGCCTACTATAGAACTGAAGTTGGCGACACAAAATTAACTGTCAAAATTTTTTGAAAATACTGACAATGAAGTGAAGAGCAGCTACCAATTTTATATTGGGTATGGCTAAAAATACCATTCGTGTATAATGATTAATGATATTATGACTCGTGTGATTGCTAAAACTCGCTATCGCTCATTTTAACATACTATCATTACTCGTCAGTAATATACCGTCCTCATTACACCACTAGATATATAATCTACTAATTTGTAAGTGTATTGAAAAATAATAATGCAAAAATTTTGTAAAACAGATATACAATAGAAACACTATAACTCGAACCTCGTTAAGACGAAATCCTCTCTATAAGTCGAAATTTTTTGGCATTTCCTTGAATTTCGAATTAGAGTTTCACAAAATTATAGCACAACTATAATAACTTATAAATAAAACACACAAAAACTGGCTATAGCTCTCCAACTTTATTTTTAAGTACTTATTACGATTCGGTCTGTTATAATAAATATAAGACCCTTTTCAAGCAATAATCGTATACACTGTATAGCACTACTAGTTTCCTCTGTTTAACATCATTAATAAGAGATTTGTACAAATACAAAAACAGAAAAAAACCAATAATTTTGTTGTGTTTGTACACCTGATGATGCCAATTACAAGAAATTAGTTGTTAGAATTTTTGTGAATTTTCGTGTTTGATTCAATTTTTGTATTATTATTATTGTCTATGATTTTTTTTATAAATTATTATATTCAATGAAATCTTCTATCGCTTAGGGATCAAAATAAAACGCAACACTGATATATTTATAGTGTTTACTATCCATCTAACGTTTCGTCAGCGATTCTGGCGAAACGTTAGATGAATAAAATATATCACTGTTGCTTTTTATTTTTATCCCTAAGCCATAAAAGATTTCTTCAAACTGATTTCATAACCATTAAGGATCGCCAATTCTACTATACATTGTAGAAAATTTACATTATAATTTATATTGCATTCAATAACAATTTGTTAATTAAAAGTATGAAATATTATTCAAAAAAGGTTACAAATTCTGCTAGGAGCTAGGCCCTAGGGCGTTTACATGTATAGTACTACTATATAATAGTTATTGTCTATACAGAATCATAATCATTTATTGTAAAATGATTAATTTCCTGAACATTTTCAGTATGCTGTAAATGGGCTCTGCTAGCTGAAATATTCTGATTCTGAAAACATAACTTTTTTCATTGACAATATTCACGTTCTATGTTCGAGATTTTTTAACAATTGCAGTAAAGAGAACAATATAATAACTCATTAATGTTCCAACAATGGCCGCACATATTATATAACATGAATATAGAATAAAAGTGAAGTTCAATACAAATAAAGCCATAGCCCATGGGGTTTGATAATGCGGGTGTTTTGCTGCCATCGGCTTGTGACCAATTAGGGATAACATTTTTAAAATATCGTTTACACTGTCAGATAACAATCTATTCATTTGTCAATCTGGAATACATACCGCTTGACATACTATCTCTACGTCATTATGATAGGAAATGCCAAGCTTGTCGCTGGTAGAAATTTACAGAACAAGTCGGAAAAATTTTAATACACTGTGAATTTATCAAAAAAAATTCGACTGATGACCAGTCCTATACTTCCCACCTAGTAAATATTTGCAAAAAATAAACACTCTTTTTTTTATTCTTTGACTAGGCCCAAATAACCTTAGCTGTTGGTGGTCTTTAAAACACAATTTAATTTTTATTCTTTGAAAAAAGCATGGCCCTCTTTTTTGTTTGGTGATCTATTGATGGCTAGCTTAATATAGCAAAAATCACGGTTACCTTGATTTACGTACAATTTTTATTTTTTTTAGTAAAATATTTTTTTTCTCGAAAACTATACATTTTAGAGAAAAAAAATATTTACATTTTTTTCATATTATAACATCTAGAATTCATTTATATTTTTTTTTACCTATGTTAATACGTGACATTGAGGACGTTTTTTTGAATATCTCAGGATCCACTGAACCGATTTGACTCAAAATCTAATCAGATCTAAGTTAAAGGCTGATAAACACAATAGAACAATCGGCATGCCCGTATGTTGTTCCGTTCTTAAGATATCGAAGGCGAAAAATTGACCACATACACACACACACACATACACACATACACACACACACACATACAGACATCAGTCAGAAAATGATCTTAAACGATTGCTAGGGTCTCAAAACGTGAAAATCTGTTAAAATCTCGAAATATTGTTTTCGGACTGAATCCATTACTTCCCTACCATAGTAGAGGTGGGAAGTAAAAATGTTTAAATGTAACAATTAAAAAAATTCGACTGATGACCAGTCCTATATTTCCCACCTAGTAAATATTTGCAAAAAATAAACACTCTTTTTTTATTCTTTGAAAAAAAAGCATGGCCCTCTTTTTTGTTTGGTGATCTACTTCAGATGGCTAGTAATATAGCAAAAATCATGGTTACCTTGATTTACGTACAATTTTCTTTTTTTAGTAAAATATTTTTTTTCTCGAAAACTATACATTTAAAAAAAAATATTTACATTTTTTTCATACTATAACATCTAGAATTCATTTATATATTTTTTTACCTATGTTAATACGTGACATTGAGAACATTTTTTTAATATCTCAGGATCCACTGAACCGATTTGACTCAAAATTTAATCAGATCTAAGTTAAAGGCTGATAAACACAATAGAATAATCGGCATGACCGTATGTTGTTCCGTTTTTACGATATCGAAGGTGAAAAATTGACCACACACACACATAAAGACATCAGTCAGAAAATGATCTTAAACGATTTCTAGGGTCTCAAAACGTGAAGATCTGTTAAAATCCCGAAATATATTTTTCGGACTAAATCCATTACTTCCCTACCATAGTAGAGGTGGGAAGTAGGACGCTAATGACCTAAGTTGTCGACGCGTCTATAATTTACAATAAATAAATAAAGGTGGGAAGTAAAAACATTCCTTGAAAAAAATTTCAAGTAGTGTTTATAATTTTGATAGATAAAATAAAAAATGCCAAAAACTTAAACGGAACGTGTTCTAATGAAAAATGTATAAAGTATAACTTTGACCGTGCGCTTATGTGGGTGAGGCACACAATTCATTTTTTTTTGGTCGGGTAGTGTATTTATTCGTTGACCATTGAATGCTTTATGTGTTCATTAAACCCCAGATATTGTTCGTTTGAAATATATTTTAGGGTGAATTGAATTATTAAATCAGTTGAATGACTTCAATTAGATTTGACAACTGATTTTAAGCTTTTCCTGTTCACCTATGCCGCCGATATTTGTATAAATTTCTGGTGGGGACAAAAATTCTGGCTTTTGTTGTATAATAATTATTTATTTAAAGAAACTTTCTCTTTCAAATTGTAATCTGGAATTTACATAATTGCTTTTTTTTCTTTTTACAGGTTGGTGATTTATTATTCATCTCGAATCGACAAACTGTAAGTAATTTGAATTTAATATAGTTTAAACATCGGTATTTGGTGATGAGATTTCTCATGTTTTTAAGATACCGTACCTCATAGATAAAAGAGTTATATAGATAGCCCACTCTATCATAAATGCTCTGACCCTTTTAGTACTGACTGCAAAAACTTATGGTGCTAGTGTGCAACCATAGATAGAGTAGTATAGATATCCCACTCTATCCTTTTAGTACTGATTACTGCCACTATGGAGTATGGCGCTAGTGTGCAACAATGAAAGAAGCGGTAATTTCAAATATTTTACTCGTATCTTTAAATTTAATTTTCCTAGAAATGACGTCCAAATTGATCATAGATAAATAAATTATTCTTACATCGGTTTTCTTAGGAAAAGAATAAAATGTAATCTTCCCACTATTAGCATTATTGCAATTCGGAACACAGCACTTAAAAACAATTTTTTTCACTTTTTACAAAACACGAATATAATGACTGCTTCAATATACAATGAAACACCCATTTTGACAATGACGTAACATAATGCTGTAGTCAGCATTATGTTATGATATGATGCCAATCATTATGCATTCATTTAATAATATACTACGTTACCTAAGAAATTGTGATCATTAATATTCAAAAGTTAACAGCGCCAATAATTTCGGTTTTTGTAGTCAGAACTAACATGGTCTGACCTTTTCTATAAGAGTGAGCATAGCATGCCGTACCTCCGAACGGAACCCTGTTAACAAATAATTCTGATTTCTGATTCGTATATGACTGTTAATGTCACTACTCGTCAGTGCTATACGTAATTACGCGACCATCTACTATTCTCCATAACCATTTTTAGGGTTCCGTGCCAGAAAGGAACCCTAATTTTTAGGGTTCCGTGCCAGAAAGGAACCCTATTGTTGTGCCAGCGATGTCCGTCTGTCTGTCACAGACCTCTAACTTCTAAACGAAATGAGATAGGGACTAAAAAATTCACACATAATATTATATATCAAAAAGGTTTATTTAAGGGGGGCGCCCATCATTGCAAACGGGGGTCAACATTTTTTTTGCACCTATTCTAGTGGGGTATCGTTAAAAAGGGCCTTTTGAGTAGATTTTGTATTTTATTTATTTTACCAAAATTGTAGGTCTTACCACACGCGGGGGCAAAAAATATTTTTTTTGGTACCTATTCTTGTGGGGTATCGTTTAAAAGAGCCTTTTGAGTAAATTATGAATGTGTTTTTATTTTATTTATTTTATCAAAATTGTAGGTTTAGCAAACTTACATAGTACGGAACCCTATAACTCTGCGTGGATCGACACGTACTGGGCCATTTATTTATTTTTTCTGTTATTTCAACATGAGTATATATCGACCTCATTAAAAACACTGAATATAAAAACAAGATTTTTAGTAAAACTTGTTCTTATCCGCATCTAAGTTTTTATATGGCAGTTAGAGATAATGACGAAAATGAAGTAATCTTTATGCGGTACACACATATACCTAATATCGTTAGCTGCATGTAGATTACGCTACTTTACACGTAATGCAACGTTCCATTGCACGTGGAAAACATAACATTAACGTATAACAACCGGTGTATCAATCAGATAAAATTTAACTTATAGTTAGCTAATTAAATTGTTTTTTGACACGAAATAAGTTATCAGTTGTGTAGGTAAATACATTTGCGTGCTGAAGTACAGTCAGTATACATAATCTGTATGTGGACATAAATTTAAAATATTATAAAAATCATGTTTAGTGTTAATTTTAGAATAGACTGTACTACAATAGAAATGACGTCATTTTAGATGAGTGTTAGATTATTTGGTTTCTAATACTTTACTGTCATGTTATGTTCATACGAGACTTTCCTAGCTAGGATAAAATATGTAATTGTCCGTAGGATTAGCTGTTGAAAAAAACGGGTATGGTTGTATCGCGGGTACAGATAAATGACGTGAATACCGTTAAACACAAATAATTGTATTCGTTGTCATGGAAAGAAATACATCCACTTTTATTTATCTTATAAAACCAAATGTTTGTAAAATATAATAAATAAAATAATTGTAATTTTATTTTTTTATATTTAAAATTGTTATCCAATACTTATATAGGTAAGTACCTATCTATTTTCAAAATTAAAAAAAATTAAAATCATTCGAGATTCGAACCTAAGCTTGGCGTTTGTACCTGTCGATAGACCTTAACATAGTTATAAATGCTGTGTTTTGTTTCAAATGTCAACCACTTCCGATTATATGAATTTCCTTTTCATCTAAAATTTCTAAAATGCCACCCCAGTATGAGACATTAGACGTTATTCACTTCAAAACGAGGAACCAAATTCAGTCCGGTCGAGTTCGGCGACGAGTTCAACCGAAGGCCAGTTATGGCTTTTTTCTTATCTTCGGCTGAAGTCGTATATATGGTATAATGCTAAAAAAATGAAGGAAAATACTTACTGTAAGCTGAACGCTGCAAATGCGTTGAATTAGTTGAAATATATTTTTTCATTTGTTGTTTTTTTTGACATTCTTTGTTTGCAAAACTATAATTTTAATTATAAATTAATTGTAATAAAGCACTGCCTCTCTCGATTATTGATAGCTGAATGTTTTGCCGAAGGTGGCCGAAGCTTCAGTCGGACTCTACCAATTATATAAAATGTCTGTCTGTACAAACAGTATCTTTTCCTTAAAGTTTACATGGTTTTTATCCTTGAATTTAAAAAAAAATTATTAAAAAAACAAAAAACCCGATTGCGTAAAAATCGAACATAAAAGATGGAAACAAGATCAAATGATAACATGCAGTCAGAGGCATAGTAGTAACAAATTGAACAGAAATACCTCCGACTGCATGTTATCATTTGATCTTGTTTCCATCTTTTATGTTCGATTTTTACGCAGTCGGGTTTTTTGTTTTTTTAATAATTTTTTTATTTCCTTCCTTTTAGTTGAATCTACTCATCAAGCCTTTTCATTTGATACCCTACACACAAGGTTTTACCGATTTTTTGCGTACTGACAAAATGGCCCGCTATACTGGATTTTTCGTGACGCCATGTACCCTATTTGAAATGTCAACGAAACCTTTCTTTTGTTTTGATTTGATGTATTTAGAAGGAAAATTACTTTTGCATTCTGACAAAATGGCATCTAGCGTCCGCCATATTGAATTTTCCGTGACGTCATATACCCTATGTCAGTCTGGGGATTCAGACGAATCTAATGACACCTCATTTTTCAAAATCCGTCAAGCCGTTTAGGCTACAGAGCGTGATAAAGAAATATACATACATAGATACATACATACATTCGAAAAACATTACCCTCCTTCTGGCGCAGTCGGGTAAAAAAGGATAGTAATGATGAAAGCACGATAAACTCAGAAAGTACTGTATGAAATAAGTTTTGATACGATTTCCGTTTCGTAACGTTAATATTAAAACTATTAAACTTTCTTCTTTGACACTTGAAAGGAATTTTAGATATAAACAAGTAAGTACATACACCTTCTAATATTCACGTAATAATTATACAATGTGACTTTTTGTATAGTATTTCAAATGTAGTGAAATTCCACCAGCCCCGGATCATCAATTTTTTTTAGGCGGGGCAAAAACTGAAAAATGCCGCCCCCGCCCACTTATATTTATTTTTACCTTTATTAACTTCCCATTGGAAGTTATTATAATGGGTCCGAAAATCGATATCAAAATGTATAACAAATTTTTATGTTTCAAGGTCACCACACTATTTTTACACTATTTTTAGAAAGATGTCTATGTGTGTGTGTGTGTGTGTACGTATGTACGTACGTACGTATGTGTCCATTTCTTTCTAAGACGAAATCTCGAGAATGAAAAATGATTTCGACTACCTACGTTAGGGTGCCAATCGACGCGTATTAACGTAAATATGATCTGAAAGAAATTTTTTCAAAATCGGTTCAGCCGTTCTTTTTTCTTAACCAAATAACCTCCAAAAAAGTAGATTTTACACAAAACAAGAATGTTCTGTACTTGTACTAAGTATTATTTATTCTGTGGTCAAAGTTAAGTAAATGATGAAGTGTGAATTTGAATTTGGCCGCCCTCTAAACTTGCCGCCCGGGGCATAGACCCCGGCTTGCCCCCCCCCCTCTAGATCCGGGGCTGAATTCAACATCTTTTTATTAGTTTTTAGCAGTTATACTTCTTTATGCGACTCCGGACGAGTTTACGCAAAGCGTTAAACGATGCGCACGTCTCACGGCAGGTAGTTTAGAACTTTAGAAAAATTCCGTTAGATGTCAGGCCAAGAACACTTGGTACCTCGATTCATAGATGTCGCTGCCGTACCAGTCGCGGGATATATGTTAAAAATTATAACTTCCGCCGTGTGTAAAACACACGTACATGCCTTTTTTTCTTTCATAATATAGGTATCAGGGTGTTTATTAAATATACGGCAAAAATTTAAGGGGTGATTCCTTGGGTAATTTTAAGAATATTTTGTCCTTTCATGATTTTCGAAAAGCCGCTTTGTTTTTGTTTTGCTAATTACGTTTCGATCGTGACTTGTTTTTGATGTTTTTGAAAGAGTTCGACAGCCAATGAGGAGACGATTGAATTTATGCATCCTAGCAGACCTGGTGGTAGTCATTTTCAGCAGTTTTTGTAGATTAAGAAGCTTTTACTGTATTTATGTAATAAAATATTGTTTTTGTAGAAAAACTTTAACGCTCTGTACTTCGAAACAAAGCATCTTTCCGAAAACGCATTAAAGGACAATAATAGTTTTTTTATACGGCTGAAATGCAATTGAAACGATTTATTCGTTGGAGAGCAGCCAATTATATAATTGTTTCGAAACATATAGGAAAAAATCATTTTACCAACCAGTGGTCACAATCAGGATTCTAACCTGAACCTTTCCACTTACTATACTAGCCATTCGCGGCGGAATGAGCTTACAATACTCAATTGTGACAAGATTGCTAAACAATTGCTCTCCAACGAATAAATCGTTTTAAAGGACAATATATTCTTAAAATTACCCAAGGAATAACCCCTTAAATTTTTGCCGTATGTTTAGTAAGTACCCTGTATATTTCAGGTATTAAATAATTTTTTTTAAGTTTATAGTATAGCCAACAAAAATTCGTCAAATTTCCGTAATTTATGACTTTTTACACCGACAATTCACGATTTAAATTTGTAATATATTGAAATGTATTTGTTTGTACCAATTTTTCCAACCGTTTTGTATACACACACATTACGTTGTACCTATCTTATTATATTATAATAATAATAATATTCCCTTACAAAACTTTTCAATAACACCCATCTACTTTTAGTTTACTTCGCAGTCAACTTCTGTCTAAACGATTATAGAAGTTACGATATGCAAGTAGTTTTATCTGTAATATAACGAGTGTATGAATTTGTTCATCTTTGGTATTTCACTGCTTAAATTATGCTTACATGATTTGTATGTTTAACGATTGTTTTATGTGAAATTTTTAAGCCTCGGTTTTTTTCAAATCATACACTGTAAAAAATGGATGTAAAAATACTTTAAAAGTTAAGGTAGAATTCGCTCGATTTTCTAAGTGATTATTATTTATTTTTACACAGAAAACTTCATAAAAACTAGGACTTTTACTGTAAAATTAAACAAATTTGTGATTTTTACATAAAGTAAATTAAAATTACATAATTTGTGTAATATTCCAATAAAGTGTGTAAAAATTACAAAATAAAATGTATAGTTACATACATAAAATGGATGAATACAAAACAAGTTAATGTAAAATTAGTAACCACGCATGCGCAATGTGTTTTTATGGAATCTACGCGATGTGCAGGCGATACCTGTTTGCGACGCCATTGTCTCTTTGTGTGCCTATTACCAGATTAATCGCTGGCTACAAATGGACCATCGATAGTCTATGTAATCGGCCTTCTTATTTCTTACAGTGTAGAGGTATTTCCAAAGAATCCGGAACTGAAAAGAAGTGGTTCCATGCTATCAGAAAGGAAAAAACTTGATTTCTTGCGCGTTTTTCTATGAAAACCAATGATAGGTGGCTTTTAACTTGCTGCCATCTATATTACGTTTCTCATGTGCCCATCTCCATTGAAAGGAATCAGTGAGAGAGCCTTGTTTACTTTTGTACTGCAATTTTGGTACCGTTTGTAATAAACCATCTTGTATAGTTATATATATTGTGTACTGTAAGTCTTATACAAATATTTGAAACATCAACAAAGAAATTTCCGATTTCTGGTGTCGGTTGGCTTAGCCCCCAACGCTAGAAGCATCGCACACTATAAGCATCGTCGTTTGGCTTCTTGTTGTTTGCTGCTTTAACACTATAATGCATTGTGTGCTGAAAAGATGTCAGTCAGTCAGTCAGTGAGTCGGTGTTCGTGTATGAGATAAGTGACAGTTTAACGGTGATAAATGGTTGTTAAGTGCTTTAACAGTTCCTGCCCTACACAAAAGAAAGTGCACAGTGCTACCACCACCTGCAGGCGCGGATTTCAACTTATATAATAATAAACGACACTATAGGCAGTACTATGTTCCCTGCTTTAAACTGAATCGTTTTCAGTGGGAAAATTGACACTGAGTTGAACCTAAAATAAAATTAATTTAAAAAAATGGATTTATTTAAAAAATAAGTCAAAATGTCTCTGAAAAGGATAACATTAATCCCGGTTTTCACGATGATAGTTCTCACATAAATTGCTTCGTGTAAACTATCACGCTTGACATGATAGTTGAGAGTAGCTATCGTGAGATGTGCCAGCAACTCTCAACGTGAAAACGTGCTGTGATAGTAACTCGCACGGCTCACACTATCGAGTTTATTGTTTACAAAATAAATTATTGTTTAACGTGCTTAATATTAAAGAAATAGGTAAAAAAACTTTTAAGTTAAACGGTTTTATTTTAAATCATCGCAGCTGTACCAAAAACTAGAAAGTAATTAGGACACAAACCAAGGGGCACTTTATGTCGCTGTGTCAGCGGAATAAGTAATAATCTGGGACTTTTAACAGACTAAAATAAAAACGTGGGGTGCATTTGAAATATTTCTGTTGGACTTGGAAACACATTTTTCTAGACAAGCCGTCCTTATTTATTAATTATACAGTCGTTATACAGATTTTTATGTGCCCCACGTTTTTATTTTAGTCTGTTAAAAGTCCCAGATTATTACTTATTCCGCTGACGCAGCGACACAAAGTGCCCTTTGGTTTGGGTCCTAATTATTTTCTAATTTTTGGTACAGCTGATGATTTAAAATAAAACCGTTTAACTTAAAAGTTTTTTACCTATTTTTATTTTCTAGTTTTTAGCTTGATTTCTGGCCCGTATCATTATGCAAACTCCTCATCCTTTCAACTGTCTACCTCCTGATTCCATCATCAGACCCTCGTTACCAAGTTTAAATTATCATAATATTGTATGGTCACGGGAACTCAATGTGTGTGCAAAGTTTCATAAGAATCGGTTAAGTAGAAGTAGGTAGTTGAAAAAGCTGTCGCAAGATTTGAAACAAAGATAGTAACAAACAAACAAATATACGGGGTCAAGCTAAATAAAACCGTTTAAAAATGGACAAACTTGTCAATTTCCTGAAAGAATACGAACGTTTCTCTTGCCTGTAGCAAAAGAGTTTCTAGGATTATAAGAACCGCATAAAGCGAGATGCATTTGAAAAACAGTTGTTACCCTTTTCTGGACAGAAAACCATAAAGGAGTTTCGGAAAAAAATTAGAAACATTCATTTTCGGGTTGAAAGCGTTTAGGGAATTATGGCAAAAAGTTTCACTTCGACCTTTAATTTCATAAAACCACACTATTTACCTAATAAATATATAATGACTAACTCCGTGCCTGAATTGCGATGTCAGTAGAGTCAAAGAGGAGAAACTTATTGTACAGTGCAAGTCATCGTTGATGCTTCTATGTGTAAAATTCATCTATTTCACGGCCTGCTTACTAAACATGTGTAAATTCTATATTCTACTTCTACTCAAATCAAACACGCCTTTATCCAATGCTATTTTTGAAGTTTCTAGTTTTTTAGTTGCGATGAGAGTAATTTTGTTCAACAGCGTAACGAAAACTTTTAAACGGCCAAGTGCGTGTCGAGCTACGCAAAGAGTATCTATATAATTCTGTACTATGTAAGTTATGCTAAACCTACAATTTTGTTAAAATAAATAAAATATAAACACATTCATAATCTACTCAAAAGGCCCTTTTCAACGATACCCCACAAGAATAGGTACAAAAAAAAATTTTTTGAGCCCCGTTTGCATGTAGGTATGGGCGCCCCCCTTAAATAAACTTTTTATATATCTTTTGTTATTCTCTCCGTCTTTGGGTCGAGGTAATAGGTAATATGGCTTCTTAAGGTATTTAGGCTTATGTACTACTTTAAAAATATTTTTTCTTTTACTTCTTTCTATTTTATTTTTAACTTTGTCTGCACGAATTGTTAACTTCCAATTGGAAGTTATTGTAATGGGTCCGAAAATCGAAATCAAAAAGGAAAAAAAAATTTTATGTTTCAAGGTCACTACACTATTTTTACACTACTTTTAGAAAGATGTCTGTGTGTGTGTGTGTGTGTGTGTACGTACGTACGTATGTATGTGTCCATTTCTTTCTAAGACGAAATCTCGAGAATGAAAAATGATATCGACTACGTTGGGGTGCCAATCGACGCGTATTAACGTAAATATGGTCTGAAAGAAATTTTTTCAAAATCGGTTCAGCCGTTCTTTTTTCTTAACCAAATAACCTCCATAAAAGTAGATTTTATACAATATCTCGCGAATAAAAAATTATATAGACTTCGTAAGGGTGTCAATCGAGGCGTGTTAACGTTATTTTAGTCCGACATAAATTTTATAAAAATCGGTTCAGCCGTTTTTTTTTTTTTTTTTTTTTCAATTATTGTTAAAAATAGATAATAATTATGTTTTAATGATTAAAATGATTACTTTTCTGTGTAATATCTAATTTAATTATTATTATTAAATATTTATCAAACTGGGAAGTTCGTCGTGTGGACCTCAAGGGTCGCACTTTAGTCCTAATAAACGACCCACCTCACGGCATGTTTTTTACCTGTAATTGCACAACAATGTCTGTTGGTAAATAAAATAAATAAATAAATATATGTATGAATTTCAAGTTGTTATTCATTTCGTTTAGAAGCTAAAGGTCTGTGACAGAGAGAAAGACATCGTTGGCATAACAATAGGATTCTTTTCTGGTACGGAACCCTAAAAATGACACCCTGAGGAGTGGGGAAAATGAACTGCTAGCGGGGACCCGAAATCTATTGGCTTGATCGGCACACCATTTTCTGTTTAGTGTTTACTTGGTTACAAATGTTTACCCAAGAAGTTTCACTTCGGACGCGTGATATTTACACGCGCACACAGTTTTCTTTGTTATGGGCGGCAATTTACAAAGTTATACGTGTGGTGGTTGAATATAATATGGCATGGCCAATGGCCATGCCATATCAAAAATATCAAATTCAAGGAAATTTCAACGATTTGTTTAAAGAACTCGATCGTGATGAAAATCATCGACTAAAGGAGGGGTATCGTTATAAGGCCCCAAATCGGCCCCCAATTTACTTATGTTAAAATCTTAGTATGTGTGAATCGCATACATAAAAATTTCGGAGGTACCTACTCGACTATATAATTAATAATTTTTCTTTTGGACATTTTAAAGTCTAAACTCTAAACCAAAGTTGTGCTCACCGGAATCAGCGTATTTTTATCTATAAACGATTTTGATTTTAAAAATGCGATTTTTGACGAAAATCGAAATCTCTCAGATCTTTTGCAAAATTTCCATGATTGTAGAAAATGACACGCTGATTCCAATGAGCACAAGCAAACTGTATCTCTTCTGGTTCAGAAGTTATATTCGTTTAAAGTTTCCCAAAAATTATAAAAACAACTTTGAATGGCCGTACCTAGTTTAAGAAAAAGAGATACAGACATTTGCTTGTGCTCACTGCATTCAGCGAAATCTATCAGAACTTTATTAAAATCACCACGCTTGTAGAAAAAGACACCCTGATTCCTGTGAGCACAAGCAAACGTTTGTATCTCTTCAGGTTTAGAAGTTGTATGCGTTTAAATTTTCTCAAAAATTATAAAAACTTCTTTAAATGGCCGTAGCTTCTAAACGAAAAGAAATACTGACTTTTGCTTGTGTTCACTGTATCCAGCGTAATTTTTTTTAAAAACATTCTCAAATATAGTATATTCAAGATTTCAATTTTTGCGATTTTTTTACATCCTAAAAAAATACGATTTTTGACGAAAATCGAAATTTCTTAGAATTTTATCAAAATTGTCATAGGTACTAGTAGAAAAAGACATTATATCCTATAAACATTTTCAAAAATTGTGTAAAATTGTTGTTGAGATTTTAGGGTTCGATCTTTAGGTCTGACGCTAATTATCAATTTTGAAAAATTCCATGTTATCTGAACCAATAAAATTATTGTAATATTTTTGTTCAAGTTGGACATAAGCCAGTTGTGCGTCAGTCAAGTGTTTTATAACATCTATCTATCTATTACACATCATCATAACTTACACACACACATACATAGGTAAACTGATAGACACAATACGTGTGTCTGAATAGACAAATGAAATACGTTTGAAACTTCTGTCTACTTGCAACAATTAATATTCGTCAGAAAATATATACATGTCTGAAATCCATTGGAAATTGTTACGTTATTTGTTTTGTCGCTGTCTTCTCCTTAACAACAAACAATAATGTTTTACAGATATTAAGAAAGTTAACACTATTCAGTTTTCATATTGAAATATCGATTTTCAGAACTATGTTTATAAGTTATAATATTTATGTTTCATGTACTTTGATTATATCAAACTTAGAGTAGTTTACTAGGAAAGTTTTCTTATATTTACATAACCGAAAATATGGTAAAGTCTTTTATTTCTTTTACTGGCAGTCTGTAGTGGGGCGTTTATAAACAAGGTGATTTAAATCAAAAGATTGCAAACTAAAGAACACATTTCAAAAGGAGGACACAAATTAATCTCAAGCTCATCTTTCTTGAAATCCTTATTATTATTATTATTAGTGTATATATTTGGCATATGGCACATACACTATTGGCGTCGGTCGGATGGCGGGACCTAGGGGTCGGACCAAAATTTCTCGACGTTTCATAGCCTCCTGAACAATTTGGCACCATTTTTGGAAATGTCTGTTTATATATGTGTGTGTGTGTGTGTTCGCGGCATAACTCTCGAAAGACTTAATTGATTTGAACGAAATTTGGTAGACACATTGGAATCCATCACCGCACGGAACCTATTTAAAATGGGCCCAATCAGACTATTTTAAGGGTAGTTTTTAAGGGTTGAAAAAAGTTTTTGGGCCCAAAAATACCGGAAAAAATCTCAGAATTGTTTCAAAATTGGAATTTAACCTTTTAGTAGAGATCAAAATGTGTTGCTAAAATTGTAACAAAATCGGCACGACAGGACCGGACTTACAAATTTTATGAAAGCACTAGTTTACGGATAGTGATTTATTTGCTGACGGGTGTATTTAATTTGGTACAGAGGTTGCATTGATAAGAATATTGAAATTAGGAAAAAAAATATTATTTGAAGGGATGTATTAAGGGGTTAAATTTTTCATTTTGTCCAAAAACAAACTTAAGTTGACATAATAAAGCCACAAGGCCTGTATTAGCAAATACACTATATTGTCGGCAGGGTTTTGGCACTGCGACCCGAGTTTTTTTTTATCATGCCATGGCAAATTTACCGCGGTGTGCACTTGTGAATTTTCCAACGATTTTAGATTTTTTTATTTTTAAACTTCCTTTTTATAATAATAAGAAGTATTAGAACTACCTTATATTTTGGTGTCCGTCTTGTGACTTCATGTGTTGCTAACACGACGCGTTTCAGCAACGAGTTACCATCTTCAGGTGTGGTTAATTTTTTATATTATAAACACACATTGAGTATTCGTAACACGTTATAATAATTATTATGATGCTAAGCGCATTTCTATTATGTTATGGATTGTGAAGTACTGATTTAAAAATGTATTCCTTTTTATGCTGCTTCTATAGTCGAATTTTAGATTTTATCGAAAAGGTGTTGTTACAGATCGTTAAAATTTGGTTAAAAACAATTATAAATATTTTTTGATGCGATTGTTTGCACACCCAGGTTTAATTTTTAATAAAAAGTGTAAGTTTTTTAGCTCCACAAGTTATTTAGCGGTGCACGTGGTATGGACATTGCGCATGTCCTAGCAGTGCGGTCAAACTTCACCCGGATGCAAATCATTCTTGCTCACTGCTCATTCCCTTTTTGTCGCAGAGTAATAATATATATTATAGTCTATGCGAATGAGACTCGTCAAATAGTATCTATAATGATCATTGTACAATGTAGGTCCATATTATAATTGACGTTAAAAATGAACTTAACTTAGTATCTATAATTTTGAACAGTCACATTTTTTTAAATCAGTTCAGTGGTTCTCGAGTTTTGAGGAAGAGTTGGCAAAAACTAGTTCCTTTATACATATATCAGTACAATTTACCAAAATTAATCTTATCATATTTTACGTCGATTATTTTGATTTTAAAATCTAAAAGATCCCACTTCTGCAGCTGTACTGATCTAGTCACCTGGTTAATTGTTGACAGTAATAACGCATGACATATATGATAACAAAAACATAACGAAGACAAAACAAGATCGAGCACTAGGTACTTAAATGAACGGAAGCACACAACAACATCGATTGTACGAGTTTCTAAGATAAGAATAGGGTAGAGAGGAGGGTAGGGATATTGTATTGTAGAATAAGGCTCTCTATTCTATCTTCGGGAGATCGGGACTCAGGTCCGTACGAACGTTATTATAAAGTGATATGGCATGTTGTGCGGAATAATAACTACAACTTCACAGCCACCTTCTATTCAACTATACGTACTGTTCTATTATACAGCCGAATTCGTATACTGACTGTCAAATAATTTAGTATCCAATTGTATTTTAAAGACCACCAACAGCTAAGGTTATTTGGGCCTAGCACCAATTCATATTTTCAATTCATTATTTTTTTTTTTTTTAATAATAAATTGAAAATCCAATTGACACTTTTACCAGCTCTCGGGCTAGAACTCGGGAACTGGGGACTTGTAATAGAGGAACCATAGCAACGCCATGTAAACAACAGCGTCGCTTCACTCTCGGCTATTCTCAAGCCCAATTTAGTATCCATTTACTCAATGGTACCACAACCAGCGCAGGATTTACACTAGGGGCTAGTGCAGGGGCACTAGGGGCGGCAAAATTTGGAACGTGAAAACATTAATAAATTAAAATAAATAAAATATGTTTTCTCATTATTAAGAATGTGTATAAAATTATGAACACTGCAGTTTTATTTAGAAAATTGTGAAAAAAACTTCAGTGTGGGGCAGCATTTTTCACGGTGCCCAGGGCGGCACATAGGGTAAATCCGGCCCTGATCACAACAGACTCAGCCGATTCCAGACTACATGGCTAATATATGCCAATGTTGGCGAATGTATTGGCGACCAATGTTGGACATGTGTGATCATTTGAATATATCCAATATCCACATGACATCCAGACGCTAATGACCTCTGTTGACGAGCGTCTATAATCCACAATTCAATTCAGTCCACATGACAGGATTCTGTTTGGCCAGCGTTGACGAAGCTTCTTAGTACACCCTGCAGTATTTATCGAACATACACCAACATTAAATAAATTCAGGGCCGGCACGTGCGCCTGGTCGGACAGGCGATCGCCTTACGGCGCCATATTTTTAGGGCGGAATATTTTTGTAGCAGCGAATTTTTCGTGCGGTATTCTACTTTTTAAAAATGATTATATTGTTCGAGTTTTCACCGATTCTTAGTTCTACCTTCTACTACTAGATAAAAGATGTCGCATGTCGCCCGCAGCCGCTCGGCGCAAATACAATAAGTTGTAAAGGGGGTATTTACAAATTTTTTTAATATGTGGGGGAGGGGCGGCAAAAGTTATATTCGCCTTGGGCGGCATATTTTGACGCGCCGGCCCTGAATAAATTGGATAGCGAAGATAACCCAATTATTGCAAATGCTTCACAGGTAATAATTTCTTGTGTTCAGCTCATATTTGATGCAACTCATAAATCACAATAATATACACACATACGTAATTTGGCAATCGGCGATCAAAAAGCATCACAATATTATAGGTAATGAAGATATATAATCTACATTATACAAATAGGCTGTAAAATAAATTATTTTGAGAATTTTTTTAGAAGTTAATATTGCGCAATAAAAAAATTCTCAAAATTATTTATTTTCAATGTAATTTTAAACATTCTGTTAAGACAGACAGACAGACTTTGAGATTATAAAAATAAAAAAATGACAATAATTTTCGTGAATATTTTTACATACAAGTCTCTTTTATAAAACGGAAGATGAGATAATGAAACAGCAATAGACGCTCGACAGCGAAGGTATTTTGTACGCGGAAAAATAAAATTATCCAGGTGTTCAAGGTTTCACGGCCGGCATTGTTCCAAATCTTCATGGTTTCCAGGCTTGTAGGCCGTGGTCCGGTGGTATTTCTACCTGACGTTTCGTCTACAACTGCGGTAGACATTCTCAAGGGCGATGTGGTAGCGGTCGAAGTGTCCTTCTTGGCGGCTCACAGGTCAGTGTGTCAGTGACTGATGTCCTCCTTTCTTTTATGCTCAGTACCAGGTGTCTCTGTCCGGTCATATAGAATGTCTACCGCAGTTGTAGACGAAACGTCAGGTAGAAATACCACCGGACCACGGTCTGCAAGCCCGGAAACCATGAAGATTTGGAAAAATAAAATTGTTATTTTTTTAATCGTGAACTGAATTTAGCTGGACATTGAATTAGTTCGTACACCTTGTATAATATAAATGACTAACGCATAGCTTATACACACACGCACACAAAAATACACACCTTGGCATGTAGCTCGTTTTATATGACCGGAGCTAGATTATATTCGTCACGTGACGCATATTATACGTTTTTATATTTAAATGTTTTTGTTATGATCCCCTTTTTATATGGTAATGGAATAGGAAATGTATTAGTTTTGGTTCTGCTCTCATATTTGTATATATCTTTGACCAAAATGTAAAATCACTTATGTTAAATTTTTTTTGCCACGTACAGTTACACGTAAAAGTGACTTTTGACTGACCGGTGTAAGAAAGCAAGTCGCTTCCATAGTGATTTATGTTTATTCGCCTGATCCGCCCGCTATTACATACTCTTGTGCAATGTGCATGCCTCGGCCTACTATAGGAGTGAAGTTGGTGACACAAATGAACTGTCAATTTTTTTTTAAATACTGGAAATGAATATATCTCGATACCGTACATATCTCGTGCGTAATGATATTATGACTCGTGTGACTGTTAAAACTCGTTATTACTCGTTTTAATATACTGTCACTACTCGTTAGTAATATCCTGCATTACGCAACTAGACATACAATTTACTAGGTATAAATAATATTTTGTGTAAAAAATTCACAGATTTCGCAATCCTTGCAACCATCGAGGACATTGGAAATGATAACAGCATATATGAAACATAATTAACTGTTTATTATACACACAATATTAATAATTATCAATGCACTGTTTAGTTTTGTCAGGAATAACCCTATTATTCTTCTGTTATATACGCGTTCACTTTTGCTTGATTACTTAACTTTTAAATAGATTTTTCTACAGTATTTATTAACATTTGCTCAAAAATAACACCGCAGATCGTCGCAAATACCTCTCAATTAACTAGACATGATATAAAACATATTTCGAAAAAATTGCACTTGTTCAATTTTGCATGATTGCTCCTCACTTGATCGCGACACCGTTGTCTTTTGGCCTTGAACGAAAACTCGTAACTCTGCCCCCATATACGAACATAAACATTTCCAATGTTAAAAAACACATTTCGAAAAAATTGCACTTGTTCAATTTTGCATGATTGCTCCTCACTTGATCGCGACACCGTTGTCTTCGTCGCAAATACCTCTCAATTAACTAGACATAATATAAAACATATTTCGAAAAAATTGCACTTGTTCAATTTTGCATGATTGCTCCTCACTTGATCGCGACACCGTTGTCTTTTGGCCTTGAACGAAAACTCGTAACTCTGCCCCCATATACGAACATAAACATTTCCAATGTTAAAAAACACATTTCGAAAAAATTGCACTTGTTCAATTTTGCATGATTGCTCCTCACTTGATCGCGACACCGTTGTCTTCGTCGCAAATACCTCTCAATTAACTAGACATGATATAAAACACATTTCGAAAAAATTGCACTTGTTCAATTTTGCATGATTGCTCCTCACTTGATCGCGACACCGTTGTCTTTTGGCCTTGAACGAAAACTCGTAACTCTGCCCCCATATACGAACATAAACATTTCCAATGTTAAAAAACACATTTCGAAAAAATTGCACTTGTTCAATTTTGCATGATTGCTCCTCACTTGATCGCGACACCGTTGTCTTTTGGCCTTGAACGAAAACTCGTAACTCTGCCCCCATATACGAACATAAACATTTCCAATGTTAAAAATGTTTAATATTAGGTAATTGGGTTTTTAAATGAATTTTTTTTTTTTACTTAAATGGAAGGACTACATACAAGTTTTATAGCAAAACTGTTTTTATTTAATTTTTTTGCTTACTAATTAAAAAGTTATATTTAAATAGAAATTAATTTTTAAACTCAGTTCCGATAACACGCCGAAAGAATCCGAACGCGTGTGACGTCATTATGTTATCTATGGTCTTTGTATCCATGGTTACCAAGTTAAAAATTTATTATGTTTGATAGTATGTGTAATACATATACACAAATACCAACAAATGCAGACACATTTTAACATAACGACGTCACAAACATTCCTGGCGCGTTTTGAAGTCACGTGATAT